>CM055117.1:678424041-679024041 GCA_029206835.1 Rana muscosa | reverse complement strand
TTTTGGGGGGGTGATATCTGTCCCTTTTTTTGTCAGTCAAATGTATCTGCTTACTCCAAAGCTAGATTTTTAATTTTTACAAATACACATAGTCAAGTATGAACTTAAACAAAAATCACATTTATTCATGTTTCGAAATAAAATAAAGAGAAGGCAGCGCTGGAGAACCTGCTGCCATTTGTGCATCCCAGGGACCCCAGAGCACACAGCAACCCTGTGTGGACACTAAAATTGGGAGCTTGAGAAGGCCAACATTTCTGAACACAATCTGATGCTGGCCTCCCAGAGGTCAGGAACAGCAGCAGGTGATATATATGTCCCAAGTGTGTGGTACTACAACAGGCTGCCTTCTGTCCGACCACAATGAAGCAAGGCCATCACTTCCTCTTCTTCCTGGCAACCTTCCCTGCAACCTTCCCTGAAGCCTTCCCTGCAGCCTTCCTTCTTCGTTTGGCTGGAGGCTGGGCCACTGGAGGGGTACTCCTGTCAGGAGGAGGAGGAGGAGATGTAGCAGAAGGGGGTGGGGCAGAAGAAGAAGGTGGAGGTGTAGCAGAAGGGGGTGGGGCAGAAGAAGAAGGTGGAGGTGTAGCAGAAGGGGTGGGGCAGAAGAAGAAGGTGGAGGTGTAGCAGAAGGGGGTGGGGCAGAAGAAGAAGGTGGAGGTGTAGCAGAAGGGGGTGGGGCAGAAGAAGAAGGTGGAGGTGTAGCAGAAGGGGGTGGGGCAGAAGAAGAAGGTGGAGGTGTAGCAGAAGGGGGTGGGGCAGAAGAAGAAGGGGGAGGTGGAGGTTGAGGTTGGGTCAGTTGTGCCACCTCACATATGGCGGTATTGGGGGTAATTTTCTCCATCACCCCCTTGTTGAGCAAGGTGATGAGCAGGGGCTCGCATAGGAGGCGTTGCTCCATGCTCATCACCTTGAACTTAGCCTCCACTAGGCCAGCAATGGCCTCTTCAGGGGATGTGGGCTCCTGGAGGGTGGCATGGGCCTCACGAATAAGGGCCATTGCTGCCTCACTCGTGCTCCTGTCCCTCCTGCCTCTTTTGGGAAGCCGGATGGGAGGCACCTGGGATCTGGTGCTTCTCCTTTGCCCTGCCACCTCCTGTCTGCCACTGGGCCCTGCCACCTCCTGTCTGCCACTGGGCCCTGCCACCTCCTGTCTGCCACTGGGCCCTGCCACCTCCTGGCTGCCACTGGGCCCTGCCACCTCCTGCTCCTGCCTGGGCCCTTCCTCCTCCTGCCTGACAGTTTCCAGACCCTCCTCCTGGCTGATTTCATCCTGTGTATGAAAAAGGAACATAGTTTAATATGTTGGTTTAATCTTTGCATCAAACTTTGTAATCCTGATTGAAGCAATTAGAATGTAAATCCATAAATCCTTGCTTTAAATTTACCACTACATCAGATTGACTATTTAGCACCCAATTAAGTGCAGACTAATGTCTACAGATCTTGATTTCACTTGTGGAATCCAAAATATTTTACGTTTGTCATCTTGACATATTTGTCAAACATTAAGTTTATCCCAATACATTTTCATTTAATACTATACCTGGCTCCAGATGGCCAAATCAGGATCATCCAGGATGGCTGCCTCCTCTTGCTCCAGAGAAGGCTCAGGTTGGCTGCAGGGAAGTCTGGGGGGAAGAGTGGAGAGTGATGGCCTTGTCTCAATGTGGTCATCCAGGAAGGACATCCTGTTGTAGTACCACAAAATCGGGACATAAACATCACCTGCTGCTGCTCCTGACCTCTGAGAAGCCAGCACCTTAGAGCGTTCAGTCCTGTAGGTACCTCTCAAGCTGCCAATTTTAGTGTCCACTTGTTTTGCTGTGGCTGTGGGCACCTTGGTATGCACAAATGGGAGCAGCTTCTCCAGCGCTGCTTTTCTCACCCCTCTTTTTTTGTGGATGGGGTTTTTCGTCTCCCACAGAGCCGGCAGCTCCCTTACCCGGTCAATAAATTCCGCCAGGAAATCCTTGTCGCTTATAAAGACATTCATATTGTATCTGCAAGTTAAATAAATTATATATAACTAATGTGAGGCAAACAGTCTAACCTCCTTAACATCCTAGTCACCATATATATCCTCCAACATTCTCAAGACAGTATAGGCCAACAATTTGTACAAGTCACAAAATCACATACCTTCGTTCGCACGTCCGTCACTTGAACTCCTCTCTCCGCACACCGAACGTACTATAGTCACATGTGTGTTTGCTATATACACACCACGCATGCGTCAAAATACGAACACGTTGCTCCGCACACGTCGCCCGCCCATGACGTTCTAACTAACATCTTTTCCCCGCCCCTTCTCTTTCGGCGCGCAGACAGATATGGCGGAGTTACAGCAGGTGTCTGATAATTCCGCAACTAACGAGGAGGAGACAAGCCCGGAGACCGAGGAAACGTCACGATCAAGGAGGAGATTCAAGGCATCGAATATGTCTTTGGCGGAGATGGTGGACATCTTTCTCAAGTCTGATTATGATGCAAAGCATGGGCCGTATAGCAAACCAAATAGAAGGAAGGCCAAAATCCTCACTAAAGTCGTGAAGAGTCTGAAGGCGAATTTCGGGGTGAAACGCTCAAATGAACAGCTCAGAAAGAGGTGGTCAGACATCAAACTGAGGGAGCCAGAACAGTTGAGGAGCATAAAGAGAATGCTCGCTAAAAGTAAGTAAAATGTAGACTTTTCTGCTATTAATCTTTTTCTAAACTGACATGTTGCTCTTTATTTTGGTTTCTCATATTGGACTCCCTTCCAAAATGTAATATTTTGAACTTGGTTGGGCACAGTAATCGTTCGTTACGTTACCGACACTTCGTTCGGCCACTATCCGCGGTTTTGGCTTATTTTAGAGCCACAAAAGTAATTAGACATCTGCCATTTTTGCTCAAATATTGTGGCAAAATTTTTAGTCTAGATGATGTGTTTGTAAAGAGAATGAAATGCAAACTTTTATCAGTGTAAAGGAGAGGACACTCAGCAGCTGCTTCCACATCTGTACTTTGGAGCACTATAGTGTGGGCCACCAGACCCGCCTTTTTTGGGTGTCCCACACAGGTGCATCAGTGAATTTTTGTGGTGCCTCCATGTCAAATAAATTACATCCAAAGGTGAATACTAAACATATTCTTGGTCATAAATAATGCATTCTTCTTTAAATTCCGCCCAAACACACACTTGTACCACACTTCCAAGCAATTTAGCCTGTTTTTATTTTAACATTGAGATTTACAGTGTGATAAATAGACCTTTTGTTTGATTCTCATAGGGGAGAGAAGACTGGGAGGAGGACACTCCAGGGAGCACATGCACCCCACAACTTCCAAGCAACCCCAAACTCCCAAAGACCCACAACCGAAAGATGTGCAGGAAGTTATAATACCTTTTGTTTTTTGTTTTTAGGGGATATTAATGTTGTGAAGGATAGTACACGGTTCTCTGCTGACAGTGCCCTCCGCCTCATCCAGCAAGTGATGGAATGTAGCACGGAACTGGACCTAATTAAACAAAGAATCCATGTGATGGAACAAACATTTAAAGACATTCTCGATGTTTTGGGGAGAATTCAATAAGCCATCCAAACACATTTGTTTTTACATGTTTGTTTTTGCACCTTTTCGAATATTTTTGACAATCAAACCAGCCAAAAATTGAATCTGCACACAGTGTGTCAACATGTGCTATCTGCCATCAGGGGATATCCATGTACGTCTTTTGGGGGGTGCAACCCCTTCCTCGTATCTAAAGTCGGTGAACTGAGGAAGGGGTTGCACCCCCAAAACACGTCCATTGATCACCCCTGATGGCAGATAGCACATGTTGACAATAGGGATCAGGATTGTAAACTTCCTAGATGAAAAAAATCCCAAATGTGTGCATATTCAATTTTTGGCTGGGCAAGGGGTGGCAGGACCCCATATTAGGACGGGCACATAGAGACATAGTTTGTGTAAGTGAATGTCTCAGATTGCTCAGAGGTATCCAATGTTGTAATTTTTGGAATGCAACTGTTATTTTTGTATTTTCATAAGCAAAAAATTGCCGGGTTGGGGCCAGGCCAACCCAAAAAACAAGAAAAAACTAAAAATGGTGAGAATGTGCACAGAGTAAAATATTAGACCACAAACAACGTGTAGCTTCTTTTTATAATACCCTCTAAGCTTATTTGGTTATTTTGTTAGGTTACATAGTGAAATGGTTGTTAGTTACTAAAGTAAAATACACTTGGCACTACAAATGCACTAAGACAAACTAGGAGACAGGAAAGAACAAATAATTAAAGGTTTAAACAAGCTTTTTATTTGGATCCTTAGACATAGGCTGACATAGGAATTGCCCCCCTACCCGTGAAATACTCCATGTATTTGTCCCGAACCTCACGGGCATTTTGCGAGGGCAAGCCAGGACGGGCAGATTCCAGGCCCGGCAGGGGATTTGCAGGGGAAAGTCCAGCCTCTGGCAAAACTGAGGCCATATAGGAATTTGATTTTTGGCTCAGAAAGTTGTGTAGCACACAGCAGCATAATACGACATAGTTTATTTTGTAGTCCGCCAAGTGTATTGAAGTCATAAAAAGGCGGAACCGGCTGGCCATTATGCCAAAGCCATTTTCGACAACTCTTCGGCCCCTGGCCAGCCGGTAATTGAACACCCTCTTGTCTGGGGTCAGGGTCCTCTGTGGAAATGGCCTCATAAGATGCCGTCCGAGTCCGAAGGCTTCATCAGCCAAAAAAACAAAGGGGAGTCCTTCCATATTCCCTGCATCCGGTGGCAATGCAAGGTCGTCACTCTGGAGACGGAGGGCAAACCCCGTCTGGATGAAGGATCCCCCATCGGACATCCGGCCATTCTTCCCTACATTAACATAGAGGAATTCATACCGTGCTGACACCACCGCCATCAGCACAATGCTATGAAACCCCTTGTAATTGTAGTAGTAGGACCCAGAACGGGGTGGCGGCACGATGCGGACGTGCTTCCCGTCTATGGCACCACCGCAGTTGGGGAAGTCCCACCGCGTGGCAAACTCCGATGCCACAGTCTGCCATTCCTGTGGCGTGGAAGGAAGCTGTGGAGTGAAACAAGATGAAATAATATTAGAATACAAAAGTCATACATTACAAGGAAATTCTCTGAAAAAACATTAGAGGCCAACATCAATCAAATTCTACGTTTATTAAGGTGTTTAAAATAAGTATAATGGAAGGCTCATTTATCATATTCATCACTAGGGATGAGCTCGGTGTTCGAGTCGAACATACGTTCGACTCGAACATCGGCTGTTCGATCGTTCAACGAAGATCGAACGATTTGGGCCGATCGCGCCTAATTCGAGTGACGCGAACGGCCCACAATGCACTACGCCATCGCAGTGTCATCCAGGCGCTGTGATTGGCCAAGCATGCACTGTGACCCCGCATGCTTGGCCAATCACAGCGCCGGCAGCGAGGAGAGCAATGATTGGCCACAGGCAGGATGCCTGTGGCCAATTATTGCTGAGGGTGTTTAGTACACGCCCACACTATAAAAGGCCGCCAGCACGGCGGCCTAGTGTAGTGTGTTCCGGAGCAGGGAAAGAGAAGCATAGGCAGGGACAGTGACATTTTTTTTTCTTGCTTAACCTGGATTCCTTTAGTTTAGGGAAAGAGAAGGATAGGTAGGGAGAGTGTCAGTGTGTTTTACTGTGCTAATCCTTGTTTCTAGGGACAGGGAAGGACAGTGAGGGAAATTCTCCTTGTGCTATACTGTGCTAAAGCATTGATCATCAACCATCTTTAAAAAATCATTTTTTCTAGGGACAGAAAACTATAGGTAGGGAGAGTGTCAGTGTGTTTTACTGTGCTAATCCTTGTTTCTAGGGACAGGGAAGGACAGTGAGGGAAATTCTCCTTGTGCTATAGTGTGCTAAAGCATTGATCATCAACCATCTTTAAAAAAACATTTTTTCTAGGGACAGAAAACTATAGGTAGTGTGAGGGGGTTAGCTCGGCAGCGGGTGTGTGTGACCCCCGGGATGGGCTCCCCACACAAAACAGGCCCAGCAAACGGAGGTTGTGGTTTTCAAAATCAAAAAAGGTGCGGTTTATTTTCTATTTACAGTGACAAAACACAGCAAAGCAAAAGAAACATAACCAAAATAAATCCTGGTCAAGTTGACCTCTGACTAAACATACAGGTTTCCTAACTAACAACTGGGATCAGCCTAGTGCTGTCCTAGTCCCTAAGTCCCTGGTTTAGTAAAAGTCCAAACAAATAGCCACACAGGCTTTGCCTCACCGCACAGGGGTTCACTCTCCCTAGACAGTCCACACAGGTCTGGTTCCAGGCATGAGCTAACACCTAATGAATCTGGGAGTTCTTATAGAGGCCTAAATGAGCTGACAAGCTTCAGCTGGCCTCATCAACTCCCTGTCTGTACGACGCCCCACACTCTCCCTAGAGGTATGAGTCATCCATGAGCCTACTAGCCTCAGCTGGGCTTATACAACTCTCCACCCTAGTTGTATAAGTCAGCATAAAGCCTGAATCTGGGAGAAATATATCTACCCCCCTGGATGCAACCAGGTGACTTTACCTTCCTGCTGTCACATACCCCCCCTCTTGTTTTAACCTCGGGGTTGGAACACCAGCAATCAGGCATTCATGTACTCGAGACAAAGCATCCACATTCCCCATTTGAACGCCAGGGCGATGCTTTACTGTGAAGTTGAATTCCTGGAGGGCCAGGAACCACCTATTCACTCTTCTATTTGTTTCCTTGTTTTGAGCCATCCACTTTAACGGAGCGTGATCCGTAACCATGTCAAAGTGCCTACCTAGCAGGTAGTACCGAAGGGAATCTAGAGCCCACTTCACCGCTAAACACTCCTTTTCAACGGTGGCGTAATTTACCTCATGGGACTTCAACTTTCTGCTGAGGTAAATGACTGGGTGCTCTTCCCCGTTCCAGACCTGGGACAATACTGCTCCTAACCCCACATCTGACGCATCACTTTGTACGACAAAGTCTTTAGAGAAGTCGGGTGAGTACAACACTGGCTGGCTACATAAGGCTTGTTTCAAGAATTGGAATGCTGCCTCAGCCTCGGGGGTCCATTTAATCATGGGGAATGAATCGCCGATAATACCCAGCGATTCCCAGAAAGGCTCGTACCTGCTTCTTGCTGTTGGGACGTGGCCAACTCTGGATGGCCTCGACTTTGTTGAGTTGGGGTTTTATTACTCCCCTCCCAATGGTGTACCCAAGATATTTGGCCTCCTCCTGCCCAATGGTACACTTCTTGGGGTTAGCCGTAAACCCCGCTTCCCGAACAGAGTCCAGGACTGCTTGCACTTTTGGCAGATGTGAGGCCCAATCTGTGCTATGGACAATTACGTCATCCAGGTAAGCCGCAGCATACTTCCGATGGGGCCTCAGCATCTGGTCCATTTTCCGCTGGAACGTGGCCGGCGCATTCTGTAACCCGAACGGCATTCTTTTATATTGGAACGCCCCGTCTGGGGTTACAAATGCGGTTTTCTCTTTGGCCAATTTGGCCAGGGGGATTTGCCAATACCCTTTTGTGAGGTCAAGAGTCGTCATGTATCGGGCTGTTCCCAGCTGGTCGATCAACTCATCTATACGTGGCATGGGGTAGGTGTCAAATTTTGTAACTTTGTTCAACTGACGAAAATCGTTACAAAATCGCCAGCTCCCATCCGGTTTAGGCACCAACACAATGGGACTAGACCAATCACTTTGGGACTCCTCTATCACCCCTAAGTTCAGCATTTTCTGTACTTCCTCCCGTATTGCCTCCCGTCGGGCCTCTGGGATCCGATAGGGTTTTAACTTCACCCTTTCACCGGGCGGGGTAATGATGTCATGCTCTACCCCAGATGTTTGTCCCGGCAGCTCAGAGAATACCTCCTTGTTGCGAAGCACAAACTCCTTAACCTCCTGTTGTTGGGGTTGTGACAAGGTGGCTGCTATTCCAACCTCAGGAATCACGCAACCAGTTTGAGCTGGTGACCAAGTGTCTGCGACTAGGGACTCTCTATCCCTCCAGGCTTTCAACAGATTAACGTGATAGATCTGTTCGGGCTTTCGCCTTCCTGGTTGTCTGACCTTGTAATTCACTTCGCTCACTTTTTCCATTATCTCGTAGGGGCCTTGCCATTTGGCAAGGAATTTACTTTCAACCGTAGGGACAAGTACCAGTATCCTATCCCCCGGGGAAAAGGTACGGGTCTTGGCTCCACGGTTGTACACTCTCTGCTGTGCTAACTGCGCTTGGGCCAAATGTTCCTTCACGATGGGCATTACCTGTGCAATTCGGTCTTGCATCAGGGCGACATGCTCAATCACACTCCTGTGGGGAGAACTCTCACTTTCCCAAGTTTCCTTGGCAATATCCAACAGCCCTCTTGGGTGTCTCCCATACAGTAACTCAAAGGGGGAGAATCCCGTAGAGGATTGGGGCACCTCCCTAATAGCAAACATCAGATAAGGAAGTAGACAGTCCCAATCCTTTCCATCTCTATCCACCACTTTCTTCAACATTTGCTTTAGGGTTTTGTTGAATCTTTCAACCAGCCCATCGGTTTGGGGGTGATACACAGATGTACGTAATTGCGTCACTTTGAACAATTTACACAGCTCCTTCATAACCCGGGACATAAAGGGTGTACCTTGGTCCGTAAGCAGTTCTCTACAAATACCCACCCGGCTAAACACAAGAGATAGCTCTTTGGCTATGGTTTTGGCCGAGGTATTTCGGAGAAGGATCGCTTCTGGATAACGGGTGGCATAGTCCATTATAACTAATATGTACTGGTGCCCCCTAGCGGACTTGATTATAGGACCTACCAAATCCATGGCGATCCTCTCAAACGGGACCTCAATGATGGGTAGAGGGACCAGCGGGCTACGGAAATGTGGCATCGGGGCCGACCTCTGACACACAGGGCAGGAGGAACAATAATTTTCTATGTCCTTTATCACCCCCGGCCAATAGAATCTCTGTAATACCCTCTCTCGGGTTTTCTCTGTCCCCAGATGACCTCCAAGAATGTGCCCATGGGCCAACTCCAACACCAACTTCCTGTAAGGTTTGGGCACCACAAGCTGCTCAACGGTTTCTTCTGCCCTTTTTGCCACCCGATACAGTAGGTCCTTCTCTACGCTGAAGTATGGGTAAGTGCAGGTATTATCTGGGTTCACTAACTCGCCATCTATTTTCACTACGTTTTCCCGTGCCTTTATTAGGGCGGGGTCTTTCAACTGTTCTGTGGCAAAGTTTTCCCTGTGAACCTCAAGATCAGAAAACTCCACAGACGGTAGGTTTTCGTCTGAGGAGGTGGGCTCCTCTCCAGTTTCTTGAGTCTCCCCTGCCAATACTGATAAGGGAAATTCCGGAGAGTCCTCACCACTCTCAGGGGAGTTCTGGCTATCCCATTCCTGGTACATAGGGGCACCAGTGGGGGGCTCAGGATCATCCCACAGTTCCCAGAACTTCGGAAAATCCCTTCCCACAATGGCGTCATGCGGTAACTGAGATACTAAGCCCACTGGATGAGAGAGGGTACCTTTGGGGGTCTTGAAACACACTGTAGTCACTGGATACTCTCGGGTGTCCCCATGCACACAAATAACAGCTACCTTGCTATTCCCAGAGACCTCTGTTTTAACTAACTCAGCCTTTATCAGGGTCACAAGGCTACCTGAATCCAGCAATACCACAACATTTCTACCATTAACACACATTTTGCATAAATGTTTCTCAGTTCCTCGAATGGCAGTGCATGCGACTGTCGCACACAGCGACTGACGTCTGCCCATCAGAAAGTCACACTGCATGGGTTCCTCCACAACCGGGCAATTGGCTGCAATATGTCCCGCTTGCCGGCAGCGGTAGCAAACGATCCTTCTTGCCGCCTCTTGAGCCGCTGATTTCCCAGGCTGTTCTCGCCAAACTTGGGGTAGAGCTCCCACCCTCTCACTCTCTCCACCCTCACCCCTTGGAATCCTCTTATCCGCCCCTGGGGATGGTCTGGTCTTAGGGTGGAAAGTCCGAGTGTCTCTGGAAGAGGCCGTCAGGTTCTCTGTAGCCAAGTATTTTTCCACACGATCCACAAGACCATCGGCCGTCTCTGGGTCTCCATGGCTTACCCACTTTTGGATGGCAGTAGGAAGAGCTCTCAAAAACCGATCCATTACAACACGTTCCACAATCTTTGGTGCGGACAAAGTCTCTGGCTGTAGCCACTTTCTGCTTAGGTGAATGAGATCATACATTTGAGACCTGGGGGGTTTTCCAAGCTGGAAAGTCCAGTTATGCACACGCTGAGCCCGGACAGCCTGGGTGACACCCAGCCTTGCCAATATTTCAGCTTTTAGCATCACATAGTCTTTTGCTTGGTCAGGCTCTAGGTCATAGTAAGCCTTCTGCGATTCACCAGTTAACAGAGGAGCCACCAGTCCAGCCCACTGCTCCTCAGGCCACTTTTCTCTTTCAGCAGTCCTTTCAAATGTGGTCAAAAATACCTCTGGATCATCCTCTCCAGTCATTTTTGTCAATAAACGACTCACCCCAAAGGATGCGGTATTAGTGGGACGGCTTTCCTCACTGGTCTGCGGACGTTGCTGCATTACTGCTTCCATTTGTTGTAGTCTCTGCTCTTGCTTCTGTAACAGGTCTATGAAGCGGGCCTCAGATTGCTGCTGGGCTTGTTGCTGAGCTGCAAGGCTCTGTTGATGAGCTTGCTGCTGGGCTGCGAAGTTCTGTTGTTGAGCTGCAAGGCTCTTTTGCAAACCTGCATTTGTCTGCTGTTGATTGGCATTTGCTAGAGCCAGCTGCTTCAGTATCTCCTCCATGCTGGCTTAAAAAAACTGCCACTGGTTCTCCACCAACTGTGAGGGGGTTAGCTCGGCAGCGGGTGTGTGTGACCCCCGGGATGGGCTCCCCACACAAAACAGGCCCAGCAAACGGAGGTTGTGGTTTTCAAAATCAAAAAAGGTGCGGTTTATTTTCTATTTACAGTGACAAAACACAGCAAAGCAAAAGAAACATAACCAAAATAAATCCTGGTCAAGTTGACCTCTGACTAAACATACAGGTTTCCTAACTAACAACTGGGATCAGCCTAGTGCTGTCCTAGTCCCTAAGTCCCTGGTTTAGTAAAAGTCCAAACAAATAGCCACACAGGCTTTGCCTCACCGCACAGGGGTTCACTCTCCCTAGACAGTCCACACAGGTCTGGTTCCAGGCATGAGCTAACACCTAATGAATCTGGGAGTTCTTATAGAGGCCTAAATGAGCTGACAAGCTTCAGCTGGCCTCATCAACTCCCTGTCTGTACGACGCCCCACACTCTCCCTAGAGGTATGAGTCATCCATGAGCCTACTAGCCTCAGCTGGGCTTATACAACTCTCCACCCTAGTTGTATAAGTCAGCATAAAGCCTGAATCTGGGAGAAATATATCTACCCCCCTGGATGCAACCAGGTGACTTTACCTTCCTGCTGTCACAGTAGGGAGAGTGTCAGTGTGTTTTACTGTGCTAATCCTTGTTTCTAGGGACAGGGAAGGACAGTGAGGGAAATTCTCCTTGTGCTATAGTGTGCTAAAGCATTGATCATCAACCATCTTTAAAAAAACATTTTTTCTAGGGACAGAAAACTATAGGTAGGGAGAGTGTCAGTGTGTTTTACTGTGCTAATCCTTGTTTCTAGGGACAGGGAAGGACAGTGAGGGAAATTCTCCTTGTGCTATAGTGTGCTAAAGCATTGATCATCAACCATCTTTAAAAAAACATTTTTTCTAGGGACAGAAAACTATAGGTAGGGAGAGTGTCAGTGTGTTTTACTGTGCTAATCCTTGTTTCTAGGGACAGGGAAGGACAGTGAGGGAAATTCTCCTTGTGCTATAGTGTGCTAAAGCATTGATCATCAACCATCTTTAAAAAAACATTTTTTCTAGGGACAGAAAACTATAGGTAGGGAGAGTGTCAGTGTGTTTTACTGTGCTAATCCTTGTTTCTAGGGACAGGGAAGGACAGTGAGGGAAATTCTCCTTGTGCTATAGTGTGCTAAAGCATTGATCATCAACCATCTTTAAAAAAACATTTTTTCTAGGGACAGAAAACTATAGGTAGGGAGAGTGTCAGTTTCTTTCACTGTGCTAATCCTTGTTTCTAGGGACAGGGAAGGACAGTGAGGGAAATTCTCCTTGTGCTATACTGTGCTAAAGCATTGATCATCAACCATCTTTAAAAAAACATTTTTTCTAGGGACAGAAAACTATAGGTAGGGAGAGTGTCAGTGTATTTTACTGTGCTAATCCTTGTTTCTAGGGACAGGGAAGGACAGTGAGGGAAATTCTCCTTGTGCTATACTGTGCTAAAGCATTGATCATCAACCATCTTTAAAAAAACATTTTTTCTAGGGACAGAAAACTATAGGTAGGGAGAGTGTCAGTTTCTTCCACTGTGCTAATCCTTGTTTCTAGGGAAAGGGAAGGACAGTGAGGGAAATTCTCCTTGTGCTATAGTGTGCTAAAGCATTGATCATCAACCATCTTTAAAAAAACATTTTTTCTAGGGACAGAAAACTATAGGTAGGGAGAGTGTCAGTTTCTTTCACTGTGCTAATCCTTGTTTCTAGGGACAGGGAAGGACAGTGAGGGAAATTCTCCTTGTGCTATACTGTGCTAAAGCATTGATCATCAACCATCTTTAAAAAAACATTTTTTCTAGGGACAGAAAACTATAGGTAGGGAGAGTGTCAGTTTCTTTCACTGTGCTAATCCTTGTTTCTAGGGACAGGGAAGGACAGTGAGGGAAATTCTCCTTGTGCTATACTGTGCTAAAGCATTGATCATCAACCATCTTTAAAAAAACATTTTTTCTAGGGACAGAAAACTATAGGTAGGGAGAGTGTCAGTTTCTTTCACTGTGCTAATCCTTGTTTCTAGGGACAGGGAAGGACAGTGAGGGAAATTCTCCTTGTGCTATACTGTGCTAAAGCATTGATCATCAACCATCTTTAAAAAAACATTTTTTCTAGGGACAGAAAACTATAGGTAGGGAGAGTGTCAGTTTCTTTCACTGTGCTAATCCTTGTTTCTAGGGACAGGGAAGGACAGTGAGGGAAATTCTCCTTGTGCTATAGTGTGCTAAAGCATTGATCATCAACCATCTTTAAAAAAACATTTTTTCTAGGGACAGAAAACTATAGGTAGGGAGAGTTTCAGTTTCTTTCACTGTGCTAATCCTTGTTTCTAGGGACAGGGAAGGACAGTGAGGGAAATTCTCCTTGTGCTATACTGTGCTAAAGCATTGATCATCAACCATCTTTAAAAAAACATTTTTTCTAGGGACAGAAAACTATAGGTAGGGAGAGTGTCAGTTTCTTTCACTGTGCTAATCCTTGTTTCTAGGGACAGGGAAGGACAGTGAGGGAAATTCTCCTTGTGCTATACTGTGCTAAAGCATTGATCATCAACCATCTTTAAAAAAACATTTTTTCTAGGGACAGAAAACTATAGGTAGGGAGAGTGTCAGTGTGTTTTACTGTGCTAATCCTTGTTTGTAGGGACAGGGAAGGACAGTGAGGGAAATTCTCCTTGTGCTATACTGTGCTAAAGCATTCCTCATCAACCATCTTTGAAATCCTTGTTTTTTGGACAGTCAGGGAAATTGTCGTTGTGCTATTCTGTGCGAAAGCAATCATCCTCAACCATATTTAGAAATCCTTAAGTAAAGGGACAGAGAAGGACACCTGAAGGTAGCCCTTATTGCTTTTTTCCCATCTCCCTGCAGGCCATCTATTAGAATGTCTGGAAGGCAAACAAGGAGAGGCAGACAGTCAGGAGGCAATAAAAGAGGGCAAGCAGGCTCTGTGTCTGGGGGCAACAGTGCTGGTCGTGGACGCGGTGCATTGTCATCAGCACATGGCCATGGGACACGCTTGTCCTTCTTTTCGGCAGCTGGACATGTTGAGCCACATCATGCCGAAGACTTGGTAGAGTGGATGACCAAGCCCTCCTCCTCCTCCTCATCCTCTCTCACCCAGGCTCAGGGTACTGGCAAAGCAGCTGCCAAAGCATCCTCTTCCCTGGTATCAATGTCAGACTCATCATCAGTCACTCCTTCCCTAGACCCACCATGTCCTCCTCCTGAGGAGTCCCCCGAACTGTTTGAGCACAGTGTTGGGTACATGCTCCAGGAGGATGCCCAGCGTTTCGAAGGGTCTGATGATGAAACCCAGCTACAGGAAGGCAGTAGCGTGAGAGCAGACAGAGGGGATGCTCAAGAAGGACACCAATCTGGCAGTCATGTTCCAGCAGCTGCAGCATACTGCCAGATTGGCTCCAGTGATGAGGAGGGAGGGGATGATGAGGTCACTGACTCCACGTGGGTGCCTAATAGGAGAGAGGAGGAGGAGGAGGATGAGGAGGAGGCACATCTCCAACGAGGCAGGATGCCCTTTGGTGGCCAGCGTAAGGGCAGTACACCGACGGAATCACACCGCAGAGCTCCGCCTGTGCAGGGCGCTGCCTCTGCCCGTCATTCAAAAAGTTCTTTGGTGTGGGCCTTTTTTGAGGCTAGTGCATCAGATCGCACAGCTGCTGTTTGCAACATATGTCTCAAGCGTATATCGCGTGGCCAAAACATCAGCCGCTTGGGTACCACATGCCTGACCAGACATATGTTGACCTGCCATGCAGCTCGTTGGCAAGCCTACCTCAAAGACCCACACCAAAGAACAAAGCGGACCTCTCCTTGCACGCAATGTGCGGTTCCTCAGTGGCAGGTTCCCAAACGCCACTTTTTCTCACGGAAGGCTATTCCGGCTCTCTACCGGCATGTGGAAGGCAATGTCTTGGCCTCGCTGGACAGGGCGGTCAGCGGTAAGGTGCATATTACCGCTGACTCATGGTCCAGCAGGCATGGACAGGGACGTTACCTTTCTTTCACGGCCCATTGGGTCACTCTTTTGGCAGCTGGGAAGGATGCAGGACAAGGTGCAGTAGTGTTGGAGGTTGTTCCACCGCCACGCCTCCAAAATGCTACTACTGGTTGTGACACACCTCTCTCCTCCACCCCCTCCTCTTCTTCTTCCTCCATGGCCTCTTCCTGTGGTTTGTCCTCGGAACCAGCGGTGCTCCGTAGGCGTTCAAGGGGCTACGCAAGTACGCAGGCAAAAAGATGCCATGCCGTGCTTGCGCTGGTGTGTTTGGGGGACAGAAGCCACACTGGGGCAGAGGTCCTGTCTGCTCTGCAGGGCCAGGCCAAGAGGTGGTTGACGCCACGCCAGCTTAAGCCAGGAATGGTGGTTTGCGACAATGGCACCAACCTCCTCTCCGCCCTCCGACAGGGACAACTGACCCATGTGCCCTGTGTGGCTCACGTCCTTAACCTGGTGGTGCAGCGGTTCTTGGGCAGGTACCCGGGCTTACAGGATGTCCTGAGGCAGGCCAGGAAAGTCTGTGTGCATTTCCGCAGATCTTATAATGCCAGTGCTCGCCTTGCTGAGCTGCAAAAGGAGTTGAACCTGCCCAAGAACCGCCTTATATGTGACATGCCCACCAGGTGGAACTCAACGTTGGCCATGCTGCAGCGGCTGCACACGCAGCAGAGGGCCATCAATGAGTACCTGTGCGACTAGAACAGGGTCAGGGGAGCTTGTTTTTTTTTCTCCACGCCAGTGGGGCATGATCAGGGATGCATGCAGTGTCCTGGCACCATTTGAGGAGGCCACGAGGATGGTGAGCAGTGACAGTGCATGCATCAGTGACACTGTACCTCTTGTCCACCTGTTGGAGCACACGCTGCGTGGAATAATGGACAGGGCACTTGAGGCAGAACAGAGGCAGGAAGAGGAGGACTTCCTTGCCTCTCAAGGCCCCCTTTACCCAGACAGTGTTCCTTCTGTCCCACCCATCGCACAGGAAGAGGAGGAGGAGGAGGAGGATTGTGTCAGCATGGAGGTGGAGGCTGGCACTCAGCATCATCAGCAGCAGTCTTTTAGGGATGATTTACAGTCCCAAGAAACCAGTGGACTTGTACGTGGCTGGGAGGAGGTGGCTGCGGATCATGTCGTCCTTAGTGACCCAGAGGACTCCAGACCGAATGCCTCAGCAAACCTACGCTGCATGGCCTCCCTGATCCTGCAAAGTCTGCGGAAGGATCCTCGTATTCTTCGGATCAAGGAGAGGGACCATTACTGGCTGGCCACTCTCCTTGATCCACGGTACAAGGGTAAGGTTGCGGACCTTATGTTACCGTCGCAGAGGGAGCAGAGGATGAGACAACTCCGGGAGGCCTTGCAGAAAGGTCTGTGCAACGCGTTCCCAGAGACTGGGAGGTTACAAACTCCTGGTCCTGGACAACGAGTTGCTGAGGCTTCGGCCAGTCAAAGAAGGAGCGGTGGGGAAGGTGGCCGTCTGACCGATGCGTTCAGACAATTCTTTAGTCCGCAGCCCCAAAGTATGATCGGTTCCAGCAACCATCGCCAGCGTCTGATAAACATGGTGCAGGAATATCTAGGGGCAAGGTCAGACTTGGACACCTTCCCCACCGAAAATCCTCTGGCTTACTGGGTCTTGAGGATGGATCACTGGCCAGAGCTTGCACAGTATGCAATTGAGCTACTGGCCTGTCCTGCATCCAGCGTTCTTTCGGAACGCACATTCAGTGCTGCTGGAGGATTTGTCACGGATCCCAGGGTGCGCCTGTCCACCGACTCGGTTGATCGACTGACTTTCATCAAGATGAACCAGTCTTGGATCACCACCAGCTACCACACACCTGATGCTGATATAACAGACTAATTGATTTTAACATGTCACATCCCTTCAAGACTGATGCTGATGCTGAGTGCCTGTGCTGTTATGTTGACTGGCTATCCTCCTCCTCCGAGTCCTCAATGATACGATTGATGATGATAGCTTGGAAGATCATTTTTGTTTATGGGTGCCGCCACCAGTGGCTAAGGCCCAATTTTTCAGCCCCTGTTTAACAGGGGCGTGTAATTACAATTTTTGAAGCAATACTTTGCAACAGGGCTCATTGCTGTGCTCCAAGTACAGTATCTGTGAGGGGTTGGAGTGTTGTGCCACCAGTGCCTAAGGCCCAATTTTTCAGCCCCTGTTTAACAGGGGCGTGTCATTACAATTTTTGAAGCAATACTTTGCAGCAGGGCTCATTGCTGTGCTCCAAGTACAGTATCTGTGAGGGGTTGGAGTGTTGTGCCACCAGTGCCTAAGGCCCAATTTTTCAGCCCCTGTTTAACAGGGGCATGTAATTACAATTCTTGATCTAATAATTCACAGCAGGGCCCATTGCTGCACCCACCAAGAGTAACTCTGAGGGCTTACAGTGTTGTGGCAACGCCACCACCACCACCACCACGAAAGGCCCAATTTTTCAGCCCCTGTTCAAAAGGGGCATGTAATTACAATTCTTGATCTAATAATTCACAGCAGGGCCCATTCCTGCACCCACCAAGAGTAACTCTGAGGGCTTACAGTGTTGTGGCAACACCACCACCACCACCACCACGAAAGGCCCAATTTTTCAGCCCCTGTTCAACAGGGGCATGCAATTACAATTCTTGATCTAATAATTCACAGCAGGGCCCATTGCTGCACCCACCAAGAGTAATTGTCAGGGCTTACAGTGTTGTGGCACCAGCACCACCATCAAAGGCCCAATTTTTACTACCACTGTTCAACAATTATATGTAATTACAATTCCTGATATAATAGTTGACAGCAGGGCATTCCAGCACCAACCAAGAGTAACTGTGAGTGCTTACAGTGTTGTGCCAACACCAACAACTAAGGGGCCTATTTCTGCAGAGTATATACGGCAGGTCCCTACTTTCAAACATCCAACTTACAAACGACTTCTACTTGCAAACGCAAGAAGACAACAGGAAGTGAGAGGAAATCTACCCCTAGGAAGGAAAATTCTCTCCTGTAAGAATTAATATGGGAGAAAGGTGTCTCCTCTGTACTGATGCTTTATCACCAATCCTTGTTTCAAGAAAACACCACATTTCAAAAACAGTTGTCATTGGGACGGAAAGTGAGGTGAAATGTTCTGAACAGGGGCACAGACAGCAAAACAAATGTTACAGGGGTGATAACCCTTACCTATGTTTTCCAAAAAGTTTAAAAATAGATTTTTGGGCTGGAGCTACACTTAAACAATGTACCTGTTCAAAATTACAAACACATTCTACATAAGAACAAACCTACAGTCCCTGTCTTGTATGCACCGCCTGTATACGGCTGTTCAGAGTATATAGGGCCTTTTTTATTTTGTGTGCGGTGTTCCCCTTAATATCCATACAAGACCCAAAGGGGCTGGTAATGGGCTGGGGTGGGGGGGGGGTCATGGGGTAGCTATGCCATTTTTCTTAAAGATTTTCATCCATATTACCGGGAGCAGACATTACATTAAAGCCGCAAGCAGTTTTAAATGGCTTTTTTTTCCTTTAGAAGTGTCATTTTGTGCAGGGACAGTTCTAAACACGGGAAACACGTGGCACTTCACAGGCATACTTTAGACACCCCCCAGGTACGATATTTAAAGGAATATTTGACTTTTTTTTTTTCACTTTATGCATCATTAAAATGACTGCTCCCGAAAAACGACCGTTTTTAAAACTTCTTTTTGCATTGATACATGTCCCCTGGTGCAGAACCCGGGTTCCCAAACCCTTTTTAGGACAATAACATGCATAATAGTCGTTATAATTAGCACTTTAGAATTCGAACGTTCGCATCCATTGTATTTAATAGGGTTCTAATGTTCGTACGAACTTTCGGTCCGTTCGCGGGTTCTGGTGCGAACCGAACCCGGGGGTGTTCGGCTCATCACTATTCATCACCCCCTCTGATGGGCCATTACTAAATTTTTTTTGGGGGGGGGGAGATGTGTTTGGCCACAGGATAGCATTGCAGTGGCGGTGCGTCCAGAGTGGGCGCTGGAGCACTGCCCCCTCTCTCCTGTGCCCATCACTCAGAACAATACATAGGTTCATGCGTTGCATAAACCTATGTATTGTCTATGCCGCCCACTATTCAGGTGGATGGCCTCTTGTAAAGCGACCGACATATGAATAATTGCGGCATTTAGGGGGTTCAAATTGCATAGCAGAAACAGGTAGTAAAATTGTCTTGCACATTACAACCTGAGGGATGTAATTGGCTTCCTAAAAGTAAAATAGGGGACGCAGGGGGGGGGGGCATTCCTTGGGGAAACACTGGCAGGCTGCTCTGCCAATCATGTTCACCAAGTCTATTTAATGGTAACATGATTGGCTGATGCAACATCAAGGGAAGGAGAACACATCAAGGACAGAAGAAGGATGGCGCTGACCACAAGAAGGTAAGTGCAGGGCTGGGGGGAAACTGGCTGCATTAGAGGGGACTAAATGGCTGCATTGGAGGGAACAAAATGGCTGCATTAGAGGGGACAACTGGGGGCGTTTAATAGGCACCAGAGCAAAAAAGGAGGAAGTTTATTTCCTAAATTGGTGTTTGAACCCCCAAACATTTGGAGCAACAGGCGCCCCTGCTGGAAAAGTTAGTGAAGGGAAATATTTATGGAGGAGAAAAAAAGGGGCAATCTAAAGCTTCCAGCATGCATGGGGACAAAGGGGACATTCTCAGCATATTACAATCATGGTAATTAGGGAAGGATGAAAGAAATACAATACATTAGCATACATGTAATACATAAAATGTGATGTTAAGGGAGAAAACTTAACCTAATATAGTCCTCCTGCAGGACTTGTATAATGGCAGAACAGGTGTCTGGGATTATGAGGCCCAGAGCCTGGGGGGAGATGCCTGTGGTGAACTTCAAGTCCTGAAGACTTCTCCCTGTCGCCAGATAACGTAAGGTGGCGATGAGCCACTGCTCAGCACTGATGGCTTCCCGCATAACGGTGTCCTTCCTGGTAATATAGGGGGACACCAAAGCCAACAGTTCCTGAAAAACGGGGTCAGACATCCGCAGAAAATTCCTGTAGTCCTCAGGATTATTCTCGACGATCTCCCGCAGCAGAGGCATATGGCAGAATTGGTCCCACTGGAGCAACCAATTCTTGGTCCATGAACTCCTCCTCACACCATTCATGGACTGGTCTTGGTCCAAAACAAGCAGACCAACACCAAGCGCACGCACAGCACGAACTCGACGACGAGAACGTCCAGGCGACATGGCTAAGAAACGGTCGTCTTATCAGAACGTACAGAACAGAACGCACTTTAGAACAGCAAGGCCTATGAATAACGAACTGAAAATCAGAAACGAACAGGCAAGAACGCACTGTAAAACAGATACGACCTGCCTAGACGCCCTGAAAGTCAAGATACGAACCCACAAGCACAAACTGAACCGCAGAAAACGATCTGAAAAGTACGAAGACTGAAAAGCGCGAATCGTCTCTTCCCAAACTTTTACTTCACACGCGGTAACACGAGATCAGCAAAAGCAGCCCAAGGGGTGGCGCCAAGAAAAAAGATCTTCCCCTTTATAGTGCCGTCGTACGTGCTGGACGTGAGCGCGGAGAACAACGACGAAATTGGAAATTGTCAGTGTGTACGCATGGAAAGCTTGACGAGAAAATCGACAAGCTTAACAAGAATCTCGTCGAGAAAAACGACGTGTTTTTTACGATGAGAAAATCGGTCGTGTGTACGAGGCTTGAGGCTAAGGGTGGCCAAAAATGGTCCAATACAACCCCAACGGCTTGATGCCTAAACCAACGTTTAGGTGACAGTTCAGCCATTTAGGGCTAGCATAGGGTTGCAAGTGATCACTTTTAACTCTCGGTGATTGTGAATAATCACAAAGAGGTGACCAAAGCTGGGCGTTAACATTCCAAAATGATGAAACAGATATTCCTTAAAAACATCAATTTTTCAGGGAGATTTATTAAAACTGGTGCACGCAAAATCTGGTGCAGTTTTGCGTAGTTACCAGCTTCTAACTTAGGCTTGTTAAATTCAGCGTTGACAGTAAAACCTAGAAGTTGATTGGTTACTATGCAAAGCTGCACTTGATTTTGTGTGCACCGGTTTTAGTAAATCTTTATTAAAACATGTTAAAATCCTTTTCAAAACAGGACAAATTCTGACCTGGGGAGGTCTCTGTAATACTTTTTTTCCAGTGGGTAGTACATTTTGCCCTTTTAAGGAGCTTTGATATGGAGATGGTGGCATCTCTATGAAGGAAGATGTGTGACCAATAATGATAGTGACACTACATACCATTGTCTCTCTGAAGTAGATGATGATCAAGGAAACGCATCAAGAACTTATAAATTCATATACTGTATATTAATGTATTTCATTGTAATGAACAAAACCACATACATAAACTATGAAATATAATACTGTATGTATCATATCTTAGTTATGGACCTATAAATGCACTATGGGAAAGCCCCAACTTAGTGGGGTTTGTTAGCTTAACAATTTGAGTTTGTTAACTTAAAATTGGGGTAGGACAGCCTTGTAAAGAACCATGCAGAATGGCTCAGTAAAAAGTGAAAGAAAGTCTTTGCAGCTGCATACCTCCAGGGGCGTACCTAGAGCATTTGGCACCCGGGGCGGATCCTATATCTGGCACCCACCCCCACCTTAAAATGTAAAAACACCCTACTGTGTCCTCTGCATACTTCTGCATCCTTTAATATCTCTTTGTCACTACTGTGTACCCCCTCTCCACAACTGCACCTCTGTACTCCTTTACATTACACAGCACCCTGCATCTCTGGACCCCTTTACATTACACAGCACCCTTCACCTCTGGACCCCTTTACATTATACAGCCTCCTGCATCACTGGACCTCTTTACATTACACAACACCCTGCATCTCTGGACCCCTTTACATTACACAGCACCCTGCACCTCTGGACCCCTTTACATTACACAGCACCCTGCACCTTTGGACTCCTTTACATTACACAGCCCCCTGCACCCCCATTTACATTACACAGCACCCTGCACCTCTGGACCCCTTTATATTTACACAGCACCCTGCATCTCTGGACCCCTTTACATTACACAGCCCCCTGCACCTCTGGACCCCTTTACATTAGACAGCACCCTGCACCTCTGGACCCCTTTACATTATACAGCCCCCCACAGCTCTGGACCCCCTGCATGTTACACAGACCCCCCTTAAGTGCAGACCCCCTCTCTTCAGTGTAGACCCCCCCATTCAGTGCAGACCCCCCATTCAGTGCAGACCCCCTCCCTTCAGTGCAGACCCCCCTTCAGGGCAGACCCCCTCCCTTCAGTGCCGAGCCCCCCATTCAGTGCACACCCCCCTTATTCAGTGCAGGCCCCCCTTCAGTGCGGACCCATTCAGTACCTCAGATCAGCGCGGCACATGCACAGCAAGTCCCCTCCCCCTGTGTACACATAAACAGAAACGAGGGGGAAGTGGCTTTACTTTATTTGGTTGTGCCTGAGTGAGAAATCTGGGACCGCTCAGACAGCCCACGGCCACGTGAGAAGGAGATCGTTGGTGCAGTGGTGTCACTTTGCACCGCCCTTGCAACACAACTGCAGCTCGCCTCTCCCTGCTCTAACCTGCCCTGTCACCGCGCCGCTGCCTAAACCCGCCCAGCAGCACTGTCACCGCTTCAGTCGCGGAGGGGGGCGCCGACCTGACACCCCCCCAGTGTGTGGCACCCGGGTCGGCCCACCCCCCACTTGGTACACCACTGCATACCTCCTATGTTTTTAAGATGGAGAGAAGAAAACATTATAGCATATTATAGGCAAAGGACACTCCGCTGCCAGGCCCCCAGCTACATGGACCATGAAAAATTAATACCCCAAAATATTATTGGTTAAAGTGATAATAAACCCTTACATGTACCCATTAAAGTGCCTAGCCTCAGGCACTACACAATGATTAAGCAAATGAGCCTGCATAAGCTGTACCTTTTTATCTGCAGCTATCTCTTCTCCACAGCCCTTCACAATACAGAGTTTACACAGCATTTCCTAGCTCCAAAAGGCAGGAGATGGGGATCTGATGTCACACTCTGCACAGCAAACCACACAGAGCTGAGTGTAATCTGAAACCTGAGTGGAGGACACACTCCCTTCTACACAGTCTCATAGCTAAGACTGCCAGTCACCTGCTATGTGCTGGTGGGGTGGGGACATCTCCCGGGATTCCTGCATAAACTGTCCGGAGTGGATTATACAGAGAGCAGAGGAAGGAGAAAGGAGACAGAATTCACATTAAGTGCTATAAATTATGGCAAGTACAGTTGAGGCACCATAGTGACACTGTACTGCTCTGGGGAGGTGATCAGGATGTTTTTTTTTCACCATGATTGCTTATTACAGTGATGATCTTATCACTGTTATAAGCAATAATTTTTATGAATGACATCCATTCATGTGCCATTGTGTACTATCGTGATAACTGTGATTGGCCACAGCTATCACATGGTACAGATCTGCTGTGATTGGCCCATGTACCATGTGATCACTGTGGCCAATCACAGCAATCACAATAGTACACAATGAATGGCTATGATTAAAAGCCATTGTGTACAACTGACATGTGATTGCTGTCAGTGATCCCCGCTATCCCAGCTGTCAGAATACAGTAGCACAGTGGGCAGGATTGCTCCATCCACCTTGCTTGTGTGGATGGAGGAATCGGTTCGATTTGTGGCGGCTAATTGAAGAAAACAACCCAAATATGGCCAGCCTAATAGGTTAAGAATATTTGACCAACAGGGAAAATAGTATGAGGGAGATTTCTGCACTGTGTGCAGTCTATGGAGAATCTTGTGAAAACAGCTGCTAAATGTGACAGCTTCCTCCTGGTTGTTAGGGAGCCAGCATCTGCTGCCATCCTAACAACCAGTGATTTATTCGGGCACTTTCACCTGTCTTTGTTTACTGTAACAGCTGGGATCATGTAATTGACACTTCCGGGTTTTGGCCGGTAAAGTAAACAGAGTGGGCCACCCTTTATGAATTCCCCCCAGAATACAGTTATAAATGACAATCATGTATTCCTGTCCTTAAGCCATGGACTTTCAGACCTGGGGATATAGAAAGCCATTGTTTGAGGCCTACTTTTTGTATAGCCAGTGTGCAGCACACATAAGGGAGAGTTTCCATGTCAAAGGTACTCTCAGGTAGACATTTTGCCCTGTCAGGCTTTTTTTCTGAGCTGGGCCTTATAACCTCATTTTATGAAAAAACACACATGCACACTGATCAGGACAGAGCACATTAACATAGCTAGCTAGTGCACACAGTTCTACTGCCAATTCTGCTTTCTTTATTTTAACATCATTACTTTTTCTACACTACCCCTCTGTCACCATTCAGAAAAGTATCCATGCTCTGTTAACCCCAGCCTCATGAAAGTGCGACCGAGGGCAGTTGTCCAGGCCTACAGACCCCACTGCCCCTTGTTGTTACAGAACAGAAATACTTTTTGTCTTTAACTTCCCCACCATCAGAATGCACTAATCAGTGCTGCTGGCTATAGCCAGTGGTGCTGATCGAGCAGAAAGTTTCCAACAGAGCAGCTGTACAGAAGTCAATCTACAATTTTGCAAACCATAAAACTGGCCTGATTTACTAATTTGAGAAATTAAGCGCTGTGAAGCTATATTTACATCAGACATCCAATTATGTACTTTTTTTCCCTGTCACATTTCAAATACTAACATTTTTACATTACCTTTTTCTCACTTAAGAAAAAAGCCCCAATGACTCAGAGGTTGCAAAAATTAACATTAGATAAAAAGTAGCAGACATTTCTACTGAGTGGAAATGACTCCCTCTGCACCTTCCTTTAAATGTATTGTTCTTTAAACAATGATTGACATATTTTTCTCATGTTTATCTCCTAGCAGCAAAAAAAAACAAAAAAACAACCTTTCTCTTTAGAAATAGTGGATATTTGAATATTTGAAAAGCCTTGACAGACATAATTTATTTTTCCTGATGGCTCCATGTCAGCACAGCTGGGTGAGGCCCCGCCCACCCCCTACATAATCAGGACTTTAACTATAAATTTTTTGCTCACCGCAGCCTCAGTGTTCCTTTTTCTTCCTCCTAGGTCAGGACTAGCGGTGTCTCCCCTCCTAGCTGGTATAAATTACTGACCGTCCGTCCGGATGTGTCTGCTGCCGGATGCAGTCCCTGCGATATAAGGTACCAACGGTAGCTTGGTCAGGGAACCCCGCTGCTGATCCTCGGGGTGGCTTTATGCAGCCTTAAATAGGCGGCTTGGGGGAGCTGGTGGTGTGGCCTGTCTCTCATCTTGGATATTCTTATGGTGCCTGTTAAGGGCGGGCTGCGCTCTCTCTCTGCCTTTTATGTGGAAGC
The DNA here is from genome assembly GCA_029206835.1 of Rana muscosa. NCBI lineage: Eukaryota > Metazoa > Chordata > Amphibia > Anura > Ranidae > Rana > Rana muscosa. The sequence continues at coordinate 678,998,654 of CM055117.1, read as the reverse complement.
CGACTTTGAACATATGCTCTGCCACTCAGCCAATCAGGAGTGGAGGGGGTGGAGTAAGCTCTTAAAGAGCCAAATTTTGAAAGTCTGCTGTTCAGTTTAAACCTGGCTGTTGCAGTGTGCAGCGCTTTGTGTGCTAAGCTGCCTGCCTCTCCTCGGGTATGACTTGTAAAGGACAGGATTCACTTCTACACACCACCTGCTTGAATATGGATGCTGGACATAACATATGTTGTATTTTTTCTACAGAACCAAAATGCCTACCCCATCTAAAGATCAGCGATCACAAAGAAGGTAGGGGAGACACCGATGTTTATATGCATCTTTATAATGTTGCATCTAGCAGACTAATTTTTGCCTCACGCCTGTCTGTGCTGCTCCAGCTCCTCAGGTCATGGTCATGGCTCTTCACGACGTTCAGAGGATGAAATATAGGAGACATTCGTCCTCACGGGAAGATCGACGCTCTCGCTGTAGAAGAGAAGTGTCACGCTCTCACTCTCCATTAAGACATCACCGATCTCCATCACGTCACCGCCAGGATTCACATCATGATCAACCCAGGCCAGGAGGCTGCTGGGCCTGCCCCAAAAAGGCATTGGCCGGGAAGACAGCTTGTGCGGATTGCTTCAAGGAAGCGACAAAGGGCCATGAATCGGATAAAGCGGAGCTAGTGTCATTAATAAAAAAGGTGTTTGAGGATACACTGCAGACGTTTGCAACGCAGACGCAAGTGTCAACTGCCCCAGTTCCTTCCTCCTCTCGTTCCCTGTCACCCCAAGAACGTCCAACATTTCAGAATAATCCAAAGTCCGAAGCTCAAGCACGAGCACAAGATTCGGATGCATCCTCTGCAGAAGAAGAGGATGACCAGTATGATGGGTTTGATTTCACCTTAGTTCCATCCTTGGTGAAAGAAGTTAGACAGGCCTTGCGGTGGCAAGATGAGGCAGTAGAACCTCAACGGAAACAAAGGAAGTTATTCGCCAACATGAAGCGGGAGACGGTAAATTCTCCCTTTGTTGAGGAAATCCAAGACATAATCACTGGCGAATGGGAAAACTCAGACAAGAAAGGCTTTTACAAAAATCGATTTGCAAAAATGTACCCATTTCAGACAGAAAAGGTGAAGGTTCTGGAAGAGCCCCCTGTAGTGGACGCGGCGCTCATGCGCCTCGCTAGGCATGTGACCCTGCCACTGGACGACGTAGTGACCTTCAAAGACGTTCTAGACAGGAGGGTGGATATAGATCTTAAAAAGATCTACACTCTGGCCGGCGGAATATGTAAACCAACGATGGCTTTGGCCACCATCTCTAAGGCCATGGAGATCTGGGTGCAGAATGTCGAAGGGGCGGTGGAAGATGACCTATGCAAAGCTGAGGTCTCAGCCCCTTTAGCAAATTTGAAGCTAACAGCTGCATTTATGGCTGAAGCATCCATTGACATAATCAAGATTCTGGCCAGAGTCATGCTAAATGCAGTGACGGCCAGAAGAGCCCTATGGCTGAGGCCCTGGGTGGCGGATCCTGTGTCCAAACAAGGATGGTGCAGAATACCTTTCGAAGGTCACTCCCTGTTTGGGAATAAGCTTGATACAGCTATCTCCAAAGCGACAGGTGGAAGATCGGGTTTCATCCCACAGGATCAGATGCTGCTTAAGAATAAAGCGACCTTCAGAGGCACAGCGAGACCCAGAGGCAGGGCCACCAGGTCCTACAAGCCAGGAAGGGAATTTCGCCGACGATGGCCGAACTCAGCGACAAGCCGCAAATCTGGAAGACCAGCCTCCTCCGCGGGACAACAGGCCCAAAAGTCTTTTTGACTATACACCGGCCCACACTTGCCGGGTAGGAGCCAGGCTGTTCAGGTTCCGTCAACTGTGGGCAGAAAAGATAAAGGAGCCATGGGTGGTGTCGACCATCAAGTATGGACACAGTTGGAAATTCCTCAACCGACCCCACAGAGTCTTTGTCTCAACAAAAATGCCCCCAGAAAAAGAAAAACAGGAACCCTTTTGGAATTACATCCAGACCCTCCTGGATCAGGAGGCAATAATTGCAGTTCCTCAGCGGGAGCGTTTTTCCGGAGTCTACTCGCCTCTATTCTTGGTTCAAAAAAAGTCGGGAACGTGGAGGCCAGTAATAGACCTCAGAGGTCTCAACAGATCCATCAAGAAGGAGCGGTTCAGGATGGAGTCGCTCCAGACAATTCAGAAAATTGTCCAACCAGGAGATTTGATGCTAGCAGTGGATCTCAAGGATGCGTACTTCCATGTGCCCGTAGCCCCGTACTACCAGAGATTCCTCTGGATCTCAATTGGATAACTTCACTACCAATTTGTGTGCCTTCCCTTTGGGCTGACTACATCCCCCAGAGTATTCACAAAAATCCTGGTGGCACATCTTCGACTCCAAGGTATCCGCATACACCATTACTTGGACAATATCTTACTGCTGAGCCAAGACAGGAGCACGCTCCTAGTACACGGAACACGACTTTGTTGACACTAGAAATCTTCGGATGGTTAATCAATCGAGAGAAGAGTCACCTTGTGCCGACTCAATCCCTGGTGTATCTAGGTGCGAAGATAGATACCAAGATGGCATCGGTAGCATTGCCCAGGGACAAGATGTCCGGCATACTGAAAGTAATGTCAGAAGCTCGGAAGCAGTCATACATGCCAACAGTAGAGTGCATGCGACTTCTAGGCATAATGATCTCAACCATTCCGATGGTCAAGTGGGCGCAATGGAATTCACGCCTCTTTCAAATGGGTCTCCCGAGTCAATGGAGATCGGGGGATCTTGGTCAAAAAATCCAGATCACAGCCCAGATGAACGTCAACTTAGACTGGTGGGCAAGTCAACAGAATCTTACACGGTGCCACTCCCTACTCTCGGAGAGATTGCAAATCATCCAATCAGATGCCAGCGGCACGGGCTGGGGAGCCCTATACAAAGACCAATGGGCCCAAGGTCATTGGGCGTACCAGGCGACCGACGTAGGCGCCAACATCTTGGAGCTGAGGGCGGCCTTCCAGGCCCTCCTGGCCTTCAAGAATCAGATCCAGGGAGCGACTATCCTTCTGAAACTAGACAATGTGACGGCAGTGGCCTACATCCGCAGGCAAAGGGGCACCCGCAGCAGTACCCTACTGAAGGAGGTAACCCTGATCATAAATTGGGCTCAGACCAATTTACATCTGCTAACGGCTGTGTATGTGCCTGGACGTCTGAACACGCAAGCAGACTACCTGTCCAGAGCGGATTTGAACAACAACGAATGGGCCCTGTCTCCGCGGGTCTTCCGGAGCTTGGTGGTGTGGGCCTTCCTCCCAGAAGTAGACCTATTTGCCTCTGCCATCAACACCAAACTACCACGGTTCTTCACCCAGTTCAGTCACCCACAAGCGGCAGGAGTGGATGCTCTGACAGCAGAATGGAACTTCAGAACAGCATATGCCTTCCCTCCGATTCCGGTGATCCTCCGCTTCTTGCAGAGACTGCAACAAGAGAAAGTATCTGTCCTGGCAGTAATTCCAGACTGGCCCAAGAGACCTTGGTACCCTCTACTCCGCTCACTGAGCATCAGGAAGCCACGACCTCTACCAGTAACCTCAGACCTACTGAAACAGGGGCCAATCTGCCACCCGTCTCCGGAGAGCCTGAGATTGACGGCCTGGGTCTTGAGAGGCGTAGGTTAACTGATCTTGGTTGTTCAACTAGAGTCACAAACACTCTTATGAAGGCGAGGAAAAGCAGCACCAACAGTGCCTACAGCAGGACCTGGAATAAGTTTGTGGAATTTGCTCATAGACATGATTTTCTGCCCGACTCGCCAAAAGTCTGCCACATCCTGGAGTTCCTCCAAGCGAGCTTGGAACTCGGTCTCTCCACAAGCACGTTGAAGACTCACGTGTCTGCTATCTCTGATTTTTCGGGTGTCCAATGGGCCACTGAAAAGTTGGTGATTCAATTCTTCAGAGCAACCATCCGCCTGAGACCGCCAAAGTTGCCAAGATTTCCGCCTGAGACCGCCAAAGTTGCCAAGTGGGACCTACCCTTAATCTTGGACTTCCTATCATTAAACAGCTTTGCCTCTCCAGTCTCTCTGTGGCATCTCACATTGAAAACTGCCTTTCTTGTGGCAGTAACCTCAGCCAGAAGGGTGTCCGAGATGGCCGCGCTGGGGTTTAAGAAGCCCTTCCTCTCCTTCTTCCCGGATAGAGCGGTGCTCAGGCCAATGCTGGGGTTTGTCCCTAAGGTAGCCTCTACCTTCCATATGACACAGGAAATCACTCTTCCCACTGTTGCTCGCAGAAAACTCTCAGGATCCAAATCCGCTTGACGTAGGAGCTTCCCTGAGAGCCTATGTGGACACGACAGCCGAACTCAGGAAGTCAGACAATCTCTTCATTATTCCAAATGGTGCCCGTAAAGGCCTGAAAGCTTCTAGCAGAGTGATCGCCACGTGGCTGGTTAAATTGATATCTTTAGCCTACAGAGCCAAAGGTCTGCTGGTGCCTGAGGGGGTCACAGCGCATTCCACGAGAGGAGTCTCTGCCTCATGGGCTGCGGTCGGACAGGTGTCCTTGGAGACGATATGCAAGGAAGCTACATGGACATCTATACATACCTTCATGACACACTACCGTGTGGAGCCAGCGGCTCTAACTACCATAGAGTTTGGCAGAAGGGTGCTAGCCTCCGCCTCCTATATTGATTAAAACAATTTTTTTCGCAAGTGTAGCGGGGGTTTAAATTTAGGGGGATACATCTGGGTGGTAGTATGACCCACGTGTGTATAAATCATGGAGGGATTGGACCATTGTTAATTCGTGGAGGACTGGGTGGTGTATTATTCTCCTTGGCCTGTGGGTGGCGGGGTTCCCACAGGCCTAAGGTAGATTCACTGCCGTAGTGCTGGCTTTTTTGTCCCTTTCCAGCGATGGTGCGGCGGGGGCGGGGAGCCTGCCGTGACGTCGCGGGAGGAGATAAAGGGGAGAGACGCCCTCGCCACGAGGTCTTTTTCCTGCATCACGCGCCCAGGCACCTTCGGCCTGGGTGTGGGCGGTTCGGAGTTCCGGTCCAGGTGCCCTAGGCCTGGCCGGAGCGGAGTTGGCGTCCATCCCAGGCACCTTCAGCCTGGGGTGAGGTACTAAACTGGAGGCCTGGGGCCCAGTGACTTCGACTGGGTCCCGCGAGGGCGGAGGAGTCCGAGGGTCCCTGAGGTGGATGGGGCTCAAGTCTGAGGTGAGGAGGCCGGGGAGGTCACCCGTCCGGAGAGTCCGGAGCAGCATCAACCCGGTGACGGATGGGCCTCCGGTAACTCCCTTGGAGGGACATCTCCCCCTGACAGGGGCCACAACGCAGCGAAGGTACTCCTATCTGCATTCTCTTGAGTCGCTGGAAGAGACTCACAAGTTCTAAGTTCTCTCTCTAGCCAAGGCTATAGTAACCGCTGGTGAAACCACAGTGGTTTAGCGTACAATAAGGATAGTGCCTCGACCTGCTCTCCCCACCGTATTGAACTGTTATTGGGTCTCAACCAGTTGGCTGCTAAAGCACTGTTTATTGTGAGTGTGACAATAAAACAAGAGTTGGACCTTTATCGGTGTGTGATACTCTGGTTAATGGGAGCAAAGGGGAGTGTCAGCACAGCAAGACTTGGTCCTTAACTGAAACACACAGGCCCGAGGAAAATATCTTGTACTGGCCTTCACCTCACCCACTGCCATGGGGAGGACATGGGCCGTAGCGTATCTCACCCTCACATACGAAATACCCCTAGACAAAGAAGGTGAGGGCGCTACACGTGGGGGCTCGTGAGTCCGGGATGATGTGTGTTATAACCTTGGAATTAAGAACGGTTGTGTCTGAACTTTGCTGCCCGGAGGAGTTCCGAGTGGGTCGGCTATGTGATCGGCCAAAGTGCATCCCTGCTCAAAGTCGTGGAAATGACCCTAAGACGGGAAAGGCCCATGCGGAAGAGCCAGAAGAGGGAGAAGTCCAGCCGTGTGATGTACTACATGTGGGGGCTTTTACTGCACTGCGCCATGAGGCACCCCGTGACTACACAGTTCATGGGCGGAGTTTGATGGAAGCCCGCGAAAACGTGCAAGTTATGGGAGGAGTCTGGCCATGTGGAGCAACTCACGTGGAGACTTTGGCGCGTGGTCAGTGCGTGATGGAGCAGCAGACAGTCGGGATGGCCTCAAGCTCCCCGTGGATTCCGGTTCCCTACCCCACGAAGATGACTTCCTTTGCTGCTCCCCTTACAGATACGGGGATAAGACTCAGGCCCCGAGGGCAGTTGGCTCTGTATTCCTGCAGAGACACGGAGGCCCTCGGCGTGATTTGTCCCGGATGTTCGGGACTGGTGGTCCACCTGAAGCCATTCGGGCGTTGTGAAGCATGCAGAGAATTCCTATTCGAGGTGGAGCCATCCACAGTAAGGCCGGGCCCTTCGCCTCAACTGCCTCACAGGTACCGCTACTCCGGAAGGGGAGATCCAGGCCTTTGCGGAGGTTCCCGTACGCACTGACCAGGGCGATGTGACTGCCCAACCAGAGACTGAGAAAGAAAAATCAGAGGATGCTGCTTGGGTCACCACAGATTCTCTGCTCCCACCTCCGAAGAGGAAGGTCGGCCTGGTGCAAGCGTCCTGTGGTCGTGGTCGAGCTTCACCCCGTCGCTTGCCGGGCCTGGATGGATCCGGTTGGAAGAGTCCTGGACATCCCTGTGCTTCAAAAGGTCAAGGTGAGCCAGGGGCTGGGACTGTGGTGGTGGTTGGAGGTGTTGGGGGTCCACAGCCGGTGGAGCCCGCTAGGGAGGGTAGTTCCACGTCTACTAGAGACTACCTTCCCGCAGAGATGTATGACACCTCCGACCTAGAATCGCTGTCGGACTGTGGAGATGACGGTGAAATAGACAAACTTTTTCACCGCAAGGGCTGGGACAAACGCCCATTACCTGTGTAACATGTACCACGAGATTCGCCTATGTCCATAGGAGACTGCACGCCGCGGGCGGAGGCCCCGGAGTCTACGAGGAAGCCTAGTCCTCCAATTGTCCTTCCACAATCCACAGCATCACCTATTTTGGTGGCGGGGACACAACGCGCATCATTACGGGCACCAAAAGCAAAGCCATCAGAGGTAGTGAAAGTACCTCGGCATCCAGAAGCCATTGTTCCGCCAGAAGGGGAGCGGGCCACCATGCCTCCTTTGGCCCGATTGCAGCGGCTTTTCTGCCAGAGGGTCGCTCGTGAGTACGGATGGGAATATCCTTACTTGTCTTGGGACTTACTTTTTGAGGTTGAAGTCCTACGGCAGCGGTGGTATGATGAGTTTGTTTGGGAGAAGCTTAAAGTGCCTCATGCCCGTCGGTATTTGGCTTGTTCACCCTCAGTGTCCAAACAGTTCAGAGACTGCAGAGCAGAGTGGATGTGGGGCCGCCATATCCATGCAGACAAGGTGCGCATCTGCAGGAAGGATGGAGAGGACATCGATTATTCGGTGGAGACTTTCGATCAGCACCTAAAGCCCTTGTTTTTGCCAGGTCCAAAGTTTTATCTGTGAGGAGAGACAGGAAAAAGAAAAGGATTCTCTTTGTGTTTTTTTTTCTCTTGCTGTTGAACTTTCTGGAAGTACAGTATCCTTGCCGGAACATCATTTCATGTTTCCCTTTCCTTGGAGCAGGTCTTGGCACAAATAGTATTCAAATTTCAGGGATGGCCTCTGGGTCAGGCTTATGTTACCACTCCTTGGGAGATATGGGCTTGCACCAGACGCTGGGGACCAGCGTCAAATCACTAGGGGGAGTGTGTAGCGGGGGTTTAAATTTAGGGGGATACACCTGGGTGGTAGTATGACCCACGTGTGTATAAATCATGGAGGGATTGGACCATTGTTAATTAGTGGAGGACTGGGTGGTGTATTATTCTCCTGGGCCTGTGGGTGGCGGGGTTCCCACAGGCCTAAGGTAGATTCACTGCCGTAGTGCTGGCCTTTTTGTCCCTTTCCGGCGATGGTGCGGCGGGGGCGGGGAGCCTGCCGTGACGTCGCGGGAGGAGATAAAGGGGAGAGACGCCCTCGCCACAAGGTCTTTTTCCTGCATCACGTGCCCAGGCACCTTCTGCCTGGGTGTGGGCGGTTCGGAGTTCCGGTCCAGGTGCCCTAGGCCTGGCCGGAGCGGAGTTGGCGTCCATCCCAGGCACCTTCAGCCTGGGGTGAGGTACTAAACCGGAGGCCTGGGGCCCAGTGACTTCGACTGGGTCCCGCGAGGGCGGAGGAGTCCGAGGGTCCCTGAGGTGGATGGGGCTCAAGTCTGAGGTGAGGAGGCCGGGGAGGTCACCCGTCCGGAGAGTCCAGAGCAGCATCAACCCGGTGACGGATGGGCCTCCGGTAACTCCCTTGGAGGGACATCTCCCCCTAACAGGGGCCACAACGCAGCGAAGTTACTCCTATCTGCATTCTCTTGAGTCGCTGGAAGAGACTCACAAGTTCTAAGTTCTCTCTCTAGCTAAGGCTATAGTAACCGCTGGTGAAACCACAGTGGTTTAGCGTACAATCAGGATAGTGCCTCGACCTGCTCACCCCACCGTATTGAACTGTTATTGGGTCTCAACCAGTTGGCTGCTAAAGCACTGTTTATTGTGAGTGTGACAATAAAACAAGAGTTGGACCTTTATCGGTGTGTGATACTCTGGTTAATGGGAGCAAAGGGGAGTGTCAGCACAGCAGGACTTGGTCCTTAACTGAAACACACAGGCCCGAGGAAAATATCTGGTACTGGCCTTCACCTCACCCACTGCCATGGGGAGGACATGGGCCGTAGCGTATCTCACCCTCACATATGAAATACCCCTAGACAAAGAAGGTGAGGTGAGGGCGCTACACAAGCATAACCCTCCCGTGTGTGGCTAGTTAATTCCCAGCTGTGCTGACATGGAGCCGTCAGGAAAACGGAAAATTGAATTCAAATACTTACCATAATTTTCCTTTCCTGACGAGCTCCATGTCAGCACAGAACCCGCCCAGTCAAGTAGTAATAGTTACGAAACACTGAGGCTGCGGTGAGCAAAAAATTTATAGTTAAAATCCTGATTACGTAGGGGGTGGGCGGGGCCTCACCCAGCTGTGCTGACATGGAGCTCGTCAGTAGTGATGAGCCGAACACCCCCGGGTTCGGTTCGCACCAGAACCCGCGAACGGACCGAAAGTTCGCACGAACATTAGAACCCTATTAAATACAATGGATGCGAACGTTCGGATTCTAAAGTGCTAATTATAACGACTATTATCCATGTTATTGTCCTAAACAGAGTTTGGGAACCCGGGTTCTGCACCAGGGGACATGTATCAATGCAAAAATAAGTTTTAAAAACGGACGTTTTCCGGGAGCAGTCATTTTAATGATGCATAAAGTGAAAAAAAAAAAGTCAAATATTCCTTTAAATATTGTACCTGGGGGGTGTCTAAAGTATGCCTGTGAAGTGCCACGTGTTTCCCGTGTTTAGAACTGTCCCTGCACAAAATAACATTTCTAAAGGAAAAAAAAAGCCATTTAAAACTGCTTGCGGCTTTAATGTAATGTCTGGTCCCGGTAATATGGATGAAAATCTTTAAGAAAAATGGCATAGCTACCCCATCACACCCCCCCCCCCCCCACCCCAGCCCATTACCAGCCCCTTTGGGTCTTGTATGGATATTAAGGGGAACCCCGCACACAAAATAAAAAAGGCCCTATATACTCTGAACAGCCGTATACAGGCGGTGCATACAAGACAGGGACTGTAGGTTTGTTCTTATGTAGAATCTGTTTGTAATTTTGAACAGCTACGTTGTTTAAGTGTAGCTCCAGCCCAAATACCTATTTTTAAGCTTTTTGGAAAACATAGGGAAGGGTTATCACCCCTGTAACATTTGTTTTGCTGTCTGTGCCCCTGTTCAGAACATTTCACCTCACTTTGCGTCCCAATGACAACTGATTTTGAAATGTGGTGTTTTTATTGAAACAAGGATTGGTGATAAAGCATCAGTAGAGAGGAGACACCTTTCTCCCATATTAATTCTTACAGGAGAGAATTTTCCTTCCAAGGGGTAGATTTCCTCTCACTTCCTGTTGTCTTCTTGCGTTTGCAAGTAGTAGTCGTTTGTAAGTTGGATGTTTGAAAGTAGGGACCTGCCGTATATACTCTGCAGAAATTGGCCCCTTAGGTGTTGGTGTTGGCACAACACTGTAAGCATTCACAGTTACTCTTGGTGGGTGCTGGAACGCCCTGCTGTCAACTATTATATCAGGAATTGTAATAACATATAATTGTTGAACAGTGGTAGTAAAAATTGGGCCTTTGATGGTGGTGCTGGTGCCACAACACTGTAAGGCCTGACAGTTACTCTTGGTGGGCGCAGCAGTGGGCCCTGCTGTGAATTATTAGATCAATAATTATAATTGCATGCCCCTGTTGAACAGGGGCTGAAAAATTGGGCCTTTGGTGGTGGTGTTGACACAACACTGTAAGGCCTGACAGTTACTCTTGGTGGGCGCAGCAATGGGCCCTGCTGTGAATTATGAGATCAATAATTATAATTGCATGCCCCTGTTGAACAGGGGCTGAAAAATTGGGCCTTTGGTGGTGGTGGTGGTGGTGGTGGTGGTGGTGGTGTTGACACAACACTGTAAGGCCTGACAGTTACTCTTGGTGGGCGCAGCAATGGGCCCTGCTGTGAATTATTAGATCAATAATTATAATTGCATTCCCCTGTTGAACAGGGGCTGAAAAATTGGGCCTTAGGCACTGGTGGCACAACACTGCAACCCCTCACAGATACTGTACTTGGAGCACAGCAATGAGGCCTGTTGCAAAGTATTGCATCAAAAATTGTAATTACACGCCCCTGTTAAACAGGGGCTGAAAAATTGGGCCTTAGCCACTGGTGGCGGCACCCATAAACCAAAATGATCTTCCAAGCTATCATCATTAATCGGATCATTGAGGAGGAGGAGGAGGATAGCTAGTCAACATAACAGCACAGGAACTCAGCATCAACATCAGTTTTGAAGGGATGTGACATTTTAAAATCAATTAGTCTGTTATATCAGCATCAGGTGTGTGGTAGCTGGTGGTGATCCAAGACTGGTTCATCTTGATGAAAGTCAGTCGATCAACCGAGTCGGTGGACAGGCGCACCCTGTGATCCGTGACAAATCCTCCAGCAGCACTGAATGTGCGTTCTGAAAGAACGCTGGATGCAGGACAGGTCAGTAGCTCAATTGCATACTGTGCAAGCTCTGGCCAGTGATCCATCCTCAAGACCCAGTAAGCCAGAGGATTTTCGGTGGGGAAGGTGTCCAAGTCTGACCTTGCCCCTAGGTATTCCTGCACCATGTATATCAGACGCTGGCGATGGTTGCTGGAACCGATCATACTTTGGGGCTGCGGACTAAAGAATTGTCTGAACGCATCGGTCAGACGGCCACCTTCCCCACCGCTCCTTCTTTGACTGCCCGAAGCCTCAGCAACTCGTTGTCCAGGACCAGGAGTTTGTAACCTCCCAGTCTCTGGGAACGCGTTGCACAGACCTTTCTGCAAGGCCTCCCGGAGTTGTCTCATCCTCTGCTCCCTCTGCGACGGTAACATAAGGTCCGCAACCTTACCCTTGTACCGTGGATCAAGGAGAGTTGCCAGCCAGTAATGGTCCCTCTCCTTGATCCGAAGAATACGAGGATCCTTCCGCAGACTTTGCAGGATCAGGGAGGCCATGCAGCGTAGGTTAGCTGAGGCATTCAGTCCGGAGTCCTCTGGGTCACTAAGGACGACATGATCCGCAGCCACCTCCTCCCAGCCACGTACAAGTCCACTGGTTTCTTGGGACTGTAAATCATCCCTAAAAGACTGCTGCTGATGATGCTGAGTGCCAGCCTCCACCTCCATGCTGACACAATCCTCCTCCTCCTCCTCCTCCTCCTCCTCTTCCTGTGCGATGGGTGGGACAGAAGGAACACTGTCTGGGTAAAGGGGGCCTTGAGAGGCAAGGAAGTCCTCCTCTTCCTGCCTCTGTTCTGCCTCAAGTGCCCTGTCCATTATTCCACGCAGCGTGTGCTCCAACAGGTGGACAAGAGGTACAGTGTCACTGATGCATGCACTGTCACTGCTCACCATCCTCGTGGCCTCCTCAAATGGTGCCAGGACAGTGCATGCATCCCTGATCATGCCCCACTGGCGTGGTGAAAAAAACCCGAGCTCCCCTGACCCTGTCCTGGTGCCGTAGTCGCACAGGTACTCATTGATGGCCCTCTGCTGCGTGTGCAGCCGCTGCAGCATGGCCAACGTTGAGTTCCACCTGGTGGGCATGTCACATATAAGGCGGTTCTTGGGCAGGTTCAACTCCTTTTGCAGCTCAGCCAGGCGAGCACTGGCATTATAAGATCTGCGGAAATGCACACAGACTTTACTGGCCTGCCTCAGGACATCCTGTAAGCCCGGGTACCTGCCCAAGAACCGCTGCACCACCAGGTTAAGGACGTGAGCCATACAGGGCACAAGGGTCAGTTGTCCCTGTCGGAGGGCGGAGAGGAGGTTGGTGCCATTGTCGCAAACCACCATTCCTGGCTTAAGCTGGCGTGGCGTCAACCACCTCTCGGCCTGCCCCTGCAGAGCAGACAGGACCTCTGCCCCAGTGTGGCTCCTGTCCCCCAAACACACCAGCGCAAGCACGGCATGGCATCTTTTTGCCTGCGTACTTGCGTAGCCCCTTGAACGCCTACGGAGCACCGCTGGTTCCGAGGACAAACCACAGGAAGAGGCCATGGAGGAAGAAGAAGAGGAGGGGGTGGAGGAGAGAGGTGTGTCACAACCAGTAGTAGCATTTTGGAGGCGTGGCGGTGGAACAACCTCCAACACTACTGCACCTTGTCCTGCATCCTTCCCAGCTGCCAAAAGAGTGACCCAATGGGCCGTGAAAGAAAGGTAACGTCCCTGTCCATGCCTGCTGGACCATGAGTCAGCGGTAATATGCACCTTACCGCTGACCGCCCTGTCCAGCGAGGCCAAGACATTGCCTTCCACATGCCTGTAGAGAGCCGGAATCGCCTTCCGTGAGAAAAAGTGGCGTTTGGGAACCTGCCACTGAGGAACCGCACATTGCACAAACTCACGGAAGGGGGCCGAGTCTACCAACTGAAAAGGCAGCAGTTGAAGCGCTAGCAATTTAGCCAAGCTAGCATTCAACCGCTGGGCATGTGGATGGCTGGGAGTGAACTTCTTTCGACGGTCCAGCAGCTGGGGCAGGGAAATTTGCCTGCTAGAATCGGACGTCGGTGTACTGCTAGCAGAGTGCCCGCAAGTACTTGGCTGTGACAGACCTAATTCTACACCTTCATTCCTCTCAGAGCAGGTTTCAGAGAGGACTGAAGGTATAGTGGGGTTGGAGATCCCAGCTGATGCGGTGCAAGAAGAGGTCAGCTTTGTTCTTTAGTGTAGGTCTTTAATGTAGGCTTGCCAACGAGCTGCATGGCAGGTCAACATATGTCTGATCAAGCATGTGGTGCCCAAGCGGCTGATGTTTTGGCCACGCGATATACGCTTGAGACATATGTTGCAAACAGCAGCTGTGCGATCTGATGCACTCGCCTCAAAAAAGGCCCACACCAAAGAACTTTTTGAATGACGGGCAGAGGCAGCGCCCTGCACAGGCGGAGCTCTGCGGTGTGATTCCGTCGGTGTGCTGCCCATACGCTGGCCACCCAAGGGCATCCTGCCTCGTTGGAGATGTGCCTCCTCCTCATCCTCCTCCTCCTCTCTCCTATTAGGCACCCACGTGGAGTCCGTGACCTCATCATCCCCTCCCTCCTCATCACTGGAGCCAATCTGGCAGTATGCTGCAGCTGCTGGAGCATGACTGCCAGATTGGTGTCCTTCTTGAGCATCCCCTCTCTCTGCTCTCACGCTACTGCCTTCCTCTATCTGGGTATCATCATCAGATCCTTCGAAACGCTGGGCATCCTCCTGGAGCTTGTACCCAACACTGTGCTCAAACAGTTCGGGGTACTCCTCAGGAGGAGGACATGGTGGGTCTAGGGAAGGATTGACTAATGAAGATAATGATACCAGAGAAGAGGACGCTTTGGCAGCTGCTTTGCCAGTACCCTGAGCCTGGGTGAGAGAGGATGAGGAGGATGAGGTGGGCTTGGTCATCCACTCTACCAAGTCTTCGGCATGATGTGGCTCAACATGTCCAGCTGCCGAAAAGAAGGACAAGCGTGTCCCATGGCCATGTGCTGATGACAATGCACCGCGTCCACGACCAGCACTGTTGCCCCCAGACACAGAGCCTGCTTGCCCTTTTTTTTTGCCTCCTGACTGTCTGCCTCTCCTTGTTTGCCTTCCAGACATTTTAATGGATGGCCTGCAGGGAGATGGGAAAAACAGCAATAAGGGCTACCTTCAGGTGTATACTGTGCAGGAGGCTTAGCAACAATGACACTGACACTGTCCCCTGCCTATCCTTCTCTGTCCCTAAACACAAGGATTTGCAATATGCTTCAGCAAGATTGGTTTAGCACAGAATAGCACACTGACAGTTTCCCTCACTGTCCTTCTCTGTCCCTACAAACAAGATTTAGCACAGAATAGCACACTGATAGTTTCCACGAGTGTCCTTCTCTGTCCCTAAACTCAAGGATTTCAAATATGGTTCAGCAAGATTGGTTTAGAACAGAATAGCACACTGACACTTTCCCTCACTGTACCTCTCTGTCCCTAAACTCAAGGATTTCAAATATGGTTCAGCAAGATTGGTTTAGAACAGAATAGCACACTGTCAGTTTCACTCACTGTCCTTCTCTGTCCCTACAAACAAGATTTAGCACAGAATAGCACACTGATAGTTTCCACGAGTGTCCTTCTCTGTCCCTAAACTCAAGGATTTCAAATATGGTACAGCAAGATTGGTTTAGAACAGAATAGCTCACTGACACTTTCCCCCACTGTACCTCTCTGTCCCTAAACTCAAGGATTTCAAATATGGTTCAGCAAGATTGGTTTAGAACAGAATAGCACACTGTCAGTTTCACTCACTGTCCTTCTCTGTCCCTACAAACAAGATTTAGCACAGAATAGCACACTGATAGTTTCCACGAGTGTCCTTCTCTGTCCCTAAACTCAAGGATTTCAAATATGGTTCAGCAAGATTGGTTTAGAACAGAATAGCACACTGACACTTTCCCTCACTGTACCTCTCTGTCCCTAAACTCAAGGATTTCAAATATGGTTCAGCAAGATTGGTTTAGAACAGAATAGCACACTGTCAGTTTCACTCACTGTCCTTCTCTGTCCCTACAAACAAGATTTAGCACAGAATAGCACACTGATAGTTTCCACGAGTGTCCTTCTCTGTCCCTAAACTCAAGGATTTCAAATATGGTTCAGCA
Source organism: Rana muscosa (assembly GCA_029206835.1). NCBI lineage: Eukaryota > Metazoa > Chordata > Amphibia > Anura > Ranidae > Rana > Rana muscosa. The sequence goes on along the minus strand of CM055117.1, from coordinate 678,983,220 downwards.
AGATTGGTTTAGAACAGAATAGCTCACTGACACTTTCCCTCACTGTACCTCTCTGTCCCTAAACTCAAGGATTTCAAATATGGTTCAGCAAGATTGGTTTAGAACAGAATAGCACACTGTCAGTTTCACTCACTGTCCTTCTCTGTCCCTACAAACAAGATTTAGCACAGAATAGCACACTGATAGTTTCCACGAGTGTCCTTCTCTGTCCCTAAACTCAAGGATTTCAAATATGGTACAGCAAGATTGGTTTAGAACAGAATAGCTCACTGACACTTTCCCCCACTGTACCTCTCTGTCCCTAAACTCAAGGATTTCAAATATGGTTCAGCAAGATTGGTTTAGAACAGAATAGCACACTGTCAGTTTCACTCACTGTCCTTCTCTGTCCCTACAAACAAGATTTAGCACAGAATAGCACACTGATAGTTTCCACGAGTGTCCTTCTCTGTCCCTAAACTCAAGGATTTCAAATATGGTTCAGCAAGATTGGTTTAGAACAGAATAGCACACTGACACTTTCCCTCACTGTACCTCTCTGTCCCTAAACTCAAGGATTTCAAATATGGTTCAGCAAGATTGGTTTAGAACAGAATAGCACACTGTCAGTTTCACTCACTGTCCTTCTCTGTCCCTACAAACAAGATTTAGCACAGAATAGCACACTGATAGTTTCCACGAGTGTCCTTCTCTGTCCCTAAACTCAAGGATTTCAAATATGGTTCAGCAAGATTGGTTTAGAACAGAATAGCTCACTGACACTTTCCCTCACTGTACCTCTCTGTCCCTAAACTCAAGGATTTCAAATATGGTTCAGCAAGATTGGTTTAGAACAGAATAGCACATTGTCAGTTTCACTCACTGTCCTTCTCTGTCCCTACAAACAAGATTTAGCACAGAATAGCACACTGATAGTTTCCACGAGTGTCCTTCTCTGTCCCTAAACTCAAGGATTTCAAATATGGTACAGCAAGATTGGTTTAGAACAGAATAGCACACTGACACTTTCCCTCACTGTACCTCTCTGTCCCTAAACTCAAGGATTTCAAATATGGTTCAGCAAGATTGGTTTAGAACAGAATAGCACACTGTCAGTTTCACTCACTGTCCTTCTCTGTCCCTACAAACAAGATTTAGCACAGAATAGCACACTGATAGTTTCCACGAGTGTCCTTCTCTGTCCCTAAACTCAAGGATTTCAAATATGGTTCAGCAAGATTGGTTTAGAACAGAATAGCTCACTGACACTTTCCCTCACTGTAGCTCTCTGTCCCTAAACTCAAGGATTTCAAATATGTTTCAGCAAGATTGGTTTAGAACAGAATAGCACACTGTCAGTTTCACTCACTGTCCTTCTCTGTCCCTACAAACAAGATTTAGCACAGAATAGCACACTGATAGTTTCCACGAGTGTCCTTCTCTGTCCCTAAACTCAAGGATTTCAAATATGGTACAGCAAGATTGGTTTAGAACAGAATAGCACACTGACACTTTCCCTCACTGTACCTCTCTGTCCCTAAACTCAAGGATTTCAAATATGGTTCAGCAAGATTGGTTTAGAACTGAATAGCACACTGTCAGTTTCACTCACTGTCCTTCTCTGTCCCTACAAACAAGATTTAGCACAGAATAGCACACTGATAGTTTCCACGAGTGTCCTTCTCTGTCCCTAAACTCAAGGATTTCAAATATGGTTCAGCAAGATTGGTTTAGAACAGAATAGCTCACTGACACTTTCCCTCACTGTACCTCTCTGTCCCTAAACTCAAGGATTTCAAATATGGTTCAGCAAGATTGGTTTAGAACAGAATAGCACACTGTCAGTTTCACTCACTGTCCTTCTCTGTCCCTACAAACAAGATTTAGCACAGAATAGCACACTGATAGTTTCCACGAGTGTCCTTCTCTGTCCCTAAACTCAAGGATTTCAAATATGGTACAGCAAGATTGGTTTAGAACAGAATAGCTCACTGACACTTTCCCTCACTGTACCTCTCTGTCCCTAAACTCAAGGATTTCAAATATGGTTCAGCAAGATTGGTTTAGAACAGAATAGCACACTGACACTTTCCCTCACTGTACCTCTCTGTCCCTAAACTCAAGAATTTCAAATATGGTTCAGCAAGATTGGTTTAGAACAGAATAGCACACTGACACTTTCCCTCACTGTACCTCTCTGTCCCTAAACTCAAGGATTTCAAATATGGTTCAGCAAGATTGGTTTAGAACAGAAGAGCACACTGACACTTTCCCTCACTGTCCTTCTCTGTCCCTACAAACAAGGTTTAGCACAGAATAACACACTGACACTCTCCCTACCTATCCTTATTTGTCCCTAAACACAAGGAATTCAGGATTAGTAAAGGAAAAAAAATGACACTGTCCCTGCCTATGCTTCTCTTTCCCTGCTCCGGAACACACTACACAAGGCCGCCGCGCTGGCGGCCTTTTATAGTGTGGGGCGTGTACTAAACCCCCTCAGCAATAATTGGCCACAGGCATCCTGCCTGTGGCCAATCATTGCTCTCCTCGCTGCCGGCGCTGTGATTGGCCAAGCATGCGGGGTCACAGTGCATGCTTGGCCAATCACAGCGCCTGGATGACACTGCGATGGCGTAGTGCATTGTGGGCCGTTCGCGTCACTCGAATTAGGCGCGAACGGCCCAAATCGTTCGATCTTCGTCGAACGATCGAACAGCCGATGTTCGAGTCGAACGTATGTTCGACTCGAACACGAAGCTCATCCCTACTCGTCAGGAAAGGAAAATTACTGTAAGTATTTGAATTCAATTTTCCGTTATTTGTTACAGGTATTCAATGTAACATGTTAAGTAATAAAACAAGAGAATGTTCTCAAATTCTCTATTCCTATTTTGAAGACTGTTGATTAATGCAGAGTTGTTTTGGATCAGAAAATGCCCAATTCTGTTCTGGCAGCGAAATGTAAGATGATATCACAAGAAATAATCCTCAAAATTTGATTTAAAATGCCATTTTGTCCTTGAAAAAGCAAAAAAAAACAAAAGCTATTTGCCTTAATAGGATACAAAAATGGACCTGTGTATAACTGTGAAAGACTAAGGCTCGGTTCACACAGGGGCAACACGACTTCCAGCGCGACTTTGAGAGGCAACTCAGACACAACTTGAGCATGAATCACAGGGCGACCTCAGGGCGACCTCAGCCTGACTTGTGGTGATTTACAACACGACTTGAAGTCGCTTCCAGGACAGGAGACATTCCAGTGGCCAATAAAACAAGAATCAGCTCTGTGGGAGGGAGGGGGGAGGGAGGGGTTTGCCTGAAAAATATGTGTTCTCTTCCTGGAGAGTTGCTCCTGTTAAGACAGGGAATACGACTTCTGAGCGACTTCCATTGAAATCAATGGGTACAGGTCGCCTAGCAGTCGCCTAGGAGTCGGATTGAAGTAGTACAGGGACCTTTTTTGAAGTCGGAGCGACCGCAGTCGTGTACATTAAAACATCTCCATTGACTTCAATTAGTTTTAAAAATAGCGCGACTTGGGGCAACTCGGGGCGACCTGAAGTCGCGTCCGGAGTCGCCCCTGTGTGAACCGAGCCTAAGCTGGTCATAGGTATGTACTCCTGTAAGCTGTATTTCTGTAATTTCTTTTTAGAAAGACCTTGACATCTTACTAAACTGTATTTGTGCAGTCACATTTGTTTTTCCCTTTGGAATAAGAACACTTGGTTTTGGCTAGTACAGAATGCACAACATCCCAATCAATGCAGTGTAACACAGAATAAAGAACCAAAGGTGGGACTTTTAAGAAGTGAAGATACTTCCCCCAAAGAATCACACTTAATACATAAAAATACAAAAATGTATTATACATGATTAAAACATACTTAGCACATTTCATATAAGCTTATGCAAAAGGTTAACATAGGGATATGCAACAAACAAATGCCCTAAGCATAACTTCTGCCTTACAGCCTGACATTTATCATTGAAAAACACATTGGGGTTTATTTACTTAAAGTAGAACTAAGGTCAAAAATAGAAAATCAATATATGATAAAAGTAAATATGATGTACAATATATCTGCCTTTTTTTGTAATCTGAATGCAAGTAGATGGAGAAATTTACCTGCTCCCCCTCCAGCTTGTCAGCTTCCTTTATTGTATAGACCAGTGGTTCTCAACCCTGTCCTCAAGTACCACCAACAGGCCATGTTTTGGGAATTTCTCTTAGATAAAATAGCTGTCCAAAATACCAAGCCATTGACTCTGATTTAAAGCACCTGTGCAAGATAAAGAAAAACCTGCAAACATGGCCTGTTGGGGGTACTTGAGGACAGGGTTGAGAACCACTGGTATAGACAACGAAGGTTCCTGGTTTTCCAAATCATTCCGTTGTCCCCTTTTGCGTTATGCCGCTGTTAAGAGACTACAGCGCGGTGGCATGACGTCATTAGGGGGAGCTGCTTCCTTAGAAAGCACTGGTGTGCCAATCAACCTAGAAGACACACTGTGGCTCCGCCCACTCTTCTCACATTGAGTCCTCCTATGCCCTGCCCATGTCTTGCCCATGCCACTGTCCACTGCCAATTGAATTATGGGAACTGTATTTCCCTGTGGGAGATGCAGAGGGAAAGGCAATGACGTGCTAGCTCTGCAAGACTCCTCCTAGCATCACAAACGGAATTCAGTGGCACAGGCTCGGAGGGCGGGTTACAGCAAGCAAAACAGGTGGATGTTAAGGTGATCATAATTTAATTTATTATGTTTATTAATATGTGTCCTTTTCTTGAGCTTTGCCAAGGGTTCACTAAAAATACATAGCCTGCCTTTAGTTGTCCTTTAAATTGGAGAGTCCGAAATCTGGTGCAGCGGTGCATGGAAGCCAATCAGCTTCTAACTTCAGCTTGTTCAGTATGGATTTGACAAAAAAAATCCTGGAAGCTGATTGGTTTCTTTGCAGCGCTGCACCAGATTTTGCACTCTCCAATTTTGGTAAATCAACCTCAGTATGTTAGCATATCATGAATTAACAAACACATGAACAGCAGAGATTTGCAGATCTTCCAAGAATGAGGTAGATATGCAGCAGGAGAAGCAATCCCAATGCATTTCATGAAGAGCTTCTTCAGAGTAACAGGGTAAAAATAGTTGCATAACACAATGTGCAAATTAAAGATGAGTTGGCGCCGCATGATGAAAGGCTCAGTGGTGATGTGGAAAGGGGGGGGTGGGTTCCCTTAAAGAGAAGAAGGAAGGGGGAGACGGTAGCAAGCCTACAGGGACTCGGACAGGGTTTATAAGGCTGGCTCATCTATTGAAGTATTATCAGGCTGCAGTGGAGAAGGGGATCTCTGAAATAGAATAATCGCTCGCAAAACATGTAATCTTTGTTAGAAGTATAGCATGGAGTCTCTTGCCACCCACAACACCAACAACGGATGTCCATAGTAAGCCTAGGGATGACTTCACTGCTCAGGCATTACCAGCCGTTATCTGAGCACTCTCTCCTCTCCCCTGTAGGTAGGTATATGCATCTTTCTTTTACAGGGTAGTTAGTATAAGTGTTAGAAGGGGGATGGGAGCAGTTTTTAAGATTATTTAGATTGATCCCAGAATTCTAATTTAACCACACACCTGTTTCTCAAGTACTAAAACAAGAGAGTATACATGACCTCCAAGCAGCTAGCATAGCTCTTGTTAATGGCATATCTACATACCTGCACTTTTTTTTTTAACAAGGTTGGTCTTTTTTGAAAATCATGTCATCACACAAGGCAGTCATTAAAATACTCAAATACAAATCAGGTAAATTTGAACAAATTGATGGTACAGAAATTCAAGCGTAGACAAATAGCATTCAAATATAGACTCCAATACCTGGATACAAAACTTATACAAACTCAAGAGGATTTGTTATAACAAAGGTAACCCTGCAGATACCCCCGGGTGGGGGGACGGGGACAGCCGCCCCCTCTAATACGAATCTTAAGTACTAACCTATAGGTCTACCACCCAAGAACTCACACTTGTTCTGTCCAAGGCAGCCATAAGCGATCAAATTTTTGAGGACAGCCTCTATTGATATAAGTCAGCTTGTAAAGGGGCATCACTGAATTTATGGAGGAGTCCCAAGACTCGACTTTAGGGGGAGAGGGGGACGTCTACCTGAGCAATATTTCCTTTTTAGCATAGAAAAGGACATAGGAGATAAGCAGCTTAGTATAACGAGGACATACCTGCACATTTAGTAAAAAAGAGCAAAATTTAAAAAAATTTAAATTTAAAAAAATTTAAAAATAGAAGCTGTATAAAATAATTAAAGGTAAATACTGAAATAATAATTTATAATAAAATATCCTTCCTATGTAAACACAGAAATGTTTCTGAATAACTTTCCTAGTAATGTCATTATGCATTATTTTAAGACATACTCATATTTGCGTTATGTAAAATAAACTGATGTTTTCTGAAATATACATCTGATATAAGATGATATAATGAACACTTATGTTTTCTGTTCTTACAGAAAGGTGCTTATACAGCCACAAGAGCCACAGTGTGCTGCACTAACCCTAATAGGCCAGATGGTAACTGTACCACCAGATGGAGTTGACTTTGCCAAGAAAGCTCTCTTTTCCAGGTTTGTTTCCTGTGGATCTAAAAATATATACTGTATATTACGTCATTTCCAGATAAATATAGTATTTCTACAGGATCTTCCTGCTAAGCTAATCTGATTTTCATAATCACCCTTTTCCATACTGTCAGAACTAGCATAAAACTTTAACCTTTTCGCTGCCAGAGCCGTTTTTGCAAACATACTTCAAAAATCATTTTAGGCCTGAAGATTACATAAAATCCCCAAAATATTATACACCCTGTAGAGTAAAATAGTAGTAGTTCCTTTTTTTTGTCACATAATATTACCGCAAAATTTCAGTAAAAAATACACTAAAGTTCGTTTTAGGGCACACAAACGCAATAAATTTCCCATCTTTTTGATGTCTGTGTCCCATTGAGGAGATTTCCCTTCACTTCCTGTCCCATAGCCGGAAATCTCTGCAAATAAGGGAATTCCTTGGGGACCCCCAGATCACCAGAACTAGTGTCCTTATTGGAAGATTTCCCCTCTATTACTTTTCTGTGGACAACCAAAAATGTAGGATTTTCTTTTACTTTCAGTTTCAATGAAAATGGTAAACAGGACAAATAGAGAGGGTGAATCTCCTAACGGGGACACAGACAGCAATAAAAACCTGACAATCGTTCTAATCCATCTCCACTCTATCCAAAACAAAAAAAAAAGCTTTGCTATTAGTTATACTTATACTCATCCAAATTGGGAAGTTCCGCTTGTTTGCACCCCCCCCCCCCCTATCCACTGCCACATTCTGCACTTTTTGGGGGGGGAGCGGGTAACTGGTTTTGACAAGTACTCATTCCCACTTCCAGTCAGATGCGCCGCGGCGATCTGAGCTGGAAATTCGTCCCCCTTCCCTCCTCATGCAGCCTTCTGGGACACATCATAGGCCCCAGAAGAATGCTGGACCATTCACAAAGCGCAGTGCGGCATGGGCAACAGAGTCTTGCTGCTTCACGGCTAGTTTTCCTTACTTAAGATGGACCCGAAGCCGATTGAAGAATCAGCTTGGGTGAAGACGTCGCTCAATCCATGGACAGGCAAGTATCCTTATATCAAAAGTCAGTAGCTACAGTTTTTGGGGGGAGGCTGGAACTCCTCTTTAAAGAGAATCTTCACCCTAGTAAAAAAATAAAAATAACAGCTACAAATACTGTAGTTACTGACTTTTAATAAAAAGGACACTTTCTTGTCCAGGGATCCTTACCTGGGCCGGTTCTTCACCAGTCTTTGGGTCCCTGACTTCTTGCAGCTTCATAGATAGCTTCCCACTGCACATGCGAATGGTCCCGCAGCCTTCTGGGACCTGTGACATTTCCCAGAAGGCTGCAGGCAAAGGGGGGGGATTTTGCTTGGATTGCCTAGGTGATCCTGGAGAAAGTGGGAGCGGGTACCTGTCAATACCCGGTACCCACTCCCCCCTAAATAAAATATTATTTGTCAAATGTAGACTGGAGGGGAGGCGGATTACATAAAGTGGAACTTCTCCTTTAGGATGAAGTTCTCAAACTCTGGAATCCTAAAAAGTTTTTGCAAGGCTTAACCAGTCTAGGGGACAGTAAAAGCACTTTTACTTACCTGATCCTCTGGTCCTCTGGTAGATGACGCTCCCCCATGTTTTCTAGCAGCGGACTGTTCCTCATGGACCTCAGGTCCATTGCAGGGCTATGGATCCAGCATCTGTCTTGATGACATCAGAGGACCTTACACTGCTGGAGTGTAGAGGGGAGGAGGCTATAAGGATCAGTCTAGCAGCACAAAGGAACTTGCAGGGGCAGAGGGTTGGGTAAGTAAATATGCTTTTCCAAATCCCCAAGATAGATAAGAACAGTTAACCCTTGCACTGCAGGCGCAGCCCCCCTGCAAGGGAGGATTTGTAGGTTTTCTGAAGTTCAGCTTTAAGGACAACATTTTCAATAAATAGGGCAAGTTTTCCTTAAAGAGGAGCTCCAATCATTTTTGTGTATATTAAAAGTCAGCAGCTACAAAAACTGTAGCTCCCGACTTTTCATAAACAGACACTCACCTGTCCCAGGATCGATGTACTCACGTGAGCCGTCCCTTCCCTTGGTCTTCTCTCCCCAGCCCCGGCATCTCAATTGTGGGCACCTGGCTTACGGCTTCACGTACCCATTGCATATGCGCGAGCAGCGCTGCACATTGTGAATGGTCCCACAGTTTCATTGGACCTGTGACGTGTCCCACATGATGGCATGGAGGGAGGGGGAAGCAAGAACTTTCGCTCGGATTACCTAGGCAAAACCAGGTACCCGCACCCGCCCCCCAAAAAAAGTGCCATTTGGGAAAGAGGAGGGGGGAGGCCTTAAAGCAGGACTTAGCCTTTTGGCTGGAGCCCCTCTTTAAGTACAGGTAGGGTTTGCACTGATTTTCTTTCTTATCTGTATGTTAATTGTGACCTTGGCTTGCAGCACCAAAATATGCTCCTCACATTTTCCTTTTTGTAGTTATAAACCCTCACTTTCATTTGCCAATCATGTATTCTTTCTGGAAATGTGAAGCTTGTAGTACTTACTTTTGATTAGGTTGTAAAACTCACATGCAATTTAGCGTAATCGCTCTCATGTCTATAGAAGAGGCAAGTACAGTATACACACTACAATATTTCCTGCTTACTATTCTTTATTTTTAACAAAGTATGTATGTGTAAAAAATATGTACATATTAATTCATCATAAAATAAACACTTTCTTTAAAAGATTTGGTATAAATGACATTTATGTGCAATAAATGAGATTAGAAGTAAGGTGATAAACCTCTAGGAATGCTACATGCGGGAGGGGTGTGGCCGGATGTAGAGTGGGGTGGACGTGTGCCTGAAGAGCTCCCGGGTCTCAGCAATATCCTAGCCTATTATCCTGCCTCCCGTGGGTCGTTCCTCTGCCTTATCCCACCAGGTGACCTCTGTAGCTCCTTGGGGACAATCCGGTATGCCATCCAAGCGTCGTAGTGCGGCAGTGTTAGCGGGAGAGAAGCAGCCTTCACAGCCGGGCCTCATGTTCCGACGCCATCTTGGGCTGCTAGCAGACATGGAGATGTCGGCGGAACCCACAGCTTCACAGCATCAACCCACTCCTGGACAGGCAAGCGACACTGTGACTATCGGCTATAGAACAAAGCAGAGCCTCCTTAATGCTCCGTATTGACTACATGACGGCCGAATGTAATCTTATCCGTGCAGACTTATACAAGTTCAGGCTGTCAAGCAGAATCTGAGGATATTACCACGCAACATACAGACTCACTATCCTCCCTTCAAAGCACTATGTGGATGCTGGTAGCAAAATCCGATGATGCAGCTGCACAAAAGGCCCTGTCTCCCATTGTCTTAAGTCTAGTTCTGGGTATGTGCAGAAGGTTTGAGTCAGTGGAACGAAGGGAACGTTTTGTGTTTTGTAATTTGAGAAGTTCTTTAAGGTGGGGGGGGGGGACATGCCCATGGATGCATTGATGTGAGAGGAGGGAAACCTTATACTCAATTCTGATGGAAACAGGAAGCCACTGGCGAGTGAAGAAAAGGGGTAATGTGCTCATGTTTCCGCACTCTCATCAGGATCCTTGCTGCATAGTTTTGGATCTACTGAAGCCTCTGCAGACTCTTTCTAGGAATCCCAATGAGAAGGACTGTCCGTTTTCCCCTCAGATGTGATGTGATGGGATACACGTTCCCTCACCCTGTTACAGGCCGGACACAAACCAGGGTCTAACCTGGAACTTTGAGCCTCAAGTAGGCGATTTCTACTATCAAGTTTTAGGATAAAATTGCTTGGCGACAGTTGGGGCTATGTCAAGCAGTAGGGCGTTGCATATATTCTTTAGTTGGTCACCACACCTGCTCAGGCTTTGCATTATCTTTTTTGCTGGACTCTGTTCTCTTCTACACGCTAATCTGACAGTTCTAACAGCTGGACTTCATCTGGTAATGACTCTCGGGCACGCCGCTCCTGGGTATGGGCCTGCTCTGCTCCGCTCCTGCAATTATTCACTATTTTTGTTCTCAATGGGTATAGATCCTAAATTAATTTCTTGGAATGTTAGAGGGTTGAATGATAAGGTGAAAAGGTCTTTGTTATTTAAATTCCTACAGTCTCATAAACCATATATTTTGTTTCTGCAGGAAACCCACTTAATGGGTAGCAAAATTCTAACTCTTAAGAGGGCATGGGTTAGACAAGGGTTTCATGCCACATACTCCTCCTATGCGGGGGGAGTGACCATTCTGTTGAACAAGTCGCTTCCTTGTTCGGGTGGAACAGGTTTCTACTGACCCTGGGGATCTAAACATTATTCTAACTCTTGAAATGTATACCCAACGTTGGGCACTGGTTAATGTGTATATCCCTCTTCCGTTTAATTCCACCATTTTGTGCACGCTCCTTACAAAATTAGCATCCCTTCAAGTACACAAGCTTATAATAGGAGAGGATTTTAATGCCATTTTGGATCCTACTATGGATACCTCTAATCCCCTCAGATCTTCCCACCCGGATTTAGCCATGTGGGCTGACACTCTTGGTCTTCAAGAGATCTGGAGGTGGAAACACCCAGAGGATAGGACCTATACTCATGTTTAAGCTACACATAGATTGGGTTCCCGCATAGATTTGATGTTTGGGACTGCTTCCACTCTATCACATGTGGGAGCAGTCTCCTACCTCTCGACAGGTCTTTCAGACCACTCCTCTCTGGAGCTCTGCATGACACTTGGCACTTTCCGGGAGCCGGGATGTTGGAGGCTGGCATTACATTGGATAGATAATCCTCAAATCCAAGAGATGGTGGGTCCCAGGCTCTCGGAATATTGGACGTTAAATGAAGGGCCGACTTCCCTTGTTGTGGTTTGGGAGGCGGGCAAGGCTCATGCCCGAGGGGGATACGTCTCCTCCATTAAGACAGTGAGGTCTGAATTCGCTTTCCAGGCCACTCAATTGGAACAAGGTTAGAGGGAGGCAGTGGAATCATTTACTGTGAATCCCACGCCAGAATCCTATACCGCCCTAGCCCAAACAAGGAGGCATCTGAGGCTACATTATACCTCATTAGTTCAGTCTGATGCTAGGAAATTTGTAGGCAAGCTTTTTGAATCAGGGGACAAAAATGGCAAATTATTGGCCAATTTAGTAGCAGAACCCGCTCACCAAACCGCTATCCCCAAGATTCAGACATCCACGGGCGGTCAGGTTACAGACCCGGAGGGTATACTAAAATAATTCCATCTCTTCTACAGCCAGTTATATGAGGATCCATACTCACATCCGGTGGAGGCCCTGTTGGGGAGATTAACTTACCTCTTCTCTCTGATGACGACAGGGAAATGCTAGACTTTAACGCGCCAGGAGATTGAGGATGCAATTTATTCCCTGCCTAACAATAAATCTCCGGGCCCTGATGGCCTGCCAGGGGAGTGATACAAAACCCATGCTGCTTTAATGGTCCCTAAACTGATACACGTTTTCACAAGTTGCTTGGAATCTGGGAGGTTACCTGATAGTATGTACCAGGCACACATAGTACTGCTGCCCAAACTGGGAAAAGATTTAACACATTGCTCATTCTACAGGCCTATCTCCCTATTGAACTACGACCTTAAGATACTCAGAAAAGTGCTAGCAAATAGAATTATGAAAGTATTGCCGTCCCTTGTTAAAATAGATCAGGCCAGCTTTATGCCTGGCAAATCCACAGACATTAACATTAGGCGTGCCTTTACACATCTCCAGATCCAACCAGATGAAACTGCCTCTCGAGTCTTGGTAGCCCTCAACATCGAGAAGGTTTTTGACACCGTTAGATGGTCATATATGATGCAGGTTTTAGAGAGCTTCGGCTTCAGCCGGATATTTCGAAAATGGATTGGTTTACTTTACAGGGCCCCAATGTAATATATTAAACTGAATGCTAAACATTTGTCCCCCTTTCCAATTAAGAGAGGGACAAGTCAGGGGTGCCCACTCTCCCTTGCGCTGTTTGCCCTGGTGATAGAGCCTTTGGCTGAGGCCCTGCGGAAGTCATGGGGGGTGTCAGGGATTTGTGTTGGTTCAATTGTCGAAAAATTTGCATTATATGCTAATGACTTGATCCTCTTTTTGCGGGACCCGGGCCCCTCGCTTTCCATGGCGTTCCGACTTCTGGACAGATTTGCAGCTCTTTTTTGGCCTCAGGACCAATTGGAGCAAGCCTTGTTCACCACATAGATCCAGGGGCGGAGAAGCTATTTGACCCTACTTCACCTTTGCAATGAGCACACACCATCAGACACGTTGTCAAGAAGGGCAATCCAGTACCCAAGATAGCAGGGGAGTGTCTATGCGTGGGCCTCCCACGAACGGCACTGTTTGGCGCGCGCATGCATGGTAGCGCGCTTCAGCATGAGCACGCAGGAGCGCGGTGACAGTTCTTGGCACCAAATGGGCTATTTAAAGGGACTGATCCCTGGGCTCCTTGCTGTTCGGTCTACAGCATTCCTGAGACCCATCTGCTACCTCTTAAAGCATCCTGTTGATCTGTTCCTGTGACCTGGCTGTTTCTGACTGCTTCTGCCTTCTGCTTGCCTTTTGACCCCGGCTTGTTTTGACTATGCTTCTGCATCTCCCCTTGGACTGCCTGCTGCCCGCCTGTTGCCGACTCGGCCTGAACCACGACTCTGCCTCTGCTTCCGAATCTGTACCTGATCTGCCTGCCTGTGTTTGACACGGCCTGCCTGGACTTGCTTGTGTTCTGAACTATAGAACACCTCCCCCGCTGACTGCAGCTTCCTGCTTCCAGTACCTCTGCCTCCAGCCTGCCTGCTGTTCCAGTCATCTCCTGCACTGCTGGCACCTGTACAGAGTCTCCTGAAGTTCAGCTCAGCTCCAGCACCAGTGTTCCTGTCAGGCGCTTGTGTGACTCTGCACTCCCGAGCTTCCTGTCTGCACTATCAGTGGTTCCGGAGTCAGAGGTGTAAAAGAAGCCGCTCCCTGCATATCGGGCTCTACCATCAGGTACGTGACACACGTGGGGAACAATATCTCTTGCAACGTCCGAGACTTCAGTAAACTTAATCTATCCCCAGTGCTACAGTAGTGTAAACAAAAGTTGTCCTAGAGGCAGCATACGCGGGATCCTTTGAGGCCCTCCACAATGCTCTTTATAGGGGGTCTGGGGGTTCCCATATACCCTTAACACTTGCTATAGAAGCGGCTATTACAGCATGGCAAGTTGTAGTGATCAAACCCAATATGGAAAAGGCCGTTGGTCCCCTAACACACCACTTTGGTTTAACCCAAGGTTAAGGGAATTTCACTCACTGCAGGACCCGGGGCTCTGGGCCAGCAAAGGCATTAAATATTTGATGGACATATGTGATGGATCTGGGCTTTTCACATTTGACAGACTGAAAAACAAATTCCAATTACCAAACTCTTTCTTTTTTAGGTTCCTGCAACTCCGTCATGCCTTTGAATCTCAATTTATATCTATCCAGTTTCCGCTGGAGCAGGATGACCTGGAGGCCATATTGGGAGACGCCTACCTCTCCAAACCATTATCCCAAATGTACTGAGCAATGCTGCCATCCATCCAGGTTGGTCTGCGTGGTTTGTGGCAGATGGAGGTGCAGGAGTTGGGCATCAAAGACTGGGAGGATATGCGGGATTACCCGCTTCAGCCATTGGTTGCGGCTAGGGACAAAGTGATTCAATTCAAAATCTTACATAGGATCTATTATATGCCACAACGCCTGCACCGCATATACTCAGCCTCCTCAGTTAGCTGCTGGCGATGCTCTGGCACACCTGCAGGCTTCACACATATACTTTGGGAATGCCCACAGATTCAAGATTATTGGCAGGAGGTGACCCAATTCGTCCATGGGTTAACCACCGTCCCTATACTTTTGACGGTTAATATTTGTCTCCTTGGGCTAGTAGAACCGCTGGCATTCGCTAAAGCAACACACACTCTAATAAATATCCTCCTACTTTATGCGAGAAAGGCCATAGTTCTCAAATGGAAGTCAGCTGGGCCCCCTACACTGTCACTATGGAAGCAGTCAGTCAATGCTGTGATACCCCTCTATAAAGCAACATACTTATCCCGCGGATGTCCCAAAAAAATATAAAAAAGTGTGGCATTTGTGGACGGTAGATGATCAGACCTTAGCAGACCAATCTAGTTAACCTTCCTGAAGTTATACTTGGCTTGGTATGGAGCTGGGAACTATGTCTAGGAAATGAGAATGGTTGGGTAGGCCCCTACAGAAATTGTACCAATGTTTAAATTTTACTAATTATAGTGTCCAGTTTTGTTAGCTAAAAGGGGGAGGAGGTCCTCCAAACAGCAATTCTCCATATCATTATCCTGTCAACTGTAACCTGAGCGGTGTGTGTTTAGAGTTTAGTGATACTAGGTTAGTTGGTAAGTTAAAGGGGTTGTAAAGGTTCGTTTTTTATTTTCTAATTACTGTAGGTTCCTTTAAGCTAGTGCATTGTTGGTTCACTTACCTTTTCCTTCGATTTCCCTAAATGTTTTTTTTTTCTTTGTTTTCTTTGTCTGAATTTCTCACTTCCTGTTCCTCCTCAGTAAGCTGTTCAGTAAGCTGTTCTGGCTGACTAGCCCCACTCGGATGATGGGGGCAAGCTTACTGAGGAGAAACAGGAAGTGAGAAATTCAGACAAAGAAAAAAAATATTTAGAAGGGAAAATCGAAGGAAAGGGTCAGTGAACCAACAATGCACTCGCTTAAAGCGGAGGTTCCACTGTGTTTTCGTTTTTTTTTTTTTGTCCCATTGAATGATTGTAACCTTTTCAATAGCTTACTCACTGTTCTGAATGTTTAAATCGCCAGCATTCCGTTATCCGACCTAAACGATTACTTATAAAACCTCCGTGGGACATTTCCATTTTGCTTGTGGGCAATAGGAGCCCACAAGCACCTACTTCCTGATTGCGGAGAATGCTGTCTTCCCAGCATTCTCCGCTCGATCCCACGCATGCTCAGTGTTTTGGGGATAAGGAAACGAATAATGATTAAAATCGTACATTAAATTAAAAATTTACTTGCAGATTTTATATCAAACTTTAGACCGATTGCTTCCACTCCGTTGCATCTGTTGTATTGCCTCGTGTGTAATGGCACATAATGGCAATATTTACCTGCATGCCAGTTTATAAAATGGCGCCATTAGAGACGCCCTCGTCACGTGACCGACGTCACGCGTCACGGAGCTCAACATTTACTTTTGGGTAGCACGACACTGTGCTCCTAGAAAACCTTTCAATTCAGTCCCACAAGCCATTGCGGCGCCGGGGAAAGGATCAGCTTCGCCTACTCCCGCGGGAGGGGAAACCAGGAAGTCACATTAAATGGCAATATTGCGGTATGTAATTTTTTTTTTTTTTTTATGTTTGGCCAATTCATTATGTATGTTGGGAAACAATTGTTTTAGACTAATGTTGTAACTTAGGGTGAACCTCCGCTTTAAAGGAACCTATTTAGAAAATAAAAAACAAACCTTTACAACCATTTATGTTATGAGTTGTAACTTGTTATGCACATGGCTATGTGCACCTGTTAGCTGGGGTATGTCCCAATGGCTCTGTTTTGTACCTATAACTCATAAAGTTTTTCAATAAAAGGAATTTTCCAAAAAATAAAAAAAAGGAATGCTACATGTGTTATAATTAGGCTGTAGGTGCTCAAAAAGAGAAGTCATGGATATATGTACAGGAAGGCAATATTTTGTACGTTCCTATTTGCAAAATGTTTTTTTCAGAAATTGTTAGGTGGCTCCACTTTAGGGGGAATTATATACTCTATATTAGAAATGTTTAGTTCTACTTTAAGTCAACACTTCTTATGGAACTGAGTTTTAACTTTTAGTCAGTAGAAACTTAAAGCAGAGCTCCACCCAAAAGGGGAATTTCCGCTTTAAGTACTACTTCCCTCCTCCCCTGCCACATTTGGCAGGTAATTTTTTTTGGAGGGGAGAGGGTATCTAGTTTTGAGAGGTACCCTCTCCCACTTCCGCTCTCATGACCTAGGCAATCCGACCAGAAGTTCTCTTCTCCCTCCCTGCAGTCTTCTGGAGACACGTCTCTGGTCCCAAAAGACCATTCAGAAGACGCAGCACGACTCGCACATGTGTAGTGGGTACCCGGCTGTAAAGCCGCAAGCCGCCACAGCCGGGTGCCCCCAGTTGAGATGCTAGCGCAGAGGAGAGCAGATGGAGAGAAGAGACGACTCAGGTGAGCATTTCGCTGGATCGTGGGACAGGTGAGTGTGTATTTATTAAAAGTCAGCAGCTACATTTTTTAATAAACACAAAAACGGCTGGAACGTCTCTTTAAGCAGCAGCATTTATAGCTGAATTTCAAATATTTATATATCACCTGTAAAATCTCTGACCCCTATACTTTTTGGTTCTGAATTCAAAAATAAGTGTACCGTATATACTCGAGTATAAGCCGAGTTTTTAAGCACAATTTTTTGTGCTGAAAATGCCCCCCTCGGCTTATACTCGAGTCACCTTTTTGCGCCTGATCTCCCGGAATTTGGGGAGCCGGTACCGGCCGGCCGTAGGTCCCCTGGACCCCAAACTTGGCACACACATAGCCCCACTCTTTCTCTACAAGTGTGCAAAGTTTCTTGTCCCGGGGACCTACGGCCGGAGAGCACCAATTTTTCAAAACCGGGTACCCCTTCCATAGACTCCCATGTTAAACGGTCATTTCTCTGGTGACTTTGGGGACCCGGTACCGGCCGGTCGTAGGTCTTCTGGACCCCAAACTTGGCACACTTGTAGCCCCACTCTTTCTCTACAAGTTTGCAAAGTTTCTTGTCCGGGGGACTTACGGCCGGGGAGCACCGATTTTTCAAAACCGGGCACCCCCTCCATAGACTCCCATGTTAAACGTCAGACTAGTCATGGACACAGTGAGGCATGGACACAATGAGGCAAAGTGAGGCAAACCCTAGGCTTATACTCGAGTCAATAAGTTTTCCCAGTTTTTGTAGTAAAATTAGGTGCCTCGGCTTATATTCGGGTCGGCTTATACTCGAGTATATACGGTATCTTTTGTGTATTGTAGAATATAGTGTACTTCCCAGTAACAAAATATGCTGAAACTGAAAAGTTTCTATCTTAAGGGCATTATTGCGTAGTTCTCCATATGTCAGTGATTCCCACTAAAGTTTTTTAGAAAATGTCAAAACCAGTTATATACGCATACCTCCCAACTTTTTGAGATCGGAATGGGGGACACCTATTAGAAAAAGTATATAGGCATAGGTAACACCCCCTGTGATGCCCCCTTAAAAGAAAATTATACAAAAAAGGACCCACACGTGCTTTTTTTTTTACGATTAATATTCCTTTATACTGCCTTTTGAAATTTACAAATGCAATCATTTAGAAATTGGATGAAAGGTTTAGCACTGGGAAACACTTTGAAAGACAAATAGTGCATTTTAAATACAACTACAGTGGGGCAAAAAAGTATTTAGTCAGCCACCAATTGTGCAAGTTCTCCCACTTAAAAAGATGTGAGAGGCCTGTAATTGTCATCATAGGTATACCTCAACTATGAGAGACAAAATGTGGAAACAAATCCAGACAATCACATTGTCTGATTTGGAAAGATTTTTTTTTGCAAATTATGGTGGAAAATAAGTATTTGGTCACCTACAAACAAGCAAGATTTCTGGCTCTCACAGACCTGTATCTTCTTCTTTAAGAGGCTCCTCTGTCCTCCACTCATTACCTGTATTAATGGCACCTGTTTGAACTTGTTATCAGTATAAAAGACACCTGTCCACAACCTCAAACAGTCACACTCCAATCTCCACTTTGGTGAAGACCAAAGAGCTGTCGAAGGACACCAGAAACAAAATTGTAGACCTGCACCAGGCTGGGAAGACTGAATCTGCAATAGGCAAGCAGCTTGGTGTGAAGAAATCAACTGTGGGAGTAATAATTAGAAAATGGAAGACATACAAGACCACTGATAATCTCCCTCGATCTGGGGCTCCACGCAAGATCTCACCCCGTGGGGTCAAAATGATCACAAGAACGGTGAGCAAAAATCCCAGAACCACACGGGGGGACCTAGTGAATGACCTGCACAGAGCTGGGACTAACGTAACAAAGGCTACCATCAGTAACACACTACGCCGCCAGGGACTCAGATCCTGCAGTGCCAGACGTGTCCCCCTGCTTAAGCCAGTACATGTCTGGGCCCGTCTGAGGTTTGCTAGAGAGCATTTGGATGATCCAGAAGAGGATTGGGAGAATGTCATATGGTCAGATGAAACCAAAGTAGAATTGTTTGGTAGAAACACAACTGGTCGTGTTTGGAGGAGAGAGAATGCTGAGTTGCAACTAAAGAACACCATACCTACTGTGAAGCATGGGGGTGGCAACATCATGCTTTGGGGCTGTTTCTCTGCAAAGGGAACAGGACGACTGATCTGTGTACATGAAAGAATGAATGGGGCCATGTATCGTGAGATTTTGAGTGCAAACCTCCTCCCATCAGCAAGGGCATTGAAGATGAAACATGGCTGGGTCTTTCAGCATGACAATGATCCCAAACACACCGCCCGGGGAACGAAGGAGTGGCTTTGTAAGAAGCATTTCAAGGTCCTGGAGTGGCCTAGCCAGTCTCCAGATCTCCAGATCTCAACCCCAAAGAAAACCATTGGAGGGAGCTGAAAGTCCGTGTTGCCCAGCAACAGCCCAAAACATCACTGCTCTAGAGGAGATCTACATGGAGGAATGGGCCAACATACCAGTAACAGTGTGTGACAACCTTGTGAAGACTTACAGAAAACATTTGACCTCTGTCATTGCCAACAAAGGATATATAAAAAAGTATTTAGATGAACATTTGATATTGACCAAATACTTATTTTCCACCATAATTTGCAAATAAATTCTTTCCAAATCAGACAATGTGATTGAGGTATACCTATGATGACAATTACAGGCCTCTCTCATCTTTTTAAGTGGGAGAACTTGCACAATTGGTGGCTGACTAAAAACTTTTTTGCCCCACTGTATATAGATCAGACCAATATGAAGGACAAATGAGGAGGAAAGAGGCACAGAGGGACATTGTTCAAAATCAGGGACAGTTGGGAAGTATGCATTTCGGAACATGCCAATGTACCTTCAGTTCATTTTGTAGGGTATTCTTCTCACTTTCCTGCTATGGCTATGGGACAGGAAGTGAAGGGAAATCTCCCCAATAGGACAGAGATGGCAAAAAAAACAACAGGGGTTATAACCCTCCCTTACAATATCCAAAATGCAAAAACAAAAAGTTTGGCCTTGTAGGTTTCTGTGCTGTGAGTTTCTATGTGGTCTCTGTTGAGGAGAGCAGAAAATTACAAGTGAAGGTAAAATAACATTTCCTGAGAAGAAAACATAACCAAGTAACCAATGTGGGAAAATCACAATTCCTCATCTTTGCAATAATTTTCTGTAAGACTTGAACTATATAATGAGAAAATTATTGAAGGATAAAATGACGCATGAAGCAAACAAAAACAAAAAAAAGAACAGACCCTTGTTTCCTGGATGCTGGTATATGAGGCAGTCATGGGAGAGACATACCGTATATATCCAAGTATAAGCCGACCCGAATATAAGCAGAGGCACCTAATTTTACCACAAAAAACTGGGAAATTGTATTGACTCGAGTATAAGCCTAGGGTGTCCATCTGCATGCCTCACTGTGCCTCACTGTGTCCATGCCTCACTGTGCCTTACTGTGCCCATGCCTCACTGTGTCCATGCCTCACTGTGCCCATGCCTCACTGTCACTGTGCCCATGCCTCACTGTGTCCATGCCTCACTGTGCCCAATCTCCCTACCTGATCTCCTGCGCTGTGTGACTAGACTGACGTTTAACATGGGAGTCTATGGAAGGGGTGCTCTACTTTGAAAAATTAGTGCTTCCCGGCCGTAGGTCCCCCGGACAACAAACTTTGCACACTTGTAGAGGAAGAGTGGGGCTACATGTGTGCCAAGTTTGGGGTCCAGGGGACCTACGGCTGGCTAGGATCAGGCGCACAAATCTGAAGATGGGCACAGACTTGAGTATAAGCTGAGGGGGGCATTTTCAGCACAAAAAAATGTGCTGAAAAACTTGGCTTATACTCGAGTATATACGGTGAGTTGCCTAGTGAGAGATACACATTGAGGTTGATTTACTAAAACTGGAGAGTGCAAAATCTGGTGCAGTTCTGCATAGAAACCAATCAGCTTCCAGTTTTCTTTGTCAAAGCTTAAATGAACAAGCTGAAGTTAGAAGCTGATTGGCTATTATGCACAACTGCCCCAGATTTTACACTCTCCAGTTTTAGTAAACCAACCCCATTGTCTAGTCTTTCTCTGTTGAGATGTGTAGTTCTACAACACCTGGAGACCTCCCTAGAGGGAGAGAAAAT
Organism: Rana muscosa; assembly: GCA_029206835.1. Classification (NCBI taxonomy): domain Eukaryota; kingdom Metazoa; phylum Chordata; class Amphibia; order Anura; family Ranidae; genus Rana; species Rana muscosa. The sequence continues at coordinate 678,962,150 of CM055117.1, read as the reverse complement.
AAACAGTTTTTTAGACTGGGTTGTTGAGATATATAGTTCTACAGCAACAGAAAAGGGAAAGAATGTCAATATGAGATCTACATTTATAAGCCTGGCTATGCTGGAATATGTAGTTCTACAACAGCAGAAAATCCACAGGCTGCATGATGCGAGACATATGTTGTCTATAAAGGCTGTGCTGGAATATTTAGTTCTTCAGCAGCTGGAAAGATGAATGGAAATAAATAGGTTGCTTTTTCTGGACATGCTGGGATATGTAGTTCTACAGCACTTAGAGGCTAGACCTCTCTAGTGGGAGAAAAGTGAAAGTCATTTAGACAAGGATGCTGGGATGTGTATTTTTACTGCACCAGGAAAGGCACAGATTGCTAATTATAGACCTTTATTGCTTAGCCTGGTTATGCTGGGATAACGGAAAATTTATTACCAAATACTTACCGTAATTTTCCTTTCCTGATGGACTCCATGGCAGCCTACGTGTCGGTTAACCCCGCCTCCTCTCCAATGCTATAGGACCCCATACCCATAAAAGTAAGCTCACCTCACAGCACTGTGTTCCGTAACTAGCCGACTCTTGGACACTTACTTTCTTTCATTAATATTTTCTTTCAGGGTGGGAACTCCGTCTGCCATGGAGTGCATCAGGAAAGGAAAATTACGGTAAATATTTGGTAATAAATTTTCCGTTTTCCTGACTGACTCCATGGCAGCCTACGTGTGGGAAATAACTAGCCAGACCACATGCTGAACAGAAAAGCTTTAATTTGTCCTGTCAACCGACAGGATTCTTAACCCAAAATTAACACACGACAGTGATGCCGGTTCAATGCAGTAATGGGCCATAAATGTATTGCTAGAGGCCCACGAGGCCGCTTTACAAATGACATCTGGAACCACATGTTGGGCTGCCGCCCAGGATGCTGCCATCCCTCTGGTGGAGTGTGCCGTCACCGCCTGTGGAGGAGCCAAGCCCTTAGCCCTGTATGCTTGCTGGATTGTTTGAACGATCCATGATGCAATTGTTCTGGTTGATGCTTTCTTCCCTCTGTTGTTTCCAGAATGTAGAACAAACGGACGATCAGATCGTCTGAAGGAAGAAGTAACTTGTAGATACTCCTTTAGGATTTTACCCATATCCAGGGGATGAATTTCACTGGAATCTGGAGTCTTAAATGTAGGTAGAACAATTTCTCGATTTTCGTGAAATACCGAAGACACTTTTGGATTTGAACCCAACATGGGTATAAGGACTACTCGATCCGGAAAAAATGTTAGAAAAGGTTCTCCATGACCTAGAGACCCGATCTCAGAGACCCTCTTAGCCGAGGTGATGGCTACTAAGAAGGCTACTTTTGCTGAAAAGTCCTTAATGGAGGACGGGGAGGGCCCTGACATACTGAGTCCAGTCAGAGAATCTAGAACGAGTGGAAGATCCCACTTGGCAAATCTTGGTTTTCTTTGGGGCTTAATTCTTGATGCCCCCCGAAAGAATTGTCTGACTAAGGGATGGACTGCCCATGAGACTCCAGAGAAGGCTGACAAGGCCGAAACTTGTACTCTTCGAGAGCTAACAGATAAGGGTAAGTCTAGTCCGGTTTGCAGAAAACGAAGAACATCCTGAACTCCTGGATTTTTGAAGGACCTCCCGGAAGCGGAAGAGAACGCAACAAATTTGGCCCATATTCTTCTATAAACCTTGTTGGTACTTGCTCTTCTTGAGCTCAACAGTGTAGACATCACTCTAGAGGCGCAACCGAGGGATTCCAGCCTCTCCCTCTCAAGAACCAGACCGTCAGTCTCATCAGTGCCGGACAAGGGTGTAGGAGTGAGAGAGAAGGTCCGGCCTGAACCTCCATCTGTCCGTCAGGGCATCCGTTCCGACTGCCTGGCTGCAACGGCCCCGAGAATAGAACTTCACTGTTTTGCGATTGTAGGGGGAAGCGAATAGGTCCACTTCGGGATTGACTCACAGAGACAGAATCCAGTTGAAGGACTGTACATGGAGGGACCACTCGTTGTTGTCTAGACGAGTTCGAGAGAGGAAATCCGCCTGTGAGTTCTGTACTCCCAGAATAAAAACTGCTGATATGTTGGCCAGATTTTTCTGGGCCCAAGTCATGATGGGCTCGACTTCTAACAGGAGTGTGGAACTCCGTGTCCCCCCTTGTCGCTTCACATATGACACTGCTGTGGTGTTGTCCATCCTGATCAACACAGATTCTCCTTTCAGACACCGAGAAAAGAATTGGAGGGCACACCAAGCTGCCCTGAGCTCTAGGACATTTGAGCCTGGGTTGCGGAGGCGAGTGTCCCACCTGCCCTGAGCAAGGTTCTGGCCACAGAGAGCCCCCCAGCCGGAACCGCTGGCATCGGTCGTAATTGTGACCCAGGAGATGGGGGCAATGGAGTGACAGTTTTGCAAATTCTTGAGTTGGAGCCACCAGAAGAGGCTGTTTCTCATTTTTGCGGATATGTGGATGAGTTGACTCTTGTCCCCTGACTTCCACTGCCGGAGGAACCCTGGCTGAAAAGGGCGTAACCTCCATAGAGCCCATTTGACCATGGGGGTCGTGGAGACCATTGTGCCGATAATTCTTAGGCATTGTGATGCTTTCAGATGAGGAGCATCCAGAGCACGAGAAATTCTCTTCCGAATCACCGGAATCTTCTCTACTGGTAGGGAGATGGTGTTCTCCACTGTGTTGAACAGAGCCCCTAAGTAAATTAAGTGTTGGGCTGGATCCAGGTGGCTTTTTTCTAAGTTTAGAAGCCATCCAAAGCTGGAAAGGGTTGAGATCACTTGTTCTCTGTGCACCAGGAGCTGTTCTCTGTTTTGAGACAGAACTAGGAGATTGTCTAAATAATGGTAAAGACGCACACCTTTTAGCCTGATGAGGGCCACTACGGCCAAGAGGACCTTGGTGAAAACTCGAGGAGACGTTGTCAAACCGAACGGTAGGCAGATGAATTGAACATGTTCCTGCCCGATATGGAATCGGAGGTACTTTAAAAAGTCCTTTGCTACTGGCACGTGGAAATAGGCATCTTTCAGGTCTATCAAAATCATCCAGTCGCCTGGTTGAATGGCTTGCTGGATTGATGACAGAGTTTCCATTTTGAATTTTCCGTGCCTTATGAACTTGTTCAGGTACATCAGATCTATTACCGGGCGCCAGGCACCGCTTTTCTTTTGGACTAAGAAAAGGGGGGAGTACACACCCTGGAACTGCTCTTCCTCTGGGACACGCACTACTGCTCCCTGGGTTTTCAGCAGGTCTATGTAGGACAGTAAGGCCTGTTTTTGTTCTTCCGTACTTGGAAGTAGGGTTGAGATCAATCTGGGGGGAGGAATGCTGGAGAAGGACCATGCGTGACCTGACGATACGGTCTTGACTACCTAGAAGTCTGAGATTGAGGCCACCCACACGTGCTGGAAGAGGAGCAGACGTGCCCCTACCCGTCCCGCCTGGGCGGGCAAAATCTCAAAAGGATTTAGCCTGATCGCGACCACTGGACGCTTGGCTCTTTGCTGGCTTGCGAAAGGACGCTTGGCCTCTACTCCAGTTTCTTCTGAAGTCCCGGCCGGGTCTATAGGAGCGTGCTTCTCTCGAGCGCTCCGGACTGCGCCTTCTGAAATGGGGCTTCATTTGATTCTGTGGACGCTTGTCCTGTGGAAGAAAGCCAGATTTTCCGCCTGTGGCCTTAGCTATGGCGTCATCTAGTTTGTTACCAAACAGTGATGATCCTTCGAAAGGAATCTTGCACCATGTTTGCTTAGAAGACGGGTCAGCCTGCCAAGGGCGTAGCCATAGGGCTCGTTTAGCTGTAACTGAGGATAACATAATCCTGGACAGTAGACAGATCAGATCAACCAATGCTTCTCCCAAGAAAGCCACTGCTAGTTTTAGCTCTGCTGCTGCTGAGTTACTGGCCAGTTCTTCTGAAACACCTTTGAGAAAGGAATCGACGTTCTCCGTCCATGCCTCCATAGCCTTAGACACGGCTGCCAAGGCTAGGGCGGGTTTACAAGCTGTCCCAGCAAGACCGTAAATTCTTTTAAGGTCCTGACACTGGCGTCACTAGGGTTGGTGTCACCCGGTGCGAAAAAAAATTATGTCACCCCCCAACAACTATAGTTCCCCCTCAGTACAGACCCCCCTCCACTAACTACAGACCCCCCTCCCACAGTATAGATCCCCTCCCTCAGTACAAACCCGCTCCACTAAGTACAGACTCCCCGCCATCAATATAGACCCGCCTCCCTCAGTATGAACCTCCCCCTCAGTACAGACACCCCCACCTCAGTGCAGACCGCTCCATCAGTACAGACACCCCCACCTCAGTGCAGACCCCCTCAGTTACAGACACCCCCTCAGTTACAGACCCCCCTCAGTACAGACACCCCCCTCAGTACAGATACCCCCTCAGTACCAGACCCCCCTCAGTACAGACACCCCCCTCAGTACAGACACCCCCCTCAGTACAGACACCCCCCTCAGTACCAGACCCCCCTCAGTACAGACAGCCCCCTCAGTACAGACACCCCCCTCAGTACCAGACCCCCCTCAGTACAGACACCCCCCCCTTGGTGCAAACTCCCCCTTGTGCAGACCCCAGCAGTACAGACACCCCCTCCCCCCATCAGTAAAGATGCCCTCTTACCTTTCAGACCTCAGAACAGAGCGGCAGATACACACAGCGGTGTGTCTCCCGAGCGCGGGCTCCTCCTCCTCCTCTGTGGATGTAAACAGAGAGGAGGCAGAGGGGGCGGCGGCTTCCTTTCGCTCCGCTGAGGGACACAGCCGCAGCGTGAGCCTAAGGCACAGGGGAGCGGGCGGGCGATGTCAGTGTGGCCGCTGCGCTACCCACGGGTGTCACCCCTCTGGTGGGTGTCACCCGGGTGCGGCCCGCTCCCCCCGCACCTGGCTAGCAACGCTAGTGGGTCCTGATCCATTCTTCTATCAAGAATGTCTTTAAAGGAGACTGCGTCTTCTAGAGGGAGCGTGACGTGCTTAGCCAAACGCATTACCGCTGCGTCCACAAGAGGAATATTCTCCAGGTATTTTACCTCATCTGCCTTGAAGGTATACATTCTGGAGGCTTTATTTGTCATCGAGGACTTCCTGTCCACTTTGCTCCACTCTTCATCAAAGATGCCCTTTAGTTTGGCTAAAAGCAGAAAACTTGGGTGCTCTTTCCCCAGGCCCTTGAAAAAAATATTCTGTTTAGCTGGGGGAGTAGATGGGTCTTCCCACATAAGGGCCTCTTTGACCGCTTTAATGAGCGGAGTTACTTGAGAGAAATCGAACTCTACACTCTCTTCATCACTCTCCAATTCTCCTTCCGAGGGAAGAGGCGAAGATTCGTAGGGCTGGGAAGGACCTGGGACTTCACGGACCACATCAGCCGGGGAGCCAGATCGAATAGTGCTGGACTGGCTTTGTGCGTGGGAAGCACCCATCTCCTTTAGAGAACGTTGCACCACCTGTATCCCTAGAGATTCGATCCGTTGATCTTCTGTCTCTTTTTCCCCAACCGCATGGGCATAGCAATGGCTGCATAATGATTTGCCCTCTGGGACTCGTGAGCCGCATCCCCAGCAGGCTCTCCGATCAAAATAACTGTCCTGGCGGTGGGAGCGGTGTCTGGAGGAGGAATGGGAACTTCTCCTCTGGTGGTGAGATGCAGACGGGGAATCACGTCTGTGTCTTGATTTTGAAGTTGACGCATGCTGCGGCGTGGCAAGGTCTGTGTCAATTTGAAGATCTGCGGAAGGGCTAAAGGAAAAAAGGGGAATTGGGGGGGGGGAGAAAGACAAGCCGTCAAGCAACACTACTTGCGGCTGAACCCCAAGCCCTCCCCTCTCCCGCACATACCTTGTGCGTGAGGGCTGGCCACATGTAAGCGGTGAATTGTCCATAACTTCTGGACCAGAGAGTCACAATAGAGACAGGTCGATCAAAAAACCTACAGTATTATACAAAATAAATAAATAGGTAACTTGCCCTTTAAGAAAAAATGCACCATATGGTGATAAGCAATATATGGTAAAAAGACACATTGCATGCACATATACACCTATGGACTATATTTGGAACAGACAAATCATATCCAAGAGTGCACTGACCTGAGTGAGAAGACAAGAGCCTCAGCAGGGAAATCCAGTAGCCTCTGCTCGCCTGTCAGGGGAGATCCCAAATGACACTGGCGAGCATCAGCTTTAAATTCCCCGCCTGCCTGTGACATCACCGCTGTCCATCCAACGCACCTGCGTGGAGGAGGATCTCCCATCTGCGCCTGCGCGGCCGTCGAGAGTCCTGCCAGACCGCGCATGCGCGAACCAAGCCTCGCTCTGGGAGCGGGCACTGCACATGCGCGAACAGCGGCGGTGCCCGAGATTCGGGTAACCGCTGTAGGCTGGAACGCAGAGCGTTCCAGCCGCCATTAGGGAGAGCAGGGGCATGGGACAAAGACACACAAATATTACACAGATGCGACTGCCATGGAAGAAAATAAAGATGCAGACCTGCCAGCCGAGGACGTTCTGATCTTGGGCACACCGCAGCAACTCCATCCCAAAGGATCCTGATTGCTACAAGCTCTCCACCCGCCCATGGCTGGGTTCCGAGCTGCACCGCTAGAAGGTGTGCTATCCATCCATCCGTTGATCCATCCATCCGGGAATCTGCACGGACGTGCATGCTTCAGGTCCATTGGAGGAGGACAAAAAAGAAACACAGTGCTGTGAGGTGAGCTTACTTTTATGGGTATGGGGTCCTATAGCATTGGAGAGGAGGCGTGGGGTTAACCCACACGTAGGCTGCCATGGAGTCAGTCAGGAAATGTAATTCTACAGCTGACAAAAATCCATGGGATGCTTAATAAAATACATATGTTGTTTTAAAGTTATCCTGGCATATGTAGTTCTTCAGCAGCTGGAGACAATTGGGGAAATACATACAGTATGTTGCTTGCTGGCATATGTGATTCTGCAGCAACGGGAAAGACATAGGCTATATGGTAAGAGACACAGATTTTCTAGCCTGGCCATGCTGAGATATGTAGTTCTACAGTAGTTGAAGACATACAGGGAGATGCAAAGTTTGCTTAGTTTGTACATACTGGGATATGTAGTTCTAGAAGAACCTAATGCCTAATAAAAGCCATATTTTATCTAGCCTGGTTGTGCTGAGATTTGTAGTTCTACAGCACCAGGAAAGGCAAAGGCTGACTACTAGGAGAAACCCATGGCTTGTAACGGCTGTCCTTCTAGGCTATGTAGTTCTACAGAAGTTGGAGAGATGTCATTTCCTAGCGAGACCTAAGCTTCCTAGTCTGATCATGCTAAGTTATGCAATTACATCAATTGCCTAGCCTGGATTTGCCGGGATATGTAGTTCTACAGCACCAGGAAAGGCATAGGCTGACTACTAAGAGTAACCCATGGCTTGTAAAGGCTGTTCATCTGGGATATGGACATAGAAATTGTCCCGCGTTTGTGTACATTAATTGAAGATATGAAAATATTCACAGACCTCAGATCAGCATGTGCAGAGCCCTGTCCCTCCCCCCGCCTCCTCCTCCTGTCGGTATACAGGAAGACATCAGAGCCGGGGAGAGGGAGGTGGGTTGACGGGGCTCTGCACTGACCCGGACGGGTAGCTGACCGCAAGAGATGCCAGGCTGCAGGCTGCCATGAAGAGCCATGGATGTGGCTTGCAGGACCCCAGGCACCCCACACAAACCGTGGGCAGCTGCTACTGATGCCCGGGCTAGTGCGCACCCGCTGGGCAAGTCCCTGGAGCCAGGTGCTGGAACTTACTCTGTTCCGGGATTCACATACCTCCCAACTGTCCCTGATTTGGAGGGACTGTCTCTCATTTAGAGCAATGTCCCTCTTTCCTCCTTGTTTGTCCCTCATTTTGGTCTGATCTATATAGTTGTATATAAAATGCACTAATTATCTATTAAAAAGCATTTTACAGAGCTAAACCTTTAATCCATTTGTAAATTCCAGAAGCCAATATTAAAAAGAATAGTAGTGGAAAAAAAGCACCTGTGGGTTTAACCAATCATTTTTTTATATATAATTCTCCTTTATAGGGGGCGTGTTGTATGCCTACATATTTTTGCTAATAGGTGTCCCTCATTCCCATCTCAGAAAGTTGGGAGGTATGGACTCAGGACTTGTTCGCTGGGACTCCGGGGTTTACTTCAAATCTCGGAACATTCCCGGTGAATCCGGGACTGTTGGGGGGTATGATATAAGCAGCTAAATATTTGTGCTAATCATCACTGTCAATGAGACTGAATATTTTTACTGTAGCGCTACCCCCAGTTAAGAGAGCCGCTGGTTTTTTTTTGGGCCCTGTAGTGCACCACTGTCAACCCCTGGCAATTGGCTCTAACCTCCCGTGGCACAGCTAGTAAGGGGAGATAGGACCGCGTGACCGCAACTCTAGGTGACGCAGTCCTATGGCAAACACACACAGTGATATACTTTAAAACTTCTATTAAAGTAAGTGAAACTGACACCAATGTACTTGACCCAGATATTTTACTGAGGCTAATGGGCAAGTAATAAACAACAGTATAACAAGTTGCAGATCCCTGCAATAAACAGTAATAAAGATAAACAGAGTAATCAGAATAATAAAGTATTGCTATGCAACTCTAGCGCTGCCCTTTTACAGCTACTTCCCCTCATGGGCAGACTAACACCCAGTAATGTCTACCTATGCAGTCAGGCCTGACTGATCTAAATGGAAGTTCAGTGAAACAATATTCGCTAGCAATCTTTCGGTGGTGCACTTGAAGAACAACTTTGTAATCCCAACGAATAGTAAAGATAAAGTATCTGTCTTTAAACAGCTCTCACCACCCGGACAAGTCCAAGTCCCTTTCCTCCATCGATTCGTCTAGGAACAGGAATCCACCGACATCCAAGTCTTCAATCCTTCTGGTGTACTGCAGCAAGGAGGAGAAGATGTCTCTAAGGCTCTGCTAGGCTGGCAGAGGGGCTCTTTGGAAAAGAGCACAAGGCCCAGGCTTCAGGCCTTGTGCATACAGCAGTTCAGCACAGAGATCCTCTTGCTAGGAGAGGGGGTGTCCAAAAGAGGCAGAACAAACTCCACCTCCCCTTCATAAAGTCTGCCCCAGCAGTCTCTGTTCCGGAGCAATGCACCCTGGGTGCTGCAAGATGTACTGGGAGATGTAGTCTCTCTGTATTAAAAGGGGAATACCCCGCTACACACTCCCCCCACTTTGAATCTTTGGTCCCCAAAGACATCTAACATTTTTAGATCTGAAAAACATTTTAGCTTCAGTGCGGTTGCATAGGATTGACAGAGGAGCCTCCCACCAATCATCATATGATGGGGAGCTGTCCTGTCCACAGGTCGCTTCAGTGGGGCCGACCTGTCTAACTGTGCCAGGAAGTGAGTTGGGGTTGCCCTCCACCAAATGTGCAGTGGAGGGACCAGATGTGGGCATGGTCCTTCTTGAGGTTAGGACCGTGTCTTCGGAACTTCCTCCCATCTGATCATGAGTTAGTTTCCGGGGAGGATGAATGACTCTCTTCCTTCTCTTCTCCCTGGGAGTCACAGTCTCAGCTACTCTTGGTTCTTCCTCTGGTACTGAAGCAGGAACCTCTTCCGGCAGTGAGGGTATGGGATCACATCTGGGGACAGCAGGGGCTAAAAGCCGTTTCACCAGATCGGTATTGGTCCCAACGATGAGAGAGCTTCTTGAGGGCCCTGGCAGCCAGGGACAGACAATGGCCAGTGTCTCAAAGTTCTGGGGCTCCCCAGCCCTCAATGGATCACACGACAACTTGATCCGCAGACATCCATCACAAGAGTACTCTTCTGCTTGAATACCCTGAATCTTGGTGTCTCCCAACTCTTCCAGGGGCAGGTATGACAGGTACTTCTTGTAAAAGTCTCTGGTCATCAGGGTAACTTGAGCACCTGTATCAAGGATGGCTCTGGTGTAGATCCCTTCGATCAGAACAGGCACTACAGGCAGAGGACCTACCAATTGGGTAGCAGTCCTTTTGGAAACACCTGTAACAGCAGACTGGCATACTTGAACTTGTGCTCCCTTCAGCTTCCGGCCCTGGGAATGCCGTTTCTGGCGTTGTTTGGAAGGCTGATAAGCGTTATTCACTGAGGCGGCATAAACTGCAGGTGTCCTCCACCGCTCCCTCGCAGATTCAGGGAAAGTTATTTTTGAAGGCCCGGATCTTCTCTCCATTCTTGGGTCACTTCTCTGAGGCCTCCCCCAGCCTTCTGTCTCCATTCGTGGACTTGGACACACTTGCTGGTAGTGACCTACACCTCCACAATTTCGACAGATGTCTTGCTTCGTGGGCTTTTGGGCGAACAATCCAGTACTTTCTGCCATCAATTTGTTCATCATCTCCGCCAGCTGGGACACTTGCACCTTCAGTGTGTCTATCTCAGACCTGACATCCAGTGACCCGGTCACCATCTCCATTATTTTGGACATCTGAGTCTTCAGGATCTCCACTTCTGAGTCCCGTTCTGCAGCCGTAACTGATCTGACTCCCACCGCGGGGAGGGTCATGGTCTTCTCAGCCCCTTGCTGTTCATTTAAGAGGGCTTCTTCATCTCTTATGATTCGTACAAGATCTGGGTAACTCAAAGTCATCACTCCTTCAGAGGTCTTCAAGTAGAGCCAAACTGGATCTGAACGCAGGGCTCCCCTCAGGATCTGCTTCATTCGGGTTGCGTCTATGACCTGCGGTAGTATTCCCTTCTTTAGGACAATTTGGCACAGCTTCCGGTTTAGCCTCCGCACATATTCGGATAACTTCTCTCCCGGCTGTTGGATGGTATGTTCGAACTGGTATATCAGTTCAGTCGCCTTCTCCAGCTGGCCAAATTCCTCCCCCAGCATAGCCAGATAATCGTTTGCGGTACAGGTAGCGTTGCTAAGCCTGAGGTTCTTTACAGCTTCAGCAGCAGCGCCCTTTAGACTTTCGCTGATGCGCTGCTTCTTCTGTGCCTCTGGTACCTCCCATCCTTCTACCGCTTGCATGGCCTGTTCAATCCAGGTGTCAAATTCTTCTTCTCCGGCAGGCACTGGTTGCTTCCCTGAGAAGGTGCTAAGCTTCCGGTAGCCGGCCTCCACATGCACCGTACTGCTTTTCTGGCACTTAATTACAAGGTCTCCTAGAGCATTCAACAATTCAGGCCCTATAGCGGCCAGCGGTGATCCCGGGCTTAATAGTTCCTTAGGCTTTTCTGCTTTAGGGGATAGTGGTGGAGATAATTGCGGGGGATGATGGCTTTGGTGTCTGAAACCACTCTTCCTTCACTGGCAGCGTATGTATCAAGTGATAGGTCTGATTATCTATGGCTTGTATACTCTGACTTTTAAAATGCTCTGGGATTTCGTTTTTCCATTCTACCAGTGCGTATGTAAACGAGATCACTGGATCTGGCCTAAAATCCATCACCCATGCTTTGTGGCTCGGAGACAGCAACAATACGAGCTGTTTTATCTCCTCTTCCTTCCATCTTTCCCCCGGGAGTACAATGACTACCGCCGCGGTTGGATCGGCGCCAATCGCTGCGCACCACTGTGACATTGCTAGCGGGTCCATGCTGGTACTTCTGACCGGCTTGATTGCAGCGTGCAACGTACAAGGATCCCGGACTCGAGCCCCCACGTGTAGCGCTACCCCCAGTTAAGAGAGCCGCTGGTTTTGTTTTGGGCCCTGTAGTGCACCGCTGTCAACCCCTGGCAATTGGCTCTACCCTCCCGTGGCACAGCTAGTAAGGGGAGATAGGACCGCGTGACCGCAACTCTAGGTGACGCAGTCCTATGGCAAACACACACAGTGATATACTTTAAAACTTCTATTAAAGTAAGTGAAACTGACACCAATGTACTTGACCCAGATATTTTACTGAGGCTAATGGGCAAGTAATAAACAACAGTATAACAAGTTGCAGATCCCTGCAATAAACAGTAATAAAGATAAACAGAGTAATCAGAATAATAAAGTATTGCTATGCAACTCTAGCGCTGCCCTTTTACAGCTACTTCCCCTCATGGGCAGACTAACACCCAGTAATGTCTACCTATGCAGTCAGGCCTGACTGATCTAAATGGAAGTTCAGTGAAACAATATTCGCTAGCAATCTTTCGGTGGTGCACTTGAAGAACAACTTTGTAATCCCAACGAATAGTAAAGATAAAGTATCTGTCTTTAAACAGCTCTCACCACCCAGACAAGTCCAAGTCCATTTCCTCCATCGATTCATCTGGGAACAGGAATCCACCGACATCCAAGTCTTCAATCCTTCTGGTGTACTGCAGCAAGGAGGAGAAGATGTCTCTAAGGCTCTGCTAGGCTGGCAGAGGGGCTCTTTGGAAAAGAGCACAAGGCCCAGGCTTCAGGCCTTGTGCATACAGCAGTTCAGCACAGAGATCCTCTTGCTAGGAGAGGGGGTGTCCAAAAGAGGCAGAACAAACTCCACCTCCCCTTTATAAAGTCTGCCCCAGCAGTCTCTGTTCCGGAGCAATGCACCCTGGGTGCTGCAAGATGTACTGGGAGATGTAGTCTCTCTGTATTAAAGGGGAATACCCCGCTACATTACATTTGAAACCAATATTTTTTTTTAGTTTTACAAAGTCCCTAGTTTCATAACCCAAAGGAATGTATAGTCTTAGCTGTTTTTTTTAAACATACAAAAGGAATGATGTAAACCTTGGTTATATGTATTTGACTTATTTACAGTATGTACATGGGTGCAGCCATTTTTTGCATGACATACTCAGGATCTGCTTCCTGATTTGCAGTACTTCACAGCAGTTGTGCTTTACTGCTCCTTCTCACAATGCAAGTTAAAGAGGGGTTCCACCCACGATTATTATTTTTTTTAAAGTCAGCAGCTACAAACACTGTAACTGCTGACTTTTAATAAGGACACTTACCTGTCCTACTCGCCCGCGATGTCAGCCCCCCCCCAGGCCGATCCCTCGATCCTGGCAGCTCCCGGCACCGCCATCCTCAGTAAGGGAAACAGGCAGTGAAGCTGTGCGGCTTCACTGCCCGTTTCCTACTGCGCATGCGCGAGTCTCGCATTGTTTTCTGCATGGGCGGCTTGCTCTCTGGGATACACACAGTTCCCAGAAAGCAGCGCGCCCCATTCACCAGAAGACAACGCGAGGAGGATGCGGAAGAAGACCAGCCACGGATAAGGAAGAGGCAGATTAGGGACCGCATAGCAACCGGTATTTCTGGTGAGTTAAAAAAAAAAAAATTCTAATTTTTTTTTTTTTTCTATTTTTTTTCAGGTTTTTGGTGATTTTTTTTTTTTTTTAGGGTGGAACTCCACTTTATGATTTACTAAAAGAGTAGCTCTATTTGATTAACAAAGTGAATGTTTACAGAGCTTAGTAAATAATGTGAAGCACTGTTCACGTTAAAGCGGCATTAAACCCAAAACCAAAAATGTTATATTAGTTAGTTAGTTAGTGACAAACAGGAAGTTCCGGGTGAGAGATTGAGGACATACCCATTCAAGGAGCGGGGATACCAGATTGAGCCACCTAGAGACCTGGGCTGGGGTATAAGACATCTGTTGATTTAGATCTCTCTGGGGATCTACCCTTCTGGTAAGCGGCAGTAATATTGAAGGTGGAGGATACCCTTTTCTGTCTATCACAGAGCACTATTCTTGGTTTCTCAAGTTTGATGTCACTGATTTCAAGTTTTATTAACTTTTTGAAACTCAATTGTATTGGTGTTGCATTGAATAGTCACAGGATTTCAGACTATGTATTAAAGCGGAGGTTCACCCAAAAGTGAACCTCCGCTTTTCGTAACCCTCCCCCCCTCCGGTGTCACATTTGGCACCTTTCAGTGGGGAGGGGGTGCAGATACCTGTATAAAACAGGTATTTGCACCACTTCCGGGAGCAGACTCCCGCGGGAGTCCCGCCCATTCGGCGTCACCCCCCCCCCCCATTGTGTTCTGGGAAACACTCGGCTCACAGAACACAACGGGGACCAGTGAGGACGGCGCAGCGTGACTCGTGCATGCGCCGTAGGGAACCGGGCAGTGAAGCCGCAGCGCATCACTGCCCGATTCCCTCACCAAGGATGGCAGCGGGGGAAGTCTCGAACTGAGCGGTAGCGCGGCTTCAGCTGCCGACGTCGCGGGCGACCTGGACAGGTAAGTGTCCTTTTTTTAAAAGTCAGCAGCTGCAGTATTTGTAGCTGCTGGCTTTTAAAAAAACTTTTTCCGGTGAACCTCTGCTTTAATTTGGACATCCGATTGTGATTTATTTATATATGGACTATATGTATATAGAAGAACAGTCATTGTAGAGATTGGCGCAGCTGTGTTTAGGATACTGGGTGCGCTCCCAACTGCATAGACTGGCTTCTGGTGGATTTCATCATTCTACATATATGAACTATATTAAGATCATTCACCTTATCAATTTTGGTTACTTATATTGCGCAGCTTATTTTTATACAATTTACTACTTTGTGCGTGTCTCACATTTATAGTTGCAGCATTTTAATTTAGTTGATCACATCAGACAGCGCAGTATTATACACCCTTTTCATATTGCAGATTACCAATCATTAGATGTGTTGGTTGCAATCGTTTTTTTAAGGCTTACCTTCCTCTGTTTTCACCTGATGATCTGCCCAGTAACACACCTCCTGTATTAACCAATACCCAATAAAGAAATGTAAAAAATTGAATTTCTTCATCAATTTAGGCCAATTTGTATTCTGCTACATATTTGTGCTAAAAAAAATCCCAATTAGCGTTTATTGCTTAGTTTGCGCCAAAGTTATAGCATCTACAAACTATGGCATAGATTTAGGGACTTTTTTTTTTACTAGTAATGGTGGCGATCAGCGATTTTTTGTGGGACTGCGACATTGCGGCGGACAAATTGGACACTAAGGGACATTTTTTGGGCACCAGTGACACCAATACAGTGATCGGTGCTAAAAAAAAATGCACTAACGCTGTATAAATGACACTGGCAGGGAAGGGGTTAAATGTGTTCCCTCAGTGTGCTTTTTTACTGTGTGGGGGATGGACTCACTGCAGGAACAGTGAGATATGTGTTCCTGCGTAGCAGGAGGCACAGATCTTTCTGTTCCTGTCTGACAGAAGGACGGTCTGCTTCGTTTACATCAGCAGACTGCCGTTCTGTCATTCCCAGAAGCAATCGCGGAAGGACGGCAGCCATGTCCAATCACAGCAGGAGCAGGTCGCGCAGACAACGTACAAGTACATTGTTTTGCGCAGCCGTACCGCCCAGCCTTAGTATATGTGCGGTGGGCCGTCTGGAACTGCCCCTGTTTTGGATGAAGGAGCACATGGGCATAGCAGACAGGAGCATTGTTAATCTGGGGATCTGGGGGAAGGGAAGTCTACTGTATATACACAAAGTAGACCTCTACTAGGCAGATAAAACACAACTTTTTTGCGGACTGAGTGGTGTCAGCATTGCCATTCTCTTTTGCTACATTACTTAATAACTCCTGCTCTCAGATGTCTACAGCATAATGCCTAATCATTCTGTAGTCCAAGATAAGAGCTAGGAGGGTTCTTTGAGATGATACAAAAAGTGTAGAGAAGACATGTGACACCGCTGAATTTTTGAGAAGATTAAAGCCCCTTTTACACGGATGGACCTATCGGGTCCGTTGTTCAGTTTTTTCGGTGGATCCTCCATTTTCCCCTATGGAGCAGCAAATGTAAACAAACTTGTCAGTTTACACCCGCCGACATCCAAACCAATCCAATCTGCTAAAAACAGACGTATGGTGATCCCCATCTTTCTAGCAGAGTGGATCAGATGGCAGTCAGGTGTAAACGGCCTAACACAAACTTTCACTTATCAAACAGATATAACAAAATGCTTTCAATGCTATGATAAACTGACCAAAAGAAAACAAAGAAGAAGCTTATTGTTAGGGTTTTCATAAACTTTAAGCCTGGGATCACACTATAGCGATGCGGGAACCAGCACGATTCCAGCGCTGGTTCCCACATCGCATCTCTCCCACAGGCAGTTCATACTGCCCCCTGTGAACCACTGCGGGTGTCAATACAATGTTAATGACACCCCCAGATCGGTTCACAGAACACAGTGCAAATTGTGGATTCGGACAGCAATCGAATCACATGGGTGAGAACACCCATGCGATCCGGTTCCAGTGCAGGGAAAAAAAGTCCCTGCACCTTTTCTCTGCAAATCCAATGCGAGTTCAGCCATACAACTGTATGACTGAACTCGCACTGCACAGACATCGCATGTGATCGGCACCACAGTGCGGGTGCCAAACACATGCGATGTCTGTGTTCGCTACAGTGTGAACCCAGGCTACAGGAGAATTACAGTCAAAGTTCATACTGCACTCCTGTGACCTGTTTTTGTCAGACATCGTGCTGAAGCCCGCTATCGGCTGACGTCACACAGCCAGTTCAGGCTGGGGCAAGATTGCGACAATAAAGTCGGGATGCGCCCACAACCATGGATCGCCACCTGGCTCAGTCTCTCAGCGAGCCTCTGAGCACCTGAGCCAACCGCTCCCGCCCCTATACAGCCCAGCGGTCCAGTGAGTGTGGGGGGGCAGAGCAGAGAGCCGCTGACTGACAGTCACCAGCTCTCTGCTCGGGGAGCTATGAGAACCGAGCGTCCATCGGTCTTTGATCACTCGGTTCTTAGTCTTAGAGCCAGCAGGGGACAGATGCAGTATCGGACCCTTGCTACTACATACACCTAAGTAAGTATGAAAAAAGAAAAAAAGCCAAACTTCTCTTTTAACATTTATCCTAGCTGTAACAAAGTTCTGTTTCCTTTTGTTTCTTTTTCAGACATCCTGATATACAGAAGAGTTCGCAGGATTACAACTGCCTATTAATGAAGCTGATGGCAGAACATATCTATGTCACAGACTGCTATGGGGGAGCGCACAACATTTCGCTGGAAGATTACTACAAAGTAAACCCAAACTGATCTAGATTAGATTACTCTTATACAGCATGGAGTATAACCCCGCACACTGGAAATTATTTGGAATATCATTGATTAGAAGCATAATGCTGACTTCCTTTTGCTTACCAAGACTACTGTTGACAGGCTGTTACATCCAAAGTACAATAACCTGTAGATCGTGTTATATTTCAGGCAGTTTTACTACAAGTATTTGGTTATGGTGGTGTATATATTTCAAATTGTGAATATTGTTAAATGATGTCAAAAAAATACTGGTATTTACAGGTTCTGTTAGGAGCCTTCAAGACTGCCAGGCAAGCCAATGTATTTTTTTGTTAGTAGGTTTTAGATATCTATGAAAGTAGATATGCTAAAGACAGATTGTTTTATCTGGTCCCAATTTATTTAATGCTGGACACACACGAGGAGATGGCTTTGTCCTATTTTCTAGTATCAGATTGATGACCTGGGTAATAAGTCTTTGGAATATCAACCATTCTTGCACAAAAGAAATCTGTAAGTTAGTTGGAAATGGTTAAACCAGGGTAGAAAATAAGATTGTTTGCAACTCAACTGGTATTATCATGTTTATCTTCTGAGATTAAAGGATGGTGCTAACAATGTTGGCATGTCTGAGTATACACAGAGGGAAATGTACTAAGCCTGGGGCAGTCTGGAACAGCAGTGTATGGTAACCAATCAGCTTCTATCTTTCATTTTTCTAGCTTAAAGCCCCACTCCGGGATCATTTTTCTGATCGCTGGATCAAAAAACAAATACCCTATCTAAATGCTCTTTTTTACTTATCTTAACTACTTCAGCCTCCACAATGTACCCGTACATTGCCAGGTTGAAGGGGTTATACTGGGATGATGCCTGCAGCTATCTTTTTTTGCCCGATGCTCTGTAATGTAAAAGCAATCCTAGCAGCTAATTAGCCGGGGGATCACTTTTACAGGTGGCGGAAGAAGGTTTGCCTGTTCCCGCCTCCTTTCGGGGCTCTCCCATCCCATCAGGGAGCCTGGGCCTGACCAAAGAGATGACCAAGGACTGGAACATCCCTGAACATCTCTATGGTCTAAGAAACCGGAAGCAATGAGTATTTTGCCACTTCCGGTTTTGGTCTAATGCAAACAGGCAATTACCGGCTTGTAAAATTATCAGATCAAACTGATCTTGGTTTGATCTGATGCTTTTAAGGGCAGAAGAGATATCTGGGGTCCAATAGACCCAGGATCTCTCAGTAAAGAGCATCTGTCAGTGTCCATGTTATCACAAGGGGTGTTGTTCATCCCTTGTGATAGCAATAAAGTTGATTAAAAAAAAATTAAAGAGGCAAAATAAAAAATAAAATACATATATATATTTTTAAGCGGCCTTGTGCTTGTGCACAAAGGCAAGCGCACGCGTTGGTTTCGCACATGTGCATAAACTGCAATCACACCACACATGTAAACTATTGCTGCAACCTTTAGAGTGAGAGCAATAATTATAGCTCCAGACCTCCTGTGTAAATCTAAAGTGGAAACCTGGAAAGGCTTTTTAAAGCTTCTCCATTGGTAGTTTGTTGCCATTCCATGTGCATGCGCAGTTTTAAAGCGTGCCATGTTTGGTAGCTAATGTTTGGTCGATTCTAAGTAATTTTCTAGCAAACAAATTCGTTTTTTACATATGTGTGAGAAGTGTCAGAATTGGCCAGGGGCTGAAGTGGTTTAGCTGCATTCACATGGCTCCACAGCCTGAGTCTTCTCATTTTCTGTTTACTTCTTGCTTGGGTCCTACTTCGGGTGTCCACATTAGTGCATACTACTGGATGTCCAGTATCAGAGTCCTCTTAACATCCAGAAGATGGTGACATCATCGATCTTGGGCTCCATTTGCTGAATATGCTATGCACCTTCTCACCCATCCCTGGTGGCAGCAAGGTACGATATAGGTGAGCATATCTTGCTTCGCAAGGTAAAAGGAGAAAATACCATATTACAAATGCTTCCAGGACGATCTTACTCCCAAAATGTTAAACACATTTAACTCCCTTTCATCCCCTCACACCTCCCTAGGCAGATTATTGGAAGCCCATATAGCAGTTATCCCGAAAGATGGGAAAGATGCCACACAAGTCTCTAATTATAGGCCGATTTCCCTGCTTAACGTGGACATAAAAATCTACGCTAAGATGCTAGCAAATAGGTTACTCCCTCTGATCCCGAGCCTCATATCATCTGACCAGGTGGGCTTTGTCCCAGGCAGGGAAGCTAGGGATAATACCATACGCACTTTAAATATTCAGCATTGGCTGGCTTCATCGGAGACCCGGGGATTCCTCCTTTCCCTTGACGCTGAGAAGGCGTTTGACAGGGTGGCATGGGATTACATGCGGGCAGTTTTGGAAGGCATAGGCCTCCAGCCACGTATGCTTGCTCACATCAATGCCCTCTATACTGACCCCTCCGCGAGGGTGAGGGCGAATGGCCTCCTGTCGGACGCCTTCTCAATAAGAAATGGTACCCGTCAAGGCTGCCCGTTATCTCCCCTGTTCTTTGTTTTGACTCTAGAGCCCCTCCTAAACAGACTAAGGGCCAACACGGATGTCAAGGGAATCTCCATTGCCCATAGAGAATTTAAAGTATCGGCCTATGCTGACGATATCTTATTATCCTTACAATCCCCTCGGATATCGTTACCCAACCTTTTGAAAGACATAAACCATTTCGGCGAGTTATCAAATCTAAAGATCAATTACTCCAAATCGCATGCCTTAAATGTATCCCTCACCCATCAAGAAGTCATGCATTGTCAGGAATCCTTTCCCTTTCATTGGCAGAAGACAGCTTTTACCTATTTGGGTATCCAGGTCACTAAGAACATAACGGATCTTTATAGCCACAATTTCCTTCATGCCCTCTCTAAGCTCCAGGCAAATTTGAAGGATTGGGCCAACCTCAACGTTTCTTGGTTTGGGCGCTCGGCCCTCATCAAGATGGTCGTCCTCCCCCGCCTACTATATTTAATGCAGACGATTCCGATATATTTACCCCCCTCATTCTTTGCGGCATATAAAAAAGTCTGCACTAGATTCATATGGAAGAATAACGCCCCACGAATTAAATACTCACGGTTGACATGTTCCAAAGCAACAGGGGGCATTGGTTTACCGGATCTTTATAAGTATTATCTGGCCTGCCACCTAACTAGAGTGGTGGACTGGAAACTTCACAAAATAAGCAAAGCATGGGTGATGCTGGAAAACTCTCTCACGCAAACTCCGATTGCCACATTACCTTGGCTATCACCTCGATCCTGGCCCCTGACCCTCAAGACACACCCGCTCATTGCACCCTCCCTATCGGCCTTTAGGAAAGCAGTCGCTCTCTTTAACCTATCCTCACAACCGGGTCCGCTAACCTCTCTGAGAGGCAACCCTGAGTTCCCTCCAGGAGACTCAAACACATTCCTCCACAAGGAATGGCCACACGAGGAGGTTTTGGCGTGTCATTTCTTTCATAAGGGCCGTAGACGATCCTATGAGGAGCTCACCTCTGACTCACGTACTAACACTTTTCCTTTCTGGTCTTTCAGACAGCTGTCTCACTTTCTTACCTCTACAGATGCGAAGGTCACGTGGGATAGACAATTTACACCATTTGAAGCACTTTGCTCACGCAATACACCACAACGACACCTTGTGTCATACATTTACGCCCTATTGCAGAACGCCCCTGATACCCCCGCAGTGCAGAATGTGCGTGCTTCTTGGGAAAGGGACATGCAAATCACACTTGGGGACGATGACTGGGAATCCATTCTTACTCTGGCGCATAAAGGCTCGATGAACGTTGCAATCCAAGAAAATGGTTACAAAATTATCACGAAATGGTATAGAACCCCATCTCGTTTACATAAATTCTCACCTTCTATTCCAAATACATGTTGGAGGTGTACTGAAGAGGTAGGATCCATGATCCACATTTGGTGGGAGTGTACCTTGCTCCAGCCTTTTTGGAGGGAGGTCAATTCCATCATTACACGGGTCACCACTTTCACTCTAGATTACACTCCTGCTCAATACCTCCTACACCATACTTCCCTACCCAAACGTAATTACCAAAAATCATTGGCCATGCATATGGTTAACGCAGCCAGACTCTGCGTTCCTGCACACTGGCGGTCAAAGAATATCCCGACCATTCGAGAATGGTTAATCAGGGTCGCTAAGATAGAGGAGATGGAGGAATTGATACATATAGCTCATGATCGCTTACAGAAGTTTAGTCTGACCTGGTCCTGTTGGACACATTTTAAGACCACGGATTACTATAAATCCTTTTTCTAGAACGCTGTCCTAAAGTATTTGAAGCATACACAATCTTCATTGCAATCTTTCCTGTGTTTTGAAATGGGGCGGGGACCCGGGACGAGGAGCGGCCCCCACCTCATCTCCCATCTCCCGCTTCTCAATCCTCCCCACTACCTCTTACTTGCTATTCTTGACTGCTACCCTTTACCTACCCTTCTTTCCCCTTTCCCCCCCCCTTTTTTTTTTTGTCTCTCCCGATTGTGAAGTAACCTACCAAATGATAGCCTGGAGCCTTACTAGAGGCTCCCAACACCTATGCGATCATTGCAATTTCCGTTTTCAGAAGTTCTACCATGACCCCGGATAGGCCTGCTGATATTGGCCTACGGTGGGTCCTTGCGTTCTTACGCTGGTTTACTTGCTCTCTGTCGGTTACCGGTCATTGCTCTGTTTTAATGTTGGTTATTCTTGAAATGTTCATGAGCTTGTATGTCTTGTATGTACATGTACCCTTATTTTTCTCTCAATAAAATCTTTTATGGGAAAAAAAAAAAAAGAGAAAATACCTAGTAGTATGGATTAGAAGATGGTGGGAGAGAGGCGTAGTAAAAAAAAAAAGATTTTAACTGAGAATGGGGCTTTAACTGAACAGGCAGAAGATAGAAGCTGATTGGTTACTATGCACAGCTGCTCTAGATTCTGTCGGCTTCAACTTTAATAAATTCCCCCACAATATTCATCCAACCTTCAGCGCCTCTAGGAAAGCTCTAAACAAATGACCCTTATTTAAAAAGTTATTGGCTTTTCTCTTATATTATAATAGCAAGTTGATAGCAACATATGCATTCAATTACTATAATATGGTATTTTTAATTTGTGATACAATTACCATGAAAATAATATCATGTATTACTTTTTTTTTTAAAGGAACTGTTTTATCTTGATCATCTTCCATCAATCAGACTCTAATGGTCACTCTCCAACTGTCATCTTCCAAAGAGCATAGTTTAATGTGCTAGGGGGGATTAACAAACTGACGCATGCTGAAAAATCTGCCAATTTCTACAGTATATGCCTGCTTAATTAGTGCTTTCAGTAACAAATTAATAAAAGTTGCACACGCCAGTTTATTAATTTGTTACATGGTGGTGAGGTTGGCTGTGAGGCCCCTGTGAGCATGAGGCCTTAGGCGACCGTCTAATTAAAGAGCCGCTTCTGCACCTATATTAACACTAAAACAGACATAATTTTCTTTGTTATGCTTCCTAGACGTGTCAAATTCAAACTTTCCCTGAACGTCTGACTTTAAGCAGCAAGAAACTGTTCTGTACGGCACTTTCATGTGAGGCCCTGTATGTTTAAAAAAAAAAAATGATTTGTAGAACTGCTGCATGGGAGAGCCCTTGCCATAATGTGCAAGTATGCACAGCATACATTATGACACGTTACCCACTACTCTGATCCCCCTACAGCACCTTAGTTCCCCTTTAACTTATGCAGAAATCTCAAAATCCAGTATTAAATCCAACTTATATTTGCATCTTGTTTAGGTTTACTTACTGTCTGTCTGTTGAGCTAATAGGTAAGTCAATTTCCTGACCTCATATTCTATCTCTCCCATAGAGGCGTCCCCAGTATGTTTGTATATTTATTTGATATGCTTACCTTTTCTAGATGCCTTCTGGCTGGTCACGTGGTAAGTCGGGTCCTATTCTTTTTAAGCAGTGAGTGGTCCTTGTAGATGTAGAGAGCGGTGCTGACATGATGATGTCAACACTGCTCTCTGTATCAATACACTATTGAAGGCACTTTATGCCACTTTTAGGGGGCAAGGCCATGACACCCTGCATTTATAGTATGTCCGCATTCCTCTGGGTTGAATGACTCTGGACAATATTCAGCTCAGAAGACTAAATATATTTTTGTTCACTGCCTGGACTTTACATTTATATTGTGAGGGGAAACTGAGGGGAAACTATAGGGTATTTTGAGTTTTTTTAAAACCTAATTTACCTGAATTTTTTACATGGCTTGTACACTTCATGTGCATGCTGTTTTATATTTTGACCACTGCATTTCATATATGGATCTGTCGCCATACTTCCCAACTTTCTGAGATGGAATGAGGGACACCTTTTAGCAAAAGTATGTAGGCATAGGACGCACACCCTGCCAATTGAGCTCAGGTGTGACACAAGGAGTATGTGAGTTTATTATAAATTTACCATATGAGATTATTATTAATATTTTTTTTTTATATGTTGCTATCAACTCATTTATGTTACAGTATTATTGTAAATAAAGAAATGTAGTACCTTTGATATTGTTGCACATACTGTATGTCTGCAGCCCCCATTCTCTCTACTCTTTATATGAACAGACAAAGTGAATGTTTATGCCAAATGTGCTGTATGTATAAAATTATTTAGAATGATATAAAGGACATAAGTCCTGACAGTTAACTTTTGTTATAGCTGTTAAAGTCTAACTGCAGCCAAAATATTTTTTTTTTGAATTGTGAATAATGGGCAATGTTTTTTTTTTTTTCACTGTATCTTAGTAATATAGTTGATGCATCTTTTTTTTTTTTTTTTTTACATTTTCTGTTGCAGCATTTGTAAAGATCATTTTAAAAAAAAAAATCAAAATAACAAACATGGTATACTCACCTGCTCTGTGCAATGGTATTGTACAGATCGGCCCCAAATCATTTCTTCTAATGACTTCCGCTGGCACTCCAGGCTCCTCCTCTTCTCTGTGTGTCCCCATCGCATGCCGCCTGTTATGGGGGCAGACATGTGGGCTTGATCCCAAGCCGGGCTGTGTGTGTCTATTGAAACACACAGCATGCTCAGCCCCACCCTTTGCTCTCTGCTCCCGGGATTTGATTGACAGCAGCAGGAGTTAATGGTTTCCGCTGCTGCTTCTGTGAGCAAAGAGAGAAGAGAGCTGCTGCAGACAGGCACAATTGAGTGAGGATTCAGGTAGGTATAAAGGGAGGGTGGGGCGATGCAAACACTGCAATTTTTTTTACCTTAAAGTATAACTAAAGGCAAGACTTTTTTTTCGTTTTGGATAGAGTGGAGAGGGATTAGAACACCTGTAAGTTTTTATTGCTGTCTGTGCCCCCATTAAGGAGATTGACCCTCTCTATTTGTCCTGTTTACCATTATTATTGAAAGTGAAAGTAAAAGCAAATCCCAAACTTTGGGTTGTCCCCAGAAAAGTAATAGAAGGGAAATCTTCCAATTGGGAGACTAGATCTGGTGACCTGGGGGTCCCCAAAGAATTCCCTTAGTTTGCAGGGATTTCCTCTTCCTGTTCAGCTTTGGTACAGGAAGTGAAGGGAAATCTCTGCAATGGGACGCAGATAGAGAAAAAAAAAATCTGACTAAGGTTATAACCTTCTCTTACTCTATCCAAAATGAAAAAAAAAGTTTTGCCTATAGTTCTACTTTAATGCAGGGAATGCATTTAGGTAAAAAATGTCCAGGTTTTAGAACCACTTTAGGCTGGGTTCACACTATTGCTGAATTGGATCTGGGGTCCCTGCATCCAATTCGCAATAGCTTGAGATTTTGACCTGCTCCCTATGGAGGGAGCTGCGGCTCCGGTGCAAATTTGCACAGGAGCCCTGTGCGTCTTTTGGTCCGGTTCAGGTACGATTTCAGCCAAAAATCCAGGCTGAAATTGTACTTGAAACGGTGAACGGGGACGCACCAGACCCCTGCTGTGAGCCACATGCGAAGATAGCGTGAACCCAGCCTTAATGCACCACTGTAATCATTACTATGTTATTAAATTTATTTTTCTAATACAAGCAGTGTAAGTACCTCACTTTGGCTTGGCTTCAGCCTCTTGCTGTCCTTATATATCAGAACTGGAGTGTAAAAAGATATAGCATCTGAAGAATGTGCGTTCATGTGGTGGAAAAAAGCATGCTGATAGCAAGAGAAAGCAGAGTGACAGAGAGAGCTCATCACTGTGCTACTTCTCCATTCACTGGCCAATCACAGGCTGTGGCAGGTCCAGGATGATCTGGGCTCAGAAGAAATGGGTTGAATGATGCTAGCTGTCATGCTATGGACAAATAGTGGCAGAAAAAAGTACTCTTTGGATTTATGATTATTGGAGCAAAAGCTGGTTTTGTTATTTTAGCTTTTATTAGGCTATCTATTTTTATCTTGTTATTTTTGTCTGGAGTTCACCTTTAGGATCCCTTGCTGAGCATTTTCAGGGGAAAGTAGTGTGGCTGGGATAGATTTCCCTGGTAATCGCTCTGGTCTCCAAGACCCACAGCATCCCTACATTCCTCCTCTATAGGCACAGATATTCAGCTTGCCTGATGTGAACCCATGTTTTGTTTTATACCTTATTACATAACTTTTTTGTTTCATGCCGGTCTGATTGCAGACTTTTTGATCTCTTTTCAATTATTTTTATTAATTTTCGATAAGAAAAAATTACCATAGTAGCATTTCAAAGTATAATAGACAAAATTGATATAACACAGTAATAAATGACATACCTGAGTGTCTCTCTATCAGTTGGAGGGACCACGCATCCTACAGACTTTTTGATCTCATTTGACAGCCTCTTCTTCCTGCATTGGCATGAAGAGTTTTACAATGTTGAAGTGTAGAAATAATGTGCATAGTGGAATAAATTATGGTTTCTGGTGAACCAGATAATATTCACTCTGTAGGTGGCCTTGTGGCCGCCTTCTCATCCGACATACTTCAATTGAAAAATCAAAGGAGTCGGGTCAAAAATTGTTGGGCAAGGAGTGGCTTCATCCAATCAAATGCAGCAGGTGTTCAGGTATTCTGAGAGCCACCAGCAGCGCGTGTCAGAATACAGTAGGAGCGGCATGGGATTTGGTGATTCATGCTGCTTAGCGTGGATGGAGGAATCTGTTAGGCTGGCCATACATTATACAAATTTCTTCTATAGATTTTCTTTGGATTTACCAAAACCATATAATATGAGGTCAAATCTAAACACCTTCAATTTGTGTGCAATCAGGCAGGCCCTTGCACTACACAGTTGAATGTAAATCTAAAGGAAATAGAATAAGAAAATTGTATGGTGTATGGCCAGCTTTAGACTCTAAAATCTGAGTTTATGGTCCGCTTTAGATTGTTGTTAAAATTCTGAGAGTTGGTTTCTAATTTTCTGCAATTTACAGCAAAACGCTGTTCTATATAGTGCTCTGGTATCTATGTTTTTCTTCTGTTTTTAAGGACAGGCCAGCGGTAATATCTTTTAGTATTGCAAGTACAGCCCTGACAGTGTGGGTTGTTGCAATATTCCCTTTAAAGGTGAACACATTATTTTTTAAAACCTTTCTAGGGGACGGCATAATTGAAATTTGTATCAAATACATACCATAATTTTCCTTTCCTGGCACCAATCCATGGCAGCATACATGTGAAAGTATGCTGCCATTCTGGCACCAGGAAAACAGAAAATTGTATCAAATACTTACCGTAATTTTCCTTTCCTGTCACCAATCCATGACAGCATACATGTTGTAGTATGCTGCCATATTGGTGCCAGGGAAACAGTATATGCACAAGTAGCTGTTGACATAAGGTGAGTATGATTTCTGATGTTTTTCTAAATTACCAGTGGATGTCTAGTGATAGTGCGCTCCAGTCGTTTTTGATTGGACTATCTTTTACAACCTATCCGTACTAATGTGTTAGGATTTACTACACAATTTAGCTTTAAACAAAAGCCTTACTTTCTGCTAAACATACTGTGACAGCAGGAAGGTAAAGTCACCTGGTTGCATCCAGGGGGGTAGATATATTTCGCCCAGATTCAGGCTTTACGCCGACTTATACAACTAGGTGGAGAGTTGTATAAGGCTAGTGGGCTCATGGATGACTCATACCTCTAGGGAGAGTGTGGGGCGTCGTACAGACAGGGAGTTGATGAGACCAGCTGAAGCTTGTCAGCTCATTTAGGCTTCTATAAGAACTCCCAGCTTCATTAGATGTTAGCTCATGCCTGGAACCAGACCTGTGTGGACTGTCTAGGGAGAGTGAACCCCTGTGCGGTGAGACAAAGCCTGTGTGGCTATTTGCTTGGACATTTAAAACCAGGGACTTAGGGACTAGGACAGCACTAGGCTGATCCCAGTTGTTAGTTAGGAAACCTGTATGTTTAGTCAGAGGTCAAGTTGACCAGGATTTATTTTGTTTATGTTTCTTTTGCTTTGCTGTGTTTTGTCACTGTAAATAGAAAATAAACCGCACCTTTTTGATTTTGAAAACCACAACCTCCGTTTGCTGGGCCTGTTTTTTGTGTGGGGAGCCCATCTCGGGGGTCACACACACCCGCTGCCGAGCTAACCCCCTCACAGTTGGTGGAGAACCAGTGGCAGTTTTTTTTTAAGCCAGCATGGAGGAGATACTGAAGCAGCTGGCTCTAGCAAATGCCAATCAACAGCAGACAAATGCAGGTTTGCAAAAGAGCCTTGCAGCTCAACAACAGAACTTCGCAGCCCAGCAGCAAGCTCATCAACAGAGCCTTGCAGCCCAGCAGCAAGCTCATCAACAGAGCCTTGCAGCCCAGCAGCAGACAAACGCAACTTTGCAACAGAGTCTGGAGGCTCAGCAACAAGCCCAGCAGCAATCTGAGGCCCGCTTCATAGACCTGTTACAGAAGCAAGAGCAGAGACTACAACAACAGATGGAAGCAGCAATGCAGCAACGTCCGCAGACCAGTGAGGAAAGCCGTCCCACTAATACCGCGTCCTTTGGGGTGAGTCGTTTATTGACAAAAATGACTGGAGAGGATGATCCAGAGGTATTTTTGACCACATTTGAAAGGACCGCTGAAAGAGAAAAGTGGCCTGAGGAGCAGTGGGCTGGACTGGTGGCTCCTCTGTTAACTGGTGAATCGCAGAAAGCTTACTATGACCTAGAGCCTAACCAAGCAAAAGACTATGCGATGCTAAAAGCTGAAATATTGGCAAGGCTGGGTGTCACCCAGGCTGTCCGGGCTCAGCGTGTGCATAACTGGACTTTCCAGCTTGGAAAACCCCCCAGGTCTCAAATGTATGATCTCATTCACCTGAGCAGAAAGTGGCTACAGCCAGAGACTTTGTCCGCACCAAAGATTGTGGAACGTGTTGTAATGGATCGGTTTTTGAGAGCTCTTCCTACTGCCATCCAAAAGTGGGTAAGCCATGGAGACCCAGAGACGGCCGATGGTCTTGTGGATCGTGTGGAGAAATACTTGGCTACAGAGAACCTGACGGCCTCTTCCAGAGACACTCGGACTTTCCACCCTAAGACCAGACCATCCCCAGGGGCAGATAAGAGGATTCCAAGGGGTGAGGGTGGAGAGAGTGAGAGGGTGGGAGCTCTACCCCAAGTTTGGCGAGAACAGCCTGGGAAATCAGCGGCTCAAGAGGCGGCAAGAAGGATCGTTTGCTACCGCTGCCGGCAAGCGGGACATATTGCAGCCAATTGCCCGGTTGTGGAGGAACCCATGCAATGTGACTTTCTGACGGACAGACGTCAGTCGCTGTGTGCGACAGTCGCATGCACTGCCATTCGGGGAACTGAGAAACATTTATGCAAAATGTGTATTAATGGTAGAAATGTTGTGGTATTACTGGATTCAGGTAGCCTTGTGACCCTGATAAAGGCGGAATTAGTTAAAACAGAGGTCTCTGGAAATAGCAAGGTAGCTGTTATTTGTGTGCATGGGGACACCCAAGAGTATCCAGTGACTACAGTGTGTTTCAAGACCCCCAAAGGTACCCTCTCTCATCCAGTGGGCTTAGTATCTCAGTTACCGCATGACGCCATTGTGGGAAGGGATTTTCCGAAGTTCTGGGAACTGTGGGATGATCCTGAGCCCCCCACTGGTGCCCCTATGTACCAGGAATGTGATAGCCAGAACTCCCCTGAGAGTGGTGAGGACTCTCCGGAATTTCCCTTATCAGTATTGGCAGGGGAGACTCAAGAAACTGGAGAGGAGCCCACCTCCTCAGACGAAAACCTACCGTCTGTGGAGTTTTCTGATCTTGAGGTTCACAGGGAAAACTTTGCCACAGAACAGTTGAAAGACCCCGCCCTAATAAAGGCACGGGAAAACGTAGTGAAAATAGATGGCGAGTTAGTGAACCCAGATAATACCTGCACTTACCCATACTTCAGCGTAGAGAAGGACCTACTGTATCGGGTGGCAAAAAGGGCAGAAGAAACCGTTGAGCAGCTTGTGGTGCCCAAACCTTACAGGAAGTTGGTGTTGGAGTTGGCCCATGGGCACATTCTTGGAGGTCATCTGGGGACAGAGAAAACCCGAGAGAGGGTATTACAGAGATTCTATTGGCTAGGGGTGATAGAGGAGTCCCAAAGTGATTGGTCTAGTCCCATTGTGTTGGTGCCTAAACCGGATGGGAGCTGGCGATTTTGTAACGATTTTCGACAGTTGAACAAAGTTACAAAATTTGACACCTACCCCATGCCACGTATAGATGAGTTGATCGACCGGCTGGGAACAGCCCGATACATGACGACTCTTGACCTCACAAAAGGGTATTGGCAAATCCCCCTGGCCAAGTCGGCCAAAGAGAAAACCGCATTTGTAACCCCAGACGGGGCGTTCCAATATAAAAGAATGCCGTTCGGGTTACAGAATGCGCCGGCCACATTCCAGCGGAAAATGGACCAGATGCTGAGGCCCCATCGGAAGTATGCTGCGGCTTACCTGGATGACATAATTGTCCATAGCACAGATTGGGCCTCACATCTGCCAAAAGTGCAAGCAGTCCTGGACTCTGTTCGGGAAGCGGGGTTTACGGCTAACCCCAAGAAGTGTACCATTGGGCAGGAGGAGGCCAAATATCTTGGGTACACCATTGGGAGGGGAGTAATAAAACCCCAACTCAACAAAGTCGAGGCCATCCAGAGTTGGCCACGTCCCAACAGCAAGAAGCAGGTACGAGCCTTTCTGGGAATCGCTGGGTATTATCGGCGATTCATTCCCCACTTTGCTTCTAAGGCTGTGCCCCTAACCAACCTGACGAAGGGGAAAGGGTCGGTCATGATTAAATGGACCCCCGAGGCTGAGGCAGCATTCCAATTCTTGAAACAAGCCTTATGTAGCCAGCCAGTGTTGTACTCACCCGACTTCTCTAAAGACTTTGTCGTACAAAGTGATGCGTCAGATGTGGGGTTAGGAGCAGTATTGTCCCAGGTCTGGAACGGGGAAGAGCACCCAGTCATTTACCTCAGCAGGAAGTTGAAGTCCCATGAGGTAAATTACGCCACCGTTGAAAAGGAGTGTTTAGCGGTGAAGTGGGCTCTAGATTCCCTTCGGTACTACCTGCTAGGTAGGCACTTTGACATGGTTACGGATCACGCTCCGTTAAAGTGGATGGCTCAAAACAAGGAAACAAATAGAAGAGTGAATAGGTGGTTCCTGGCCCTCCAGGAATTCAACTTCACAGTAAAGCATCGCCCTGGCGTTCAAATGGGGAATGTGGATGCTTTGTCTCGAGTACATGAATGCCTGATTGCTGGTGTTCCAACCCCGAGGTTAAAACAAGAGGGGGGGGTATGTGACAGCAGGAAGGTAAAGTCACCTGGTTGCATCCAGGGGGGTAGATATATTTCGCCCAGATTCAGGCTTTACGCCGACTTATACAACTAGGTGGAGAGTTGTATAAGGCTAGTGGGCTCATGGATGACTCATACCTCTAGGGAGAGTGTGGGGCGTCGTACAGACAGGGAGTTGATGAGACCAGCTGAAGCTTGTCAGCTCATTTAGGCCTCTATAAGAACTCCCAGCTTCATTAGATGTTAGCTCATGCCTGGAACCAGACCTGTGTGGACTGTCTAGGGAGAGTGAACCCCTGTGCGGTGAGACAAAGCCTGTGTGGCTATTTGCTTGGACATTTAAAACCAGGGACTTAGGGACTAGGACAGCACTAGGCTGATCCCAGTTGTTAGTTAGGAAACCTGTATGTTTAGTCAGAGGTCAAGTTGACCAGGATTTATTTTGTTTATGTTTCTTTTGCTTTGCTGTGTTTTGTCACTGTAAATAGGAAATAAACCGCACCTTTTTGATTTTGAAAACCACAACCTCCGTTTGCTGGGCCTGTTTTTTGTGTGGGGAGCACATCTCGGGGGTCACACACACCCGCTGCCGAGCTAACCCCCTCACAATACCTAAAATGATGTATTTCTTTCATGTGCCATTGTTATAATTGATTGATTTTTTTTTTCAGCTGAACTCTTAAACTAATAAAATTATGGAACGTTTGCATGTGAATTTAATTTGCATCATTCTGAACTTCATGCTGTCATTAGAGAATAAATATTATGCCTTTGCACTTGACATTACTTTTCATCACATTTCTAATAAATCTGACAGCACGTTTTAAAAAGGAAGCACATTCTGAATTGTGCTTTTTATACTGTGTGACAGCAGGAAGGTAAAGTCACCTGGTTGCATCCAGGGGGGTAGATATATTTCTCCCAGATTCAGGCTTTATGCTGACTTATACAACTAAGGTGGAGAGTTGTATAAGCCCAGCTGAGGCTAGTAGGCTCATGGATGACTCATACCTCTAGGGAGAGGGCTGGGCGTCGTGCAGGCAGGGAGTTGATGAGACCAGCTGAAGCCTGTCAGTTCGTTTAAGGCCTCTATAAGAACTCCCAGCTTCATTAGATGTTAGCTCATGCCTGGAACAAGACCTGTGTGGACTGTCTAGGGAGAGTGAACCCCTGTGCGGTGAGGCAAAGCCTGTGTGGCTATTTGTTTGGACTTTTACTAAACCAGGGACTTAGGGACTAGGACAGCACCAGGCTGATCCCAGTTGTTAGTTTAGGAAACCTGCATGTTTAGTCAGAGGTCAAACTGACCAGGATTTATTTTGTTTATGTTTCTTTTTGGCTTTGCTGTGTTTTTGTCACTGTACATAGAGAAATAAACCGCACCTTTTGATTTTGAAAACCACAACCTCCGTCTGCTGGCCCTGTTTTTGTGTGGGGAGCCCAACCAGGGGGTCACACACACCCGCTACCGAGTTAACCCCCTCACAACTGACATTACATATTTCACCACTGAGCACATATAAATGAAAGCTTAAACATGATAAAGGCATTTCCTGACAGACTCCATGGCAGACTACGTGTGGGTTAACCCCGCCTCCTCTCCACAGCTATAGGACCCCTTACCCATAAATTTGAGCTCACCTCCACAGACAGGTGTTCCTTTTTTATCCTCCTCACATGGACCTTCATCATGCAATTCGGTGCGATGTCCAGGATGTGGATTGCTTGGATCGATCGGTACTGTTACTGCGGTGCACCCAGGGCCCAGCTATGAGCGGGCGTATGGTTTCAGGGCTGGAAAATACCCCTATGGTGGAAGGGATGTGGCCCCAGAGTA
Source organism: Rana muscosa (assembly GCA_029206835.1). Lineage (NCBI taxonomy): Eukaryota > Metazoa > Chordata > Amphibia > Anura > Ranidae > Rana > Rana muscosa. The sequence continues at coordinate 678,929,429 of CM055117.1, read as the reverse complement.
CCGGATCGGATGTCGCAGGATTCCTCGGCTGGCAAGGTCTGAAGATTTTGATTTTATATCTTCTTTCATGGCAGACAAGTTTGTGTATGTTGTTTTTGTCTCCCCTGTTTTCCTTCCTCCTGTGTGCGGCATGTGGAACGCTTTTTGCGTCCCAGGACGCCATTTCCCTTCCTGGTTCCCGGTCCGCCGCGCTTCTGCACATGCGCCGAGCTGCGTGAAACCGAGGCTTGGTTTCCGCGCATGCGCAATGCGGCGGAGGGGTCAGGGGCCGCGCAGGCGCAGTGGGTCGGGTCTCTTCGGCGCATGCGCGCAGCGGGACCGGCCGGGACGTCATTTTGGCGGTTTATTTAAACCGCTGAAGAGCCCTATACAGGTGGGACAACCTGTGGGCATAGAGCGACAGCCTCCCGGAGCCTCATTACTGCTAGGACGGGGTAAGCACTTCATTATGCAATGCATGCTTGTTATGCTTAGTGTCTCTTAAAGGGACAGTTTTAAAAAAAATAAAAAATAAAATTCTTTTCTTATGCTTCTTTGCATTGATTTGCTTATCCTTAGTCTAGGCAGTGTAGTACGGATTCCTGTCTCCCTCATCATGGACTCATCCTCACCGCCATGTGGCCAGCCCTCCCGCACAAGGTATGTGCGGAGTGGGTAGGGGGTTGGTGTCTTTTGTGCCTATCTGGTGGTTGCTAACGGTTACATCCTGCCCACCTTCCCCCCTCCTTCTGTCTGTATTATCTCTTACAGCCCGGCATCTTCAGTTCATCGGTCACAAGAAAGGGACCTTGCCAGGCCGCATCATCGCTCATCATCTAGGTCTAGACGCGACACTACGTCTAGGACCCATCATCATAGGGGACGTTCACATACCCCCTCTAGACATAGGAGATGTTCCCATTCCTCCTCTAGTCACCGCCACCACCACCGCAATGATCGCTCTGACCACAGAGCCTGTTGGGGATGCAAGACCAGAATCCCGGAGTGCAAATCGCTATGCGACCCATGTTATGCCCGAGCGGTTGGTGAGAAAGAGACCGAAAATCAAAACCTTGAGTCTCTTGTGAAATGTGTGGTACAGCAATCTATGAAAGAAATAGTTGCCCCCCACACAAGGAGCCAGTCCACCACCTTGTCTGGCTCCTTGGCTGACGAGGCCCAGGAGGATCCCGGCCAATTCCAGCCCCATGATTCCTCCCATTATTCCTCGCAAGACGAGATGGAGGGAGATGATTCTACGGTGGGATTCGACTACGCCTTAGTCTCTCCACTGATCAAGGCAGTGAAGGAAACTTTGAAGTTGGAGGATACCACTGCCCCCCCCCAGAAAAACAAAGGAAATTGTTTAAACAACTGGGGAAAGAACGCTCCAATTTCCCACTTCCCTCTGAGCTGAAAGGAGTGTTTGAGGAAGAATGGAGCAAGGGAGATAAGAAGGTTTCTATGCTAAGCAAAACCTCTAGACTGTATCCCTTTAAATTGGAGGATGTCAAGCATCTGGAGAATGCTCCCCTCGTAGATGCAGCAGTAATGCGCCTAGCGAAGCATGTCACCCTCCCGCTAGATGACACCGTATCATTTAAAGATGGTCTGGATCGGAAGATCGACCAGGACCTCAAAAGAATATATAGCCTGGCCGGAACGGCATGCAAACCAGCTTTAGCCCTTGCAGTGACCTCCAAAGCAATGGAGGCCTGGGTGGAAAACGTAGACTCCATTCTGAAGGGTGTCTCGGAAGAACTGGCTCAAAGTTCAGCAGTGCAAGAACTTAAAATGGCAGTCGCCTTTTTGGGGGAAGCTTCAATTGACCTCATCCGTTTACTGGCCAGATCAATGTTGTCCTCGGTCACGGCCAAACGAGCACTGTGGTTACGTCCCTGGCTTGCTGATCCAGCCTCCAAGCAGGCGTGGTGCAAAATTCCCTTTGAAGGGACTTCATTGTTTGGGAACAAACTTGACAACGCCATTTCAAAAGCTACAGGCGGAAAGTCGGGTTTTCTTCCCCAGGACAGGCGCCAGTTTAATCAGAGAAAACCTCAACAGAGACGCAGTACTGAGCACTCGAGAGAGGCACGTTCCTATAAGACCGGACGGGATTTTAGGAGAAGCTGGAATTGGAATAGAGGCCAATCTTCTTTTCAAAAGTCTGGCAAGAAACAGACGCCCGGTGGGCGTGAACCAACCAAGTCTTTTTGAGATTGGGCCCGCCCAGGCGGGTCGGGTAGGGGCTCACCTACGTCTCTTCCGGCACGTCTGGGTGGCCTCGATCTCGGACTATTGGACCATCAAGACGGTCTCAACAGGTCACTCATGGTCCTTCACTAAGATCCCTCCATGCAGACCAATGCAAACCTCACTACCTCGGTCAGAAGAAAAACAGCAAGTTCTTCTCTCATATGTGAATGTCCTGAAAGGTCAAGGAGCAGTGGTGCCCATCCCAAAGGACGAGGAATTCCAGGGGGTATACTCCCCCCTCTTCCTAGTACAAAAGAAGAACGGCTCTTGGCGTCCAGTCATAGATCTCACTTTCCTGAACAAGTACATAAAGCACGAGAAGTTCAAAATGGAGTCACTCTCAACCATCCAAAAAATAGTTCAACCAGGCGACTGGTTGATCTCAATAGATCTAAAAGACGCGTACTTTCATGTTCCGGTGGCAGAAAACTTTCACAAATATCTGCGGTTCCAGGTCGAACAAGAGCACTTACAATTTATTTGTCTTCCATTCGGGCTAACGACTTCTCCAAGAGTCTTTTCCAAGGTGCTGTTAGCAGTTGTGTCCCTTCTCAGAGTACAGGGTGTGCGCCTGTATCATTATCTGGACGATCTACTTGTACTGTCCCAAGACAAGCAGCAGCTGCTAGTCCACAAAAATCAGGTGATCTCTACACTGTTGGAGTTCGGATGGCTCCTAAACCGGGAGAAGAGTCAGCTGGATCCGACCCAGCGCTTGGTCTATCTAGGAGCCCAGTTCGACACCATAGAGAACACCATCTCTCTTCCAGAAGAAAAAATACTGATCATTCGGGAAAGAATCTCCTTAGCTCTAGACTTCTCTCACCTAAGGGCATCACAGTGCCTGAAGATAATCGGCACAATGGTGGCCACATCCCCCATGGTCAAGTGGGCGATGTAGAGGCTTCGTCCTTTTCAATCCGGATTCCTCCAGCAATGGAAGACAGACAATCTCAATCAGCGGATCCGGATAACACAGTCAATGAGCAACAGTCTCCTCTGGTGGCTTCAAACCAAGAACTTGTCAACTTGCCACTCCCTTGCCCCCATCCATTGGGTGACTGTTACATCCGATGCCAGCAATGCGGGCTGGGGGGCACATTGTGGGGCAGAACTGGCTCAGGGCAAATGGGATGCCCATCTCCACTCTCCAGGTTCGAACATTCTGGAACTGCGCGCGGCATGGTGCGCCCTTCAAGCCTTCTCCCACCTTCTGAAAGGGAAGTCGGTCCTACTCAAAATGGACAATACCACCGCGGTGACATATGTGAAGAGACAAGGGGGCACTCGGAGCTCTGCCCTTCTCCAAGAGGTCGAGCCCATTATGACCTGGGCTCAGAGGAATCTGCTCAACTTAACAGCAGTCTTCATTCCAGGGGAGCAGAACATTCAAGCGGACTTCCTGTCACGCAGCATGCTAGACAACAACGAATGGTCTCTGCATCCACAAACCTTCAAGTGGATCCTGTCGTTGGATTTCGATCCAGAGGTGGATCTGTTTGCGTCCCCCTGCAATTACAAGATCGACAGATACTACACCCGAGCTCGGTACAATCAAGCCTTCGGAATAGATGCATTAACGAGTCAATGGGACTTCAACAGGGCATATGCCTTCCCTCCTCTTCCGATCATGCTAAAATTCCTACAGCGGCTTCAGTTGGAGAAAGTCGAGGTGGTAACAATAGCACCATACTGGCCGAGCAGACCTTGGTTTCCTCTCCTGAATCTAATGAGCTTCAGGGACCCGCTGCCTCTTCCTCTCAGGCCGGACCTTCTTTCCCAGGGGACGACCCTGCACCCAGACCTGGGCCAGATTTGTCAGCTTCACGACTACTGCAGGAAAGTCATCTAGAAACCCTAGTGTTCAAGACATCTTGAGCTTTCTCCAATCAGGCTTAGACCTGCCTTTATCGATTAGTTCCCTCAGGGTACAAGTATCAGCCTTATCAGCTTTTTCGGGAACGTCATGGGCAACTCATCCCCTGGTTCAACAGTTCTTTCGGGGGGCATCGAGAATCAGGCCTCAGAGGAAACCTAGATTCCCCAAATGGGATCTTCCACTCGTCCTTGATGCTCTTTCAGCACTCAACAACAAGGATCTTTCTGTTAAGGACTTATCAATCAAACTGGCCTTTCTAGTGGCCATTACTTCAGCCAAAAGGGTTTCAGAAATAAGCTTCCTGGGTTGTCAAGAACCCTTTTTGACTTTCTTCCCGGACCGAGTGGTCCTTATTCCCATGCTTGGGTCAAAACCAAAGGTCACATCAGTTTTTCACGAAAACCAAGAAATAGTCCTTCCTACTTTTGATTCTCCAGATTCAGCAGATGTTCATCCCTTGGATGTAGGTGAGACTCTGAAAGAATACTTGCGAGTTACTTCATCTTTTAGAAGCTCGAACTACCTGTTCTTGTTACACAGACACCGGTAGCAACAAAGGGAAGAGGGCTTCTTCCAGAACAATAGCAGCCTGGATCGTCCAATCTATTCAACAGGCTTACAGGGCAAAGGGCTTGGCTCCTCCAGAGGCGGTGACGGCTCATTCCACCAGGGGCATGGCAGCCTCATGGGCAGCAGCTCGACGCGTGGCTCCTGAAGTGATATGCAAGGCAGCCTCGTGGTCTTCTATTCATACATTTATGTCTCATTATTGTATTGAGCCTGCTTCCCTTTCCTCTGTTAATTTTGGTCGAAAAATCCTGTCAGTTGACGGGAAAGATTAAATATATTTTTGTTCAGCATACCCTCCCGTGTGGTTTGGCTAGTTATTTCCCACACGTAGTCTGCCATGGAGTCTGTCAGGAAAACGGAAAATTTATTACCAAATACTTACCGTAATTTTCCTTTCCTGATAGACTCCATGGCAGACGGAGTTCCCACCCATGAATTAAAAATATGAGAGTTGAAATGTGAGTCGGCTAGTTACGGAACACCTGTCTGTGGAGGTGAGCTCAAATTTATGGGTAAGGGGTCTTATAGCTGTGGAGAGGAGGCGGGGTTAACCCACACGTAGTCTGCCATGGAGTCTATCAGGAAAGGAAAATTACGGTAAGTATTTGGTAATAAATTTTCCGTTATCCAGGTGTGAGGGGGTTAGCTCGGCAGCGGGTGTGTGTGACCCCCGGGATGGGCTCCCCACAAAAACAGGCCCAGCAAACGGAGGTTGTGGTTTTCAAAATCAAAAAGGTGCGGTTTATTTTCTATTTACAGTGACAAAACACAGCAAAGCAAAAGAAACATAAATAAAATAAATCCTGGTCAACTTGACCTCTGAGTAAACATACAGGTTTCCTAACTAACAACTGGGATCAGCCTAGTGCTGTCCTAGTCCCTAAGTCCCTGGTTTTAAATGTCCAAGCAAATAGCCACACAGGCTTTGTCTCACCGCACAGGGGTTCACTCTCCCTAGACAGTCCACACAGGTCTGGTTCCAGGCATGAGCAAACACCTAATGAATCTGGGAGTTCTTATAGAGGCCTAAATGAGCTGACAAGCTTCAGCTGGTCTCATCAACTCCCTGTCTGCACGATGCCCCACACTCTCCCTAGAGGTATGAGTCATCCATGAGCCCACTAGCCTCAGCTGGGCTTATACAACTCTCCACCTAGTTGTATAAGTCGGCGTAAAGCCTGAATCTGGGCGAAATATATCTACCCCCCTGGATGCAACCAGGTGACTTTACCTTCCTGCTGTCACATACCCCCCCCCTCTTGTTTTAACCTCGGGGTTGGAACACCAGCAATCAGGCATTCATGTACTCGAGACAAAGCATCCACATTCCCCATTTGAACGCCAGGGCGATGCTTTACTGTGAAGTTGAATTCCTGGAGGGCCAGGAACCACCTATTCACTCTTCTATTTGTTTCCTTGTTTTGAGCCATCCACTTTAACGGAGCGTGATCCGTAACCATGTCAAAGTGCCTACCTAGCAGGTAGTACCGAAGGGAATCTAGAGCCCACTTCACCGCTAAACACTCCTTTTCAACGGTGGCGTAATTTACCTCATGGGACTTCAACTTCCTGCTGAGGTAAATGACTGGGTGCTCTTCCCCGTTCCATACCTGGGACAATACTGCTCCTAACCCCACATCTGACGCATCACTTTGTACGACAAAGTCTTTAGAGAAGTCGGGTGAGTACAACACTGGCTGGCTACATAAGGCTTGTTTCAAGAATTGGAATGCTGCCTCAGCCTCGGGGGTCCATTTAATCATGACCGACCCTTTCCCCTTCGTCAGGTTGGTTAGGGGCACAGCCTTAGAAGCAAAGTGGGGAATGAATCGCCGATAATACCCAGCGATTCCCAGAAAGGCTCGTACCTGCTTCTTGCTGTTGGGACGTGGCCAACTCTGGATGGCCTCGACTTTGTTGAGTTGGGGTTTTATTACTCCCCTCCCAATGGTGTACCCAAGATATTTGGCCTCCTCCTGCCCAATGGTACACTTCTTGGGGTTAGCCGTAAACCCCGCTTCCCGAACAGAGTCCAGGACTGCTTGCACTTTTGGCAGATGTGAGGCCCAATCTGTGCTATGGACAATTACGTCATCCAGGTAAGCCGCAGCATACTTCCGATGGGGCCTCAGCATCTGGTCCATTTTCCGCTGGAATGTGGCTGGCGCATTCTGTAACCCGAACGGCATTCTTTTATATTGGAACGCCCCGTCTGGGGTTACAAATGCGGTTTTCTCTTTGGCCGACTTGGCCAGGGGGATTTGCCAATACCCTTTTGTGAGGTCAAGAGTCGTCATGTATCGGGCTGTTCCCAGCCGGTCGATCAACTCATCTATACGTGGCATGGGGTAGGTGTCAAATTTTGTAACTTTGTTCAACTGACGAAAATCGTTACAAAATCGCCAGCTCCCATCCGGTTTAGGCACCAACACAATGGGACTAGACCAATCACTTTGGGACTCCTCTATCACCCCTAAGTTCAGCATTTTCTGTACTTCCTCCCGTATTGCCTCCCGTCGGGCCTCTGGGATCCGATAGGGTTTTAACTTCACCCTTTCACCGGGCGGGGTAATGATGTCATGCTCTACCCCAGATGTTTGTCCCGGCAGCTCAGAGAATACCTCCTTGTTGCGAAGCACAAACTCCTTAACCTCCTGTTGTTGGGGTTGTGACAAGGTGGCTGCTATTCCAACCTCAGGAATCACGCAACCAGTTTGAGCTGGTGACCAAGTGTCTGCGACTAGGGACTCTCTATCCCTCCAGGCTTTCAACAGATTAACGTGATAGATCTGTTCGGGCTTTCGCCTTCCTGGTTGTCTGACCTTGTAATTCACTTCGCTCACTTTTTCCATTATCTCATAGGGGCCTTGCCATTTGGCAAGGAATTTACTTTCAACCGTAGGGACAAGTACCAGTATCCTATCCCCCGGGGAAAAGGTACGGGTCTTGGCTCCACGGTTGTACACTCTCTGCTGTGCTAACGGCGCTTGGGCCAAATGTTCCTTCACGATGGGCATTACCTGTGCAATTCGGTCTTGCATCAGGGCGACATGCTCAATCACACTCCTGTGGGGAGAACTCTCACTTTCCCAAGTTTCCTTGGCAATATCCAACAGCCCTCTTGGGTGTCTCCCATACAGTAACTCAAAGGGGGAGAATCCCGTAGAGGATTGGGGCACCTCCCTAATAGCAAACATCAGATAAGGAAGTAGACAGTCCCAATCCTTTCCATCTCTATCCACCACTTTCTTCAACATTTGTTTTAGGGTTTTGTTGAATCTTTCAACCAGCCCATCGGTTTGGGGGTGATACACAGATGTACGTAATTGCGTCACTTTGAACAATTTACACAGCTCCTTCATAACCCGGGACATAAAGGGTGTACCTTGGTCCGTAAGCAGTTCTTTACAAATACCCACCCGGCTAAACACAAGAGATAGCTCTTTGGCTATGGTTTTGGCCGAGGTATTTCGGAGAGGGATCGCTTCTGGATAACGGGTGGCATAGTCCATTATAACTAATATGTACTGGTGCCCCCTAGCGGACTTGATTATAGGCCCTACCAAATCCATGGCGATCCTCTCAAACGGGACCTCAATGATGGGTAGAGGGACCAGCGGGCTACGGAAATGTGGCATCGGGGCCGACCTCTGACACACAGGGCAGGAGGAACAATAATTTTCTATGTCCTTCATCACCCCCGGCCAATAGAATCTCTGTAATACCCTCTCTCGGGTTTTCTCTGTCCCCAGATGACCTCCAAGAATGTGCCCATGGGCCAACTCCAACACCAACTTCCTGTAAGGTTTGGGCACCACAAGCTGCTCAACGGTTTCTTCTGCCCTTTTTGCCACCCAATACAGTAGGTCCTTCTCTACGCTGAAGTATGGGTAAGTGCAGGTATTATCTGGGTTCACTAACTCGCCATCTATTTTCACTACGTTTTCCCGTGCCTTTATTAGGGCGGGGTCTTTCAACTGTTCTGTGGCAAAGTTTTCCCTGTGAACCTCAAGATCAGAAAACTCCACAGACGGTAGGTTTTCGTCTGAGGAGGTGGGCTCCTCTCCAGTTTCTTGAGTCTCCCCTGCCAATACTGATAAGGGAAATTCCGGAGAGTCCTCACCACTCTCAGGGGAGTTCTGGCTATCACATTCCTGGTACATAGGGGCACCAGTGGGGGGCTCAGGATCATCCCACAGTTCCCAGAACTTCGGAAAATCCCTTCCCACAATGGCGTCATGCGGTAACTGAGATACTAAGCCCACTGGATGAGAGAGGGTACCTTTGGGGGTCTCGAAACACACTGTAGTCACTGGATACTCTCGGGTGTCCCCATGCACACAAATAACAGCTACCTTGCTATTCCCAAAGACCTCTGTTTTAACTAACTCAGCCTTTATCAGGGTCACAAGGCTACCTGAATCCAGCAATACCACAACATTTCTACCATTAACACACATTTTGCATAAATGTTTCTCAGTTCCTCGAATGGCAGTGCATGCGTCTGTCGCACACAGCGACTGACGTCTGCCCGTCAGAAAGTCACACTGCATGGGTTCCTCCATAACCGGGCAATTGGCTGCAATATGTCCCGCTTGCCGGCAGCGGTAGCAAACGATCCTTCTTGCCGCCTCTTGAGCCGCTGATTTCCCAGGCTGTTCTCGCCAAACTTGGGGTAGAGCTCCCACCCTCTCACTCTCTCCACCCTCACCCCTTGGAATCCTCTTATCCGCCCCTGGGGATGGTCTGGTCTTAGGGTGGAAAGTCCGAGTGTCTCTGGAAGAGGCCGTCAGGTTCTCTGTAGCCAAGTATTTCTCCACACGATCCACAAGACCATCGGCCGTCTCTGGGTCTCCATGGCTTACCCACTTTTGGATGGCAGTAGGAAGAGCTCTCAAAAACCGATCCATTACAACACGTTCCACAATCTTTGGTGCGGACAAAGTCTCTGGCTGTAGCCACTTTCTGCTCAGGTGAATGAGATCATACATTTGAGACCTGGGGGGTTTTCCAAGCTGGAAAGTCCAGTTATGCACACGCTGAGCCCGGACAGCCTGGGTGACACCCAGCCTTGCCAAAATTTCAGCTTTTAGCATCACATAGTCTTTTGCTTGGTTAGGCTCTAGGTCATAGTAAGCTTTCTGCGATTCACCAGTTAACAGAGGAGCCACCAGTCCAGCCCACTGCTCCTCAGGCCACTTTTCTCTTTCAGCGGTCCTTTCAAATGTGGTCAAAAATACCTCTGGATCATCCTCTCCAGTCATTTTTGTCAATAAACGACTCACCCCAAAGGACGCGGTATTAGTGGGACGGCTTTCCTCACTGGTCTGCGGACGTTGCTGCATTACTGCTTCCATTTGTTGTAGTCTCTGCTCTTGCTTCTGTAACAGGTCTATGAAGCGGGCCTCAGATTGCTGCTGGGCTTGTTGCTGAGCTTCCAGACTCTGTTGGTGAGCTTGCTGCTGGGCTGCAAGGCTCTGTTGATGAGCTTGCTGCTGGGCTGCAAGGCTCCTTTGCAAACCTGCATTTGTCTGCTGTTGATTGGCATTTGCTAGAGCCAGCTGTTTCAGTATCTCCTCCATGCTGGCTTAAAAAAAAACTGCCACTGGTTCTCCACCAACTGTGAGGGGGTTAGCTCGGCAGCGGGTGTGTGTGACCCCCGGGATGGGCTCCCCACACAAAAACAGGCCCAGCAAACGGAGGTTGTGGTTTTCAAAATCAAAAAGGTGCGGTTTATTTTCTATTTACAGTGACAAAACACAGCAAAGCAAAAGAAACATAAATAAAATAAATCCTGGTCAACTTGACCTCTGAGTAAACATACAGGTTTCCTAACTAACAACTGGGATCAGCCTAGTGCTGTCCTAGTCCCTAAGTCCCTGGTTTTAAATGTCCAAGCAAATAGCCACACAGGCTTTGTCTCACCGCACAGGGGTTCACTCTCCCTAGACAGTCCACACAGGTCTGGTTCCAGGCATGAGCAAACACCTAATGAATCTGGGAGTTCTTATAGAGGCCTAAATGAGCTGACAAGCTTCAGCTGGTCTCATCAACTCCCTGTCTGCACGACGCCCCACACTCTCCCTAGAGGTATGAGTCATCCATGAGCCCACTAGCCTCAGCTGGGCTTATACAACTCTCCACCTAGTTGTATAAGTCGGCGTAAAGCCTGAATCTGGGCGAAATATATCTACCCCCCTGGATGCAACCAGGTGACTTTACCTTCCTGCTGTCACACAGGGTATAATCTTTTACTATTTTAGCTACATAATTATTTGGTTTCATGATTTCATCAGATGGGCAGGAAACAGCTATCCTTGTTTGGTTTTGGGTGCTAGCCCAAATGATTGAATGTGAGTTATCTGCTATGGTAAAATACCATGAGATTTTAAGGACTGCTTAATATAACTGGTCATACACAGGAAAATGTACTTGGGTAGCCCAGCAGAAAAACCTTTCCAAATTCTATGCCCATCCTCCCTCTAGAGGTTCAGGGCAAGTTTCCTCTAGGTTTGATATTGCTTAACCGCTTAACGACCGCTCACGGCATATATACGTCGGCAGAATGGCTCGTACAGGCACAATCACGTACCTGTACATGGCCCTTTAACTGCCTGCCGTGTGATCGTGCGCCGTCGGTGGCGGGCTCGCGACCCTGCAGTCATCCCCGTGAGTCGGACCGCAGGTCCCGCGGATTCGATCGCCGCTGGGATCCCCGCGATCATCTCACAGAGGGATGGAGCGGGGAGATGTTAGTGTAAACACAACATCTCCCCGCTTGCCTACTGACACTGTCACCGATCTCCGCTCTGCGTAATCAGAGCAATGAAGGGGGGCGTGACCTGGCAAAGCCTAATGGCAGGCCTCCATCCCTGTTATAATTTGCAGGAAAGGAGAGAGAAATGGGACTTTAAATGAGGCCCGCCATATCAATTTAAGTAAGATAAAGGCGATGCAATGCGACAATATAACTGCAAGGAAATATAAACAATTAGAAAATACCCTTAAAAAAGGGGAGAAAAAAGTTATCTTCCCAAAGGGATGGCAACAAGTTAATAACTCACAAGTCGCCCCAGGATTGGGTCCAACCACTGCATGGAAATTGATGGGGATCTCAGGTGTCTCCCCCGGGGTTGAGGCGGGAAATTCCTCCAAAGACAAGGGGAAAGAGCCAAAATGAATGGAACAAAAGAAAATGGGAGAAAAACTAAAAGACAGGAGTATATAGAGATACTCAATATGGGGAAATATTGGGCATGACAGGTCACTAAAGCTAGTGTTTTCCATCCAAATGATTTTGCAATGAAGGGGGGCGTGACCTGGCAAAGCCTAATGGCAGGCCTCCATCCCTGTTATAATTTGCAAGAAAGGAGAGAGAAATGGGACTTTAAATGAGGCCCGCCATATAAATTTAAGTAAGATAAAAGGCATATATGTAAAATAAATAATTTCATTGTTTGTTTTTTTTTTCAATTTTAGTTTTTTATTGAAATTTTTCATGTATACAAAAAACAGATACAAAAGATTGTCAGAATATAAAATAGAGCATACAGCATATAATAAAAGTGTATCAATCAAATCACAGTACTGCCAACATACAATTATCATGGGATATTAGCCGTACAAAAGGAATTGAGCGAGTGAGTAAGTAGCCAGTGAATGGGCAAAACAAAACTAAATATCATATAACACATGTAAGCAAAATTGTATTCACTGGGTCTGGTGACAGTGAGACACCCAGGGCGCCCCCCCCCCCAGAAATCGAGGGCACCACGCAGGTATCGCACCTAGTGAGAGGACAAAAAAAAAAAGGGGGGGGCGGGGGAAAGCACCATGGAATCTTCAAAGGGAGTAGTGAACAAAACCTCTACAATAATTTCATTGTTTATTAAAGTCTAAAATTCATATCATTATAGACATAAATAGGTAGTCACATGACTTACACTTAATTTGTACTACTTATAGCATAAATTATAAAAATGAATTGACATAACATAAACAATATTTTACAGGCATGTATGCATAAAAGGACCAACTGCATTTTGGGGTATATAGCACTCGACGCGTTTCATGGCGTTACAGCCACTCATCAGGAGTGTAATGCGACCCTGCAGTCATCCCCGTGAGTCGGACCACGGGTCCCGTGGATTCGATCGCCGCGGGGATCCCCGCGATCGTTTCACGGAGGGATGGAGCGGGGAGATGTTAGTGTAAACACAACATCTCCCCACTTGCCTACTGTCACTCGTAGCCACGTTCCCCCTCATTTAGAATCACGCCCTTAGGCACACCTAACCCCTTCAGCGCCCCTAGTGGTTAACCCCTTCACTGCCAGTGTCATTTTTACAGTAACCAGTGCATTTTTATTGCACTGATCGCTGTAAAAATGACAATGGTCTCAAAAATGTGTCAAAAGTGTCCGATGTGTCCGCCATAATGTCGCAGTCACGAAAAAAAATCGCTGATCACCGCCATTACTAGTAAAAAAAAAAAAAAATTATAAAAATGCCATAAAACCTCCCCCTATTTTGTAAACGTTATAACCAATCAATAAACTTCGATTGCAATTTTTTTTACCAAAAATATGTAGAAGAATACATATCGGCCTAAACTGAGGAAAAAATAAAAATTTTATATATTTTTTGGGGATATTTATTATAGCAAAAAGTAAAAAATATTGAATTTTTTTCAAAATTGTCACTCTATTTTTGTTTATAGCGCAAAAAATAAAAACCGCAGAGGTGATCAAATACCACCAAAAGAAAGCTCTATTTGTGGGAAAAAAAGGACGCCAATTTTGTTTGGGAGCCACGTCGCACAAATGCGCAATTGTCAGTTAAAGCGACGCAGTGCCGAATCGCAAAAAGGGGCCTGGTCTTTATGCTGCATATTGGTCCGGGGTTTAAGTGGTTAATCAACAATACCCTCGCTGCCCAAACTGTGGCCCAGGGGCCTTTTGGCACTTAGTTATGCTGCCCACAACAATAGTCTGTGTTTTGTTGCATACTAAAGCCAGAAAAGGATACATATTCTTTAAACTTGCCTGTGTGATTTATTTCCTACACAAAATCTTACTTTTTGTCATTCTGAAAAAATAGTTTGTGTCCATGTGCAAAGTGAATGTGAATGGGAGTGACTTTTTCCTTAGTGATCAGCTGTTACACTTGCAGGGCTCTAAAAAGTAAAGTGGCAGGGACTGAATTCCTTTAAACACCATTAATCCTTTGGAAGTATCTCACCAAAACTGAAATTTTTGTTGCAGAGGATGCTTCAAATCATGTGACTGGACCAGAGAGGACTATAATCCGGTAAGTATACACATCTCTTTTAATACAGGTTAGGCACCATAGGGAGCATAAGTTGCATAAATTAGATAAGCTGGCCACCACTGATGTATACAGTGGAATTTCTGTACTAAACATGTACTAAACATAGTAGCATATGCTTTCTTGACCCTTTTCAGCCTCTACAAGCTGACATATGATAACAGAGAGAGAAATTTTTAAAGCTTAAAGCTGAACTTCAGGAATTCAACCACTTTCTAAAATGTGCCGGATTACTATGGATTTGGTCCAATGAGGTGCATGCTGCCTTGTGGACTTAGCTCTATAATTTACATTTTACATTTTTACTAATCTCCAGGAGTAAAACTGTTAGTTGTATATAAAAGAGATAAGTCCAGAACAAGTCATGCACCTCATTGGACATAACTTATAGAAAGCAAGCACATTTTAGAAAGTGGCTGAATTCCTGGAGTTTGGCTTTAAGCAAATACTCATCTGTTCTACAGGAATCCAAGAGATATTATTTTTTAGTCCATATACACCAGAGGTGTCAAACTCAATGTCATCAAGGGCTACATTATGGTTGCCCTCAAAGGGACGGTTGTATCTCTAAGACTATATAAATTTACCCAGGGCTTTTTGTCTGAGAGAATAGGTGCAGGAACTCAACCTCCTCCGAGGAAACGGCATTGAGCGGTGGGTGTGGTCATATTGCACAGTGGTAGGATCTTAAAGGGGCAATAAATACCAGAAGTGCATTATGTGCAGAGTTCAGGGGAGCCCTATGTGCAGAATTCTGCGGTACACTATGTACCAAGTGCGGGGTTCAGGGGTGCCCTATGTGCAGTTTTGGGGTGCCTAATGCACAGAGTGCAGAGTTCAGGTGTGTGCTGTGTACAGAGTGCAGGGTTGAGGAGTGTGCTACATACAGAGTTCAGGGTTGAGGAGTGTGCTACATACAGAGTGCAGGGTTTAGGGGTGTGCTATGCACAATGTGCAGGGTTCAGCTCTCTTGGATGTCCACATCTCACTTCCACCGCCCCCATCCCCTACCTATGCACACATGTCCCCCCGCCCAAAAAAAAGTTTCCTTGCATTTCACCTACCTGGCTCAGCTCTAGTACCTGGCAGTGTAGGCAGCTCCGCCCCTCTCTCACTTGCAGGAAGGAAGATCATTGGTTGGAATCTGTGCAACCAGGCACAGATGGGGATCACAGTGCAGCTTACCATGTGATGCCCCATCCCACACTGCACCTGCCATCTGAATCTTCCTTGTCCCTTCCATTAGTGCAGGGCAGGCAGGGGTCTGTGGGAGTTTCCACTACGTTCCAGCTGAAAAAAGCCCTGGGTGCAAGGGCCACATGAAATGCTCTAGACTAGAGGGCCACATTCAGCCCACGGGCCTTGTGTTTGACACATGTGATCTACACAAATAACCATTTTGTTTGTATATATCAGTAACATTTTTAGCATATGGCTAACTGGTTCAGGGCAAAGTCCACATTCTAGTTGGGAATTCTCCAATCTAAAAAGCACTAAGCCAAGTGGAATATTTACCTGGCTTCATATACATATTAAAACACATGCTTTACAAATTAGGTTTTGCAAGTTTATGAACTGAGGGCTTGAGTACATGGGGATTTGTTTCTATAAGATATGCTTTCCTTCTTGCCAAAGCAACTCAGAAGGAGGTCAAAAACAGCTGTGAAGGGATCTGTTTTAGCAATACATTTTTTAAGTTGCACTGAACTTTGTTGTATTATGAGTTCATTAGGGGATAGCTAACCTCAGCACCGGGTTGAGGTCAGGTCAGGATGAGCGAGTATGGGGTGGAGGAACTTGACTGGCCTGCACAGAGTCCTGACCCCAACCCGATCTTTGGGATGATATAGAGCGAAGACTGCAAGCCAGGCCTTCTCGTCCAACATTAGTGCCTGACCTCACAAATACGCTTCTGGTAGAATGGTCAAACATTTCCATAGACACCCTCCTAAACCTTGTGGACAGCCTTCCCAGAAGAGTTGAAGCTGTTATAGCTGCAAAGCTTCCTCGCATTAGACATTAATGGCTGTGTGTTGAGTTATTTTGAGGGGACAGAAAATTTACACTGTTATACATGCTGTACACGCAGTACTTTACATTGTAGCAAAGTGTCATTTCTTCAGTGTTGTCACATGAAAAGATATAATAAAATATTTACATAAATGTGAGGGGTGTACTAACTTTTGTGAGATACTGTATATGTAAACCTAACCTTCTATCCTTGCTAATAATTGCATACATTTTGTTCAATACTTTACAGTACTGTCTGGAAGATTCTCATCTATTCTGGTCATGGTATCGCTTGTAGTAGTCCAGTTGAATGTGACTAACTACTTTGAGCTATTTCGCAGTACTGTTTTGTGCTAGATGGAAAAGGGAGTTCACAGTCTATAGGGGTATATGCAGTAGTGTATTTAGGTTTTGTGCTGCCCTAGACCTGACTAAACTCGTGCACCCCCTAATATAAATATGACCCACCTCTTCCTGTCAAGGCCACACCCCTTTCTGTTTAAGACCCACCCTAAAATTTTCGAGTGGGGACACTAGTTCTGAGGGCCTGGAGGGGTGCAATGGACTCCCTTAATTTCCATAGATTTCCTCTCACTTCCTGTTTGGCTATGGGGCAGGAAGTGAGGGAAAATCTCTGCAATGGGTCAGGGATGGTAAAAGATAAACTGGCAGGGGCTATAACCCTCCCTTACCTTATCCAAAATAAAAAATAAAAAACTGTTGCCTATAGTTCTACTTTAAGCACAAATTTCTGATAATTTTATGGAGAGGACTAAGAAGATATAACCATGCCAATGGCTCAGCAGAAAACATATAGCACAGTGAGGAAGGTTTGTGGTCCAGGCTGATAGGTCAGTAAAAATTAGAAGCAGCACTTACAGTGTAGCACAAGCCGGCGGGGACTCTTTCTGTGCTGCCCCCTTGCAAAGTGCTGCCCTAGGCCTGGGCCTTGTTGGCCTTTTTGGCCTAGGCCAGGATACAGCGTTGGGTAATGATACAAAGGGTGTTGGAGATCGCAGTCTATAGGGGTATATGCCAACGATACAGAAGGAGTTGGTGTTTTCAGTCTATCGGGGTATATGCCAATGATACAGAAGGTGTTGGTGTTTGCAGTCGATAGTTCCATCAGTGAATGCTTGATGAAAGTCACATTCACTTGTTTATAAATACACCTCACAGTGTATAGGCAGCATTGATCTAGCATCTGTATATAGCAGGCTCTGTTCCAATCCAAGTGTTACGTATTGCCTCCTAACTGTTCATGTTAGAACAAGTCTGCAATTGGAAAGATGAGTTTGTCTTTTTCTTGATTTCAGACCACAAATATGAACATAGCTTAGGGGCAATGAGAACTTCTCCTGTCAGTACTTTCTCTACTTAACCAAATCAGATTCTAATAATTTCCCTACCATGCTGTTTTTATGAACATTCTTTTAAAAAAAGTTGGTGCTAATGTTTTAGTGAAAACACATGTAGCGGGGTGTTCAATTTAAGGGGAGTGTCTGAGTGGTAATTAGGCTCAGACACACTGATTGTTAGGGTTATGGACCATTTCTGTTCATGGGAGATAGTATTGGTGTACAGTTCCCTGTGGCCTACAGGTGGCGCTGTCGCCATGGGCCCGGGGTTGAACCACCAATAGAGGGCTGCGCCTTTTGTGTCCCCTCTCGGCAGTAGTATTGCGGGGCGGGGAGCCTGCTGTGCCTGTCGGGAGAGGGTATAAAAGGGGCGGAGATCTTCCGTTCGAGGTCCATGCCCAGGCACCTTCGGCCTGGGGGTGAGGAGGGTCGTCTCCGGGTGCCTTAGGCACGGAGGTGGAGTTCCTGTTCCATCCCAGACACCTTCAGTCTTGGGTGAGGTACTATTTGGAAGGCCCGGGGCCCAGCAACCTTCGGCTGGGGTCCGCTAGGAATCGAGGACTCCCAGGGTGCCGCCTTGCGAGGGGACCCATATCTGGGACGAGGCCGCCAGGGAGGTAACCCTTTCTGAAGACCCAGCGCAGAGTCGTGGTGACGGTGGGGGCCTCTGGTAACTCTCCGGAGGGATGTTTTCTCCTTGACATGGGCCAAATACTTCAAGAAGGAAGTTCATGTTCAGGTCAGCGGCAGTGACCCTACTCTCCAAGTCAGTGGCAGTGACTCCATAGGGCAAGGCCCTATTCACCCGGTCAGTGGCAGTGACCCTACTCTCCAAGTCTGTGGCAGTGACTTTATTCATCCGGTCTGTGACAGAGACCAACCTCACGGTCTGTGGCAGAGATCGTGCGCCAAAGCTGTTTGAGAAACCTAAACAGTCTAAAGAGTTAAGCTACGTTTGTGCCTGGACCTCCTCCACATCTAAGCCGTCCTGTATCTTCGCTCCAACCTGTCTGCTCTCAAAGAGGCTGTTTATTATCCTGTGTGAAATAAATGTTGAGTTGGACTTTCAGCTAGTGTGGACATTTACATTCCTGGGGAAAACAAGGACTTGCATCTATCTAAGGTAGAGGTGAGATCATTCTCAGGAGGACTTTGACTCTGGCCGCAGACAAGGCCCAAAACTAACACCGCTCAACCTCTTTACTCAGGAGGGTACGGGCTTGTGGTGCGGTGTGCCTCTCTCTTCCTGCGAGGAGCCTAATTTAATGCAGGCTGGGGAGAGGTGTGTGCACTACACACACATTAATTGATAAAACCACAGAAGGTACAGTGAGTAAAGATACACGTGCAGGGAGTGGTTAGATGTATCATCACTATTAGTATATCTGTCGTTATATTTAGTGAGGTGAAACAAATTTATGAGCACATGAATATCTAGAAACCGAGTGACACATATGTTAACTTGACAATAGTGTTTTTGATATTCCTGTATGTGCATACCTTTTATTAACCACTTTCTGACCAGGCTCTTTCTGCCACTTTTTGTTTACAAGTTTAAATCAGAATTTTTTGCTAGAAAATTACTTATAACCCCCCCCCCCCCCCCAAACATTATACTTTTTTTTTTTTAGCAGAGACCCTAGGGAATAAAATGGCGATTGGTTACATTTTTATGTCATGCAGTATTTGCGTAGCGGTTTTGAAAACACAATTTTTTGGGAAAAAATACACTTAAATGAATAAAAAAATGAATAAAAAAAGACACAATAGTTACTCCAATTTTTTGTATAATGCGAAAAATTATGTTATGCCAAGTACTTAAACATAGGTGACGCTTTAAACGCCTTACAGGTTACCTGTTTAGAGTTACAGAGGAGGTCTAGCACTAGAATTATTGCTCTTGCTCTAACTTTTGCAGCGATACCTCACATGTGTGGTTCAAGTACCGTTTACATATTATTTTTTTTACACTGTCTAACGTTTAATTATTTATATTTTTAATCACCTTTATTCCTATTACAAGGAATGTAAACATCCCTTGTAATAGAAATAAGCATTACATGTCCTCTTTATAAGGAGATCTGGGGTCAAAAAGACCCTAAATCTCCTCTTTACCTTTAAAAGCAAAAGATCAAAAAAACTTTTTTTGATATTTCGCTTTCATTTTTTTTATTTATTTATTTTTCTTCCAGCCTGGACCGGAAGTGATGTCATGATGTCGCTCTGGTCCTCCAAGGACATTGTTAACTCTCTGACCGCCTATGGGAGCAGACGGCCGCACCGTCAGGATCATTTAAAATATTGTGCGTTTTAACTACTATACATATTTATAACTATCTACAGTTTATTTTTATCACAATCTATTTTTATCATTATAAACTGTTATACATTTTATACCAACTATCTTATAAATCCACAGATGAATAATATACTGTCTTGCCATTTACTATTTTAGCATGTTTTCGTTTTTGTTTAGTTTATTGTGCACAGCATTTAGAACTTGTACTAAAATTTGAACTGGATGTCAGATGTTCAAATTGATGTACCGCTTGCCTAGTATACAACAGCCAACACCAAGAAACAAAAATGGGACTTTTACACCCCATTCACATTTGTGCGACTTGTCATGTGAGATTGGACATCAAAGTCGCATGGCAAGTCTCCCCCCTCCCCCCCAGCAACTTCAAAGTAGTTAAGGCGGAGACCCGCCCAAAAAAAAAAAAATTAAAAGCCAGCAGCTATACATACTGCAGCTGCTTTCTTTTAATAATAGGACACTTACCTGTCCTGGAGTCTAGCGATGTCGGCACCACAGCTGATGTTTCCATCATCTGTCGGGTGCTGCCGCCGCCATTGCGGGTAAGGGAACCCAGCAGTGTAGCCTTACGGCTTCATGCTGGGAACCCTACTGTGCGTGCGCGAGGCCCGCTCCTCTCTCCTACTGGCCCGGTGACAGTATTTGATACAGTATTCATCCACACCTCTTATCACCCATCAAATATGTTCTTATGTTGTCTATGCAAAACAATGCATCAATATAAATACATCAATATCAATGATATAATAGGAAGCCTGCATGTATTCTTGACATGTGCGGACAATTTCACTTCTTCAGGAGTGAGAGAGGTGAGTATATTTATGTATATGTAGCTATATATGTATATATATATATATATATAAAAAATAGTGCCCAAAATCCGACATGCATTTAAAAAAAACGGGGGGAAAAAACATTGCCATCACTCGAGTGTAATCTATTTTGTATGAATGCCTTTTGGATTAGGGATCCAGGAGAAAAATCAGGAGAGGGAATCCTCCATACTAGCTGAGTCTCATGGACTCCAATATGTTTGTTTAGATGGGGATTGCAAAAAAAAATAAAAAATAGCCTGGTCAGCAGGGGGAGCACTACACATTATTAAAGTTATTATTTTTATTATACAGGATTTCTATAGCGCCAACAGTTTGTGCAGCACTTTACAACATTAGGGCAAACAGTACAGTTACAATACAATTCAATACAGGAGGAATCAGAAGGCCCTGTTAATCCCTGTACTGTAGTCTAGACAATAATGATTTTACATATGTGCTGCTAATGGCACTTAATTGATTTCTAGGTAGTTCCTTTCCTCTCTCTGGCCCCATTTGTCCTCATATAAGGTTTGTTATATATAGGAGGAGATTTACTAAAACTGGTGCAATCAGAATCAGGTGCAGCTGTGCATAGTAAACAATCAGCTTGAGGCCGGGTTCACACTGGGGCGACAAACGCTCCGACATTGGGAGCTCATGTCGTATGACGTGTGAAAATCAATGTTTCCCTATGGGAGCCGTCTTAACTGGTCCGACACATGTCGGTCCGACTTTGAAAATGCTCCCTGTACTACTTTGGTCCGACTTTGATCCGACTTCAGCCCATTGACTATCATTGAAGTCGGATCAAAGTCGGACTGCAGTCTTGCATGATCCGACTTTGGCATGCGACTTGTGCTGTGCTGCTCTTGAGGGGGAACTCCAGGCCAAATTTTAAATAAAAAACAGGCATGGGTTCCCCTCCAGGAGCATACCAGGCCCTTGGGTCTGGTCTTAATTTGAAGGGGAACCCCTACGCCGAAAAAACGGCGTGGGGGTCCCCCCCAAGATCCAAACCAGACCCTTATCCGAGCACGCAACCTGGCAGGCCGCAGGGGAAGAGGGGGGGCGAGAGAGCCCCCCCCCCTCCCTCCTGAACCGTACCAGGCTGCATGCCCTCAACATGGGGGTGTGGGTGCTTCGGGGCAGGGGGGCGACCTGCGGCACCCCCCCACCCCAAAGCACCCTGTCCCCATGTTGATGAGGACAGGGCCTCTTCCCGACAACCCTGGCCGTTGGTTGTTGGGGTCTGCGGGCGGGGGGCTTATCGGAATCCGGGAGCCCCCCTTTAATAAGGGGGCCCCCAGATCCCGGCCCCCCACCCTATGTGAATGAGTATGGGGTACATCGTACCCCTACCCATTCACCTGGTGGAAAAAAATGGCAATAAAAACACAACACAGCTTTTTAAATTAATTTATTGCACAGCTCCGGGGGTCTCCGCGCTCTCTGGTTCTTTCTTCCGCTGGGCCTCCGCTATCTTCTTACAGCTCTTTTGCTAGCGGAGGCCCGGTCTTCCCGTCGTCTCGTCCGGCTCTCCGTTGTCCTTCTGCCGGCCCCTCCACTATCTTCTTCCAGCTCTCTCGCTTCCTCCCGCTCTAATGCTGGCTGTTGCGGTGCACGCCGATTGATATAGGCTTCTCATGACGTCACAGTCACATGCTCCGGGTGGCCCCGGAGCATGTGACTGTGACATCATGGGAGCATGTGACTGTGACGTCATGAGAAGCCTATATCAATCGGCGCGCACCGCAACAGCCAGCATTAGAGCGGGAGGAAGCGACGTGTCAACATCGAGGAGGAGAAGAGAGAAGAAGACGGCGACGGGAAGACCGGCCCCTCCACTAGCAAAAGAGCTGGAAGAAGATAGTGGAGGGGCCGGCAGAAGGACAACTGAGAGCCGGATGAGACGACGGGAAGACCGGGCCTCCGCTAGCAAAAGAGCTGTAAGAAGATAGCGGAGGCCCGGTGGAAGAAAGAACCGGAGAGCGGGAGAAGAACCAGAGAGCGGGAGAAGAAGAAGGCGACGGAGAAGACCGGGCCCCGCTAGCAAAAGAGCTGTAAGAAGATAGCGGAGGCCCGGCAGAAGAAAGAACCGGAGAGCGTGGAGACCCCCGGAGCTGTGCAATAAATTAATTTAAAAAGCTGTGTTGTGTTTTTATTGCTATTTTTTTCCACCAGGTGAATGGGTAGGGGTACGATGTACCCCATACTCATTCACATAGGGTGGGGGGCCGGGATCTGGGGGCCCCCTTATTAAAGGGGGGCTCCCGGATTCCGATAAGCCCCCCGCCCGCAGACCCCGACAACCAACGGCCAGGGTTGTCGGGAAGAGGCCCTGTCCTCATCAACATGGGGACAGGGTGCTTTGGGGTGGGGGGGCCGCAGGTCGCCCCCCTGCCCCGAAGCACCCACCCCCCATGTTGAGGGCATGCGGCCTGGTACGGTTCAGGAGGGAGGGGGGCCGCTCTCTCGTCCCCCCTCTTCCCCTGCGGCCTGCCAGGTTGCGTGCTCGGATAAGGGTCTGGTTTGGATCTTGGGGGGGACTCCCACGCTGTTTTTTTGGCGTAGGGGTTCCCCTTCAAATCCAGACCAGACCCAAGGGCCTGGTATGCTCCTGGAGGGGGAACCCATGCCGGTTTTTTATTTAAAATTTGGCCTGGAGTTCCACCTCAAGATTCATACCAAACACAGTGCCTGCTATTGGCGGGGATCCAAGTCGGATCCCCGTTCATTGAAAGTCGGACATATGTCGGTTTAATGTCGCGGGGCAAAGTCGGATCCAAAGTAGGACGGCTGTCGTGTCGAACTAGTGTGAACCCAGCCTCAGTCCATTCTTTTCAATTGCACCCGTTCAAATCGATGCACCTTAACCACTTAAGGACCAGCCACTGTATATATACGTCGGCAGAATGGCTCGTACAGGCACAATCACGTACCTGTACGTCCCCTTTAACTGCCCGACATCGGGGTCACGCGCACGCCGGCGGCGCTCGCGACCCCCCTGCCCTTCCCGTGAGTCGGACCGCGGGTCCCGCGGACTCGATCGCCGCGGGGATCCCCGCGATCGTCTCACGGAGGCATGGAGCAGGGAGATGTTAGTGTAAACACATCTCCCTGCTCCCCTACTGACAATGTCACCGATCTCCGCTCTGTGTAATCAGAGCGGAGATCGGTCACGTGTCACTCGTAGCCACGCCCCCACACAGTAGTAATCACTCCCCTGGGCACACTTAACTCCTTCAGTGCCCCTAGTGGTTAACCCCTTCACTGCCAGTGTCATTTTTACAGTAACCAGTGCATTTTTATTGCACTGATCGCTGTAAAAATGACAAGGGTCCCAAAAATGTGTCAAAAGTGTCTGATGTGTCCGCCATAATGTCGCAGTCACGAAAAAAAATCGCTGATCGCCGCCATTACTAGTAAAGAATTTTTTTTTTATAAAAATGCCATAAAACTACCCCCTATTTTGTAGACGCTATAACTTTTGCGCAAACGAATCAATGAACGCCGATTGTGATTTTTTTTACCAAAAATATGTAGAAGAATATGTATCGGCCTAAACTGAGGAAAAAAAATGTTTTTTTATATATTTTTGGGGGATATTTATTATAGCAAAAAGTAAAAAATATTGCATTTTTTTCCAAAATGTCGCTCTCTTTTTGTTTATAGCGCAAAAAATAAAAGCCGCAGAGGTGATCAAATACCAACAAAAGAAAGCTCTATTTGTGGGAAAAAAAGGACATCAATTTTGTTTGGGAGCCACGTCGCACGACCGCACAATTGTCAGTTAAAGCGACGCAGTGCCGAATCACAAAAAGGGGCCTGGTCTTTATGCTGCGTATTGGTCCGGGTCTTAAGTGGTTAAAGTCGCAGTGACTTTGAAAATGTGCCTATACTACCTTGAAGAGACTTTTGAA
This sequence comes from Rana muscosa, assembly GCA_029206835.1. Lineage (NCBI taxonomy): Eukaryota > Metazoa > Chordata > Amphibia > Anura > Ranidae > Rana > Rana muscosa. The sequence goes on along the minus strand of CM055117.1, from coordinate 678,904,999 downwards.
GCGACTTTCATCCAGAGAGTGTAAAGTCAGATTGAAATTGCATCAAAGTCACGTTGGAAATCATGCGACTTTGGAGTCAAGCTAATGTGAATGGAGCCTTAAGCTTTGACAATAAAACCTGGAAGCTGATTGGTTACTATGCACAGCTGCACCTGATTATTAGTGCACCAGTTTTAGTAAATCCCCCCCATAGTCTATCATAACATTTTTTATGTTGGCTCACCTGTATATGTATCAATTGTGTTGATTCAGCCATGAAATGGCTGTGCCCCAAAAATGTGTTGCCTACACAAATTATATTTTATCTGATTTCTTTAAATGTAAATAAACGTAATGCTTAGACTCTTATACAGTATGTGGCTGTGGTGCTTCAGTCTTGTCTTTGATTCTAAATTAAAGTGTTCCTGCAGAGCCTTCAACATAGGCAAGATACCTGCCAAAGTTACTAATGTACCTCAATACACCCATTTCCACAAACCTGTGAGAGTAGACCTTATTTGGGGATCCAGAGACACCACCTCAGCATTTGTGTTTAGGGCTTAAACCACCCTAGTCAAGCTTCAAAATTCTTAACATAGGGTTCTGAGTGACCTCTGATCTGGCAGCTTTGGATACAGCAGTGGTTACAGAGCCTATAAAGTAATGCTCAAATACCCAACAAGCACCTTCTATGATGGACATTCGATATCCAAGTTAGCCTCAAAGTTTATTGTCAGCCCACTAATGAACCACCTACTTGTAAAGTAGGTCTAAAACCTTTCACACATACATTGGCACACATAGGCATATACTGCCTTTATATGGGCAATTAGGAACAAAACTATGAAGGATAAAACATCCACTGTCCTGCCCACAAATTCAGCCCTGCAGAAAGGTACTAATACTAAAAGATGCGTAGAACAGTCAAGCAATAATAAAAGAGTTTTTTGATTCACTAGTGATACATTGAACAGCTAATGCCCTGTACACACGATCGGATTTCCGATGGAATTTTCCGTCGGAATTCCGATGAAGCTGACTTCTATCAGTCTTGCCTACACACCATCAGACAAAATTCCGACCGTCCAAAACGCCGTGACATAAAACACTCAGACAAGCCGAGAAAAATCAAGTTCAATGCTTCTGAGCATGCGTCGACTTAATTCTGAGCATGCGTGGGTTTTTTCTCCGTTGGAGTTCCACACAGACGATCGGAATTTCCTATCGTTTTTTTTTCCATCGGAAAAATTTAAAACATGTTCTATTTTTTTACACCGATGGAAAAAAGTTCGATGGGGCCCACACACGATCGTTTTTTCCAATGAAAAGCAAGTGTAACGCCGAGCGCTCCGGGTGTCCCATCCTTCCCGGAGCGCTCGCGGCGGCGGTCCCCCTGCAGCGCCCCGGTCAGCCCTCCTGGCCGTGGGCGCTGCTCTGTCACCGGCGGGGATGCGATCCACACGGCGGCACATCTCCGTCCGCGGATCGCATCCCATCCTACTCACCTTCCCCCTCCTGCTCCTTCCCGGCTGCGCGGCCCCGCTGCGCTCTAGGGCGCGCGCGCCGGCCTTCTAAGATTTAAAGGGCCAGCGCACCATTGATTGGTGCCTGGTCCAATTACTGTGTGCACACCCAAAACATATATAAACCTACTTCCCCTTCCTGTCCTTGCCGGATCTTGTTGTCTTAGTACCCTGTGGAAGCGTTTTGTGAGTTGCCTTGCCGGTGTATCTGACCTGCTGCCATTGTGTCAGACTACGAACTATTGCCGCCTGCCCTGACCCTCTGCTACGTCTGACCTTGCCTCTGCTAGTCCTTTTGTACCGCGCCTATCTCAGCCGCCAGGGAGGTGGAGTCGCTACTGGGGGACACGACCTGGTTGCTACCGCTGCAGCAAGTCCATCCCGCCTTGCGGCGGGCTCTGGTGAAAACCGGTAGCTGCTTAGAACCGGTCCCTGAGTACGACCCGTGCCATCCCCTCTCTGGTACAGAGGATCCACCTTCTGTATTCCCACTAGCCGCCAGTCCGGCTCGTGACAGTAGATCCGGCAAGGATCCCGCTGACGTGCCGCTGCCTAGTCTTGCTGATCTCACTACCGTGGTTGCCCAGCAGTCGCAATTGATTGCCCAACAAGGACAGCAGCTGTCGCAGTTGACCGCCATGATCCAGCAGCGTCTGCCGCCACAAGCTCCAGCATCTTCCCCACCCCGAGCTGCCGCTACTACCTCGAAGATCCGCTTGTCTCTTCCGGAGAAATTTGACGGGGATCCTAGGAGGTGCCAGGGATTCTTGTCCCAATGTTCCCTGCATCTTGAGATGATGTCAGACCAGTTTTCCACAGAACGGTCTAAGGTGGCATTCGTGGTCTGTCTGTTGTCTGGGAAGGCCTTGGCCTGGGCCACGCCACTCTGGGACCGCAATGACCCTGCTTCAGCCACTGTTCAGTCCTTCCTTGCTGAGGTTCGTAGCGTTTTTGAGGAACCAGCCCGAGCCTCATCCGCTGAAACCGCCCTGCTTAACCTTGTCCAAGGAAACTCCTCTGTGGGCGAATATGCCATACAGTTCCGCACACTGGCCTCAGAGCTAGCCTGGAATAATGAGGCTCTCTGCGCGACCTTCAAAAAAGGTTTTTCCAGCCACATCAAGGATTGTCTGGCCGCACGAGAGATACCCTCCTCCCTGACGGAGCTCATCCACTTAGCTACTCGCATTGACATACGCTACGTTGAAAGACGCCAAGAGGTTCGCCAGGAGAAAGATCTTGTTCACACCAGGCGTTATCCGCGCCTGGCTCCTCTCTTCCTGAATCCAATGCATCCTGATACTATGCCTTCCGTCGAGGAGGCCATGCAGGTGGACCGATCTTGCCTGACCCTACAAGAGAGGACTCGCCGTAGGAATGAGAACTTATGCCTTTATTGCGCAAGCTCTGAACATTTCCTAAAGGACTGCCCTATTCGTCCTCTACGTCAGGGAAACGCCCGCACCTAGTGAACGTGGGAGAGGCGTTACTAGGTGTGAATTCTTCCTCTCTACGTCTGACTATTCCTGTGCGGATTTCCCCTTCTGCTGGCTCCCCCTTCTCTGCGGTGGCCTTCCTGGACTCTGGTTCTGCAGGAAACTTTATTGAAGCCTCCTTCATCAACAGGTTCAACGTTCCTGTTATCCGTCTCATCAAACCCTTCTTCATTTCCTCTGTAAATGGAGAGAATCTGGATTGTACCGTGCGTTACCGCACCGAACCCCTGCTCATGTCCGTTGGTGTTCTTCACCAAGAAAAAATTGAATTCTTTGTTTTGCCGAACTGTACTTCTGACATCCTTCTTGGCCTACCCTGGCTCCAGCGCCACTTTCCTACCCTCGACTGGACCACTGGGGACATCAAATCCTGGGGCTACTCCTGCCACAAGCATTGTCTTAAGTCTGTAACCCCCAGTCAAGTTCCCATCGTTACTCCTTTGCCCGGCCTTCCCAAGGCCTATCAGGACTTTTCGGATGTCTTTTGCAAAAAACAGGCGGAGGTCTTACCACCACATAGGCCCTACGACTGCCCCATTGACTTGCTCCCAGGTACTACACCACCCCGTGGCAGAATTTACCCTCTCTCCTCTCCCGAAACCAAGGCCATGACTGATTACATACAGGAGAACCTCAAGAGAGGTTTTATTAGGAAATCATCTTCTCCAGCCGAAGCGGGGTTCTTCTTCGTTGCCAAGAAGGACGGATCACTACGCCCTTGCATAGACTATCGTGGTCTCAATAAAATCACTATTAAAAATCGCTACCCTCTGCCTCTCATCTCGGAGCTCTTTGACCGTCTGCGCGGAGCAAAAGTTTTTTCGAAATTGGACCTCAGGGGCGCTTATAACCTCATCAGAATCCGTGAAGGAGATGAATGGAAAACCGCATTTAACACCAGAGATGGTCACTTTGAATATCTCGTTATGCCTTTCGGACTTTGCAACGCTCCTGCAGTCTTTCAGGATTTTGTCAATGAAATCTTTCGGGATTTACTGTATACCTGTGTGGTTGTCTATCTTGACGACATCCTAATCTTCTCTACCAATCTTGAGGAACATCGGCTCCATGTCCGTCAAGTGCTCCAGCGCCTCCGCGTAAATCATCTTTACGCTAAATTTGAAAAATGCCTTTTTGAGCGCAGCAGCCTTCCTTTCCTAGGTTATCTGGTCTCAGGACAAGGCCTTCAAATGGACCCTGACAAGCTCTCCACAGTCTTGGATTGGCCACGCCCCTCTGGACTCTGTGCTATCCAACGCTTCCTTGGATTCGCCAACTACTATCGTCAGTTCATACCCCACTTCTCCACCATCGTTGCTCCTATAGGAGCACTGACTAAGAAAAACGCGAATCCAAGGTCCTGGCCGCCTCAAGCGGAAGAAGCCTTTACTCGCCTTAAGACCGCCTTCTCCTCTGCGCCTGTCCTGTCTCGACCAGACCCCACTAAGCCGTTCTTCCTTGAAGTTGACTCCTCCTCGGTAGGAGCCGGAGCTGTTCTTCTTCAAAAAAACGCTAAAGGAAGAAACGTCACGTGTGGTTTTTTCTCTAAAACCTTCTCCCCTCCTGAAAAAAACTATTCCATAGGTGACCGTGAACTGTTGGCCATCAAGCTGGCATTAGAAGAGTGGAGACATCTCCTGGAAGGATCCCTTCACCCTATCTCCATCTACACTGACCATAAAAATTTGTCCTACCTTCAGTCCGCTCAGCGCCTAAATCCCCGCCAGGCCAGGTGGTCATTGTTCTTTGCCCGGTTCAATTTCCAGATCCATTTTCGTCCCGCAGACAAGAATGTCCGGGCTGATGCCTTGTCCCGTTCTTCCGATGCCTCTGAAACCGGGACTCCCCCTCAACACATCATACCCCCTGAGTGTCTGATTTCCTCTGCTCCTGCATCTCTGATGCCAGTTCCTCCAGGAAAAACTTTCGTTCCTCCTCGCCTTCGTCTCCAGATACTCAGGTGGGGCCATTCCTCCCATCTAGCCGGTCACGCTGGGGTCAAAAAATCCATACAATTGATGGCCAGACACTATTGGTGGCCTACCCAGGAAAAAGATATGACTGACTTTGTACGGGCCTGCACTATCTGTGCACGTGACAAGACTCCACGCCAGAAGCCTGCAGGTCTTCTCCTTCCTCTACCTGTGCCTGAACAACCATGGTCCCACATTGCCATGGATTTCATCACGGACCTTCCTTTGTCTCATAGTAACACTGTCATCTGGGTGGTCGTTGACCGCTTTTCGAAAATGGCCCATTTTGTCCCGCTTCCTGGTCTACCTACTGCACCTCAGTTGGCGAAGCATTTTTTTCTTCAAATTTTCCGTCTCCATGGGCTACCCTCACATATCGTCTCTGATAGAGGCGTTCAATTCATCTCAAAATTTTGGAGAGCTCTCTGTACTCAACTAAAGATTAAGTTGAATTTTTCTTCCGCTTATCACCCGCAATCCAATGGACAGGTGGAGAGAGTTAACCAGGTCCTTGGTGACTACTTACGACATTTTGTCTCCGCCCGTCAAGACGATTGGGTCGACCTATTACCCTGGGCAGAATTCTCATACAATTTCAAGAACTCTGAATCGTCCTCCAAATCACCTTGCTTTGTGGTCTACGGCCGTCACCCATTGCCCCCCCTCCCCATCCCCACTTCTTCCGGAGTTCCTGCCGTGGATGAATTAACTCAAGACTTCACCTCTATCTGGAAAAAGACTCAAAAGTCGCTATCACTGGCCTCTGCCCGCATGAAGAGACATGCAGATAAAAAAAAAAAGAATTCCTCCTGTCTATGTCCCTGGTGACAAAGTGTGGCTCTCCTCCAAATATGTTCGGTTTCAGGTACCTAGCTATAAGCTGGGCCCTCGTTACCTCAGACCTTTTAAAATCAAAAACCAAATCAATTCTGTCTCTTACAAACTCCATCTTCCTCCTTCTCTTCGTATCCCCAATTCTTTTCATGTGTCTCTTCTCAAACCCCTCATTCTTAACCGATTTTCCCCCAAGGTCACTGCTCCTGCTCCTGTTTCTGGTTCTTCCGATGTCTTCTCGGTGAAAGAAATCCTCGCCTCCAAGGTCATCCGAGGTAAAATATTTTTTTTCATTGATTGGGAGAACTGTGGTCCTGAAGAGAGATCCTGGGAGCCTGAGACCAACATTTTAGACAAGGAGCTCATCCGTAGATTCTTGGGTTCCAAGAAAAGGGGGAGACCTAAGGGGGGGGTACTGTAACGCCGAGCGCTCCGGGTGTCCCACCCTTCCCGGAGCGCTCGCGGCGTCGGTCCCCCTGCAGCGCCCCGGTCAGCCCTCCTGGCCGTGGGCGCTGCTCTGTCACCGGCGGGGATGCGATCCACACGGCGGCACATCTCCGTCCGCGGATCGCATCCCATCCTACTCACCTTCCCCCTCCTGCTCCTTCCCGGCGCGCGCGGCCCCGCTGTGCTCTAGGGCGCGCGCGCCGGCCTTCTAAGATTTAAAGGGCCAGCGCACCATTGATTGGTGCCTGGTCCAATTACTGTGTGCACACCCAAAACATATATAAACCTACTTCCCCTTCCTGTCCTTGCCGGATCTTGTTGTCTTAGTACCCTGTGGAAGCGTTTTGTGAGTTGCCTTGCCTGTGTATCTGACCTGCTGCCATTGTCTCAGACTACGAACCATTGCCGCCTGCCCTGACCCTCTGTTACGTCTGACCTTGCCTCTGCCTAGTCCTTTTGTGCCGCGCCTATCTCAGCCGCCAAGGAGGTGGAGTCGCTACTGGGGGACACGACCTGGTTGCTACCGCCGCAGCAAGTCCATCCCGCCTTGCGGCGGGCTCTGGTGAAAACCGGTAACTGCTTAGAACCGGTCCCTCAGTACGACCCGTGCCATCCCCTCTCTGGTACAGAGGATCCACCTTCTGTATTCCCACTAGCCGCCAGTCCGGCTCGTGACAGCAAGTTTAACAAAGAATGCCTGGATATTGTAAATTTTGTTTTTCCTTTTGCTTGCAGGAACATATCCCTAGTACAACGAAAGCATTGTACACAATGCTTATTTTATGCATAAAACTTGTAGTTAACCCAATAGTGGCCATAGAAATTAGTCATATGATCTGACCAGTGAACAATGCTCTTTCAGAATGATTGATTGTTTTGGTTGTAAAGTAAACACGCATGCTTGTATTGGCCGAGTATGCATGGTCCCAGTGTTATCGTTATATAGCAATCAGCTGGGAAAATCCAGCCTGTGTAATTGATACTTGAAAAAGATTAGCTATTGAAAGCAGCAATGTGCCTATTGATTAGGGATGAGACAAACACCCTCCGGTTCGGTTTGCAGCAGAACAGGCAAAAAATTTGTGCAAACACTGTTAAAGTCTATGGGACACGAACATGAAAAGTCGGAAGTGAAAATTTTAAAGGCTTATATACAAGTTATTGCCATAAAAAGTGTTTGGGGACCCGGGTCCTGCCCCAGGACTCAATGCAAAAAAAGTTTAAAAAACAGACGTTTTTTCAGGAGCAGTGATTTTAATAATGCTTAAAGTGAAACAATAAAAATTAAATATTCCTTTAAATATCGTGCCTGTGGGATCCCCTTAGTCTGCCTGTAAAGTAGAGCATCTTTCCCATGTTCATAACAGCCCTGCAGCAAAATTACTTTTCTAAAGGAAAAAATGTCATTTAAAATTGCTCACGGCTGTAATGTATTGCCGAACCCCGGCAATATACATAAAAAAAATCATCCAAAAAAACACGCTAAAATAAAATAAAAAATGGTGTGGGGGCCCCCTACAATCCATACCAGACCCTTATCCGAGCACGCAACCTGGCAGGCCGCAGGAAAAGGGGGGGGGGACAAGTGAGCGCCCTCCCTATTGAACCATTCCAGGCCACATGCCCTCAACATGGGGAGGGTGCTCTGGGATCCCCCCCAAAGCACCTTTTCCCATGTTGATGGGGGCAAGGGACCCTTGCCCAGTGGTTGTGAGGGTCTGCGAGCGGGGGGGCTTATCAGAATCTGGAAGCCCCCTTTAACAAGGTGGCCCCCAGATCTCGCTCCCCCCCATGTGAATCCTATGTGAATAGATATGGGGTACATTGTATCCCTAGTCATTCACCAAAAAAGTAAAAATGACAGGAGACAGTTTTGGACAATTCCTGTATTAAAAAAAAAAAGTGTCACACAATGTCCATCCATCTTCAATCACGGCACAGACGGTCCAGAAAAAAAAAAGGAGGAAAAACTCTGCCTTGGGAGGCGTCCCCACGACAGCTGTCTTTTTGCTTTAAAAGCACTTATATAGCCAAGGGTGGGGCCACCCGCTGACGTAACCGAGTGACCCTGCCCCTTATGACGTCATATGATGTCAGAGGGGGGCGGGGTCACCCATTTATGTCACTTGGGATAAAAATCTTCTAGCTTGCACCTCCAGTTTTTGTCATCAGAATCAGCAATGGAGGAGGGAGCTGAGCTGTTGACGTCATGCTCTGTGGCCTGGTCTCCCCGAAAGTGAGGATAGGGTACATGTCAGGTATCCGCTCCCCCCTGAAAGGTGCCAAATGTGGCATCAGAGGGGGGAGGAGACAAATGAGTGGAGGTTCCACTTTTGGGTGGAACTCCGCTGTAAGTCTAAGATCAAGGTAACCACACAAATAGTCTATTCTTGCTTTTCCAGGTCCTGGTCAAATACTCTGTAATTCTTCCAAGGACTTCCAACCATTAGTTGCCAATATTGTACTTGCTGTAAACCTGCCGTCCTTAATAGGACATCTGCCTGTCATATTAGTCATGTGTGACAAAGTTCAGACACAAGAACAGAAGTAATGAACCCACACACCTTTAAATCACGCTTCATATAAATAAGTCCATGTTTATTTCCTAGATGACTCAACTCTGAGGAGCTCAATAAGGTAGTGTGTCTACATAGGCACAGAATTTTAAAGGGCACCCAGAAGTCATGTTAGAACTTCCCACCTCTCGCCCTCACTTCAACATTCTGCAGTTTGGTTATGGCATTTAGAAGAACAATGGCCACAGTGTGAATCTCAACACACAATGCAGAAATCATTTTAATTAGGATGGATCAGCACAAAGAGATGCAAACATTTCTTTGAGTGTCTGCGTATGTTGTTCAGTATATACTCTTGTTGTTACATTAGTAAGGGAGTCTTGGTGTGGGCTAGGAATGTGTATAAAAAGCCACATTATGATGCCCATGTTTGCAGGGCCTCTGTTGTATTTGCTCTACAATAGGATGAACACATATGAGGATCACATATTTAGATATGTTGATTTCACAATTGCACTGGTATGTTTTATTCTTCTACAGTACTCTATAATTAGCCTTTCTGAACAAGGGTTTCTCCAGAGGTTTATAGGAGTTCTTTGAGCAATGAACTCAACATCTACTTGAGTTCCAGTAGATTTTATCCCCTTCATGACCAGGCTATTTCTTGCAGTTCGGCACTGCGCGATTGCGTGGTCATGCAATGTTATACACAAACACAGTTTATATAATTTTTTTATACAAATAGAGCTTTCTTTTGGTGGTATTTGATCACCACTGGGCTTTTTATTTTTTGCAATATAAATGAAAAAAGGGCCCAAATTTGTGAAAAAAATATATATTTCTACTTTCTGCTATTAAACACATCCAATGTTTTTTTTTTTTAATCAAATGTCTTCAAAAATGTGTCCAAAATGTATTCTGCTACATGTCTTTGGTAAAAAAAAAATCCCAATAAGTGTATATTGATTGGTTTGCGTAAAAGTTATAGCGCCTACAAACTATAATATAGATACTGGAATTTTTATTTGTTTTTATACTACTATATTACTTTGTTTGTTTTTATACTACTAATGGTGGCAATCATCGACTTATAATGTGCGGCAGACAATCTGACACTAAGTGACTCTGGGGGGGAACTGACTAACTGCCACTGTCATCTCCAATGACACTAATACAGTGATCAGTGCTAAAAATATAAACTGTCACTGTACTAATGGCACTGCCTAGGAAGGGGATAACATCTAGAGCGATCAAGGAGTTAAATGTGTACCTAACAATGTTTACTGTGTGTATTATGTAGTGTTTTACTAAGCGGATGACAGCCATAAATCATTGGCTGCGACCTGTTGATCGGCTTGTCGTCTTGGTATACGTGCGCCTGTGCGAGTGGACCCGAGAGAAGGCAGCGATGTACAGGTACACGATTGTGCCTGTACGAACCAACCTGCCACAGTAAGACCCCTTTCACACTGAGGTAGTTTTCAGGCGTTTTAGCGCTAGAAATAGCACATGTAAGGCCACTTTCACACTGAGGCGCTTCTAAACTGCCAGTAAAAACACTGAGCGCTTTTTAAGCGCTTTTCAGGCGCTTTTGAAGAGCTTTCCATTCATTTCAATGGAGAGGGGAGTTTTTCACAGCCCTGCCAGCACACTACCCCAGTGTGAAAGCATTCATTGATTTTAATGGAAATACGTTTTTGTGAACCTTTAAGGCGCTGTTTTTAGCGTGAAAACGCCTGAAAAGTGCCTCAGTGTGAAAGTGGTCTTAAGCACCTGAAAACTGCCTCCCATTCATTTCAATGGGTGCTTTCACACCTGGGTGGTGTGCTTACGGGACGCTAAAAAAAGTCCTGCAAGCATCTTTGGGGCGGTTCGGGAGCGCTGTTTACAGCGCTCCCAAAGCGACCCTGCCCATTGCAATGAATGGGCACTGCTTCCCGAAACACCAGAAAAGCGATTCAGAAGCGGCGCAACACAGGGGTTTTTAGCCCCGAAAAGCACCACTTAAACAGCGGTAAAGCGCCGCTAAAATGAGCAGCGCTTTACCGTGAACGGACGGGCGGCCCTAGTGTGAAAGGGGTCTTAATGTACTATGGCGGGTCAGCAAGCAGATTAACTTTTTAGCTATCTGTAGGGGGAATTCTTCCCAATGACTACAAATGTAAAGAGTATTTTTCCCACTGACTATCTGATATACACTGAGCTGTAGATATAATAATTATTAGTTGATGTTCCCTGAGACCAGAATTTTTTTTCAAGGTTTCCCCCATGTTAAAAACTTGAGAATGGCAGCTCCATATACTAATATTAGATTATTTTATTTTTTGCACTCTTTATGTTTCATCTTTGTGTAGCGGGTAGGTACCTTTCAGTATGCTGATTCGGGTGGAGACATCAGTGATGTTCAGTTCCCTGCGGCCCAGCAGGTGGTGCTGTCACTTTGGGCCGGGGTTGAACCATCACTGGAGTGCCGTACCCTTTTTGGTCTCTCGCGACTGTTGTGCGACGGGGCAGGGAACCCGCTGTGCTGGCTGGGAGAGGCTATAAAAGGGGCAGACATCTTCGCCACGAGGTCCGAGTCCCAGGCACCTTTAGCCTGAGGGCTGCTGTCCAGCGGTCGGTGTCCAGGCAGCCTAGGCCTGGACACGTGGAGTTCGGGAGTCACCCCAGACACCCTCAGTCTGGGGTGGGGTGCATCATTCAGGCCTGGGGCCCAGCTTCTTCCACTGGGATCCGCCCGGGAGGAATCGTCCTAAGACACCCACAGAATCGGGTGTCTGAATCCAGGCAAAAGGGACCGCGCAGGTGACCTTCCCGTAGATCTGGTGCAGCAGATTGCCAGTGCCGGGACAGGGCCTCCGGAGACTGTCGGGATGGATGTCCTCGCCAAACAGGGGCCATATTCATACGGAAGGTGGTCCATGTTCTAAGGTCTGTGGCAGAGACCGCTACTCCGGTCAGTGGCAAAGACCGTTACTCAGGCCTGTGGCAGGGGCCCCAACTAGTTCACCCGGTAGGTGGCAGCTACCAACTTCACGGTCTGTGGCAGAGACCGTGCGCCAGGCCTATCCGCACGAGAAAGGGATAGGAGAGTTCATTGTGCCTGGGCCTACTCGTATCCACACCCCTGTCTGTCTGTTATGGAAGTTCAACTGAGTATGTTCATTCTGGTACTGAAGAAATAAAGGAGTGTTAAACTTTTAAATGGTGTGGGGCTCTATTACTGGCAGATACACCTCCACGGAAGAAGCGGAGGCTCCATATGCAGAATGCAGACCCGAAAGGTAATCTAAAGAGACTTTGCTGAAACCTCATATACATTTAAGGTGAAAGCTGGGCGTAGTGTCCTGCACTCTCTCCTCCAGAGTACCCCTAGACAACAGCCAAGAACAACAGATACAAGAGAGGGAGAGAGTGAGGTTGCTACACGTGGGGGCTCGTCCGGGATGTGTTCGTGTGACTATGGGGCTGAAGTTGTGGAGTTTGAACGTGTCTGCCCGGAAGAGTTACGAGTAGGTCGGACATGTTGGCCACTGCGTCAAGAGGCACACCTTCCCTGCTCAGTTCGTGGGCGTGACCTAGGCCGAGAGAGGAAAGCCCGCAAACTGGGGGCGAAAAAGGGGAGGAGTCCAGTCGTGTGAAGGACTACACGTGGGGACTTTGGCGCCAACCTTGCAGTGCGCAATGGATCAGCAGAGAGTCGCCATGTTTGGAAATACATTGTGGATTCCACTTCATCCTTCTACCACGAGTTTGACTACTACTGCTGCTCCGATAACAGATACGGGGATCCGGCTAAAGCCCCAGGGACGATTCGCCCTGTACTCATGCATGGACGTTGAGGCCCTGGGTTTGATTTGTCCCGGCTGTTCGGGACTGGTGTGTCAGCTGAAGCCGTTCGGGCACTGCGAGGCCTGCGGAGAGTTCCTATTTGAGGTGAAACCACCTATCGAGAAGCCAAGAACCATCCACCTCAACTGCACTACAGGCATCACCACTCAGGAAGGAGGAATCACTGCTTTGACAGCCGTCCCTGTGCGCACTGCAGCGACCGCGGGGGAGGTCGTGGTTAGAGAGACACGGGAGAAATCCGAGGATGCTGACTCGGTCACCACTGCTTCCCAGTGTCCACCGCCTTAGAGGAAGACCGGCATGGTAGCCCCGTCCAGCGGTCGCGGTGGCTCATCCTGCCCGCCTACACCCGGCCCGGATGGATCTGGTAGGAAGAGTCCCGGACATCCCTCCTCAAGTATGGGCCGAGGTAAGCCGGGCAAAGGGACTTGGTGTTCGGGCGGCGGTGTCGAGGAGTCACGGCCCTGTGTGGTCACGGGAGGTAGCGATTCAGTCTCCACTACAGGCTACCTGCCCGCGGAGGAGTGTGACACCTCCGACCTAAAGTCGCTCTCCGAGTTGGGAGACGACGTCGTCATAGACTAACTTTTTGCTCAAAAGGGCTGGGACAAGATGCCTCTCTCCTCGTCCCGCAGAGTCAGGGATCCACCTATGTCATCAGGGGATAGTACACCTCGGGTGGAGGCACCAGCGCCTGAGGAGGGATCCTGTCCCCAGTCTGCCCTTCCAACCCCTGTGCCACCTGCATCTAGTACCGGGGGAAAGAGACTGTCATGCGGGCACCTATGCCCAGGATGGAGGTGATCAAAGTGCCTCGGCACCCGGATGCTATTGTTCTGCCGGGAGAGGGAGATCGCCATACCATGCCTCCGTTAGCGAGACTACAACGCCTTTTCTGCCAAAAGGTTGCCAACGAGTATGGGTGGGAATACCCGTATCTGTCTAAGGAACTTTTGTATGAGGTGGAGGTTTGCAGGGAGCGCTGGTACAATGACTTTGTCTGGACGCACATTCAGGTCCCACATGCCCGCAGGTACCTCGCGTGTTCCCCCAAAGCATCTCAACGCTTCAAGGACTGTAAGGCAGAATGGATGTGGGGTCGGCACATCCACGCGGATAAGGTGCTGATTCGACGGAAAGAAGGGGAGGATGTCGAGTACCATTTAGAGACAATGGACCAGCATTTTAAGCCTCTTGTCCTGCCGCACCCAAGGTTCTATCTGTAGGAGGAAAAAGACTCTGTTCTTGCTTAGTCTACTGCTGCTGAACTTTCCTTTGTTGTTCTGTTACCCGGAAACCCAGTGACTGTACCCGAGTTTAACGGGTGTTTTTGCTCCTTGGAGGAATTGGAGGACTGTTGCTGTTGTTGTCCTTCAGTTTTTCCTTTTCACAGAGTGATTGTGGACTTTGGGGTAGTTAGAGCTGCAGAAGAAGTAAAAAAAAAAAAAAAGTCTTCAACAGGATCAGTTACTGCGACACTGTCACCAGGTGGCAGTTTTGCGCATCGATATTCACTTTTTCACACACACACTTACAGAAGGAAAGGATTTCTTTACGGAGAAGTTTTTTCATTCTTACACGAACATATGTGTCAGGGTTACGTGTGTTAATGTTTCTTTTCCCCTCTGCAGGAGAACGTCCCATCAAGACCGCAAGAAAGGGGCGGGTCTTAGTTAGGATGGGTGGGGAAAGTGTTACTGTGATTTGTGAACATGTTTGTTGTTAGGTGTTGTTTGTTTCCCTTCCCTCCCCTTTCATGTTCGGCTCAGGCACAACGGTTTAGTTTGTTTTTTTAAGAAAAGGAAAAACTTTTTGTATTTTTTAAATGTTTAGTCAGTTTCTGGACTAGGCTATGTCAGTGTTTGGCATAGTTTACCCCACACACTGGGGACCAGTGTCAAATAACCGGGGGGAGAGTGTAGAGGGTAGGTACCTTTCAGTATGCTGATTCGGGTAGAGACATCAGTGATGTTCAGTTCCCTGTGGCCCAGCAGGTGGTGCTGTCACTTTGGGCCGGGGTTGAACCATCACTGGAGTGCCGTACCCTTTTTGGTCTCTCGCAGCTGTTGTGCGGCGGGGCGGGGAACCCGCTGTGCTGGCTGGGAGAGGCTATAAAAGGGGCGGACATATTCGCCACGAGGTCCGAGTCCCAGGCACCTTTAGCCTGAGGGCTGCTGTCCAGCGGTCGGTGTCCAGGTGGCCTAGGCCTGGACACGTGGAGTTCGGGAGTCACCCCAGACACCCTCGGTCTGGGGTGGGGTGCATCATTCAGGCCTGGGGCCCAGCTTCTTCCACTGGGATCCGCCCGGGAGGAATCGTCCTAAGACACCCACAGAATCGAGTGTCTGAATCCAGGCGTAAGGGACCGCGCAGGTGACCTTCCCGTAGATCTGGTGCAGCAGATTGCCAGTGTCGGGACAGGGCCTCCGGAGACCGTCGGGATGGATGTCCTCGCCAAACAGGGGCCATTTTCACACGGAAGCTGGTCCATGTTCTAAGGTCTGTGGCAGAGACCGCTACTCCGGTCAGTGGCAAAGACCGTTACTCAGGCCTGTGGCAGGGGCCCCAACTAGTTCACCCGGTAGGTGGCAGCTACCAACTTCACGGTCTGTGGCAGAGACTGTGCGCCAGGCCTATCCGCACGAGAAAGGGATAGGAGAGTTCATTGTGCCTGGGCCTACTCGTATCCACACCCCTGTCTGTCTGTTATGGAAGTTCAACTGAGTATGTTCATTCTGGTACTGAAGAAATAAAGGAGTGTTGAACTTTTAAATGGTGTGGGGCTCTATTACTGGCAGATACACCTCCACGGAAGAAGCGGAGGCTCCATATGCAGAATGCAGACACGAAAGTAATCTAAAGAGACTTTGCTCAAACCTCATATACATTTAAGGTGAAAGCTGGGCGTAGTGTCCTGCACTCTCTCCTCCAGAGTACCCCTAGACAACAGCCAAGAACAACAGATACAAGAGAGGGAGAGAGTGAGGCCGCTACATTTGTTTATATGTAACTATGTATTATTTTGTCTGTTTTAGCACATGACCAAAGAAACAGACACCACTACATTAGAGAACCTGATTATCTAGTCTAGATGACAGATAAGCAGGTTGGAATTATAATAACAAGGGCTACCTGTATATTTTCTTTCAGGTACAGTGATGTATACAAAGGATTCCATGACCCTTCATGCAACCTAGTGTTTTCATTCAGAGTAAACCACTAATAATCAAATTCCCAAAAGCATGTCAGTGTTTCTAAACTAGTTTTTCAGAATAAAGCTTTCAAGTCCATGGAGGAATATGCCAACTTCAAGTAATTTAATAAACTGTATTATAAAAAAATAAAAAAAAATAGTTTTTTGACAGACATAAAATGTTTTATTTACTATTAAAATGTATGCATAAAAAAAAAAATTATCGGATAGAGTTAGGGAAAACTAAACTTTTGTTTTAGACCCCTTTCACACTGAGGCGCTTTGCAGTCGCTATAACGCTAAAAATAGCACCTGCAAAGAGCCCTGAAAGAGCCGTTGCTGTCTCTCCAATGTGAAAGTCCGAGGGCTTTCACACTGGAGTGGTGTGCTAGCAGGATGGTAAAAAAAGTCCTGCTAGCTGCATCTTTGGAGCAGTGAGGGAGCGGTGTGTATACTGCTTCTCCACCGCTCCTGCCCATTGAAGTCAATGGGCACCGTGGCTATACCGCTGGTGGTTTTAACCCTTTTTCAGGCCGCTAGCGGGGGGGGGTTAATAGCGCCCTGCTAACGGCCGAAAACCCTCGCAAATATGACGGTAAAGCGACGCTAAATCTTTTTTACCGCCGACGCCACAGTGTGAAAGGGGCCTTAGGTTTAGATGGCAAAGAGAGGGCTGGACCCTCTGTTAAGTTTTCAGTGCTGTCTCTGTCCCTACTGGGGAAAGTCAACATTTTGTTTGCCCTAAGGCTATTGTCACTGAAACAGAAAAAGAGGGGAATCCCAAAATTGTCCCCCAACAAAAGGAAAAGAGAAATCCTCCAATGGGGACATTTGTTACACAGTAATATGGTCTAAAGCTAGCCATACACTAGTTCAGTAGGAGCTGTACGAATTGGAATCATGGGTGTGTGACTTTCCTTGCTTTTAAGTGATTTCTGTTGAAGGGACATGGAAAATTTTCCACAATTAGTAGCTGGAGCCAATCAGCTGCAGTCGCTGATCAGTGTATTCTGAGAAAGGTGGATGGGTGCCACTGTCAGAATACAATGTCCCTGTGGGGGAATTTCTCCATCCACTTTGTTTGTGTGGATGGAGGAAACTAATTTTTATTCTGTTCAGCACACTGACTGAATGAAAAAAACAAAACAATGTATGGCTAGCTTAAAAGGGAAATTTCCCTTACTTTGAGAGATTTTCTCTAACTTGCTGTTGTGTCTACGAGGGCTTTCACACTGGAGCGGTGCGCTAGCAGGACGTGAAAAAAAGTCCTGCTAGCCGCATCTTTGGAGCGGTGAGAGGAGCGGTGTGTTTACCGCTCCTACACCGCTCCTTCCCATTGAAATGCATGGGACACCGCGGTAATACCGCCCGCAAACCGCGGCTGTAACCGCGGTTTGCGGGTGGTATTCACCCTTTTCCGGCCGCTAGCAGGGGTTAAAACCGCACCGCTAGCGGCCGAATACCTCAGCAATCCCGACGGTATAGCGCCGCTAAAAATAGCGGTGCTATACCACCACCGCACACACCGCCCCAGTGTGAAACCGGCCTTCAGGAGAGACCAAAATACTGCAGATATATGTGCCCAGCTCAAATTTCATGAATTGGGTTTACATCCACTTTAAGTTTATCCAAAATGAAAAAAAGTGTTAGCCTTACATACCGAACACTTTAGAAAATCCTGCCACTGTTTTTTTTTTTTCCTTTTTGCTGTGTGACATTTTCTTTCACAGAAAATTTCCCATCCCAAAGATGCAATAGGAAGTTAAAGGAAATTTCCTAACGGAAGGGACGTTCCCCTCTCAGGCAGATGTCCCCTTGGTAAGATTTTTCCTTCACTGTTTTCCTGGGGACAACTTTAAAATGTTATCATTTAACCCTCATTTTATTTCTTGGTGCCACCAGTACAAAAGAGGTGTCAAGAGGTGTTCAGAGGACACAGACAGTAATACAAGGGTGTAATGCCGCATACACACGACCGTTTTTCATGACGAGAAAAATGCCATTTTTTTATTTGGTCATTAAAAACGATCGTGTGTAGGCTCCCGAGCATTTTTCACAATATGAAAAATGGGCATTAAAAATTTGGAACATGCTCTAATTTTTCTTGTCGTTTTTCACGTCGTCGTTTTTATCGTCATGAAAAATGACCGTGTGTAGGCTTTAACGACGTGAAAAAAACACGCATGCTCAGAAGCAAGTGATGAGATGGGAGCGCTCGTTCTGGTAAAACTAGCGTTCGTAATGGAGATAGCACATTCATCACGCTGTAACGGACTGAAGAGCACGAGGCTGAAAAGTGCGAATCGTCTTTCACCAAACTTTACTAACACGAGGATCAGCAAAAGCAGCCCAAAGGGTGGCGCCATCCGAATGGAACTTCCCCTTTATAGTGCCGTCATACATTTCGTACGTCACTGTGCTTTGCTCAAGCATTTTTTGTTTTCATGATAGTGTGTAGGCAAGGCAGGCTTGAGAAGAATCATGTTGAGAAAAACGGTATTCCTGCCGAGGCGATTACGTCGCTAGTCGATTAGCAAGGGCCACTGGGATAGCGGCGTCATGTATCCCAGGAGTCCCTGTGAATCGCCTAGTGACGAAATCTTGCGATATTTGACCGAACGTCCGCCGCCGCCGCTATGGCAACGTGTCAGGACTCAAGAGGAAGGAGCGCCGTGCGGTGGCATTACTGCGCAGGCACGAGATGTGGAGATGCAAGTTGCACCGATAACCGGAAATGGATAGAAGAAGGCCTTAGATGCCTACAGTGGAGATGGACCCTGCCAGCTCCCGAGATCCAGATCTTTTTATTTATGTTTGAATCGATAAAAAGTGAGTACTAGAATAACACTATCTAAAGAGTGCATATAAAGTGGATCAAGTTGAATTGGACTCCCCTTTAAATGTGCCAAACAATTAAAATTGTTGCACGACAATGTGTTCATTTGCTGAATGATAGTGGTGTGCTGGTTGTCCATACACATCCTCCTCTCCTGTCCCTCCTGCAGTGTTGGTCCTAAGGCCCGGTTCACATAGGGGCGACTCCTCAGGTGACTCGGTCGCCTGAGGAGTCGCGTCCCGCTCTGTACTATGGAACCGTTCTAATAGGAGCGACTCAGGTCGCTCCGACTTAGAAAAAGGTTCCTGTACTTCTTTTGGGGGCGACTCAGGGCGACTTGCATTGACTTCTATACAGAAGTCATTATGCAAATCGCCTCAGGCGGCCGTCTCAAGTCCTCTTGAGATCGCGCCGCCGAGTCGCCCCCGAAGTCGTGCCGCCCCTGTGAGAACCGGGCCTCACTGTCCGCTCCTCCTCACCATTGTGGAAATGGTGTACATTTTACAATTTTTAACTTAGAACATTGGTACAAGTCCTTGATTATTTTGGTGCTCTCTATTGGACAATAATAGAAACTGTTGCATATCACTTTTAAGGTGATTTGGTGGGGCTGGCACAACAACACTGACTTAGCTATGTTATAGCTTGACCATTATACTATATCATCCTGGGCATCAATAACGATACTGCTACTATTGGTTTGTTTATTTATTACTCTTGGCATTAGACTAATAATATGAATGAAACCAAAACTGAAAAGCCTAGTACACACGGCCGAGAATCTCGTCAGGAAAAAACCCGTCGTTTTTGATGACGAGATTCTTGACAAGAATCTTGTCCTGGCCGAGTGTACACACGTATACTTCAAAAGAACTGCCGTTCTTTTGAATGGCACGAACGCAGTGACGTCATCGACTACGATGAGCATGCGCTCGTCACATTCAATGCCGTCGCCACCATCTTGCTACACCCTACCTATGCCTAGGAAGCTACCGCGCATGCGTCAAAGTCATTTCAAGCATGCGCGGGTTTCCACGGCGACAGGTAAGTATACACACGCTCAGGTTTCTCGTCAGGAACAGGCCGACAAGAATCCCGACGAGAAAATAGAGAGCGGGTTCTCTATTTTTCTCGTCGAGATTCTGGGCAGTTTTCTTGACGAGAAACCTGAAAGCCTCGTACACACGGCCGGTTTTCTCGGCAAGAAAGCTCTCCCAGCAGTTTTCTTGCTGTTTCTTGATGAGAAAACCGGCCTTGTGTACAAGGCCTAACTGTACTCATGCTGGAGAATTCATAGTGTGTCTATGACACCTGCACAACAAATATCAGAGACAGGTGCATTAATATATCAGAGGCATGGAGGGGGTGGCACTGAGGTCTGACAATCCTGTCCTCAGTGCATGTTCAGCCTTAGTAGCACCATGGTTTCTTAGACGCCATCAGCTGTGCGTGTGACAACATCATAATAAATGACGAATCCATTCAGCTGCTGGAAGGAAAATTCCTTTCATTACCCATATATAGTCATAAAAAGGTAATGAAGCAACAAGCATCCTTGCCTCTTTTTTCACATTCAGCTATGGGCCAGAAATCTCCCAGCCCACATCAATAGAAACACACAGCCCTATAGGCTAGGATGGCAAGGCACACCCCTGCTCCTCCTTCCTTTGCCCTCCAAGCTAACAGGCTGTTTCCCACGAAGACTGGAAGTTCAGGGAAGCAGCAGTGAGAGAGCAGGAGCCATCAGCAGCGAAAGTTGTAAATTGCAATCGCTATGGTAGGAATTTTAACAGTTTACGGGAAATGTTTATTTTTTGTGCTCAATGTGTTAAACTAAAAAAACACAACTTTAACAGGAGTAGTCTAGACATAATTGAAGTAAAATTTGGAAATGAATATATTCCTATACATTTGACCATAGATACAGTTTAACTACTCCTCTATCAAGGTACATTCATAAACTATATAAAACGTATTCAATTAAAAAATCGAATTTCTTCATAAATTTAGGCCAATATGTATTATACTATATTTTTGGTAAATGTGATTCTACAGGTGTGCACTGTTGAGATTATTGCGATTCCACAGACATTCACAGTTGCGATTCCACAGGCGTGCACAGTTGCGATTATTGCGATTCCATAGATGTTCACAGTTGCGATTCCACAGGCGTGCACAGTTGCAATTCCACAGGCGTGCACAGTTGCGATTCCACAGACGTTCACAGTTGCGATTCCACAGACGTTCACAGTTGCGATTCCACAGGCGTGCACAGTTGCGATTATTGCAATTCCACAGACGTTCACCGTTGCGATTCCACAGGCGTGCACAGTTGCGATTCCACAGGCTTGCACAGTTGCGATTCCACAGGTGTGCACTGTTGAGATTATTGCGATTCCACAGACGTTCATAGTTGCGATTCCACAGGCTTGCACAGTTGCGATTCCACAGGCGTGCACAGTTGCGATTATTGCGATTCCACAGATGTTCACAGTTGCGATTCCACAGGCGTGCACAGTTGCTATTCCACAGGCGTGCACAGTTGCGATTCCACAGGCTTGCACAGTTGCGATTCCACAGGTGTGCACTGTTGAGATTATTGCGATTCCACAGACGTTCATAGTTGCGATTCCACAGGCTTGCACAGTTGCGATTCCACAGGCGTGCACAGTTGCGATTCCACAGGCTTGCACAGTTGCGATTCCACAGGTGTGCACTGTTGAGATTATTGCGATTCCACAGACGTTCATAGTTGCGATTCCACAGGCGTGCACAGTTGCGATTATTGCGATTCCACAGACGTTCACAGTTGCGATTCCACAGGCTTGCACAGTTGCGATTCCACAGGTGTGCACTGTTGAGATTATTGCGATTCCACAGACGTTCATAGTTGCGATTCCACAGGCGTGCACAGTTGCGATTATTGCGATTCCACAGACGTTCACAGTTGCGATTCCACAGGCTTGCACAGTTGCGATTCCACAGGTGTGCACTGTTGAGATTATTGCGATTCCACAGACGTTCACAGTTGCGATTCCACAGGTGTGCACAGTTGCGATTCCACAGGCGTGCACAGTTGCGATTCCACAGGCGTGCACAGTTGCGATTCCACAGGTGTGCACAGTTGCGATTCCACAGGCGTGCACAGTTGCGATTTCACAGGCGTGCACAGTTGCGATTCCACAGGCGTGCACAGTTGCGATTTCACAGGCGTGCACAGTTGCGATTTCACAGGCGTGCACAGTTGCGATTTCACAGGCGTGCACAGTTGCGATTCCACAGGCGTGCACAGTTGCGATTTCACAGGCGTGCACAGTTGCGATTCCACAGGCGTGCACAGTTGCGATTCCACAGGCGTGCACAGTTGCGATTATTGTGATTCGATGGGCATGCACAGTTTTAAGACTTGACATGTTTGGTATTGTATTTTTTCGTGAAAATATGTGTTTGATAAATAGATGTGCAAATATTGTATGACATAAGAAATTGCAATTACAGCCATTTTCCTCTCCAGCAGGGTCTCTGCTTTTTAGAAAAGATATACTTTTTTGGGGGGGGTGGGGGGTGGTTACATATATAAGCACGTGTGCAGAAATGAAAACATTGTCCCAGTAGAGAAGTGGTTAAATGTCATGTGAGGGCGGTGGAGGAATGTTGGTGTTTCTGGCACCGTGTTTATGTGGTGAGTCTCGTCAGAACACCGGAAGTGTTGCAGCATACACATGATGATGACACAGAGGTGTTGTGAAATGAGAGCGTGCTGATACAAGGCTGGGCTTCCTGTGAAGAGGAAGGGGAGGAGCCAGCCGTGTAAGGGAAGTGGAATCATAGAGGCGGAGTGATGTTTGTTGTACCTGTCCGCGGAGAGCGGTGACAGGACGGAGATCGGAGCTGGCACTGGGTGGTGAAGGGGAGATAGTAGGGCAAGTCGCTACTACCAACGCAGCGCCCCCCAGTGTGTGGAGCCCCCCTTATGTGTGGTGATCTGGCCAGCAAGGCTCGGTGACAGCCCTCGGCCAGCTATTGTGTGAGGAGGATGTCGGGCTGGGTGTGTGTGTGTTGCCTGCTGTGCTGTGCTGTATGGCCGGGCTCCTCAGCACACTCTCTGGAATGGTTCACCGCCCTGGTCCGTACGGAATACACTGAGCCTCTTACTAACAGCACGGTGCACGGCTCCACCGAGAGCGGCCGCTATGGGGACAGCTCGCCCAAGGAGAGCGTACAGGGGCTGGTGGGCTTCCCTCGGGAGCCGGGCCATGTGGAGGGCTGCCACCCCGACACCCACTACGTAGTGCCCGGTATGAGCCCCCGGGCCATGGAGGAGGGCGAGCCTTGGATAGCGCTGGTAGCCCGAGGAGGGTGTACCTTCAAGGACAAGGTGGTGAACGCTGCCCGCAGGAAGGCATCAGCTGTGGTCATCTACAACGAGGCCAAGAGTGGCAATGCCACCGTACCCATGGCACACCTAGGTAAGACATGGCGCCCCCTGTGTGTGAGGGGGAGGGGGGTCTGACCTGTGTATAGACACATACTGCTCTCTTTCTAGACACCCATCAGCCATAACATTCTGACAGCTAGTCAATAACATTGATTGTCTCATTATAATGGTATCTGAAAGTGGGGGAATGTGTTGTCCCTGAAGCTAATAAGCTGAAGCCATAAAAATGGACATGCGTATTGATTTGAGTGATTTGGTTAAGGGCCAGATTGTAATGGTTAGATGTCAGGGCAACTCCAAAACTGCAGCTCTTGTGGGATGTTCCTGGTCTGCAGTGGTCAGGACTGACCAAAAGTGGTCCAAGGAAGGAGAATGGGGTCAAGGGCAGCCATGGCTGATGGTGAGCAAAGCCTGGCCTGTGTAGTCCGATCCAATAGGACAGTTGTCTCCAAACTGCAGCCCATTGCTTGTTTTTATTCAGCTCTTGGGGCATTCCCCCCCCCCCCCCCCCCCACTGTCCGTTACCAATGATGTGGCACTATTCATTCCATTGATGCAGTAGATCACTGTCCTGTCACTAGGTAGAACAGGGAAATGCCTTGTTTACATAGGCATCTCCCCGTTCTGCAGCTCCGTGATACGATCGCGGGACACCGGTGGACATTGAGTTTGCGGGTCACGGAGCTCGCAGCAATGGGGCACTGTTCCTTCCACTGACACCAACAATGGGCACTACTACTACCACTGATAACAATGCTGGGGCACTATTAATCCCATTGACATTAATAATGGTGCACTAGTATTCCCCCCCCCCCCCATTGATGCCACCAATGGAGCTCTATTAATCCCATTGATCCCAACGGTGGGTGGGCATTCCATCTCCCTGTTAAAGTCTATGGGCATTTCAATCTGTCATTCCTTTTAGTATATCCCTGGTGTGGCAATATTGCTACAACTGATACAAATGATGGCACGCTATTCCTCCCATTGATACCAACAATGGGTCACTATTTCTCCCCCGAATACCAATCGTGGGCAATGGTTTACTCCCACTGACATTTTCTACTCCTATTGGCCACAGTCCAGCCCTCCTAATGTTTTGAAGGACAGTAAACTAGCCCTTTGTTTAGAAAGTTTGGAGACCCCTGCAATAAAAGAACCACTCTAGCTCAGATTACTGAAAAAGTTAATGCTGGTTCCAATAGAAAGGTGTCAGAACACACAGTGCATTGCAGTTTGTTGTGTAGCTGCAGACTGGCCAGGATGCCCATGCTTACTTACCCATGTCCACAGCCAAGAGCACCTACAATTGACACGCTACAACAGAATTGGACCACAGAACAATGGAAGAAGGTGGCTTGATCTGATGAATTCAAGAATTATTTGAGGAACACAATGAGTTCAGGGTGTTGATTTGGCTTCCAAATTCTCCAGCTCTCAATCCAATCAAGAATCTGTGGGATGTGATGGAAAAAGAAAGTCTGATCCATGGAGGCCCAATCTCGCAACTTAAAGCAGTGGTCATCGACCCTGTCCTCAGGGCCCACTAACAGGCCTGGTTAGCAAGATAACTGAAATATATGACAGGTGATCTCATTTGCTGCTCAGTGATTGCAGTATTCTAGTCTGCATCTCCCCAAGGTAATACTTAAAATCTGGCCTGTTAGTGGGCCCTGAGGACAGGGTTGATGACCACTGACTTAAAGGATCTGCTACTGACAGCTTGGTGCCAGATACCACAGTAAGTATATCTTCAGATGTCTAGTAGCATATATGTCTTTATGGGTGGTCCTAATGTTCTGGCTGATTGGTATATATAAAATATTTTTACAGGTATTTATGTAGCAACAGCAATTTACATCTATACTGTATATTTTACATTCCCATGAGCCCCTCCCCAAGGAGCTTACAATCTAAGGTCCTTAAAGCGGAGTTCCACCCAAAAGTGGAACTTCCGCTTTAAGCACTCCTCATCCCTTACATGCCACATTTGGGCATGTAATTTTTTTGGGGGGGGAGTGGCAACATTTTTTTTTTTTTTTTTTTTTAGAGGGACTTCCGGTCACTCTTTCTGCTTCTCTGCCGCCTAGGTGACTCCTCCCCCTAGCCGGCCCCTCCCTCCCTGCAATCTTCTGGGACAGGTCACAGGTCCCAGAAGATTGCCTGGCCAATAGCAGAGCGCGACTCGTGCATGCACAGTGCGTGCCCAGTTGTGAAGCTGGGGAGAGGCGTGAGGCTCCGGGCGGCCGCATCGCTGGACCGTGGGACAGGTGAGCGTCTGTTTATTAAAAGTCAGCAGCTATGCTTTTTGTAGCTGCTGACTTTTATTAAACCAAAAAACGGGTGGAACTCCGCTTTAACTTGCATTCATACAGTGGGGAAAATGTTTTGATCCTCTGCAGTTTTTGTAAGTTTGCCCGCTTACAAAGTAATGAAGGGTCTATAATTTTATATAATGGGTGTATTTTACATTGGAATATCAACCAAAAATCCAGAGAAAAACATATGATACATATGTTATAAATTGAGCTGCAGTTCAGTGAGTAAAATAAGTATTTGATCCTCAAGCAAAACATGACTGGGTAATTGGTAGAGAAACCCTTGTTGGCAAGCACAGAGGTAAGATGTTTCTTGTACTTGTACTTGGTGACCAGGTTTGCACACATCTCAGGAGGGATTTTGGTCCACTCTTCTTTACACATCTTCTCAAAATCCTTAAAGGGGTTTTGTTAAAAAAAAAAAAAAAAAAAAAGTTATACCTCCTCCTGTGCAAAGGTTTTTGCACAGAGGGGCCCAGATACTCCACTTCTGGGGTCCCCCAGCGGCACTTCTGCGCCTCTTATTGAGTGCCCCCAGGCAGACCTGCATTCCCTGGGGGCACTTGTGCGGGTGCGCTCCCGAGTCCTGCTGCTGCGTCCATTGACAGAGACGGCAGGATTCGGCCTGGCTCCCTTGTCACTGACTTTGATTGACAGCAGTGGGAGCAAATGCTCCTGCTGCTATCAATCCAGCCAATGAGGACCCGAGACAGCGTCTGGAGCTGCTCTGCTCGTCCCCATCACTGGTGGTCCCAACTGCCTTGAGATCATTCACAAGCTCCTCCCATGTAGTTCTGGGCTGATCCCTCACTTTTCTCATGATTGTCCTTACCCAGGGTGGTAAAATCTTGCATTGAGCTCTAGACCGAGGACGATTAGTTTAGTTATTTTGTATTTCTTACATTTGCGAATAATTGCTCCTTCTCTCCAAGCTTCTTGCTGATGGTCTTGTAGCCCATTCCAGCTTCGTACAGGTCTACAATCTTGTCCCTGACATCCTTTGACAGCTCTGTGGTCTTGCCCATGATAGTGAGGTTTGAATGGAAGAAAGAGATTGTATAGACAGGTGTCTTTTATACACATAATTAGTTGCCGTTAGGTGCACCTTCTTAAATTGACAGGACTAATCTTTGGGAGCCAGAATTATTGTTGGTTGGTAGGGGATCCAATACTTATGTTGGTCACTGAACTACAACTCAAGTATTTTTTTTTTTTTTTTTTTCTGGATTATTGGTTGATATTCTGTTTTCTATCATTTAAACTACACCTATGATTACAATTATAGACCCTTAATGCCCCCCCCCACACACACACACACACACACCTGCTATGCTATTGGGGCAGACGCAGAAGAGGAGCCAAGACCACCAGCAAGAGACCTCAGAATCCGATTCTGGCCATTTCCTGCTGATTTAACCAACATTTGATCCACCTAGCTTGACAGACTTCAATGTGAAGATTGAAGACGCTGGGCAGATAATTGTTGCTTGGGCAGTGATGCAGCCAGCCAGTTGCAATGACTGTTGGGGTACTCTGACAGCTGCATGTATTGGCTGTCAGAATACACTGGCCACAGTAGGAGATTAGTCCACCTGTGCTGTTTGTCTGGGATTGGGGGTGACCGAAAAATCTTCCTCCATCCATGCTAATCAGATCTTTATCAGTGCTATAGAAGGAAGCTTTTGCATTGAGCTGAGCTCATAAAAGTGATCCAGGTACTGGAGGGGTGGAGATGCATGGTACCCAAGCTGTCCGTCCCTCTGTGCGTTATAGCTGGGTAGTGTTGGTGATCCTTCCTTTTTATTAGACAAGATCTGGTCTTGCCAGATTTGTTTTAACTTTCTGTAGATTGTTCCGTGACACTATAGATATACATTGTGGTGTGAGACTTTTCACAGACCTTAGTGGAAGTTGGCTTATAGTACTTAGTAATTGTGTTGCAAGAGTGTCCCCTGGACAAGTAGTGTGTGTGTGTGTGTGTGTTGTCGTCTCTGCTGTATACCTGATATACAGGGCACAGTACTGGTCTTCACTTGTACCCTTTGTGCATAGACCAGTAAATACTAATAGATAAATCTGGGATTAAGAAGAGACTAGCAAGCAGGATGTAAATTCCAGATTTGTCAAAGCTCATGTGTTTACTAATAACATGATTGATATTATTAGTAACGTCAGATATGTGTGTGTGTTGTTTGAAGTAGTGTTTACAGTGAATGGCTTATAGGCAGGTCAGATGGAAGCTTTTACTGTTATGGCTTTCAGTTAGAATCGCCTCCCTTGTTTTTAAAGCTATACTCCCAGGTATGATCTTCATTGCATAGTTACATTGGTCCAGCCTAGATGTAATGTAAGTATTTTAGGGCCGAAACAACGAATCGATTAATCGACAACTAATCGATTATGAAATTAATCGATTACTATTTTCATAATCGATTAATCGGCCAGTAACATAATGGGGTTAAAAAAAACTAAAATGAGCCCTTTATAGTACAAAGAGCAAATCGCTACTGTAAATATTACGTTCACTGTCCCACAGTAAAAAAATGAACCCCTTACACTGATTATTTGCTCTTTTTGTACAATTTTTTTTTTTCTTTTTTAACACCATTATGTTACTAAACATCTCAGGCCTGGGTCACACCTCTGTTCTTTTGGTGCTTTTTGCAGAAACACACTACAGTTCATTTACATGGTTTCCTACGGGACACGTTCACATCCATGATTTTTTCAGCTGCTGCGTATTTGGAAAGGGCAAGTACTTTTTTTTTTTTAACTCAAAACGGTGCCATTTTGTTTTTTTGGTTCAATATACTTCAATGGAGAAGCTGCAGAAAAGCATGTAATAATGTGTTTTTGCAGCAATTTGTTTTTTTTTAGTCTGCCCAACAACAAATTGGCCAAATTTTTTTTTTTTTTTACGGTTATTAACCGATTAATCGAAACAATAATCGGCCAACTAATCGATTATGAAAATAATTGTTAGTTGCAGCCCTAAAGTATTTATTCATATGCCATACCCGTGGTACCACTGGAAGCAGAGTTCCTGCATAGAAGTTGCCCCTACTACAGGAATCGTCCTGGCCTTTCAGGTCCTGTACTAGAAGCAATCTCTGATTTGGTTGAGGTGGATATTGGGACATCGTTGCCCCTGCCTCTGCATCTCTTCCAATCAGAGAATTCCTTGCATTAATGGAAGAAAATATAAGGCATTCTATAAATGTTGCTGGCGCCAAGTAAGCAGCTCCCTGTGGTTACAATGTAGCAGGGAAGCTGCTTTATCTAGAACTTGGAAGAAAGGACCATCGCTTTATTAGTGGTCATTATTACTATGGCGCATGCGTGGGAGTGATGTCATTGCCGGCTCGGCCATTCATATCATTGAAGCCCGTGAACCCGGAAGGACGAATGGAAGCACCTTCAGCGGTGACAGTGAAGGAATTCTAAATAGTCATTAGCAGCTGCAGCCAGCTGATTGAGAAAAATGCTCCAACAAGCCTGTTTGACAAGTCCATTTATTGATCAACTTCTGTTGAATAGGCATGGTCACACATAAAGTTTTTAATTTGGCTGGTTCCTGTTGAGCTGACCAAATTTCAGTCCATCTGTGGCCAACTTTAAAATCCAAACCTAGCTGGAGGAGCCTGGCATTGCATCTGCAATCCACTGATCTTGGTTATAATGCCTTTCAAGCTCATTTGCAAAAAAAGAATAAATGCACTTTTTTTTTTTTTCAGCAAAAATGTGTGCATTTATTTGCAAAAGGTGGAGGTTGGCCTTTAACTCTTCCTACCGATAGTACGCATATACAGGTCCTTCTCAAAAAATTTGCATATTGTGATAAAGTTCATTTTCTGTAATGTACTGATAAACATTAGACTTTCATATATTTTAGATTCATTACACACAACTGAAGTAGTTCAAGCCTTTTCTTGTTTTAATATTGATGATTTTGGCATACAGCTCATGACAACTCAAAAAATTAGCATATTTCATCCGACCAATAAAAGAAGTGTTTTTAATACAAAAAAAGTCAACCTTCAAATAATTATGTTCAGTTATGCACTCAATACTTGGTCGGGAATCCTTTTGCAGAAATGACTGCTTCAATGCGGCGTGGCATGGAGGCAACCAGCCTGTGGCACTGCTGAGGTGTTATGGAGGCCCAGGATGCTTCGATAGCGGCCTTAAGCTCATCCAGAGTGTTGGGTCTTGCGTCTCTCAACTTTCTCTTCCCAATATCCCACAGATTCTCTATGGGGTTCAGGTCAGGAGAGTTGGCAGGCCAATTGAGCACAGTAATACCATGGTCAGTAAACCATTTACCAGTGGTTTTGGCACTGTGAGCAGGTGCCAGGTCGTGCTGAAAAATGAAATCTTCATCTCCATAAAGCTTTTCAGCAGATGGAAGCATGAAGTGCTCCAAAATCTCCTGATAGCTAGCTGCATTGACCCTTCCCTTGATAAAACACAGTGGACCAACACCAGCAGCTGACATGGCACCCCAGACCATCACTGACTGTGGGTACTTGACACTGGACTTCAGGCATTTTGGCATTTCCCTCTCCCCAGTCTTCCTCCAGACTCTGGCACCTTGATTTCCGAATGACATGCAAAATTTGCTTTCATCCGAAAAAAGTACTTTGGACCACTGAGCAACAGTCCAGTGCTGCTTCTCTGTAGCCCAGGTCAGGCGCTTCTGCCGCTGTTTCTGGTTCAAAAGTAGCTTGACCTGGGGAATGCGGCACCTGTAGCCCATTTCCTGCACACGCCTGTTCACGGTGGCTCTGGATGTTTCTACTCCAGACTCAGTCCACTGCTTCCGCAGGTCCTCCAAGGTCTGGAATCGGTCCTTCTCCACAATCTTCTTCAGGGTCCGGTCACCTCTTCTCGTTGTGCAGCGTTTTCTGCCACACTTTTTCCTTCCCACAGACTTCCCACTGAGGTGCCTTGATACAGCACTCTGGGAACAGCCTATTCGTTCAGAAATTTCTTTCTGTGTCTTACCCTCTTGCTTGAGGGTGTCAATGATGGCCTTCTGGACAGCAGTCAGGTCGGCAGTCTTACCCATGATTGCGGTTTTGAGTAATGAACCAGGCTGGGAGTTTTTAAAAGCCTCAGGAATCTTTTGCAGGTGTTTAGAGTTAATTAGTTGATTCAGATGATTAGGTTAATAGCTCGTTTAGAGAACCTTTTCATGATATGCTAATTTTTTGAGATGGGAATTTTGGGTTATCATGAGCTGTATGCCAAAATCATCAATATTAAAACAAGAAAAGACTTGAACTACTTCAGTTGTGTGTAATGAATCTAAAATATATGAAAGTCTAATGTTTATCAGTACATTACAGAAAATAATGAACTTTATCACAATATGCTAATTTTTTGAGAAGGACCTGTATGTGGCCTCGCTAACTTGGGCTTTTTTTTCCTGGGGCCGCTTATATGGGCATGTGTCTTTGTGCCTGTAACACAGAGACTGGGAGCCCTGGGTCCCATACTAACGATTGGGACTCGAAACTCCTGGTTCTAGGTCACCTGATAGCCAATGAAAGGCTATCACAGCGATCAGTCTCTGTGAAGCCTGCCCATGTGTTTTCACTCTCTCTGAATGGAGGAGAGGGGTATATTGTGTTTCTCCCCCTCTCTCCCTTTAGGGAGAAAAATAAACAAACCTGTGTGTAAAAATAAATGCAAAAAATACCTATATCAAGGTTTGATCTGCATTGGTGTTTGGGTCAAAGGTCATGGCCAGTATATTTTGGGCAGGATTCTCTTTTTTTTTTTTAGATTCGTGTCGGTGTGTTTTTAGGTGATATAAAAAAAAAAAGCAAAATGTGCATTGTTTCTGCGCTGTACTACGGGTACAGACAACAACAAACATACACATATGTGGTATTTGGGTTGTTCTTTGTTGGTAGGTCATGGTAGTAGCAATAAATATACAACTACATTTATAAAATTATAATTTTTTACTACTTTGGGCCAGTTTTCGTTTGATAATACACAAAAAAAAATTGAGATATCCAGTACCATTAACTACCAAATGAAAGCCCAGTTTGTCCTCAATAAAACAAGGTATAATCCACCTGGATGCACACATTTTAGTTGTGGTGATCTTTACGGTTTTATTAACATATGTCAAATTTGTAAAATTGTGCTTGGACATTACCATTTGTTTTACTCTTAAGCATGAAGGGGTTAAACTGTACAAGGCGCAAAGCATGATGCACCTCTGCATTGTATTTTTGAAGCTATGATAGTTTTTTTGTTTATGAAACACTGCTAACTCCAATTGAGGAACCTCAAACGGTTCTACGGTGATAGTGCTATGTAAGAATAATAACAGTTTAGGAAAGTGAGACTTTAAAAAGGTCCTATACAAAACAGTGAATATTTGTTTTAGGAAAAACGTACCATACTGGTTGAACTCTAGTCAGATGGCTGGCTGTGAACCAAGAGAGTATTTGTGCGTTGTTTCTAGAACTCTAGTATCTTGCATTTAAAATAATTTTTCTGGCTGAGGCACAGGTAAATACAACTACGTAATGAAATTGCTTAAAGTGGTTGTATCCTCCGCTTTGTGTTTTTTTTTTTTTTTTTTTTTTTTTTTTCCCAAGCATAAGGCTTACCAGTAGGTAAAAATGTAATATCTTTTTAAACCTGCATGGTTTAGGGGATATTCGCCCTGCATTCAACCGCTGACGTCAGCGGCGCATGTGCTCTGAAGGGCCTGTGGATCATGCTGGAAATTCAGAGCTCCTTGATGGAACGGAAGACTCCCGCGTATGCGCGGGAGTGACGTCATCGCGGATCCGCCCACTTGCAGTGGCGGAGCTGCTAACCCAGAAGAAACGCAGAGGGAACATGTCGGCTCCCACAGCGGTGACCGGGAGTCGGTACGGGCGCTTCGTTCTAAGGTAAGTATTTCATAGTGAGCTAGTAAGGGCATACTTTACATGCTTTAACAAAATGTAAGTTAGACTAGAAACCAGAGGCTGGTCATTGTGTGTGGCAATCATTTCTTCTCTGTTTTCATATATTCTGTTGGCTGGACCTTCATATGCGTTGCGCATATATATAGATTTGTTTGTCGTTTTTTGCCATAATTAGAAGGTCTGTCAAGTTGGTCTTTCTAAGCCATAATTTACGCTCTGCAGGCTGGAAACAAGAATGCTGTTTTGTGTTGCTGCATTGTGTTTCTGTAATTTTTGTTGCCAAGAGACTTTTCACATTTGTGCAGTTTTAGAATGTCATGCATTTAACACTAGTAAAATGACAGGAGGCGATGGGGTTAGTTCACACGGCTGCACTTAGGCCCCTTTCACACTGAGGAGTTTTTTTCAGGCGTTTTGCGCTAAAAATGGCGCCTAAAAAAAAAAGAAAAACTCCTGCCCCTGCAGTCTCAATGTGAAAGCCAGAGTGCTTTCACACTGAGGCGATGCGCTGGGAGGATGAGAAAAAAAGTCCTGCAAGCAGCATCTTTGAGGCAGTGAAGGAGCAGTGTGTCTACCGCTCCTTTACCGCTGCTGCCCATTGAAATCAATGGGACCGCGCGGCTATACCGCCCACAAAGCGCCTCTGCAGAGGTGCTTTGCTGTGGTTTTTAACCCCTTCTCGGCCGCTAGCGGGGGTTAAAACTGCACCGCTAGCGGCCAAATAGCGCTGCAAAAACAACGGTATAGCGGCGCTATACCGCCAGCGCATCCAGCGCTTCAGTGTAAAAGCGGCCTTAAGTTTAAAAAAAAAATAAAAATATGTACATGCTACAGTTTTGCTTGGCTTTCAAATGCCTTCAGACTCACGGGGAAGAATGTCAATAAAAACACATGTATGATCATTTTACAATGTATTTAAAATGGCAAATGTGTATAAACACACACTGAAACTGCATGTGGTATACCATGCCTTAGTCACCAATGATGTTACTAAATATCAATGTAAAGGCAGATGTTTATGTACATTCTTTTTTTGCAGCTGTTATTGGCTTTTACAAAATGACGTCTGGCTCAGACTGAGTTGCTTAAAGGAGCACTAAAGCTTTTTTTTTTTTTTTGCTTAAAAATAACAAACATGTTATACTTACCTCCACTGTGCAGCTCGTTTTGCACACAGTGGCCCCGATCCTGGTCTTCTGGGGTCCCTCGGCGGCTGTCTTGGCTCCTCCCCGCAAGGACTCCACACCTTAATGCGAGTGAGCTCGCATGGTGTGGAGTGATTGCGGGCGCGCTCCCGTGATACAGCGGCGGCCATAGCCGCCGACTGTATCACTCGGCCCCGCCCCCCGGCGTGCCGCGTCATTGGATGTGATTGACAGCAGCGCCAGCCAATGGCTGCGCTGCTTTCAATCTATCCAGTGTAGCCAATCGGCGGCCAGGCAGAAAAACGAAGAGGATGACGGGGACGAGCATGGGACTTTCGAGGGGCCAGGTAAGAAAAACGGGGGCTCGGGGGGGGGGGCGGTATTGTCGAATGTTTTTTCACCTTAATGCATAGGATGCATTAAGGTGAAAAAACATGTAACTTTACTACTCCTTTAAGGCCGGGTTCACATCTATGCGAATTGGTTGCAGCTTACACCGCATCCAATTCGCATAACATTAAAAAATACATTCTTTTCAATGAGGCTGGTTCACATATGTGCGATGCATTCGCACTGCGCATTGCCAAAAACCCGTGTGCGGTTTCTAGACATTGCGGTGCGGCTCAGGTGCGAATTCAGGTCCATTATCTTCTATGGCCACGCATCTGATTCGCAGATGTCTTCCATTCTGAACAGGACTTTTTTCAATGCTCACTACACTTCACCCCCCCCCCTCTCCCAGGTCAGCAAGTTTGCATGTTCCACCTCACACGAAACGCTGAACAGCTCTCTTTATCTCCTTGCAGAGATAACAGAGCTGGAATTCGCACCGCACAAGTGTGAATCCAGCCTAATAAGAACAGCGCATATCCCTTGTCTTATTAGACAATCCATGCTATCTGGTAGCCAAGGTACATATTATGGATGTTACCACAGTGTCTGTGTCACACTGAAAAGCTATTTTTATTACACCCCTCCGTTCACACTAATGTGACTCCAAAGTAATGTGATTTTTTAGTGTAACTTTGGAATGCAACTTTAATTACTATTATATAGGATTTATATAGCGCCAACAGTTTGCGCAGCACTTAACAAAATGAAGGCAGACATTAGTTGCATTACAATTTGGTACAAGAGGAACTTGCAACTACACTCAAGTCGCATCAAAATGTTCTAAGTCCCTGTGACTTTAGGTTGCATAAATTTCAACAGGTTCCATTGCAATCAATGGGCTGCAACTTGCCATGTGATTTTTTTTTCGTTTTGTTTTGTTTTGTCCAAAGTCGCATGACAAATCGCTTAGGGGTGCAATGGATCAAAAAAATCACGGATCGGATCGATCCTCGGATCAGATAATTTTTCGGATCAGCAAGAAAAACAAGACAAAGCTTGTTACCCCCACCGGAGTTTTAGATTTCAGTTATTTTCAACACAAAATGGAGCTTATAAGCTTAAATATAGTATTTGTAAATCCAACGGACTGTTTACATGTTACATTTTAAAAGCAGCAGCAAACCTGCTGACCTTACATGGTTGTTAATGTGACAGAACACCTCTGATTCACATTTAACTAAATATTAAATGTGAAAATCAGAGGTGTTCTGTCACATTAGCAACCATGTAAGGTTTGCTGCTGCTTTTAAAATTTAACATGTAAACAGTCTGTTGGATTTCCAAATACTGTACAGTATTTAAGCATATAAGCTCAGTTTTGTGTTGAAAATAAGTGAAATCTAAAACTCCGTTGGGTGTAACAAGATGTCCGCTTGCCCACTTCTCACTATCATTACTCTGCAGGAGTGTGGGGTGGAGCAAGATGGCGGTGACGAAACGTCACTTCCTGACGAGACAGCCGCCGCCGGGTGTACCAACATGGCCACCGCTCCGGAGCTAGGCCGAAGCCGGTGCCTTTCCTATGGCCGCGGATCGCGTGGTGTGCCGATCCGAACAGGGTGACCTGTTCGGATCACGGATCGTCGCCTATCCGTTGCACCACTAAAATTGCTTAAGTGTGAACAGAACCCAAGAAAATTATTTTTGATTTAAAGTGATTGTAACGTCTCGGCTTTTTTTTCTATAAACATAACAAACTTGTTCTACTTGCCTGCCCTCCTCTTCTCAGGTCCCTCTTCTGTGCTCCTGGCCCCTCCCTCCCATCGCGTATCTGCGTGCGACGGTCGGCAAGTGGTTTAAGACTGACCATACAACCAAATGATTAGAAAAGCACTTTATTACATATGCATAATAATACTCCTATTCCTAAAGTGTTACTAAACCCAGGACCCTGCATTCACTATATCTTGTCTGCCACATTACACAGAACATGGGAATGTAAATATGAACTGCTGAATATCTTTTTTTTTTTTTTTCCTCCATCAGCAGTATGAAGCAGTCTTGTGACTTCTATCAGTGTCTGGCCAAGCACTGGTTAAAGTTTGTAGGAGGAGTTTTCATTCTGCTCTGACTGTCCTATTAGGCTGCATGATCACTGACCCTTTGTCTGGACAGTGCTCATTGGCCCTGTGCCGATCACATGCACTCTCCCCAAAAAAAAAATAACTCTCTTGCAAAACACGCCAAACAGAGCATGTGCACAGTGCCCCAATGCTCTGTTCTATCAGTTTCATTGGGGACTGTGGAGGAAGGGAAGGATCACAGAAGACTGGATTAAACAGCCTTATTACACAGTGCGCAGTTTTAACCCCTTAGGTTCCACCGTTAGTATAACAAGTATTCTTTACGGCATATACACACTGATTTTACTGTTGTTGGCTTAGTAACACTATGATGTCCGTTTTTTGATGAAACCGTGATAGCGGTGATCCCAAGTATCATCGCTGATCGCAGTCCATTAACAGTTTATGAAATGGAGATGAACGGGGGAGAACATGTTCTCTGCCGATCCTCTCCACACACTGAGAATCTGTGATCAAATGGCCAGTTTATGAAGCTGCGTTCTCAGCACTTTACTGGCCATCTGTGTCAGAATTCACACTCCCCTATTCCCAAGCTCAGAGGTGGAGAATCGGGGAGTGAAGATAGAATCCAGGGGGAAGGAGGAAGATTTTTGACCTGCTCTTTCCGACCCCCCCCCCCCCCAAGCCACTACCAGCCCCACCCACACACAGCCCCAGTTCGTCACTGTCCCCTCTTTCTCCCGATTTGGCTAACTGAGTTTTGACAGCAGCGGGAGCCAATGACGCCAGATGGTCGAGACACTTGTGGACAGAGATGGGGATCAGGTAAGTATTAGGGGGGCTGCTGCACACAGAAGGCTTTTTATCTTAATACATAGAATGCATTAAGATATAAAACCTTCTGACTTTACAACCCCTTTAATTTCTGGCTCCATTCAAGCTGGTCAGCCACAGGCAGCAGATGATGATAATTGGACATGCAGGCCTGATCTCCTACTGTGGCTGTAATGGTCACTGAGACTCTAGGTTAATGTTTGCTAGCTGCATCTCACCTACCACCATCTAAGGAGTTCACACCTGCTGCGGCCGCAGCTCGCAGCACGGTGTCCGGTGCGTCCCTGTTCACCATTTCAGGTGGAAATCGGGTCTGAATTTTTGTCTGAATTCGCACCTGAAACTGAGCCAAAGACTCACAGGACCCTTTTCCAGTGCGCTCCACATCCAATTCGCAACAGTGTGAAACCAGCTTAAGTGTTTGCTGATTGTGTGTGTGTGTGTGTGTGTGTGTGTGTGTGTGTGTGTCCAACAAAGAATATTAATCCAAACTTCTCAGTGCACACCAAGTTGTCAAGTATTTTCCAGGTGATTGCGAGATTGTTGTAGTCATTGTAAATTACCAGGCACTGATGAATAAGGCCCCATGGACACGATAGTACATCCATACATGTCAGTAAGTGACCGAGAACATGTGTATATGTCTGTGTGCATGAAGGGCGTGAGAGGTGTTTAGTGGCAGAAAAAAAATGCCTCTAAGGCGCCATGTTTGATTTTAAACTCGCGTTCAGAGGCAGTTGGACACTTTTTTTTCAACTGGCCCTGAACGCATTCAATGTTATCCTATGTGACCATGTACACAGTCTCGTTTATTGCCGTTTTTAGGCAGTTGCGTTTAACAGTGTTTCTTTGAAAGCAAAAAAATGGGTTCAGACGCAAAAGATTTCCACGTTTTCAGACGCAAAATGC
This sequence comes from Rana muscosa, assembly GCA_029206835.1. Taxonomy (NCBI): domain Eukaryota; kingdom Metazoa; phylum Chordata; class Amphibia; order Anura; family Ranidae; genus Rana; species Rana muscosa. The sequence goes on along the minus strand of CM055117.1, from coordinate 678,867,354 downwards.
GGCTAAACGCGGTACCGGCGTTTAGTCGCGTTTTTGTTTATAGGCGTTTTTTAAAGGTGACCTTCTTCTTTTTTTTTTTTTTTTCATTAAAAATCTCAAAAATGATGGCAAATTATGAAAAAACATAAAAAAAAAAATAAAAAAAAATAATTGCTTGCATTGTGGACAATCCACAACTTGTGGCAAGTGACACGCTAAATACAAGTACACTGCTGCTCTCTCAGCTGAACCTTTGTTCAGAAGAGTTTGCACCAGCGTCCCGTGTACATGAGGCATAAAAGTTGTGTTTAAAACGTCTTGTGTACATGAGGCCTACTTAGGCCCCTTTCACACTGGGGCGGGAAGGTGCGCTGTGGGTATAGCGGCGCTATTTTTAGCGCCGCTATACCTTCGTTTTTACCGCGGTATGCGGCCGCTAGCGGGGTGAATTTAACCCCCGCTAGCGGACCGAAAAGGGTTAATACCGCCCGCAATGCGCCTCTGCAGAGGCGCATTGCGGGCAGTATTACCGCGGTTTCCCATTGCTTTCAATAGGCAGCAGCGGTGAACACACCGCTCCTTCACCGCTGTAAAGATGCGGCTAGCAGGACTTTTGGAGCGGTCCTGCTAGCGCGCCGCTTCAGTGTGAAAGCCTTTGGGCTTTCACACTGAAGACTGCAGGGCACGATTTTTTCAGGCGGTATAGCTGCGGGGAGGGGCTGAGAATCCCCTGCTGATGTCAGCGAGGAGGAGAGGTCATGTGAGTGGCGCCCTTAAATGAGGTATATAAAACGTAATGTTTTATTTTTTTTCCTTTTTCATAAAGCACATAGCATTGAACACTGGAGATTGTATGAAAATTACAAAGTAATTTTAGCAGTGGGAGGGGCAGGCACTGACATGAGCTGATAGGTAGGTGGTGGGGGGGAGAGAGGACAAAGGAGAGACAGCATATGATGGAGGCACGTAAACTGACCATGGTATCAGGGGCTTTGCAGCCATGATAAACATGGTCAGTTTACAGAGGGGATGGCAGAACCAGGCAGGATGAACTATTTATTTTAGATGATACAAAGGGCCAAATTACACAGCTCAAGTGCTGCGCTGTTCATGCTTTAAAGGAAAATTATCCCTTTTTTTTTTTGGGCTACAACCGCTTTAACCATTTAAAGCGGCGTTCCACCCAAAAGTGGAACTTCCGCTCGTTGGATCCCCCCCCCCTCTGGTGCCACAATTGGCACCTTTCGGGGGGGAACATGATTCCTGTGTTTGACAGGTATCCTATTCCACTTCCGGAAAACCCGGGCTGCGGCCTGTGACATGAGCGCGGGTCTCCCTCCCTCCCCTGGCCAGTAGGAGCTGGTCACGCGCATGCGCAGTAGGGTTCCCGGCTGCCGACATCGCTGAACTCCAGGACACGTAAGTGTCCATTGAGAGAGAATATATATATATATATATATATATATATATATATATATATTGTGACAGCAGGAAGGTAAAGTCACCTGGTTGCATCCAGGGGGGTAGATATATTTCGCCCAGATTCAGGCTTTACGCCGACTTATACAACTAGGTGGAGAGTTGTATAAGCCCAGCTGAGGCTAGTGGGCTCATGGATGACTCATACCTCTAGGGAGAGTGTGGGGCGTCGTGCAGACAGGGAGTTGATGAGACCAGCTGAAGCTTGTCAGCTCATTTAGGCCTCTATAAGAACTCCCAGCTTCATTAGATGTTAGCTCATGCCTGGACCCAGACCTGTGTGGACTGTCTAGGGAGAGTGAACCCCTGTGCGGTGAGACAAAGCCTGTGTGGCTATTTGCTTGGACATTTAAAACCAGGGACTAGGACAGCACTAGGCTGATCCCAGTTGTTAGGAAACCTGTATGTTTAGTCAGAGGTCAAGTTGACCAGGATTTATTTTGTTTATGTTTCTTTTTCTTTGCTGTGTTTTGTCACTGTAAATAGAAAATAAACCGCACCTTTTTGATTTTGAAAACCACAACCTCCGTTTGCTGGGCCTGTTTTTGTGTGGGGAGCCCATCTCGGGGGTCACACACACCCACTGCCGAGCTAACCCCCTCACAGTTGGTGGAGAACCAGTGGCAGTTTTTTTTTTAAGCCAGCATGGAGGAGATACTGAAGCAGCTGGCTCTAGCAAATGCCAATCAACAGCAGACAAATGCAGGTTTGCAAAAGAACTTCGCAGCCCAGCAGCAAGCTCATCAACAGAGCCTTGCAGCCCAGCAGCAGACAAACGCAACTTTGCAACAGAGTCTGGAGGCTCAGCAACAAGCCCAGCAGCAATCTGAGGCCCGCTTCATAGACCTGTTGCAGAAGCAAGAGCAGAGACTACAACAACAGATGGAAGCAGTAATGCAGCAACGTCCGCAGACCAGTGAGGAAAGCCGTCCCACTAATACCGCGTCCTTTGGGGTGAGTCGTTTATTGACAAAAATGACTGGAGAGGATGATCCAGAGGTATTTTTGACCACATTTGAAAGGACCGCTGAAAGAGAAAAGTGGCCTGAGGAGCAGTGGGCTGGACTGGTGGCTCCTCTGTTAACTGGTGAATCGCAGAAAGCTTACTATGACCTAGAGCCTAACCAAGCAAAAGACTATGTGATGCTAAAAGCTGAAATATTGGCAAGGCTGGGTGTCACCCAGGCTGTCCGGGCTCAGCGTGTGCATAACTGGACTTTCCAGCTTGGAAAACCCCCCAGGTCTCAAATGTATGATCTCATTCACCTGAGCAGAAAGTGGCTACAGCCAGAGACTTTGTCCGCACCAAAGATTGTGGAACGTGTTGTAATGGATCGGTTTTTGAGAGCTCTTCCCACTGCCATCCAAAAGTGGGTAAGCCATGGAGACCCAGAGACGGCCAATGGTCTTGTGGATCGTGTGGAGAAATACTTGGCTACAGAGAACCTGACGGCCTCTTCCAGAGACACTCGGACTTTCCACCCTAAGACCAGACCATCCCCAGGGGCGGATAAGAGGATTCCAAGGGGTGAGGGTGGAGAGAGTGAGAGGGTGGGAGCTCTACCCCAAGTTTGGCGAGAACAGCCTGGGAAATTAGCGGCTCTAGAGGCCGCAAGAAGGATCGTTTGCTACCGCTGCCGGCAAGCGGGACATATTGCAGCCAATTGCCCGGTTGTGGAGGAACCCATGCAGTGTGACTTTCTGACGGGCAGACGTCAGTCGCTGTGTGCGACAGTCGCATGCACTGCCATTCGAGGAACTGAGAAACATTTATGCAAAATGTGTGTTAATGGTAGAAATGTTGTGGTATTGCTGGATTCAGGTAGCCTTGTGACCCTGATAAAGGCTGAGTTAGTTAAAACAGAGGTCTCTGGGAATAGCAAGGTAGCTGTTATTTGTGTGCATGGGGACACCCGAGAGTATCCAGTGACTACAGTGTGTTTCGAGACCCCCAAAGGTACCCTCTCTCATCCAGTGGGCTTAGTATCTCAGTTACCGCATGACGCCATTGTGGGAAGGGATTTTCCGAAGTTCTGGGAACTGTGGGATGATCCTGAGCCCCCCCACTGGTGCCCCTATGTACCAGGAATGTGATAGCCAGAACTCCCCTGAGAGTGGTGAGGACTCTCCGGAATTTCCCTTATCAGTATTGGCAGGGGAGACTCAAGAAACTGGAGAGGAGCCCACCTCCTCAGACGAAAACCTACCGTCTGTGGAGTTTTCTGATCTTGAGGTTCACAGGGAAAACTTTGCCACAGAACAGTTGAAAGACCCCGCCCTAATAAAGGCACGGGAAAACGTAGTGAAAATAGATGGCGAGTTAGTGAACCCAGATAATACCTGCACTTACCCATACTTCAGCGTAGAGAAGGACCTACTGTATCGGGTGGCAAAAAGGGCAGAAGAAACCGTTGAGCAGCTTGTGGTGCCCAAACCTTACAGGAAGTTGGTGTTGGAGTTGGCCCATGGGCACATTCTTGGAGGTCATCTGGGGACAGAGAAAACCCGAGAGAGGGTATTACAGAGATTCTATTGGCCTGGGGTGATGAAGGACATAGAAAATGATTGTTCCTCCTGCCCTGTGTGTCAGAGGTCGGCCCCGATGCCACATTTCCGTAGCCCGCTGGTCCCTCTACCCATCATTGAGGTCCCGTTTGAGAGAATCGCAATGGATTTGGTAGGTCCTATAATCAAGTCCGCTAGGGGGCACCAGTACATATTGGTTATAATGGACTATGCCACCCGTTATCCAGAAGCGATCCCTCTCAGAAATACCTCGGCCAAAACCATAGCCAAAGAGCTATCTCTTATTTTTAGCCGGGTGGGTATTTGTAAAGAACTGCTTATGGACCAAGGTACACCCTTTATGTCCCGGGTTATGAAAGAGCTGTGTAAATTGTTCAAAGTGACGCAATTGCGTACGTCTGTGTATCACCCCCAAACCGATGGGCTGGTTGAAAGATTCAACAAAACCCTAAAACAAATGTTGAAGAAAGTGGTGGATAGAGATGGAAAGGATTGGGACTGTCTACTTCCTTATTTGATGTTTGCTATTAGGGAGGTGCCCCAATCCTCTACGGGATTCTCCCCCTTTGAGTTACTGTATGGGAGACACCCAAGAGGGCTGTTGGATATTGCCAAGGAAACTTGGGAAAGTGAGAGTTCTCCCCACAGGAGTGTGATTGAGCATGTCGCCCTGATGCAAGACCGAATTGCACAGGTAATGCCCATCGTGAAGGAACATTTGGCCCAAGCGCAGTTAGCACAGCAGAGAGTGTACAACCGTGGAGCCAAGACCCGTACCTTTTCCCCGGGGGATAGGATACTGGTACTTGTCCCTACGGTTGAAAGTAAATTCCTTGCCAAATGGCAAGGCCCCTACGAGATAATGGAAAAAGTGAGCGAAGTGAATTACAAGGTCAGACAACCAGGAAGGCGAAAGCCCGAACAGATCTATCACGTTAATCTGTTGAAAGCCTGGAGGGATAGAGAGTCCCTAGTCGCAGACACTTGGTCACCAGCTCAAACTGGTTGCGTGATTCCTGAGGTTGGAATAGCAGCCACCTTGTCACAACCCCAACAACAGGAGGTTAAGGAGTTTGTGCTTCGCAACAAGGAGGTATTCTCTGAGCTGCCGGGACAAACATCTGGGGTAGAGCATGACATCATTACCCCGCCCGGTGAAAGGGTGAAGTTAAAACCCTATCGGATCCCAGAGGCCCGACGGGAGGCAATACGGGAGGAAGTACAGAAAATGCTGAACTTAGGGGTGATAGAGGAGTCCCAAAGTGATTGGTCTAGTCCCATTGTGTTGGTGCCTAAACCGGATGGGAGCTGGCGATTTTGTAACGATTTTCGTCAGTTGAACAAAGTTACAAAATTTGACACCTACCCCATGCCACGTATAGATGAGTTGATCGACCGGCTGGGAACAGCCCGATACATGACGACTCTTGACCTCACAAAAGGGTATTGGCAAATCCCCCTGGCCAAGTCGGCCAAAGAGAAAACCGCATTTGTAACCCCAGACGGGGCGTTCCAATATAAAAGAATGCCGTTCGGGTTACAGAATGCGCCGGCCACATTCCAGCGGAAAATGGACCAGATGCTGAGGCCCCATCGGAAGTATGCTGCGGCTTACCTGGATGACGTAATTGTCCATAGCACAGATTGGGCCTCACATCTGCCAAAAGTGCAAGCAGTCCTGGACTCTGTTCGGGAAGCGGGGTTTACGGCTAACCCCAAGAAGTGTACCATTGGGCAGGAGGAGGCCAAATATCTTGGGTACACCATTGGGAGGGGAGTAATAAAACCCCAACTCAACAAAGTCGAGGCCATCCAGAGTTGGCCACGTCCCAACAGCAAGAAGCAGGTACGAGCCTTTCTGGGAATCGCTGGGTATTATCGGCGATTCATTCCCCACTTTGCTTCTAAGGCTGTGCCCCTAACCAACCTGACGAAGGGGAAAGGGTCGGTCATGATTAAATGGACCCCCGAGGCTGAGGCAGCATTCCAATTCTTGAAAAAAGCCTTATGTAGCCAGCCAGTGTTGTACTCACCCGACTTCTCTAAAGACTTTGTCGTACAAAGTGATGCGTCAGATGTGGGGTTAGGAGCAGTATTGTCCCAGGTCTGGAACGGGGAAGAGCACCCAGTCATTTTACCTCAGCAGGAAGTTGAAGTCCCATGAGGTAAATTACGCCACCGTTGAAAAGGAGTGTTTAGCGGTGAAGTGGGCTCTAGATTCCCTTCGGTACTACCTGCTAGGTAGGCACTTTGACTTGGTTACGGATCACGCTCCGTTAAAATGGATGGCTCAAAACAAGGAAACAAATAGAAGAGTGAATAGGTGGTTCCTGGCCCTCCAGGAATTCAACTTCACAGTAAAGCATCGCCCTGGCGTTCAAATGGGGAATGTGGATGCTTTGTCTCGAGTACATGAATGCCTGATTGCTGGTGTTCCAACCCCAAGGTTAAAACAAGAGGGGGGGTATGTGACAGCAGGAAGGTAAAGTCACCTGGTTGCATCCAGGGGGGTAGATATATTTCGCCCAGATTCAGGCTTTACGCCGACTTATACAACTAGGTGGAGAGTTGTATAAGCCCAGCTGAGGCTAGTGGGCTCATGGATGACTCATACCTCTAGGGAGAGTGTGGGGCGTCATGCAGACAGGGAGTTGATGAGACCAGCTGAAGCTTGTCAGCTCATTTAGGCCTCTATAAGAACTCCCAGCTTCATTAGATGTTAGCTCATGCCTGGACCCAGACCTGTGTGGACTGTCTAGGGAGAGTGAACCCCTGTGCGGTGAGACAAAGCCTGTGTGGCTATTTGCTTGGACATTTAAAACCAGGGACTTAGGGACTAGGACAGCACTAGGCTGATCCCAGTTGTTAGTTAGGAAACCTGTATGTTTAGTCAGAGGTCAAGTTGACCAGGATTTATTTTGTTTATGTTTCTTTTGGCTTTGCTGTGTTTTGTCACTGTAAATAGAAAATAAACCGCACCTTTTTGATTTTGAAAACCACAACCTCCGTTTGCTGGGCCTGTTTTTGTGTGGGGAGCCCATCTCGGGGGTCACACACACCCGCTGCCGAGCTAACCCCCTCACAATATATATAATTATTAGCAGAGACCCTAGAGAATAAAAAAAAGAGGACCTGAAGTGACGTTAAAGGTCTCTTCGGTCCTCCAAGTGAATAGAGCTGAGTGGGGGCTATCGACTACCTGCCTTGCCACACGAAATGGGGTTTGGGATTGACCGGAAAGAGGGGGGGCACCCAGAGCTGAATATGGTATTGGAACAGAAATCAACCCTGCATCTGAGGTCTTTATGAATGCTAACATATTTTATGTTGGGTGACAGGGGAGGGATTGGCTTCATTTTTAGTACAGATGCACTTTAGACCACTTTCACACTGAGGCGCTTTTCAGGCGCTTTCACCCTAAAAAAAGCGCCTGAAAACTTTTTTCCATTAAAATCAATGGATGCTTTCATACTGAGGCAGTGCACTGAAAAAACGCCCCTCTCCATTGAAATGAATTGAAAGCGCTCAGTGTTTTACTGGCAGTTTAAGCGCCTTAGTGTTCATTTCAGTTTTCTCACTGTGCTTACTTTTGATTTCCTGTACACGTCTAGAAGACGTTTTAATAAAGTTCCTCTTGGAATGTGTTAGTCCACAAGGTTGACGGCAAACAAAGCAGATTGGAAACTAACAAAAGAAAAGCAGTAAGGAAACATCTGGGTCATAGTTCTAAGACCTGAATTCATGGATGTAGACAGGATAAAATGTTGAATACCTTCATCCAAAAAATTAGTCCTTTGTTTTCTAGCTGTACATTGGCTGGTCTCAGACTTGTGGAGGTCTGCTTTGGGGCAAGCCAGTGTACAGGGAGAGCTGGCCTGGTCCCTGTACATGAAATGGCTGCCATGGAGTTATTAATGATAGGCATCCAGGGTAGGTATTGGTAAGGACAGGTTGAACAACCTACATATCTTGGTCCTGACTGAGGCTGGTGAAATAGTGTGTCCCACACTAGGGATCGGCTGATAATCGGAGTGGCCCATTTATTATGGCAGATATTCGAGAATTTTCAAAGAATCGGCATTGGTCAGAAATTTCCAGATTATTACTGATTTTCTCCCCCTGCCACAGTGGCCATCTTTTTGGGGCCTACTATGTTATCGGACCGGAGAGAAGAAGCCAGGACTGAGGTGTTTTGCAGTGCACTAACTGGAGTCCCAGTGTGCGGCGCATGCATGCGATGTCATTAAGTATGTTGCACCACGCACTTCCGCGTACTGGGCCTGCAAACGTACTGAGTCCTAGCTTCTTCTACCTAGATCGAGGCGGGGGAGCCTTTACCCTGACAGTGCACACCATGGAATGGCGGAACTGGACCAGAGAGGACATACCACCCACAGCAGGGTGCCAGCCTGTACAGAATATCGGCCTGAAAGGCGGCATCGGTATCAGCCTTGCAAAAATATCGGTTGACCCCCCCCCCCCATCCCACACTGTTTACTTGGTTGACAGCTCTGCAGTATCAATTCACAAAGGGCCAGTTACTTTAATAAAAGTGCCAGTCACATACTGAAAGAGTCAGCTGCTTAGGGTCCCTTCAAATCTTTGTCCTGCAGTGAGGCACATAGGTTGGGGCGCTGTGAGGCCATTCATGACTGGAACCACAACACACTGCAGTGCAGAACAAGGCATACGGTAGTTCTTTGTGTTACACTGCTATAAAATACAAACCACATCTACATTTTTGTGACTTGAGGTGCTTTGCTGCCCATTCATTTTGTATGTACTGTCTAATGCAGCATGCTGCATCTGGTGTCAACACATGACGTTCACCGCACCTCACTGCATTGTGGTGTGAATGAACCCTTACTAAATGGGTCAGCTAGATGATATTATTATTATTTTTTTATCTCCCTTGCTGTTTTATGCTGTAGCTTGGGGCCTATGCCATACTATCTTGGTAATTTCAGTGTTTTTCAATCTCATTTTTCTTTTTGACTTTGGGGATTGGGCCCCATAAGAAAAATGCTATTGGGCCCTGTGATTTTTATCCAAGATGGTAAACTAGCCCCTTTTTTTGGGGGCTGAGGCTTATGTGGTATAAAGCACAGGGTTAAGTCACGGTTATAAATATACTTGTTTTCCACAGTGACAATGGGGTGGTGACCACACACGCCTGTGTACTTCTTTCAGGAAACCCAATCTATATTAAATCTGATTTGAGGTGTACAACATTGTTTGTTGAACTTTTTCTTAGTAACCTTCTGCACACACCAGAAATTATAGCTGTGTAGAGTATCCACATCCTATATAAGGTAGTTGTTGTCATGTGTTTTATTTCAGTAGGTTTCATTTTTAGACTTCTCTGAAACATGTGAACCATTAGGGATTGCACAGTTACGTTTTCTCCTGGCAGATCGTACGGAACCTTAGGGAGGTGGTTGTTAGTGGTGACTGTATCTGTTATCAGACTGTGCAGTTCACCAACTAACCATTCTGTCTCTGGAGAATCTATTCATATGATAGCTAGGATTGGGCTAATGCCGCTGTTTCCTTGTGTCATTGGATTTCAGCTTTGAATAACAGAATGGGGATCATAGCAGTTTCAGTGTCCGTCTTCGACACCAGTGTCAGGGATTTGTTTACCTGTACGCCTGCATGTGAACTCGATGGCAAATACTACTAATAAAATATTTATTCAGCTGACAGCAGGGATCACAGGGTTTTATCCTGAATTTCAAATTCTCAACAAGTGTTCTGTATATAAATGACACATGGAATGTGCATATAAGTACACCTCTATAGTTAGGTCTTATCTTACAGGTAAGATATTTGCCTATTGTTCTCAGGCTCTCTGTAGCTGAACTGTGGTCCACTTGAATGTCTGTGGGACCCTAGATTTTGGTTCAAATCCCAAGACAGTCCTGCAGCAATACCATAGGAAATGTTGTAAAGCCTTATTTACACAATATTTTAGTGCCAGCTGTGGCAGTAATCCCACAGGACCTACCATCCAATGGGATTTCTGCAGGACTGTCCCAGGATTTGAACGAAATCGTGGTGTCCCATAGACCTACCCTATGTCCCAGTGCTTGAATGCTCTATCCAACCCCAGTGGTGATATCTGACTGTACAAGAGTGAAGAAAACGCATCCCTACTACCGGTTTCTGCTCATGTAACAATAATTTCTCCTGACTCAGTCGCAAGTAAATCCTGGGATAGGCTTTTTTTTTTTTTTTGCTCGGAGGCACCTTGTCTGCCTAGAGAATTGGGAGGGGCTGGGTACTCCTGGTCCTTTTATTGGTCATGTATCATGGAAGTGGTTCACTGTTGGGTGGCATAATAATACATTCTGTTAATGGAATGGTAGTCGGGACCCCTAAAGAAAGGAATTGAGGGGAGAGACCAGGTTTTCTTTGGCCAAACTTTACATACCACATGTGTTGTGATTTCTAAGATGTGGCACATAGGGCTAATAATACAGATTCTTGCTGCAAGACTTACACTGAGCTGGGTACAGTTCAGTCTCCTTGTGCCCAATGTGCAGCCCTTTGGTCCACATACAGCCCTTTGCAGATACCAGCAGTCAGTAGGGGAGGCATACATTTGTGACCTAGCAATTTTGTTACTCTGTTACAATGTACTAATGTTGATTAAAAAAAAACTAAAATAAATGTTTACAATGCATTGGCACTGCTCCCTAACAGTGCACAACAGCGCCCGCTGCTGTGTCCACCCGACGATCCTGCATTTTATGTGATGTTGATGGGGGGGGTAGGCATTGCCCAGAGTGGTTGGAAGCCAGCAAGAATAGGACCTCCAGTTGTCACAGCTGAAACCAGTGGGGAGGAAGACTGCTGGACCCAGAAGTAAGGTGGTATAAAAAAGGAACAATATATTTCTAATAAAGAATACATATGACTAACTCTGATAAATCCTATACATGTTCATCAAACAGATCACAGAGATTTTATTTATCTGGCTATTTCATTCAGGTGTGGAACCAGATTAAGGATTTTCATGTAGGCTAGGGTCTTGAATTCCTTGCAGAAAAGCCGATTCCCACGATCAACCTCTTCATTGTAAGCTGGCTGTGATTTAACAGATACCTGTTCTTGACCTTCCAGGTAATATTTGCTGATAGTCACACTCTCTAAGTTGTTACTCCCCCTTTTTTTTTTTTTTAAACCTTATTGTGGAACTGACGCTCCGATGCATTTTGTGCTAGTTCACTAGTCTTTGAGGCTTATGCCACGTACATACGGTCGGAAATTTGCGCCAGCAGAAGTCCGATGTGAGTTTTTGGTCTGAAATTCCGACCATGTGTATGCTCCATCAGACTATTGCTGTCGGAATTTCCACCAGCAAAAGATTTAAGAGCAGGTTCTTAATTTTTCAGACGGAAATTCCGATCGTCTAGCAATTACGACGCATGCTCAGAAGCATTGAACTTAATTTTCTCGACTCGTCGTAGTGTTGTACGTCACCGCGTTCTTGACGGTCGAAAGTTCAGAGAACTTTTGTGTGACCGCATGTATGCAAGCTAAGCTTGAGCGGAATTCCGTCGAAAAAAAACATCCAAGATTTTTTTCTGACGGAATTTCCACTCGTGTGTGCGGGGCATTAGACTCTCCTTGCACATTAGTCTCTTTTTTCAATCCTCAGATTTAAGTTTGAATGGATTGTTTAGAGGCCCTCACATTTTAAAGTTTAAAATGGAAGTCTGTGCAAAAACTAAAATGCCTGCATCTATAGCCACCAACATTCTAACACTAACCTCTCTAGCTCTGAAAAGAAAAAAATAGGCATACATGCCTTTTCTACAGACCAGATCTCCAGTGGCAGAAGCTCTGATCCCACGCCGAGCTGTCAGCCACGACTTCGCTGTGTGGGCGGGTGCAGAGGACACGCCCGTCAACGGAAGCCCCATAGTAACTCTATGGGTGATGTCACTTCCCATTCACTTCTCAGCTGTTATCGGACGTGTACTCAGCAGAGCTTCCGCCGCTGGAGATTGGGTCGGATCGCCTGCAGAAAAGGTATGTATACAGATTTTTTATTTTTAGGGCTATGGAGGTTAGTGTTAGAATGTTGGTGTCTATAGATGCAGGGGTTTTAGTTTTTGCATGCATTTCCACTTTAAGTTTATCTAAAGGAGGCTATAGAATCACGTAACATCTAAAGGCCCGTACACACGATAATCGGATGGAAAAATTTGTACAACGAGCTGTCTGGTGATTTTCGTATCGTTGGTACGGTGCTCTCGACAGTCGGTTTTTTTTTTTGTCAGAGAAAAGCTGGGAGTGCAAACTATAATATTTTTGTCAGATGTGAACTCAACGTCCGATTTTCGTTTGTACAGTTTTCGTATGAAAAAAAATCCTAAGAGCAAGACTATGCATGCTCAGAATTGAAAGAATACATACAAAACTATTCAACACATTACGCTACTTCTGACGTATTCTGTTGTCCGAAACTTTTCGTATTGTAAATAACCTCTTTACTTTCGACATGAGACTAGCATGCCACAAAAAACGGACGTTCGGTCGTTTGAAAATCTAAGCGTGTGTACGAGGCTTTAGGGGCCATTTTAAAGGTAAACTACACTCGCCCCACTCCAGCAATGCGGTTCCCAGGAACTCCCTGCCAGATATTGACATCTTCTTCCAGGTTCTGATTGTCTGTGCCGAGATGATGTCACTCCAACACGTACAGATGAAATAAAACTAGAAAGTACGTAAGAGAAGAAGTGGTGTATTCCATTTTTTGATAATCAATGATTTAATAAAGGGCCATGCCCGAAGCACATTTTCATGAATACAGCCTGCTCTACTACCACATCTGCGTTCCATCCCAGGCCTCGCTGTGGTGAGTCGGTCAACATCACTTCATATTGGTGATGTCACATCCTGCGTGCCGCTTGACTACACCAGTTGCACCATCTGGCAGTTTGGAGTTCTCCGCTTGCTCCGTTGGGGGCCTCTACGTCACTGACCCTTATGGGCTCAACCAGTGGTCTATCATCTAGGGCTGGGCGATTTTTTTTCCCCCCCCAAAAAAATCTGCGATTTTTTTTTTTTTTTTTTTATTTTTTTTTTTTTTATAAAAAACTCGATTTACGATTTTTTTTTTATTTTTTTTTTTATTATATTAATTATAGTGCATCAACAAACAAAATTGCAAAGGCAAACCCTTTCTCTAACTGCAAAGTCAGTGTGCAACAAAGATTGTCAAACATCCAAATTATTAATACTGTATTTGGATTTAGCTAATAAAACAACAAAAAATCCTGAGGTTACTCTTAGTTGAATTGAACTGTGCCCGTGCCTCACTGTGCCCGTGCCTCACTGTGCGAGTAGATGTAATTGGGGTAACGCTGCCCAGTGCCATTCCGGATACGCCCCTTGCAGCCCTGCTATGGAAACTCTGAAATAACAAAAAATAAAAAATCGATTTTCTTCAAATCTAAATCGATTTGAACTCAACTCGATTTCAAGATTAAAATCGTTTTTTGTTTTTTTTTCCCAGCCCTACTATCATCCCTTCCATTGGGTGAATGCCTATGCGACATCTGGCAACTACACATCTTTTGGCCATCCCCAGCACCGGCCCTGATCTGCCTGAGTCAGCCTGCCGAGGTTTGGGTGAAATCGAGGTTCATAATCAAGCATGATGTTTAACATTGTCTGTCGGACATATTTTAACTCTTGCCTCTCTATCCAAAACAAAAAAAAAAAGTTTGACTTTGACACTTTAGTGGTTCTAAATCGTACTTTTTTTTTTTGTTTTTTTTTTTTTTACTTAAACCTTCCAGGGAAGAGTTTCTTTAGCTCTCTGTCTAAAGCAAAACAAAAAAGGCTGTGCAACAGGTACTGTATTTTCCGTATATACTCGAGTATAAGCCGAGTTTTTCAGCACATTTTGTGCTGAAAATGCCCTCCTCGGCTTATACTCGAGTCACCTTTTTGCGCCTGATCTCCCGGATTTTGGGGACCTGGTACCGGCCGGACGTAGGTCTCCTGGACCCCAAGCTTGTCACACATGTAGCCCTTTTCTTTATCTACAAGTGTGCAAAGTTTGTTGTCTGGGGGACCTACGGCCGGGGAGCACCGATTTTTCAAAGCCGGGCACCCCTTCCATAGACTCCCATGTAAAACGTCAGTCTAGTCATGGGCACAGTGAGGCACGGGGAGAGTGAGGCATGCACATGGACACCCTAGGCTTATACTCGAGTCCATACGTTTTGTTTTTTTTCCAGTTTTTTTTTTTGTGGTAAAATTATATGCCTTGGCTTATATTCGGGTCAGCTTATACTAGAGTATATACGGTAGTTTATTTAGCTATTGTGTTTTTTGTTTTCTTTTTTATTTCACATTTCCACAAATACCGTAGAAGAGTACATAAGACCAGGTACAGTACAGTACATTATATTGTCAAAAGAGGAAGTCACGTGAACCAAAAAATCAGCAAGGGATAAGAAATGTGTTCAGAACCACACACACACACACACACACACACTTTATCAGACAAGTATCAAAAAATGAGCATACTTAACAGGTAATGCCGACACTTGCCCAGCATCTGTGCAGGAGAGACAGTTAACTCGGAGTACAGAAGGACCATACTTTTGTCATACTTCCAAGGGCAGCACCGAATGATATAGGTTAGCTTGTACATAGGAAGGGCAGCATCCACCATAGCCTCCCAGGAGAATACTTCAGGGGTGGGGGGGTTTGAAGAGGACCACTTCATCAAGATTTCCTTTTTAGCATGAAAAAGGAGATAAGCTATCAGCAACTTAGTATGGTGAGAATGCTATTCATCATCTGGGATACCCAATCGGGATGGTCAGCTGTAACCTAAGGTTTATCACCTCAAAGACCTCAGCCCAGTACTGTGCGACATAAGAGCACTCCCAAAATATGTGTAAGATCCAGGATACTAAGGCAGATCGGGATTTGGAAAGATTCTATGCAACCTAGTAGGGGTATAGTAAACCTGGTGTAAACCTTGACTTGTATCAACTTTATGTTTGGAAGATATTACCAGTTTAGGACCCTGCTCTAACAATCCTCCCAGTCGTCCTTATCCAAAGATAGAATATCACTATGCCAATATTCCCACAACTGTTCAATTTTGGGCGAATCAATTAGAAGGAGAGCACCATACAGGGTCGAAAGGGGTTTACGCAGATCCCCAGGGGTCAACCGTTCCTCAGTGGGGTCGGTCTGGAGGCTAGGCGACTTTGGAAATTGGGACCTGACAGCGTGATGAAGCTGGAAATAACAGAACCTCCTCCAACCTGGCAGATGAAACCTCTGAGACAATTTGAGAGAAGGTCAACAAGGAACCCAAGGGCATATTGTCATGTGGTGTTTCTTCAATTTTTACAGTTTTACTTTTTACTTTCTTTTTTTCTCCTGATATCTTCAGGATCTTTTTATACGTAGAGCAGGCAGGTGAAGGTAATGGTTTTTGTTTGTTTCAATTTACTATTTTTTTTATTTTTATTAAAGCTGTGATCTTTTAAATTTCAACTGAGTGATCCACTTAGGTGTCCGTTTATGAAGCAGTGAAATATAATCGCTGCTTCATTCTCCGGCATTCTCTCTCCTCTAGGTGCCAGTTTATGAAGCAGTGTAGATCGCTTTCACCTTTGGAGGAGTGAAGCGATAAAATAACGTGTCCCCCTTCATTATGTGTGTGTGTGTGTGTGTATGTGTGATAGATAGGATAGATATATCTATCTATCTATCTCTCTACACAAACACATAAAAAAAATATATATATTGTGACAGCAGGAAGGTAAAGTCACCTGGTTGCATCCAGGGGGGTAGATATATTTCGCCCAGATTCAGGCTTTACGCCGACTTATACAACTAGGTGGAGAGTTGTATAAGCCCAGCTGAGGCTAGTGGGCTCATGGATGACTCCTACCTCTAGGGAGAGTGTGGGGCGTCGTGCAGACAGGGAGTTGATGAGACCAGCTGAAGCTTGTCAGCTCATTTAGGCCTCTATAAGAACTCCCAGCTTCATTAGATGTTAGCTCATGCCTGGACCCAGACCTGTGTGGACTGTCTAGGGAGAGTGAACCCCTGTGCGGTGAGACAAAGCCTGTGTGGCTATTTGCTTGGACATTTAAAACCAGGGACTTAGGGACTAGGACAGCACTAGGCTGATCCCAGTTGTTAGTTAGGAAACCTGTATGTTTAGTCAGAGGTCAAGTTGACCAGGATTTATTTTGTTTATGTTTCTTTTGGCTTTGCTGTGTTTTGTCACTGTAAATAGAAAATAAACCGCACCTTTTTTTTGATTTTGAAAACCACAACCTCCGTTTGCTGGGCCTGTTTTTGTGTGGGGAGCCCATCCCGGGGGTCACACACACCCGCTGCCGAGCTAACCCCCTCACAGTTGGTGGAGAACCAGTGGCAGTTTTTTTTTTAAGCCAGCATGGAGGAGATACTGAAGCAGCTGGCTCTAGCAAATGCCAATCAACAGCAGACAAATGCAGGTTTGCAAAAGAGCCTTGCAGCTCATCAACAGAGCCTTGCAGCTCAACAACAGAACTTCGCAGCCCAGCAGCAAGCTCATCAACAGAGCCTTGCAGCCCAGCAGCAAGCTCACCAACAGAGTCTGGAAGCTCAGCAACAAGCCCAGCAGCAATCTGAGGCCCGCTTCATAGACCTGTTACAGAAGCAAGAGCAGAGACTACAACAAATGGAAGCAGTAATGCAGCAACGTCCGCAGACCAGTGAGGAAAGCCGTCCCACTAATACCGCGTCCTTTGGGGTGAGTCGTTTATTGACAAAAATGACTGGAGAGGATGATCCAGAGGTATTTTTGACCACATTTGAAAGGACTGCTGAAAGAGAAAAGTGGCCTGAGGAGCAGTGGGCTGGACTGGTGGCTCCTCTGTTAACTGGTGAATCGCAGAAGGCTTACTATGACCTAGAGCCTGACCAAGCAAAAGACTATGTGATGCTAAAAGCTGAAATATTGGCAAGGCTGGGTGTCACCCAGGCTGTCCGGGCTCAGCGTGTGCATAACTGGACTTTCCAGCTTGGAAAACCCCCCAGGTCTCAAATGTATGATCTCATTCACCTGAGCAGAAAGTGGCTACAGCCAGAGACTTTGTCCGCACCAAAGATTGTGGAACGTGTTGTAATGGATCGGTTTTTGAGAGCTCTTCCTACTGCCATCCAAAAGTGGGTAAGCCATGGAGACCCAGAGATGGCCGATGGTCTTGTGGATCGTGTGGAGAAATACTTGGCTACAGAGAACCTGACGGCCTCTTCCAGAGACACTCTGACTTTCCACCCTAAGACCAGACCATCCCCAGGGGCGGATAAGAGGATTCCAAGGGGTGAGGGTGGAGAGAGTGAGAGGGTGGGAGCTCTACCCCAAGTTTGGCGAGAACAGCCTGGGAAATCAGCGGCTCAAGAGGCGGCAAGAAGGATCGTTTGCTACCGCTGCCGGCAAGCGGGACATATTGCAGCCAATTGCCCGGTTGTGGAGGAACCCATGCAGTGTGACTTTCTGACGGGCAGACGTCAGTCGCTGTGTGTGACAGTCGCATGCACTGCCATTCGAGGAACTGAGAAACATTTATGCAAAATGTGTGTTAATGGTAGAAATGTTGTGGTATTGCTGGATTCAGGTAGCCTTGTGACCCTGATAAAGGCTGAGTTAGTTAAAACAGAGGTCTCTGGGAATAGCAAGGTAGCTGTTATTTGTGTGCATGGGGACACCCGAGAGTATCCAGTGACTACAGTGTGTTTCGAGACCCCCAAAGGTACCCTCTCTCATCCAGTGGGCTTAGTATCTCAGTTACCGCATGACGCCATTGTGGGAAGGGATTTTCCGAAGTTCTGGGAACTGTGGGATGATCCTGAGCCCCCCACTGGTGCCCCTATGTACCAGGAATGTGATAGCCAGAACTCCCCTGAGAGTGGTGAGGACTCTCCAGAATTTCCCTTATCAGTATTGGCAGGGGAGACTCAAGAAACTGGAGAGGAGCCCACCTCCTCAGACGTAAACCTACCGTCTGTGGAGTTTTCTGATCTTGAGGTTCACAGGGAAAACTTTGCCACAGAACAGTTGAAAGACCCCGCCCTAATAAAGGCACGGGAAAACGTAGTGAAAATAGATGGCGAGTTAGTGAACCCAGATAATACCTGCACTTACCCATACTTCAGCGTAGAGAAGGACCTACTGTATCGGGTGGCAAAAAGGGCAGAAGAAACCGTTGAGCAGCTTGTGGTGCCCAAACCTTACAGGAAGTTGGTGTTGGAGTTGGCCCATGGGCACATTCTTGGAGGTCATCTGGGGACAGAGAAAACCCGAGAGAGGGTATTACAGAGATTCTATTGGCCGGGGGTAATGAAGGACATAGAAAATTATTGTTCCTCCTGCCCTGTGTGTCAGAGGTCGGCCCCGATGCCACATTTCCGTAGCCCGCTGGTCCCTCTACCCATCATTGAGGTCCCGTTTGAGAGGATCGCCATGGATTTGGTAGGTCCTATAATCAAGTCCGCTAGGGGGCACCAGTACATATTAGTTATAATGGACTATGCCACCCGTTATCCAGAAGCGATCCCTCTCCGAAATACCTCGGCCAAAACCATAGCCAAAGAGCTATCTCTTGTGTTTAGCCGGGTGGGTATTTGTAAAGAACTGCTTACGGACCAAGGTACACCCTTTATGTCCCGGGTTATGAAGGAGCTGTGTAAATTGTTCAAAGTGACGCAATTACGTACATCTGTGTATCACCCCCAAACCGATGGGCTGGTTGAAAGATTCAACAAAACCCTAAAACAAATGTTGAAGAAAGTGGTGGATAGAGATGGAAAGGATTGGGACTGTCTACTTCCTTATCTGATGTTTGCTATTAGGGAGGTGCCCCAATCCTCTACGGGATTCTCCCCCTTTGAGTTACTGTATGGGAGACACCCAAGAGGGCTGTTGGATATTGCCAAGGAAACTTGGGAAAGTGAGAGTTCTCCCCACAGGAGTGTGATTGAGCATGTCGCCCTGATGCAAGACCGAATTGCACAGGTAATGCCCATCGTGAAGGAACATTTGGCCCAAGCGCAGTTAGCACAGCAGAGAGTGTACACCCGTGGAGCCAAGACCCGTACCTTTTCCCCGGGGGATAGGATACTGGTACTTGTCCCTACGGTTGAAAGTAAATTCCTTGCCAAATGGCAAGGCCCCTACGAGATAATGGAAAAAGTGAGCGAAGTGAATTACAAGGTCAGACAACCAGGAAGGCGAAAGCCCGAACAGATCTATCACGTTAATCTGTTGAAAGCCTGGAGGGATAGAGAGTCCCTAGTCGCAGACACTTGGTCACCAGCTCAAACTGGTTGCGTGATTCCTGAGGTTGGAATAGCAGCCACCTTGTCACAACCCCAACAACAGGAGGTTAAGGAGTTTGTGCTTCGCAACAAGGAGGTATTCTCTGAGCTGCCGGGACAAACATCTGGGGTAGAGCATGACATCATTACCCCGCCCGGTGAAAGGGTGATGTTAAAACCCTATCGTATCCCAGAGGCCTGACGGGAGGCAATACGGGAGGAAGTACAGAAAATGCTGAACTTAGGGGTGATAGAGGAGTCCCAAAGTGATTGGTCTAGTCCCATTGTGTTGGTGCCTAAACCGGATGGGAGCTGGCGATTTTGTAACGATTTTCATCAGTTGAACAAAGTTACAAAATTTGACACCTACCCCATGCCACGTATAGATGAGTTGATCGACCGGCTGGGAACAGCCCGATACATGACGACTCTTGACCTCACAAAAGGGTATTGGCAAATCCCTCTGGCCAAATTGGCCAAAGAGAAAACCGCATTTGTAACCCCAGACGGGGCGTTCCAATATAAAAGAATGCCGTTCGGGTTACAGAATGCGCCGGCCACATTCCAGCGGAAAATGGACCAGATGCTGAGGCCCCATTGGAAGTATGCTGCGGCTTACCTGGATGACGTAATTGTCCATAGCACAGATTGGGCCTCACATCTGCCAAAAGTGCAAGCAGTCCTGGACTCTGTTCGGGAAGCGGGGTTTACGGCTAACCCCAAGAAGTGTACCATTGGGCAGGAGGAGGCCAAATATCTTGGGTACACCATTGGGAGGGGAGTAATAAAACCCCAACTCAACAAAGTCGAGGCCATCCAGAGTTGGCCACGTCCCAACAGCAAGAAGCAGGTACGAGCCTTTCTGGGAATCGCTGGGTATTATCGGCGATTCATTCCCCACTTTGCTTCTAAGGCTGTGCCCCTAACCAACCTGACGAAGGGGAAAGGGTCGGTCATGATTAAATGGACCCCCGAGGCTGAGGCAGCATTCCAATTCTTGAAACAAGCCGTATGTAACCAGCCAGTGTTGTACTCACCCGACTTCTCTAAAGACTTTGTCGTACAAAGTGATGCGTCAGATGTGGGGTTAGGAGCAGTATTGTCCCAGGTCTGGAACGGGGAAGAGCACCCAGTCATTTACCTCAGCAGGAAGTTGAAGTCCAATGAGGTAAATTACGCCACCGTTGAAAAGGAGTGTTTAGCGGTGAAGTGGGCTCTAGATTCCCTTCGGTACTACCTGCTAGGTAGGCACTTTGACTTGGTTACGGATCACGCTCCGTTAAAATGGATGGCTCAAAACAAGGAAACAAATAGAAGAGTGAATAGGTGGTTCCTGGCCCTCCAGGAATTCAACTTCACAGTAAAGCATCGCCCTGGCGTTCAAATGGGGAATGTGGATGCTTTGTCTCGAGTACATGAATGCCTGATTGCTGGTGTTCCAACCCCGAGGTTAAAACAAGAGGGGGGGGTATGTGACAGCAGGAAGGTAAAGTCACCTGGTTGCATCCAGGGGGGTAGATATATTTCGCCCAGATTCAGGCTTTACGCCGACTTATACAACTAGGTGGAGAGTTGTATAAGCCCAGCTGAGGCTAGTGGGCTCATGGATGACTCATACCTCTAGGGAGAGTGTGGGGCGTCGTGCAGACAGGGAGTTGATGAGACCAGCTGAAGCTTGTCAGCTCATTTAGGCCTCTATAAGAACTCCCAGCTTCATTAGATGTTAGCTCATGCCTGGACCCAGACCTGTGTAGACTGTCTAGGGAGAGTGAACCCCTGTGCGGTGAGACAAAGCCTGTGTGGCTATTTGCTTGGACATTTAAAACCAGGGACTTAGGGACTAGGACAGCACTAGGCTGATCCCAGTTGTTAGTTAGGAAACCTGTATGTGTAGTCAGAGGTCAAGTTGACCAGGATTTATTTTGTTTATGTTTCTTTTGGCTTTGCTGTGTTTTGTCACTGTAAATAGAAAATAAACCGCACCTTTTTTTGATTTTGAAAACCACAACCTCCGTTTGCTGGGCCTGTTTTTGTGTGGGGAGCCCATCCCGGGGGTCACACACACCCGCTGCCGAGCTAACCCCCTCACAATATATATACATACATACATACATACATAGTCTTGGGGGGTCTGAACGAGGTAGAAGGAAGTTAAAAATCTTCCTCCTTCCCCCTCAGATCCCCCGAGATTCTCTCTTCACTCCCCGATTCTCCACCTCTGAGCTGGTGAATTGGGGATTGTGAATTCTGACACAGATCACCAGTGAATCGCTGAGATCACATCTTCATAAACTGTCCGTTTCTGTGTCAGTCAATGAGGAGTCTCAGTGTGCAGAGATCATTGGCGGGAGAACATGTTCAAACACTTCTCCCCTGATTATCTCTGTTATATAAACTGTTTATAGACTGTAAACAGTGGTGATCCTTGGGATCACAGCTGTTCAGTTTCATAAATGGATACCTAGGTGACTATCTTTGGGGGTTATTTACGAAAGGCAAATCCACTTTGCACTACCAGTGCAAAGTGCACTTGAAAGTGCAGTCGCTGTAAATCTGAGGGGAACATCTGCTGTTTTTATCATCCAATCCTGTGCATGCTAAAATGCTGTTTTTTATTTTTCTTGCAAGTCCCTTTCGGATCTACAGCGACTGCACTTCCAGTGCAATTTCAAGTGCACTTTGAACGGTGATGGGGAAGATTTGTGAACTAAATGTTCTCATAACAGTCTGAAACAAGCTGAAATCTTGGCTTTATTTGGGCAAAGTATATATGATTTCTGATAGATCCAATATTTTAGAGTCCTGTAAATTCGGGTAGCCCTTCTACAGTTGGGGTTCTTGGTAACTGTGGTTAAGTTGTTGAACAAAAAATTACTGATTTCGTATTTCACATAACAATGTATGCCAAGTCCACTGTCTTACTGCTGAGTATTGCAAGATTTTCCATAATCTTTCCTTGTCATCCTTCAACCCTGTAAGGTTACTGAAACTTTCAATGCATAGTCCAGGTTGTTATTTTCAGCTGCTGATTGATTGCTAGTGGTTAAGCTGTGTTCATTTTCTATATAATAATAACCCGGTGAAGACTGAACACATAATTGAGGCACTTAGTCATAAAATCAAACCACTTAATGGTATCGTATTAAGGTCGCCCTTCTCTAAATATAAAATAAAGATTGTCAGCAAATGGTCCTAATAGCCCTTTTAAGTTTTGACATATTAAATCAGTGCGGCGTGTTTGAGAAGGTGTTCTAATATGACTTTACCGATGATCTTGGTAGCTGTTCCTATCTAGAAAGTATTAAATATGTACAATCTCCAATTTAAGCATCTACATAAGGGTTTATAGATTCCACATCTAAGCATTAATGCTGCAAGGGTAATTTTTGAGCTTTCTAATACACAAAAGCCCAGCTTCTGCTAAACTTTTTTTTAGTGAATCTGCTGACAAAAAAAATATTTTTCCACCCTACTGTAAATGGGCTTTTCCACAATGGTTACTTTCATATTGTATAATTGGTAATCCTTAGCACCCTTTCCTTCTTCCACTTACCTGTTGATGACTGATCCTGTTAGCATGGCTCATTTCTTCTCACTTCCTGTAAAGGGCTGACCATGCTGCAAGACTGCTGATCAGATATTTCTCCTTCTGATCAAATTTGATTTGCCACTACTTCCCTGCAGCACCTGCTCTTTGGACTATGTTGTCACATAGACATTGCACTTCCCCTGATGTATCAGTGTTGTCACAATGGAGAAAGCTCTGAGAACACATACTACTATGCGATAATTGCAGTTCCTCCCATCTTCTTTTGGCTCTTGGGAGATGCAGTTCAAGATGAGGAAAATGTATTCTCGGTGATGTCTGCCAACCGCTTCACCTGAAAGGTTAAGGTCATGTGGCCTTAAGAAATCATAGTATTTTTTTTCTTCATGTTTTGGTGAAATTTCATGGTTACGCTGCAGTGTTATCCATGCAGTACAATAATGTGTAGAGTCTAGTCTTGTGGTATCTTTGCTTTCCATGTAGTGTACGAAGGCCTAAAACCTATTGATGAGTCTTACTGCTGTCTGTGTTCCCCACAAAGTGTGTTTGTACATGCATTTTTGCGTGTGTTTTTTTTTTTTTTTTTTTAGGCCAATTAAAAGCAGGTTACTATTACGAGGAGACCATTGTTTGGCGAGGGGGAAAAATGCATGTTACTCCCCATATTATTATTATTATTATTATTATTATTATTTATTTTTTTGCGGTTCTTTCAGATGTTCCCATTAAACAAGCCTATACCTGTATTTCTTTGGTGCAGCTAGAGACTGCACATCGCTCAGATGTGAATGGGACCCATAGAATAAAATGGAAATCCAGTTTTGAGTTCTGACGTACTTCCGGAAAAGCACTTCAAATCAATCGGGTGCATGGGGTCTTAAAGTGGTACTCCAAGGCAAAATAAAAAATGACATTTGTAATGCAGTGTTTCCTGTAACTTTTTTGTTTGTTCATCCTGGCAATAAGTAGGGTTTGTTTTATTTCCTGCAACAGATCAAGCTTTCCAGCAAATGTGGATGTTAAAGAGATGAGACAAACCATTTCACACTGAAGGGGTGCTTACAATGGTCAGCCTTGTTTGTGTGTTGGCAATGACTGGTGTTTTTACAGTGCAGTAAAATCCTGGTCGCGGATATGCGAATTGGCCCTAAATAGTGTTGGATGGAGTTTGGCTATAATTTATTGGTCCATCTAACACTAGCGATTCCAGACAATGCTGCTGTCCCAGAGTGTCTATTGCTCTTCCCATAGAGAGGCAGGTTCACCAGGTGAAAATAAGAGAAATCTAAGAATGGATAACTGATGCAGCCAGCCACCACATCCAACAATTGGTAAGCTGCAATATGTCATTTTTACCTGTACATTCCCATATGGTATCAGTTCTACCAGGATCAAAGCTGCAGGTAAAGGTAATCAGACTGGTTTAACAGCTGTTTGATCACTTTTACAGGGCTTGGAAGTGCTGTTGTTCATCCCTTGTGATGACAATAAAGCTTAAAATTTACAAGGGGAAACAAAGTTGTGCTTTGGTTTACCAGCCCTCACCTCTAACATGACAGCTTGAGGGGGTTGAACTTATGCATCACTTTGCAGGGCTGCAGAAATTATACCCCCTTTCGCAGGACTCGTGCCATCTCAACAGCCATGTAATCAAGTGCAGTGATGCAGGCTTTACAAGGTTAAGAACTGCTTTTCAGAGGGCATTTGACATGCGGCTGGGAGGCAATATGTTAACTGTGCACCGCCTTTTTTAACCCTTAAAAATTCCCCACCTCGCTGACGCGAACAGGGACGGACGTGCTTTGGAGGAGCTCCGGGTCTCCAGTAATCCATCCGTCGCCATCCGGACCGCTAAAACCCCTATTCGGGTCCTAAATACTCACCGGCCTGCTCACCTTGCCCCACTGCAGTGTCCTAGACCGTTGTTCCGGTGTGAATCGGTCGGGAGACGCCCGAGATCCGACGCCTTCAGCGCCTATAGTAGCCGCCATCTTCTCGGCCTAAAGCCTCCCGGAGGATCCGGACCCCAGCTGTCTTAGAGGTAAGGGACCACCATCCGTCCCTACCCGCCACCCATCCTCTTGCCTTGAGACTACCTGGAGGCAGAGCCGGATCCCGGAAACATCTGTGGGGGCCGTTACTCCACGCGGCCTAGTGAGGCCTTGAATCCCCAGCCTCTCCTGCGGCTGTACCCCCGCGAGTGCGTAGTGCGGCCGGCTCGATCCGAATCTGAGGGCCGGGATCTCCACTCAGCACCCGCCCGGACCCCCATCCTGGGCCCTGTCTTCAGCTGAGGGAGCCTTCTGGACTGCTCCCGTCCACGAGGGCCCCGCCGCCATCTTGAGGCCTGCGGGGGCTCCGAATCCCCAGCGCTTGAGTACCGCGACCGCGAGGCGAGCGGTGAACACCTCAGGATACACCCGAGTAAACCTCCCTGGCCTAACGGGACAGACCTGAGGAGGTCCGAAGGCCGGCAGAGGCATCCTGTGGCAGACGGCGCACTGAGCATTGAGGTGAGCGGCGGCCATCTTGCTACACCCTGGGCATACTAGTAGCCTCTCCATCCCCCATAATCCACAACCAAACCCCAAATTAACATCCGGCCCGCAAGGGGGGAGACCCAAGCTGCAGGGTGGGAGAACTTGCCTAACCCCAGCGATCATCCAGTCCCTGTCCCCATAGACACCTGAATCGGCCATCTTGCTACACTCAACAGCAGTGTAATTGGGGCTCCATGTATTCTTTTAAGTCACACTTCAGAGGCTCCTGAACTACCCAGCAGATTGGTCTACCAAGCTCAATCCCCTTCATTAGATCTCATTACTTCTAAATTCAAAAGACGCCGCATTCTGCATCACTATACTCCTAGGAGCGGCCATCTTGCTACACCACATTAACCTGTTCTCCCGGGTTCCTAATTGGTTTACTCTTACTCTGATGGTCCCGCACCCCCCTCATCAGGAAGTACATGTCATTATTGCAGTCCTGTAATGAGTCTTTAACCTACGATACACGAGACAGGATGTACTAAAAGACATAGTAAGGGGGCGCATACGCAGCTCGTAGGATGGCGAACGAACTTGACTAGAGCTCCGGCCTCACCTCCTGCATCCGAAGCTCCCGCTCCGCTACACTAGAGACTTTTGCTCCGGGAGCCACCTCCACTGAACCGGGAACCCCTCAGCTACCTGCCGAACGTTGTATGGGTAAGATCGGCGACCAGAGGCACATATACCAGACACGATCCTCACAGGCCGCATCGCAACCCGCGTGCCACATGGAAAAATACCTGCTTAGGCCGCAGTCCCCGGCCTCAATTTCTACGACAGAAGCCGCAGATCAGCCAGACGCACTCCCGCTGGTCGATCCCTCATTGTTTATAGATAACCCCCCTGCCTTCTCACACAACAGCTCCTCGCAGCACCCTCCAATGACGTCCCTGGTAACTGTAGATTTCCTGGACCTGAAACTGCAGACATTGCTCCAGAGTATCACTCACAACGTTGCAAAGGAGGTTAATAAACTAGCTCACGAACTGAGAGGGGAGATTGACCAGCTAGGGGAAAGAACAGACACCCTTGAAACAAAACTAGATAAGGTGGTGAATTATGTACAAGCCTTAGAAGAGGAGAATGCTAACCTAAAGAATGCAGTACTACAACTGCAGGTGCAGCAAGAAGACCTCGAGAACAGAGAACGTAGGCAAAACCTCCGCATACGGGGAGTCCCTGAGTCTGTTGTTGACAAGGACATTAGGCCATACTTGCTAGCCCTGTTTAACTCCCTGGCACCCGATATCCCGGACATTGATCTGCGTTTCGACAGAGCACATAGATCACTGGCCCCTAAACCTCCTCAGGGTGCTAATCCCAGGGACATCATAGTCCGCTTTCATTTTTACGAAAGTAAAGAGGCCCTGACAATCGCCACAAGAAACAAACCTAGAGTGGACTTTAGGGGGGCAAAGATACAAATCTTCAGCGACCTATCGCCCATAACGCTAAATAAAAGACGCAACCTTCGTCCTATTACTGCCCACTTACAGCACCACCACGTACCCTATAGATGGGGCTTCCCCTTTCGTCTGACGGTGACCAAGGATGGCGCGCAACACACCCTGAGGGACCTCCAGGAAGGTGAGTCCTTTGTCAGGAGCCTGGGACTCCCCCCTGTTCCTGAGGAGGATCTGCAAGCCCAATTCCCACCCTCTAGACCTCTGTCAACACCCGGAAAGATGTGGACCCCGGTCCGTCACAGACCCAGAAAAACCACGTTCACCCCACAAGGGAACACATCTTCTAAAGGCCCCACCTGAAATATCCACGGACCCTCACGTCTGGTATGTAATCCTTTTTCTCCTGTCCCCCGATCTACTTAAGTCACAGAGGCCCTGATGTTGGGCCTATGCAATCCCTTTGAAAAGTCTCTGGGCTCAGAGACCGGGGTTTTCCCCCTTCTACTTGTTCATCCATGGGCGACTGCCCTCAGGGACAACTACAGTTCTACGGTTCCCACTTAACTTTGACTTTTTCTACATTTGCTTTTTCGGATCAGGTTGAGACCGGTTAGCTCGGCCATGCGAGCTGCTGTGTTTCCCCCAATATGGTCGTGTTTTTTTGACCATAATCCCTTGGAGATGAGTTTCTCCTCGGGCACTCTACCTATATGGTGTGTCGTTTTTGTTTTACTCTTTTTTTTCTTTTTGTTCTCCCATGTTGTTTTTTGGGGATCCTTTTTGATCCCATATTTACCTACGTTGGAATCTTCTATTCACGAATGTATGTTATATTACATGTTTTCATATCGTTAGGGTTGCACGGAGGTCTATTTTTTTGAACTGCTCAGAAAATGTTTCTATGTTTTTATTCCCATGTTCTTTCTATATGGGTTTAAACATACAATTGTGCGAAGTCTTTTGTCTACAATATGGTATACGCTTAATGCATTTTACACGAATGTAATGTCAGATTTTTCCCCATTCTGCACCTATGGCAGTTAGTGTCTTCTCATGTAACGTTAAAGGTCTAAAATTCCATCCGGAAGAGATGGCTTGCCCTTAAAGAGTTCAAAGCATCTAATGCTGAGGTGATCATGGTCCAGGAGACACATTTTAGGGCGGGGGGCTCTTTCAAATTTGCTTCTAGGCACTACCCCACAACTTTTGTGGCGTCTTCTCCCTCTGGAAAAGCTGGAGTGGCGATGCTCCTTAAACGCTCATCCACCATACAGGTGAAATCCTCATATTTGGACCCCCAAGGTCGCTTTATCCTCCTGGACTGTGGTCACCAAAATACTTATTTTACTTTAGCGAATGTATATGTTCCCAACACAGGCCAAATTGGTTTTCTTGACACTTTCTTTGACAAACTACACAAATATGCCCAACCCTTTCAGATTATTGGGGGTGATTTTAACTTGTGCATGTCTCCAATTAGGGATAGGGCCGCCCTTTTTCAAGACAAACCTCCACTACAGGCACATAAATCTTCCTCCTCGTTCCGCAAAATAGTTAGAACAAATAGACTGTTTGTTTGATTCTTGGAGGGTAAAACACCCGACAGCCAAACAGTTCACCTTCTTCTCTCCACCCCACAAGCTGTACACGAGAATTGACTATTTTTTCATCTCTGCACCCCTATTGCCATACCTGGTTGACGCCAACATTCTCCCAATTACATGGTCTGACCATGCTCCCATCACTATAGACCTCTTATTGTCCTCACCCACGCCTAGGAGATGTCACTGGCGCCTTAACGAGTCACTCCTAAACTCATCTAAGACCCATTTACCACTACAAGACAAACTGAATGAATATTTTCAGATAAATAAAGACTCAGTGTCGGAGATCTCTGTTCTGTGGGAGGCACATAAGGCGTTCTTCAGAGGTGAATGCATCGCAACTGGATCTCGCCTTAAAAAAGACAGTGTTTTGCAGAGATCGACTTTACTGACTCAGTTATTAGAAGCTGAACAAAAACTTCTCGGACGCCCCACGATGGAGGGTCTCAGAGCCGTAACAGCACTACGGAATCGTATCAAAACATTAGATTCGGCAAGAATCACTAAATCCATGCTCTGGGCAAAGCAAAAATTTTATGAATTTGCCAATAGACCCCATAGGATGCTTGTCCAAATTCTGAAACCACGCCCCCATTCATCTTTACCCGACTTCTTAACACAACAAGACGGTAAGCCCACATATTGCCCTAGAATTATGGCTAATGTATTCGGAGACTTCTATAAGAAACTATATAATTGCCTATCCACAGACCCGACCACTCAATTCACACAAGATAAGTTTAACAATTTTATGGACTCTTTTAAGCTTCCCACTCTGTCCCCAGACGATCGCTCAAGTCTAAACGCACACGTGTCGGTTGAAGAGATCACTGCAGTTATTAAACAGCTACCGACTAATAAAACCCCAGGGCCGGATGGTCTTCCCTACTCCTACTATAAAAAATTCCTCCCCACCATCTTACCCTACATGGAAAAACTTTATGCCTCCTTTAATGAACGGAAAAATCCCCCACGCTCAATTCCTACATGCGTTCGTCACGGTGATCCCCAAACCAGGGAAAGACCCATCCTTACCTGACAACTACCGCCCCATTGCTCTCCTAAATTCTGACTATAAAATTTTTACAAAAATACTTGCCAACAGACTGTCCCTGCTCCTCCCCAAACGAATCCACAGAGACCAGGTCGGTTTCGTGCCATCCAGACATGCTGGGGACAATACTAGACGAACCATAGATTTAATAGACCTCCTGACCAAAACCAAGCGACCGGCTATAATTCTCAGTTTAGACGCACAAAAAGCGTTTGATCGCCTGAATTGGTCATTTTTGTTCGCTACACTTTCAAGATTTGGTTTCTCGGGTCCATTTATACAAGCATTAAAGGCACTATACTCTACTCCTACGTCTCAGGTACAGTTGGCCTCCCACACCTCGGCGTCATTCCCCCTTAGCAACGGTACTAGGCAAGGTTGCCCACTATCGCCCCTGCTCTTTATTTTAAGCCTTGAGCCCTTGGCAGCAGCCATATGCGTCCACCCGGACATTAGGGGAGTGACGTTGAGGCGTCTGGAATACAAATTATCTCTTTTTGCAGATGATGTGCTGCTGACAATTACCCACCCACACATTTCTCTCCCCTCTCTCCATTCAACCTTACAAACCTTTGGCCATATCTCCGGATTCAAAATTAACCCGACTAAAACCGAAGCTTTACCCATTAATATTCCGGCTGACCTTCTTCTAACCCTGCAAACCAACTTCAAGTATAGATGGTGCATGCAGTCCCTTCAGTATCTCGGTGTACGTCTATCCCGATCGTACTCCACTCTCTACCAAGAAAATTTCCCCCCCCCCTCTTCTCAGACATCAACAAGCTACTTAAAAAATGGACAACACTCCCTGTCTCTCTCATTGGTAGAATCAACGTTTTGAAGATGTCTATTCTCCCCAAGCTGCTGTATATTTTCGAAACACTCCCTGTAGCAATCCCATTGACCCAACTTAAATTACTTCATAGGAACTTTCTGAATTTTATATGGAATAACAAGTCCCACAGGATTGCCAGTTCGGTTCTCCTGGCCCCCCGCTCACGTGGGGGGCTGGGGGCACCGGATGTAATCAAATATTATTATGCTACTCACCTCAGAGTCATTTCCTCGTGGACATCTCGCTATGCATCAAACAGATGGTCAGAAATCGAGATAAATATTACTTCCCCTGCACATCCATGTAGTCTACTTTGGCCCTCTTCAGATAAATTTACATCTCAAATACGGAAGATCTGCCTGAGCCCTATGATATTCACACTCTCAATCTGGAAACGCTGCTCAAGTAAATATGCTCTATCTTCCCAATGCCCCCCACTGATAAACATTTTATTTAACCCAGAAATTCCCGACAGCTTATCCTATGACTCCATGATGCCGTGGACCCAGGCAGGCATATTTCAATTGCGACATCTGGTGCATCCAGTAACACGCACTTTACTCCCTTTTTCGGAACTGCAAGCCAAACATAACTTACCGAACACACTACTCTTTTTTCTTACTTGCAGGTAAAACATTATTTTGTATCTAGATCACCCCAATTGACCCTGGTGGTTCCTACAGAATTTGAAAAGCTATGCTCGTATGGCCCACATGAACCTCAACAAATTTCTTGCATCTACAAGATCCTCCAGAGCACTGATCCCATTTCTGAACAGACCCACTCATATATGAGGAAATGGGCCCAGGTCCTTCATAGTCCTATCTCTATAGCTCAGTGGGGGGCGATATGGGATGCTACCTCTAAAGTCTCCAGATGCGTGGC
The DNA here is from genome assembly GCA_029206835.1 of Rana muscosa. Classification (NCBI taxonomy): domain Eukaryota; kingdom Metazoa; phylum Chordata; class Amphibia; order Anura; family Ranidae; genus Rana; species Rana muscosa. The sequence goes on along the minus strand of CM055117.1, from coordinate 678,836,136 downwards.
CCAGAGGGAAACGGCATACAAAATCTTAATGTTTTGGTACAGGACCCCTGAATTTCTAGCAACTCATAAACTAGCTCCATTTAGTCACTGTTGGAGGTGTGGCTCCTCTGTGGGCTCGCACTTCCACATATTTTGGGAATGCCCTGTTTTGGTCCCCTTTTGGACCAATGTTCATGCCTTGCTGGAAAAGATATTGGAGATCCAGATCCCTTTCCAACCCATACACCTGCTATTAGGCTTACCTCTTCGGAATACCACCAAAACTATTAACAAACTACTGACATTCATCTTACTAGCAGCTAAACGAGTGATCCCGCAACATTGGCGTTCCACTGTTCCGCCTACCTTTGCGCAATTCCTTTCTGCGGTCACTGATATTCGTAAAATGGAACATATCACGGCAATCATAGAGGATGCACTACCAAAATTTGAGGTCATTTGGGAAAAATGGGATACATCGGAATATAATAATTCGGAATACTAGACCCTCACACCGAGATAAGGAAATGGTCTTTCTGGGATCACACTGTATGTTCAGGAAATTTTAGCTCCAGTTCCCATCACTGATTGCCTTTGTGTTAACATGATAGCATATCAAGGTATTAAATACCACATTACCTCCCCTTTACGTGACCCTTACACTGTCTAATGGTTCACTCGAACGACTTGTTTTCTACCCTTGTTATATAACTTTATGTCTGCACATGCAAGTTGTACAATGTTCATATTTGCTGATTGTGATATATGCTTGTAATGCCTCATAAAAATTTACATAAATAAACAATTTAAAAAAAAAAAAATTCCCCACCTCTGTGACGCAGCCCCATTCGCTAGAATGTCTCATTCAGTGGCGGTACTGCCCGCCAGATACAAAAGGGGGTATTACTTTTGCAATGATGTAAACCTGGCCTCAAGTGTAAAATAGGCTGATCTCTGCACAGCTGCCTTTGTGCATTTGAGATGCAGCCTTGAAGGACAGACAGTCTTGATCGCCAAAGGAACCTGGTAAAATTATACTTTCCTGATTTGTGGAAAAGGCACGACTGGACAAATGCTTATCAGGACCTGGCTCCGATTTTTATTATAACAGTACTAATGGATTGTAATAGAAAATAACGTAGTTTTCATTTCCCAGAATGCCATTTTACAAGCCAACTTCATATCGTGTTTTTGCGGCTTAGTATATAGTATTCTTAGCCATGTAAGCAGATGTAAAAGTGAATGTCAAAGAAAATTCCCCCAGTGTTGTCCTATGAAAGAATCACCACCCAGATGGATATAAATAAAGGAGCAATCTTTTTCTTTTAGCTCTGATCTGTTTTGATGTGCCAATTAAAAGGGGAGAATCACATGAAAAAAAAGCTTGGCTGCAGGGCTGTGTGCTGCATTTCTCACATTGGCTTTTGTTCCTAGACATTTTTAGAACAGTCTGTTCCAAGGAGATTAGAAGGCATAGAAAATGGTGACAACCTTGTGATTACAGTACTGTATCTGTAAAACTGGGTGGTACTATCAGAAAATAGTCTAGGCTGTTTACAACAATGCTTTCAATCCTAAAAAGAATTGCTAAAATGTATGCAATATGTAGTTTATGTAAACATGATATAGCTTTTCCCCTCAGTGTTGTAATTTTATGTATATATTATAACAGACAGATTGATTCTATATGGAAATGTGGTAGAAAAATAGAGATTTTATGTGAAGTTCCATAAAAAGTTCAATAAGTGTGGGGAGTAGGGGTAATAACCTCCCCCTAGAATTTGTGATTATATTGAGTTGATATAAAAAGTCTTTGCACCCCTGTTTAAAATGTGATGTTAAAAAATGAGACGAAGATCAATCATTTCAGAACTTTTTCCACCTTTTTTATTGTGACCTATAAAACTGTACAACTCAGTTAAACAACAAACTGAAATCTTTTAGGTGAAGGGAAGAAAAAATAAAACAATATGGTTGCATAAGCATGCACACCCTTAAAGCACCTTTTGATTTTATTACAGCACTTAGTCTTTTTGGGTATAGCCTCGTACACACGGCCGGTTTTCTCGGCAAGAAAGCTGCTGGGAGAGCTTTTTGCAGAGAAAACCGGCCGTGTGTATGCTTTATCGTCTGGAAAACTGCTGGGAATCTCAGAGAAAAATGGAGAACCTGCTCTCTATTTTTCTTGTCTGGATTCTCGGCAAAGTTTTCCTGCCGAGAAAACCGTGAGTGTGTATGCTTGCCTGTCCCAGGTAAGCCTGCGCATGCTCGATGAGACTTCAACGAATTTGCGGTAGCATACAAGGGTAGTGTAGGGTGTAGCAAGATGGCGGCGACGGCATCGAATGTGACGAGCGCAGGCTCGTCGTAGTCAATGACGTCACCACGTTCTTGCCATTCAAAAGAACGGCGGTTCTTTTGAATGGCCGAGTGTACACAGGGCTAGGCAAGCTTGCCAGGAAAACCGACGGTTTTCTAATAGACAGGATTCTCGCCCGTGTGTACGAGGCTTCTGAGTTTATCAGCATGGCACATCTTGACTTGGCAATATTTGCCAATTCTTTGCAAAAACACTTCAGATCTGTCAGATGGCGAGGGCATCTCCTATGCACATCCCTCTTTAGATCACCCCACAGATTTTCAATGGGGTTCAGGTCTGGGCTCTGGATGGACCATTCCAAAACTTTAATCTTCTTCTGGTGAAGCCATACCTTTTTGTTGATTTGGATGTATGTGTTGGGTCGTTGTCAGATGTGTGTTTGTAAAAATTAGCCGGGCTTGGATGTTTTTCTTCAGAAAAGGCTTCTGAATACGGGGGATTGTTGTCACATGTACCACACAGCCAGTACTTAGATATTCCTGCAGCTCCTTTTAATGTTGCTGTAGGCCTCTTGGCAGCCTCCCTGACCAGTTTTTCTTATCTTTTTATCAATTTTGGAGGGATGTCCAGTTCTTGGTAATGTCACTGTTGTGCCATATTTTCTCCCCTTGATGACTGTCTTTACTGTGTTCTATGGTACAGTATATCGAATGCCTTGGAAATTCTTTCGTACCCTTCTCCTGACTGATACCTTTAAACAACAAGATCCCTCTGATGCTTTGGAAGCTCTCTGCGGACCATGGCCCTTTGCTGTAGGGGGCGACTAAGAAAATGTCAGGAAAGATTTCCTAGAACAGCTGAACTTTAATTGGGGTTAATTGGACACTTTAAGACCCCCTTTCACACTGGGATGCTTTTCTGGCGCTTTGGCTCTAAAAATAGCCGCCTCTCAAGCCACCCCAGTTTGAAAACCCGAGTGCTTTCACACTGGGGCAGTGCGCTTGCAGGACTGGGAATAAAAGTTCTGCAAGCAGCATCTTTGAGGCAATGTATAAACCGCTCCCAAAACTCCCTAAAACATTGACATTAATGGGCAGTGCCACAACACAGGCGCTTTTAACTCTTCGGTCACATGCAAGGGTTAAAGGCGCCACGCTTGCGGCCAAAACACGCCTCTAAAACAGTGGTAAAGCACTGCTAAAACTAGCGGCTCTTTACCGCTAACGCCAGCACAGCCCCAGTGTGACAGGTCTAAATGATGGCAGGTGTGTACTGGCTCCTATTTAACATTGCGTTTTGAATGTCATTGCTTAATTATTAACACAGCTACAATCCCCACAGGGTGTGCACACTTATGCAACCACATTATTTTTATAAAATAGACAACACGTGACTTTCAAGGTACCACACCATACATAAAAAGGCATCATAACAAATTTTATTAAATCATAGAAAAGTAAAAAATGCCAATTGTTGCAAATACTGTTAATACACCCAAATGTAGTGTTGTACATGGTTTGTACATAAAAAAAACAGTATGTGCAACAATTTTTTTATTTTTTTTACACTTTTCTATTATGTAATAAAATTTTGTTATGATTTCTTTTATATTTGATGTGGTACCTTGAGGCCACTTTCACACTGAGGCGCTTTACAGCCGATATAGCGCTAAAAATAGTGCCTGCAAAGTGCCTCTCCTGTCACTCCAGAGTGTTGCAGCAGTGTATACACCGCTCCTAAAGCACCCCTGCCCATTGAAATCAATGGGCAGCGGCGCTTTGCGTGCACTTTTAAACCTTTTTCGGCCACTAGCGGAGGTTAAAAGCGCCAATGCCCCAGTGTGAATGTGCCCTGAAAGTCCTGTGTAGTCTATTTTTTTTTATAGGGATTTTGTTTGCCTCGTATAACATAATGTGGGGATTGAAAGACGATCAGCGCAGTCACTAGTAATGCAAAATACCATAAACGTATCTGTGAAATATAAATCTAATGTACATAAATCACAAGCAAATCAACATGCTCACAAATCTGTGTATCCCTAGTTGCGGCACAGCACCGTTAAGCGTTTTCACTCCACCACTCTAGGATATGATCAAACTAATGATGTAGCGCAACTAAAACAGTCTCTTAAATAAATGAGTCCCGAATAATGAAACAAAAAAAGTCTTTAAATATGTATGTGTGGCCAACCACCAGTGAATTCCATATACCACAGCCTTCTCCAACGCATCCCCCTAGGTGTCGCATGCATAACACCCATAAGAACCATATGCACTCACCTCCTGGACTGGACCTTAATCAATAGTCCAGGTCAAACGCACTTTTACCTCTCTCGGGCTATATTGGATCCTGGCTCCTAGTAACAATCACCGGCTCCGACACATGGACTGGAGCTTCTGTTTAACCTTTTCCCCCTCCATGTGCCATGTACTCCTGCAAAAGGAATAAAACCAATAGTGCTCTCCATATGTTTTAAGACAATTTTAATAAAATCTAAAAATGGGACACACTCACAAACGCACTCTTTTAATGCCATGTTCTGCGCATAGTAGAAAAGGCAGCTGCATTCTCACCGCAGGGTCTCCAAACCACCAGGTGGTCTGATGAATAAGCACTAGCACAGTGCGAAACATGTCAGCCAAATTTTTTTGACCTGTGTACCGTTGTACAATGTGTTTTTTTGGATTCCTTATTTTAAAATAAAGGCTTTTATTTTTGAGTGCTGCAGTCCAGAAGACTTTTTCGTTCCTGTTTGCTGTCAATAGCATTGCTTGCACCTTTGTCTGCTGGGAGGAGATGATTTGAAGGATTCCCACACCTGAGCGGCTCCCTTTCTCTTGGTCTGAGGAAGACTTTGGAGGTTTAACGCATATAGGAATGTCAAGTCGGCACATATGATGCCGCCAGCAGGCGGTGTGGAGACCCTAGGGTGAGAATGCTGTTTACTTTATACTGTGCGCAGAACATGATACTGAGAGTGCATTTATTTGTGAGTGTCCTGTTTTTTATAGATTTTTATCTAAAAAAAAAAAAAAAAAAAAATTGGATTTTTTTTTTTTTTTTTTTTTAAATGAGATTCCTTTAAAGAGCCTTTTGAGAATAAAGGGGTGCAAGGCCTGCAGATTTTTTAGCACCATAGTGACTAGTCAAATGGTTACATTAGGGCTGGTCCTGCCACTTGGCAATCAGCTTGCTAATGGAACCTGTGTCAAAATATTGTGAAAAGTAGTATGTACCTAAAAGTAATATAGATAGATATTATGTAAATTTTAATTTTTTATCAACAAAACTGGAATTTTCAGTACACATTGATTTTCTGTAAAATGACCTTCCAAGTCCTCAAAGTGTACATACTACGGTTTAAATACCATACCTAAATCGTCAGGAGAGAAGCTAGAAGCCCCCAGCAGCCACCTTTATCTCTAGGGAGACAATGACCATCTCTTGGTGAATGCATGGCTGTGAGCTTTTTTCTGATACCCATATGTGTGAGTCCTGCCAGTTTGGGCCATATTTGATCAACAATGATCTCCAGTCTGTATATGCATAGCTAATAAAATCATACAGCGCAGTGGTACAACCCCAGACTGACAGAATGACACAACTTCAGGAGGAGTCAACAGCCTCGGTTCAGAGGTGAGTTGTATGACTTTGAATCTAGACGTCTTTCAACTAGGAAGAATGGGCTCTGATCCACGGAGCAGTGATTCTGCAAGGGGAGGTGAGCATTGCAAAGCCGTTTTTTTTTTTTTTTTTTTTCTTTAACTATACTGGACACTTTACTTAAAAAAATAAATAAAAAGTTTAAATTTAGTTAGGCTTTTAAAATGTAGCTAAAAGAATAGGTGCTGATGTATTTTCCCTGCTTTTTTTTTATATTTTTTTATTTTTTGCTATTTTTCTGTCATGTTCTTTAACACCCAATCATGTTTTTCTCTTTCATACTCTAAGCACTGTTAAACAAGCCCTGAAATAAGATTACGGTATATTTTATGATGGCTACTTTTCATAAATTGAATTTTACACTTGGAATCCTTATGTTTTTGTTTTAAGATGTATAATGCCATATAGGTATATGGTTTAAATGGCTGTGAATGAGTTAAAGCTCCCCTTATGGTATAATAAACAGACCCCGCAATGGGAAGTTTTCCTGCTCTTTACGCACAGTGAGTGTCCCTAGGGGTTTGCTGACATCGTTTTGCCAAGAGAGGTTGAGTCAAGCTGTTCGTGTGTTCAGCTCTCTCCCTGCACCTGTCTGGACATCTGCCTTCTGTATGAGCCTGGCCTATATGGATGAAGTATATGCCTCATTTATCTAGAAGCGCTGTATTTTTCCATTTGTGCATTGTTGTTGCAGATTCATTTTTGAGTAAATGGATTCTGGCTATCTTGGTGGTTTATTAGAATACTTTAGTTAAATGTCCTAGGGCTTTTTCCTCCCTTGAGTTTATGCCTGAGTTTGCAGTTCCTGCAGTGCATCAGCAATAAATATTTATTCTGTTACCAGCTCTTGTGTTGCTAAACTCAACAGAACTTCCATTGTCTGTCAGATTACAGGAACCTCGTGTTGTCTGGCCTGAAATACAGAGAACAAGTTGGCTTGGCTCGTATTTTCTTTTAAGGTACCAATTTTGGTGTTCATTGGAAGGGCATTACTAGCATGGTCATTAATTATCCAGGATGGGTCAGTTGTAGTATTTAACTTTTGGAGACTGTATTGGCAGCTTTTCACGTCTCAGTGTTGGCAGATGTGTGTGTTTTTAAAAGCAGCATTGCTTAACCACTTGAAGGCAGGGCATTTTCTGGCACTTTTTGTTTCCATATAAAAAAAGTTTTTCTCTTGTCATCCATGGACTGACACAGCGTGTCTTATACACCTTTACACGTGGGTTATGTCCCTGCTTGCAGGAGAAGACCTAGGCAGAATGTGAGATGTTATACATACATTCTAAACAGCCAGAGCTGAACAGCCCCGCCCAGGGGGGCGGTCCCTCCGGCATAACCCTCCCACTGCAGTCAGCAGACCTCAGTTTTTTTCTGCCTAGCAGAAGGAGAAGACGTGGCTCTCTCAGGAGCCAGTCTCCTGACCTATTTTTATTCCTTTTGGAATTTTTTTCCTATTTTATTCTTTTGAGATCTTCTATCAACTGTCGGCTGGGCAACAGGTTGGGTACAAGATATCCTCGTAGTCTTCCCTGTCCGACCATCGAGCGTGCTGATCCTCGCCTTGTGTGCGTGAGACTCGGTTCACGACATGCCCCACGACTCCAGGGGTGGCCGGTGGGCTTCCAGCTCCGCGGTCCTCTCAAGATAGAACAGTCCGGCTGTATCTTTCGCGGTGGACCGGGCCGACAGCTACTCAGTACCACACTGTGATAGTTCTGTCAAACACACCAGTGGGTCCCTCAGGGGACGGGTAAGTAGTCTCTCCTGGCTGCAGGTGAGTACATGCTGTGTGTTTCTTGTGTGGGGGATTTCCCTGTCTCCCCCTGTGTTTTTTTAATGTCACTCTCTGGTCACTAGTGCTGGCGCTGTACTGTGTGGGGTGCCTGGGGGCCATACTGTCCTGGGGGGGGGGCTCATGCTGCTCTGCATTCGCTGGGGCTGTTTTGTTTTTGGGTGTGAGGGGCCTGGGCGCCGTTCGGCGCCATGTTTAGTGTGTGTGCTGTTTTTACATTGGCGGCCATCTTGCCGTGGCCCGCCGGAGCACATTGCGGCGGCCATTTTCTTGTAGCCGCGCGTTTTTCTAGCACTAGTTTGGCCTCTAGCGCCGCTGGGAACGGCGCGAATCTCCTCACACTCTCTCCTCTCAGCTCACTCACGCTGAGCAGCGCGGCGCAGTGAGACAGACCAGCGGAACCGAGCGGTCCTGGTCAGGTTGGTGGGTTCCCTGGGCATTCCCCTACTTCAGTCAGCACAGCCTGTGGGTGGTCTCAGAGAGGGACATTATGGAGTCAGTCACCAGCTTCCCCTCACATGCCAGAGGCAGCAGCCAGTGCTCCAGCACCTGCGGTCCCTATGGACCAGTTGTCGGCAGTCCTGGAATCATTTCTGACCAGGATGGAAGCTGTGTGTGAGCACAAGGGAGCAAAAAAGCGCCCTCTCCCCACTTTATCTCCACAAGAGGAGTGCTCTGATTCAGATATGGGCCTAGCTATTGCTGCTCAGGACCCTAGCTCTGAATATTTGGATGGTTTTGAACAGGACATTCCTTGTGAGGAAGACTCCAGTTCTGAGTCAGTAAATGACAGGGCGCTTGTTAGTGAACTCATTGATGCTGTGAGGGACACTCTCAAGCTAAATGCTGCGACCGCAGAACCTCAGGCGGATAGTCTCCTTTGGTTCTTTTAAGACCAAGCCTTCTAAAAAGGTTTTTCCATATGTATCTTTCTTTGACCAGCTCATTGACCAGGTCTGGGAAAAGCCGCAGAAGACTTTCATGGTCCCGCGGCATTTGTCTATTAGATACCCCTTTGAAGACGCCCTGCTTAAAAAGTGGGCTTCTCCCCCGGTGGTCGACCCTCCAGTCGCCCGTTTAAACAAGGCCACCACTCTCCCAATGGAGGGGACTCCTGCGTTTAAGGACCCCACTGACAGGAGGTCAGAAGTGGTGAGTAGAGCCATGTTTGCCTTGTTGGGATCCGCCCTACGGCCCGTAGTAGCGGCGACCCTTGTGTCTCAGACACTCACGGAATGGGCAAAAATTTTGCACCAAACTGTGCAGGAGTATAACCTTCCTCCAGACACTATTGCTCTGGCCCACCAGATGGTGCAGGGTCTGATATATGTGTGCGACGCCACTTTGGACGCGGCCCCTTTAATATCCAGGGCCTCTGTCTCGGCGGTGGTATTGCGTCGTCTCATGTGGTTGAAATGCTGGTCTGCTGACCTAGCCTCTAAGAAGCTCCTGACGGATCTACCTTTTAAGGGTGGTAGACTTTTTGGTGCTGCTCTGGATGACATCATCAAGGATGTCACGGGAGGTAAAAGCACTCTCCTTCCTCAAACTATCAAGGGTAAGGAGGCCCGACGTAAACCGGGTCCTTCCTTTCCAGCAAAAAAGGTTTTTTTTCGTCCGTCAGAGTCCACGGGTAAGCCATCCCAGACTGACAACAGTGCGGCTGGCGGGCACAAGTGCCCCTGGGTGCGTAAGCCGAACAAGCCGGCTCCCAAGCCCGCCTCCGTGTGAAGTCTTGCCCCCGCCCGTCTCTGGGGTGGGGGGACGACTTCGCAGGTTCACGGATCGGTGGACCTCCCGGATCTCCGACCGGTGGGTGTGCGAGGTGGTCACCTCAGGATACAGGATAGAGTTCCGTTCCTGGCCCCCAGACAGATTCTTCCCCTCAAATCTCCCTCTCCTTCCTGCCCGTCGGGCAGCCCTCTTGGGGGCTGTACAGGATTTGATCGGGTCCGGAGTAATTGTGCCGGTTCCGTCCCAGGAGAGGTTTCAGGGGTTCTACTCGAATCTGTTTGTTGTTCCAAAAAAGGACGGGGTTCGGCCAATCCTGGACCTCAAGGCCCTGAATGCCTTTGTGAAGGTGCAAAAATTCCGCATGGAATCCATTCGCACGGTGATCGCTACACTCCATCAAGGGGATTTTCTGGCATCCTTGGACATCAAGGACGCCTACTTGCATGTTCCGATCTGCGCAAGCCACCAGAAGTTTCAATTTGTGGCTCTTCCCTTCGGCCTAGCCTCGGCACCGAGGGTGTTCACCAAGGTGCTTGCTCCGGTCCTAGCTTTGCTGAGACAGCGAGGCATTGCTATCGTGGGCTATCTGGACGATTTTCTTCTAAGAGCAGACAGTGGCTCAGAATTGGAAGAAAGTGTGACTATCGTCAGTCAGACCCTCAGGGAGTTTGGGTGGCTCCTGAACGTTCAGAAGTCAGTTCTAGTCCCGACTCAGCGTCTGGAGTATCTAGGTCTGATTCTGGACTCCTTGGAGGCAAGAGTCTTCCTACCTCCAGACAAACTACTGACACTTCAGTGTGCAGTACGGGTGCTGACGTCCCGAAAATGGTCATCAATCCGCTTTTGCATGAGAGTCCTGGGACTCATGGTGGCCAAGCGCACACCAGGGCTTTACAGAAAGAGATCTTGTCCACTTGGGACAAATCCCCGTTGTCCTTGGATCTTCAGATCCAGGTGAGTCACCTGGTCAGGGCGTCCCTGACGTGGTGGTTGAGGTCCCCGGCTCTTCGGTCCGGGAAGTCGTTCCTCCCCATCCAATGGACGGTGATCACGACGGACACCAGCCTGACGGGCTGGGGGGGGAGTCTGGGGAGTCCTGTCGGCCCAAGGGCTTTGGACTCTGGACGAAGCCCTCTTACCGATCAATGTGCTGGAGATACGGGCAATCAGACTGTGCCTCTCCTCATGGTCGGAGAAACTACAGGGTCACTCCATCAGGATCCAATCGGACAACGCCACAGCAGTGGCGTATGTCAACCATCAAGGGGGGACTCGGAGCTCAGCTGCGGCTTCCGAGGTCGCCCGCATCCTGAGGTGGGCCGAAAGAAGCGTGCCGGCTCTGTCGGCCGTCTACATTCCGGGCGTAGACAATTGGCAGGCGGACTATCTAAGTCGCCACACGCTGGACCAGGGAGAGTGGTCCTTGCACCCGGAGGTCTTTCAACTCCTTTGCAGACGGTGGGGCACGCCGGATGTGGACCTGATGGCCTCTCGACTCAATCGCAAGGTGTCGAGGTTTGTGGCCAGATCCAGGGATCCCTGGGCGGATGCCTCGGATGCGTTGGTGGCCCCATGGGGTCAGTATCACCTGATATACGTTTATCCTCCGCTGCAGTTGCTCCCTCACCTGCTCCGCAGGGTAGCGACCGAGGGAATTCCGGTGATCCTCATTGCTCCGGATTGGCCTCGGCGTCACTGGTACGCCGATCTGGTACGTCTCGTCGCAGACGTTCCCTGGCGGTTACCAATACGGGGGGACCTTCTGTCTCAAGGTCCTATATTTCATCCTGCTTTACAGTCTCTGGCTTTAACGGCATGGTTATTGAAAGCCAGGTGCTGAGAGACCGAGGTCTCTCGGATTCGGTCATTTCGACCATGTTAAGGGCACGGAAGTCTTCCTCCAGAAAGATCTATCACCGTACTTGGAGAGCTTACATCGCCATGTGCGAAGAGCTGGACTGGCGCCCACGAACGTATTCCGTTCCCAGAATCCTGCGTTTTCTGCAGCGTGGCGTGACCCAAAAGCTCGCTTTGAGTACCATTAAGGGTCAGATTTCGGCCTTGGCCATCTTCTTTCAGCGACCGCTGGCGGGTCATCCCTTGGTTAGCACCTTTGTGCAGGGGGTTCGCCATGTGCTCCCCCCTGTCAAGCCTCCTCTCCCCCCGTGGGATCTGAATTTGGTGCGCTCGGTCCTCCAGGAACCTCCCTTTGAAAATATTAGAGATATTCCCCTCTTGACTTTGTCTCAGAAGGTGGCCTTCTTGGTGGCCATTACTTCCATTAGACGAGTGTCTGAATTGGCGGCCTTGTCCTGCAAGTCGCCCTTTTTGGTCATCCATAGGGATAAGGCGGTGTTACGTCCGCGACCTTCTTTTCTGCCAAAGGTGGTCTCGGCCTTCCACTTAAACGAGGACATTGTCCTCCCGTCCTTGTGTCCTCACCCATCGCATCCCAGAGAGTTTGCGCTTCACACTTTGGATGTGGTACTAGCCTTGCGGGTGTACCTGTCTGCTACTGCTTCTATTCGGAAGTCTGACTCACTATTGGTGGCTGTCTCTGGTCCAAAACAGGGCCAAGCGGTTTCGTCTGCCACCATTTCTAGGTGGATCAGACAAACCGTCATTCAAGCTTATGCTCTCAAGGGGCGGGCGCCTCCCTTTCCGGTTACGGCACATTCCACCAGGGCAATTGGTGCTTCCTGGGCTTTCCGACATCAAGCGTCGGTTGCACAAGTGTGCAAGGCGGCGACCTGGTCGTCTGTTCATACCTTTTCTAAGTTTTATAAGGTTGATGTGGCTGCATCTTCGGATGCTTCCTTCGGCCGCAAGGTGTTGCAGGCCGCTGTTTGATGTTGCAACTCCTCCGTTGAGGAGCTCTGCCTTGTTTGGAGTGAAGTTTTTGGTTTTCCATTTATACTGCTCCCATCCCTCTTGACACTGCTTTGGGACATCCCACGTGTAAAGGTGTATAAGACACGCTGTGTCAGTCCATGGATGACCAGAGAAAATAGGATTTTTGTACTCACCGTAAAATCCGTTTCTCTGGCATCCATGGACTGACACAGCACCCACCCTTCTTTTCGAGTTTGTACTGCTTTGTTACGAGCTGAGGTCTGCTGACTGCAGTGGGAGGGTTATGCCGGAGGGACCGCCCCCCTGGGCGGGGCTGTTCAGCTCTGGCTGTTTAGAATGTATGTATAACATCTCACATGCCTAGGTCTTCTCCTGCAAGCAGGGACATAACCCACGTGTAAAGGTGTATAAGACACGCTGTGTCAGTCCATGGATGCCAGAGAAACGGATTTTACGGTGAGTACAAAAATCCTATTTTTTTTTTTTTGCTAGAAAAGGAGTTAAAACCCCCAAACACTAAACAGCAGAGGCCTTAGAGAATAAATTGGTGGGGTTTTTTTTTTTTTTTTTTATGTCGCACGTTATTTGAGCAGCGATTTTTCAATAAAGTTTTATTGCAAAAAAAAAAAAAACACAACACAGAGCCCAATATTTTGTGTAATATATAAAAGATGTCAGGCCAAGTAAATAGATGACAAACATCACGCTTTAAAATTTACACCCGCCTGCGCAACGGCAACAATTTTACTATCCATAGGCGACGCTTTAAAAGCCTTTACAGGTTACCGCTTTAGATGTACAGAGGAGGTAGTGCTAGAATTGCTGCCCATGATCTGACGTTCTGGGCCATACCTCACATGTGTGGGATGATCGCGGTTTGTTTGCGTGCGTGCGCGACGCACGCATATGCCTTTTGCACGCTAGAACTTTAAAAAAAATTCTTATTTTTTTTTAGATTGTTGCTTCAAAGAATAGAATGCATGAAGGTAGAATGCTTTCACACTGGGGCGGGTGGGTGTTGACGGTAAAATGCCGCCAGTTTTAGCTGAGCTTTACCGCCGTCTTAGCGGTATTATTTGGTTGCTAGCGGGATGCTTTTAATGTCCTGCCAGCGCAGCGCCGTAGTGTGAAAGCACTCAGGCTTTCACGCTGGGACTGCAGGAGAGGTGTTTTTCAGGTGCTTTACAGGTGCTATTTTTAGCCCAAAAGCAAATGAAAAACGCCTCTGTGTGAAAGGGGTCTTAAAACCACTTTTAAACCCAAATACATAAGGCCCCTTTCACACTGGGGCGGGCAGGAGCGGTGGCGGTATAGCAGCGCGATTTTCAGCGCTGCTATACCGTCGTTCTTACCGCGGTATGCGGTCGCTAGGGGGGTTAATTTAACCCCCGCTAGCGGGCGAAAAAGGGTTAATACCGCCCGCAAACCGTGGCTATTGCCGCGGTTTGCGGGCGGTATTACCGCGCTGTCCCATTGATTTCAATGGGAGACCGCGGTAAAGGAGCGGTGAACACACCGCTCCTTTACCGCTGTAAAGAAGCGGCTAGCAGGACTTTTGGAGCGGTCCTGCTAGCGCACCGCTTCAGTGTGAAAGCCTTCGGGCTTTCACATTGAAGGCACAGGGCAGGATTTTTTCATGCGGTATAACAGCGCTATTATTAGCGCTAAACCGCATGAAAAACGCCCCAGTGTGAAAGGGGCCTTAATGTAATCTTTGGCAGTTTACTCATCCTAAACTTTGGTGACTTGCATTACTTTTCTAACAAAAAAGTGATACAGAGAGAGTTTCCAAAAGATCTGTCAGATTTACCACTTAAAGGCTCCATGCACACTGGGCTTAAAAAAAAACTGCTCATATAGAGCATTTTTTTTGTACAAAGTTTACACAAGTTTAGGAGAGTTTTACTTTTTTTTTTTTTTTTTCTGCCTCCAAGCTCCAATCGGAAATGTGAAACAGAAGGTTTTTTTTTTTTTTTTTTTTTTTCTGCCTCTAAACGTTAAACTCAAAATATGCCTTTAACGTCCTATTGTACATGGACACATAGGATAACATTGAGCTGTAGACTTGTGCACAACGGAAAAATTCGTTCCGTTTCTGTTCGTTTCTTTCCGGTCCTGTTGATTCGTAATCATTCGTAATTTTGCTAGACGGGATTTTTCGTGTTCGGACTCATTCGTATTTTTGCAAGCGACATTTTTCGTTGAATTTTTTGTTGCTTTATAATTCGTACTTTCGGTAGAGTACGTTGTTTTTCGTTGATTCTGGACACAACTCCTACTTTCGTAACTTTTTTTGGGTTCGTTGATTCGTAATTTTCCGTGTCTCTCTCACAACGACGCTGCCTATTATGCCTAATGTGCTTCGAATGGATTTGTACTTTTCTAAATACATAGCGGTTATTTGTAACGATTCGAAATCTCGTATTTTACTTTCGTTTTTTACATGCGGCTATAGGCTCCGCCCCTGTACACCATTTTGAGAGGGTTCAGCACGGTGAGGGAGAAGCAGAGAGCAGAGCAGAGTGAGTGTTATTGTGCTTCGAATGGATTCGAAATCTCGTATTTTACTTTCGTTTTTTACATGCGGCTATAACCTCCGCCCCTGTACACCATTTTGAGAGGGAGTTCAGCACGGTGTGGGAGAAGCAGAGAGCAGAGCAGAGTGAGTGTTATTGTGCTTCGTATGGATTCGTACATTCGTAACTTTTTCATAACGAATTATGCCGAAGACATTCGGGCATTTGCTATTTGCGGTATAATTTATTTCGGATTCGGTCTTATTCGTAATTGCTTTGTTCGGAAATTCGAATGCTTCCGAATGTCCGAAAGTTGCTAAATTCGGACGAATTTCAATTCGTTACGAAACGAATTGCACAAGCCTATTGAGCTGCTTCTACGGGGAGAACACAAAACTGCTGTAGAAGCAACGTTTTTTTTTTAACCACTTAAGCCCCGGACCATTTGGTAGCTAGAGGACCAGAGGTGAATTCAGAATTTTGCACTGCGCTGCTTTAACTGTAAATTGTGCGGACATGCAATGTTGTACCCAAACGAAATTTGCGTCCTTTTCTTCCCACAAATAGAGCTTTCTTTTAATGGTATTTGATTGCCTCTGCGATTTTTATTTTTTGCGATATAAACGGAAAAAGACCGAAAATTTTGAAAAAAAATGATATTTTCTACTTTTTGTTATAAGAAAAATCGAATAAACTCAATTGTAGTCATACATTTAGGCCAAAATGTATTCAGCCACATGTTTTTAGTAAAAAAAAATGTCAATAAGCGTATATTTATTGGTTTGCGCAAAAGTTATAGAGTTTACAAACTAGGGTACATTTTCTGAAATTTACACAGCTTTAAATTTATGACTGCCTATCTCATTTCTTGAGGTGCTAAAATGACAGGGCAGTACAAAACCCCCCCAAATGACCCCATTTTGGAAAGTAGACACCCCAAGGAAATTGCTGAGAGGCATGTTGAGCCCATTGAATTTTTTATTTTTTTGTCCCAAGTGATTGAATAATGACTAAAAAAAAAAAAAATTACAAAAAGTTGTCACTAAATGATATATTGCTCACACATGCCATGGTTATATGTGGAATTTCACCCCAAAATACATTTTGCTGCTTCTCCTGAGTACGGGGATACCACATGTGTGGGACTTTTTGGGAGCCTAGCCGCGTACGGGACCCCGGAAACCAAGCACCGCCTTCAGGATTTCTAAGGGCGCAAATTTTTGATTTCACTCCTCACTACCTATCACAGTTTCGAAGGCCATAAAATGCCAAAATCGCACAAAACCCCCCCAAATGACCCCATTTTGGAATATAGACACCCCAAGCTATTTGCTGAGAGGAATGGCGAGTATTTTACAGCTCTCATTTGTTTTTGAAAATGAAGAAAGAAAATATATATATATATATATATATATATATATATATATATATATATTATATATATTTTCAATTTTCAAAACTTTGTGACAAAAAGCGAGATCTGCAAAATACTCACAATACCTCTCAGCAAATAGCTTGGGGTGTCTACTTTCCAAAATGGGGTCATTTGGGGGGGTTTTGTGCCATCTGGGCATTCCATGGCCTCCGAAACTGTGATAGGCAGTGAGAAGTGAAATCAAAAATTGACTCCCTTAGAAAGCCTGAAGGCGGTGCTTGGTTTTGGGGTCCCGTACATGGCTAGGCTCCCAAAAAGTCTCACACATGTGGTATCCCCGTACTCAGGAGAAGCAACAATGTATTTTGGGGTGTAATTCCACATATGCCCATGGCATGTTTGAGCAATATATCATTTAGTGACAACTTTGTGCAAAAAAAAAAAAAAAAATTGTCGTTTTTCCGCAACTTGTGTCAACATATAAAATATTCCATGGACTCGACATGCCTCTCAGTATATAGCTTGGGGTGTCTACTTTCCAAAATGGGGTCATTTGGGGGGGTTTTGAACTGTTCTGGCATTTTATACACAACATTAGGAAGCTTACATCCACTCTTCTAACCACTTGAAGACACAGCCCTTTTTGACACTTTTTGTTTACATGAAAAATTTTTTTTTTTTGCAAGAAAATTATGTTGAACCCCCAAACATTATATATATATTTTTAAAGCAAAGGCCCTACAGATTAAAATGGTGGGTGTTGCATTTTTTTTTTTCTACACAGTATTTGCGCAGCGATTTTTCAAACGCATTTTTTGGGTTAAAAAATACACTTTTTTTAATTTTAATGCACTAAAACACACTATATTGCCCAAATGTTTGATGAAATAAAAAAGATGATCTTAGGCCGAGTACATAGATACCAAACACGACATGCTTTAAAATTTCGCACAAACGCGCATTGGCGACAAACTACATACATTTTTAAAAGCCTTTACAGGTTACCCCAGTAGATTTACAGAGGAGGTCTACTGCTAAAATGATTGCCCTCGATCTGACCTTCTCGGTGATACCTCACATGCATGGTACAATTGCTGTTTACATATGACGCCAGACCGACGCTTGCGTTCGCCATTGGGCAAGAGCAGGGCAGGACAGGGGTGCTTTTTTTTTTTTTTTTTTTTTTTTTATTATTAATTTTGCTTTTTTATTTTATTTTTAAATTGTTCCTTCCAAGTATTTTTTTTTTTTTATCATTTTTATTGTTATCTCAGGGAATGTAAATATCCCCTATGATAGCAATAGGTAGTGACAGGTACTCTTTTTTTGAAAAAACTGGGGTCTTCTAGACCCTAGATTTTTCCTCTGCCCTCAAAGCATCTGACCACACCAAGATCGGTGTGATAAAATGTTTTCCCAATGGCGCTTTTTATATCCGGGGGGGGCATTCCCTCCCACTGCTTGTAAAAGCAGTCCAGAGGCTAATTAGCCGCTAGGATTGCTTTTACATGAAAGCCGGCCGCAGGCTGAAAAGAATGATACCAAGATGATACCTAAACCCGCAGGCATCATTCTGGTATAAACATTCAAAGTCCAGCAACATACCAGTACGTTGCTGGTCCTTGTTGGACATGTATTGTAATCTTTTTATTTCATGCAGCCAGTTGGCTGAACGAAAAAAGAGATTGATCGGTGGGTATGCCCACCATTAGAATACCGCCCTTCATCCACCCACTTCCAATGATGGGCATACACGCACCATTTATATATGCCGAAGCATGGGGGCATCCTCCCGCAAAAAAGTTATGCCGCACACACATGGTCGGACTTTTCCACGGGCAAGCCTCCGTCGGAATTTCGACCGTATGTACGCGGCATTAGGAGCAAAATCGCTCCTCCGCCCCTGCTGCCCCAATGCTTCGGCATATTTGCTTTTTTTTTTTTAACTGTGGTGGTGAAATCACCTCCTACAGCACTGGAGTCGCAGGGATCAGGCCTGTCTCTGCGAACGCTGCAGTTATGTGTGTTTTTGTTTTGTAAGTGACAGTGATCGATCGATGCTGGACGGAGGGGCAAAACGCAGGTGCTAGCAGGTATCTGGGCTGATCCCGCTAACACTGCGTTTTTGGGAACCCTAAACTGCTGGGGACGCTAGTATAGATCTGATCAGATCAGATATTGATCTGTTCAGATACTATACCACTAAGGGGGGTGTATGCTTCACGCGTGGGTGTTAGCGTTACTGGCACTAACCTGACGCTGCCTGGGGTGTGACTCAGACCCTCTCTGACGCTAAAACCTAATTGATATCACCCGCCGGGCGATCAGGGGGTTAAACCTTTTATTGGGTTATATACACGGCGGGTACCCTGACACTATAAAAAGCAAACTAACTAACCAGCGTCACCCGTAACACTTATATGGTGATCACTGGTGAAAGGGTTAACTAGGGGCAATCAGGGGGTTAAAACGTTTATTAGATAATATATGGGGGTACCTGACGCTATAAAAACCTGCGGCGAACCTAAAAAAAATTACCAGCTACCGATCTGCATCACCGACACTAAGACAGCCTTTAGAAAAACGATTGCTTAGCGACAGTGGTGATGGGGGTGAAAGGGTTACCTGGGGGGGCGATCAAGGGGGTTAAACCTTTATTAGATAATATATTGGGGTACCTGACACTATAAAAACATGCGGCGAACCTAAAAAAAAATACTGGCTACGATCTGCATCACCGACACTAAGACAGCGTTTAGAAAAACAATTGCTTAGCGACAGTGGTGATAGGCGGTGAAAGGGTTACCTGGGGGTCGATCAAGGGGGTTAAACCTTTATTAGATAATATATTGGGGTACCTGACGCTATAAAAACCTGCGGCGAACCTAAAAAAAATTACCGGCTACCGATCTGCATCACAGACACTAAGACAGCCTTTAGAAAAACGATCGCTTAGTGATAGTGGTGATAGGGGGTGAAAGGGTTACCTGGGGGGGCGATCAAGGGGGTTAAACCTTTTATTAGATAATATATTGGGGTACCTGACGCTATAAAAACCTGCGGCGAACCTAAAAAAAATTACTGGCTGCCGATCGGCATCACTGACGCTAAGACAGCGATCAGAAAAATGATCGCTAAGCGACAGTGGTGATAGGCGGTGAAAGGGTTATCTGGGGGGTGATCAGGGGGTTAAACCTTTATTAGGGGGGGGTTAGGGGGCTACACTGGACCTAAGACTAAACTTTGGTGACACTTTTACAGTCACAAATGTCACTGATTGCAGTGACCATTTATTTAGTGATCACTGCAATCAGTGACACTGTGACTGGGGGCTGGGGGGGTGATCTGGGGTGTCTGGGGGGGCGATTTATGTCCCTATGTGTCCTGGTGTCAGTGTAGTGTTGTGTGCACTGACCTGATATCTTCTCTTGTACGGCGCTCGGTATATGTGAGCGCCGCACCAGAGATGACATCACTTCCTCCTGCTCCCTCTGTCTGACACAGACAGAGGGGGCATTTCTATTCGCCGGGAGCGATCGCGAGGGGGTGGCCAGAAACGAATGGCTGCCCCCTCATCCCGGAACGCTCCCGGACACTTAGCCACCGCTCACTGTATAGAAGGGGGGTCCGATTGGACCCCCCAACTGTACAAAGGCAATCACGTACACTCTACGTGATTGTGCCTGTCGGTGCCATTCTGCCGACGTATATATACAGTGAGCGGTCGTTAAGTGGTTAAGCCAGTTTGCATGGAGCCAAAATGTAGGTGCAATGAAAAGTATACGGGGGCTGGTTTTATACAGTGTAGTACTCCTTTAGAGCACCAAAGTGGGAAAATGTAGGATCATGATCTTAGAATAGTTGGCTAGGATGTTATATCCCATGTATGTATGTTTGATAATCTGTATTATTTTTTCATTGTAAAGTGTAACTACATTGTTTTAAAAATATGCCATTTATGTTTGTATGAGACTTCCCTCCACTGCTGCATGTGGCAATCATCAGTGGTTGAAATTTGGGGTATTTGGTTCTATTTAGGGATGCACGATTTTTTTTTTTTATTTTTTTTTTTAACAAGTTTTTTTTTTAGTACTCACCGATACCTACCGCAACTATTTTTTTTGTTTTTATTTCAGCTGTCAGCAATGAAAAGTTATTTACAAATTTAAATAAAATGTTTGTTTTTTTGCGCTTTTTTCAATGTGAAATGTGTAAAAATATTCGCTAACAAAGCAAACAAAAAGTTGTAATTGTTTATCGTTTATAAAATAGATGTGAATGAAAAAAATCAGGAAAATATTTAAATGGAGGAGAATAGGGAGTTAAGGCTGATTAGAGTAAATTATGGGTTAATAAGGGGTTAAACAGAGGAACAATTGTTCATCCCTTTTGATTTGCAGATGAGGAAACAGTGTTTCGACTGCTGAACAATGTTAATAAACATTGCCAGCTGCTTTTTTTTAAACACTTCAACTGTCAACAGGGGAGATCCACTGACAGCTCAAAGAACCGAGCCTGAAAGTATCGGTTTTAGGTGTCGGTGCATTTTCACGAGTACCGATACTTGTGCAAATACTCGGTACCGATAGCAGTATCAGTGCAACCCTAGTTATGTTGATAAATAATTATGACATTAAAAGCTACACGTTTTTGTTCAGAGCCAGTGGACTGGCTCTTTACAGAATGACTTAAATTTTTTATTTATTTTTTGCTTTATTAAAGCGGAGTTCCACCCAAATTTGGAACTTCCGCTTAATCCACTCCTCGCCCCCTTACATGCCACATTTGGCATGTAATTTTTTTGGGGGGGGAAGTGGGGGCTTCTGTAGGAGTGGGACTTCCTGTCCCACTTCCTCCTTGCGCCCAGGGACCATCTAGGCGATTTGTCATATCGCCTTTTGGCGGCCCCTCCCTGTAGGCGATCGCCTGTCCACTCAGAGCGCTGAGCCGTTTGCGCATGCGCAGTGAGTGCCCAGCCGTGAAGCCGAAAGCTGTCACGGCCACGTGCCCACACTATGAATGGAGGCGCCGGCGGAGAAGGGGGGGAAAGGAGCGGAGCTCCGGGCGGCGCGGCGCTGGACGGGGGAATAGGTAAGTGGATGTTTATTAAATGCCAGCAGCTACACTTTTTGTAGCTGCTGACTTTTAATAAACATAAAAGTCTGGAACTCTCCTTTTAAAATGTCTGCCTGTATAATCTGCCTTTGTTACTGTCTACCTAGGTTTTCATGTTAAATTGTCATCAGCTTTTTCTGGAAAACCGAGTACTCCATGTTTTCAGTCCTTTCATTTACATGTTTATTTACCCTTCTTTTAATAGACAAGTTGCAAAAATTATGTTTTATTTTATCTGTAGATCCAAGCACCATGAGTTGTATTGCAGTTCTTTGTGTTGGCTTTGCCAATAATTGTATCCTATTTGGTCTTTTTTGCAGGAACTGGCAATACAGTCGTAATAATGGTTGGCTATCCTAAAGGCATGGATATTATGGAAGTTCTAAGAAGGCAAATCCCAGTGAAGATGATGATTACTGTAGGCACTCGCCATGTCCAGGAATTTATTAGTGGTCAGTCGGTAGTGTTTGTGGCTATTGCCTTCATCACCATGATGATCATATCCTTGGCTTGGCTCATTTTCTACTATATACAGCGTTTTTTGTATACAGGAGCTCAGTATGGAAATCAGGTGACTATGACTACTGATTTAACGTGTGTGTCTGTCTGTTGATGGTAAATGAGAAAGGTGCTATGTTACTGATGGGTTGCATCATATTAGGGAGAGAACCATTGTGTAAGGCAGGGAGTATGGGGTGCTACTTTTAAATAAAATGTAGAAAAGACTGGGGAGGGATGCATCATTGGAATAATGTAAGACTTTTTCTGAAAACATATCCGAACATAGAGTCCCATAACTGACCGTGCTTCAGTTTTAATGCTGCAAGGTGAAACGTTAACAACCAAGAATGAGATTCTTAATATATGTAAGATTTCAACTATAAACAGGACATAGTGGTGCTAGTGGTTCTAGTAAAGAATGTAGATTCAGATCTAAATTGCACATAAACATGCACATGGAGGAGAAGATATGCTGTAACAATATGGTAGTAAGCATGTATACCCTAGCAAATGAACCTATAATATATACTTATGTTTGCTACTGTCTAGTGAGAGCATTAATATTTGCTGGTGAGCTGCTCATCAGATGGGGTGGGTAGGCAGGGCAAATAAAAATTTCACATTTGCTGCAAGCAGAATATGCAAGACAGGGCTCATTAGAGTAAAAGATTAGAGACGGTTCACTTGGCAAAGTGACTATTCACCAAGCTTAGTAAATAATGAATTTGCTTTAATCCACTTATGTGCTAGAAAACTTTTTGAGTTTTCCTATTTCCTTGCATTAATGTAAGAAACAAGCCTTCACTCGATCCAGCAATCTGCCCTTCTGCAGCGGCTCTTTCCCTCCCTTCCTGGTCTTAAAGGCTTTGCTGAGGTAGCGGGAGCCATTGTCTCCCGCTGCTGTCGAACAATGCCAATGATGAGGGAGCTGGGCTGAGCCCCATTGCCTGTGTCTGTAGACGCAGACAGCCAGGCACAGGAGCGAGCCTGCATGAGTGCCCCCAGAGGGAGCACCTTCCTCTGGGAGCACTTTCAAAGAGGAGGAGGCAGAAGAACCAGCGGGGGACCCAAGAAGAGGAGGTTCGGGGTCGCTCCATCGCACAGAGGAGGCAAGCATAAACCTGTGGTGTCATTTATTGTTGGTTTTTCTTTAAAATTTGCGTTTACAACAACTTAAACATTTAAAAGAGATTCCATTAGGTTACTTTATAGTAAGACTGTTCAAAGTATTAGAAGTCCATTGTGTTCTAAATAGTTGTCCTGCTGTATTGAAAATAAACATTTCGATTTGCCTGATCCAAGAAATATACAAGTTGTTATGAATTAAAGCAGCTGAGATTTATTGACTCTATGATGCTATGTATATCCCTGTGATTTTACCAAAGCATATTCATGAAAAGTATGAATTCACAGAATCAGACAGTTCACACATCTGCAATTTTTATCTTTTTATCCTCAGAAGTATTATATTGGGTCTCGACAGCTTTAAAAGTTTCTCTCCCCTGCAAGAAAAGACAACATATGCTGCCTCTGCAGCAGCCTGTTTCTCCTACCTCTCCTCTATTCCAGTGCTGCAGACTTGGAAAGCCTCTTTAGCATGTGACTTTCAGATGCATTTGTCCCTCTCTGTGTGCCGGTTCCTTCCTCTGACCCCCTACATCAGGGATAGGCAATTAGCGGACCTCCAGCTTTTGCAAAACTACAAGTCCCATCATGCCTCTGCCTTTGGGTGTCATGCTTGTGGCTGTCAGTCTTGCTATGCCTGATGGGACTTGTAGTTCTGCAACAGCTGGAGGTCCGCTAATTGCATATCCCTGCCCTACATCATTGCTGAGTCCTGTAGGGGTCGGGCAGAAAATCAGTCTGGGGCGGGGGACATGGGCATCCAAAACTCCTGGTCCAGGTGTTGAATGTCTTAACAGGGCTAGAGTGCTAGAATTGGAGAGGTGGGAGAAAGAAGATGCCAGAGGGGCAAGTAAATCCTGTCTTTTCTTGCAGGGGAGTAAAACTTAGAGACGTAAAACTGTAGAGACCAGGGTCTTCTAAAGAAATAACCTCATATGGCAATCATTCTCCATCATATTATCCAAAATGACTAAAATAGTATAACATTGTAAAAACGTGATTTCTTAGCATCAAGCAGTGCTGTCTATATTTTTGAAGGTTGGCTTTTCAGTGTTAAATATTGATCCTTTTTTCTCCCCTGCTTTTCAAGAGCAACCGCAAAGAAACCAAAAAAGCAATCAGCCAGCTACAGCTACACAGGGTGAAAAGAGGAGAAAAGGTAAATGGACTTTTTACTATACATAACAAGTGATATTAAAGCATGTTTTCTCCGATGATTAACTTGGCCTGTATTTGCCCTATAAGATCTTTGAATTTATTCTGCGGACCAAGACATTCAGTATGCAAGATAAAACATATTTTTACATTATCAACTTTGTACTCCATTTGAGACATTTGTCTACAGGATGGTCATCTTCCTGCTAACATTGCCTGTTTTAATTTGTCAAATATAGTATACAGTGAGGGGGGAAAAAAGGATTTAATACCCTGCTGATTTTGTACCTTTGTCCACTGACAGAAATGACCAGTCTATAATTTTAATGGTAGGTTTATTTTAACAGTGAGAGATAGAACCACAACAAAAAAAAAATCCAGAAAATCGCATTTCAAAAAAGTTATAAATTGATTTGCATTTTAATAAGTGAAATAAGTATTTGACCCCTTCGCAAAACATAACATAGTACTTGGTGGCTAAACTGTTGTTGGCAATTAGAGGTCAGACGTTTCTTGTAGTTGATCACCAGGTTTGCACACCTCTTGGGGGATTTTGTCCCACTCCTCTTTGGCGATCCTCTCCAAGTCATTAAGGGTTCAAGGCCCTTACACTTGCAGACCCAGCTCTGCAACCAGCTATTGCTGCGATTTCTGGCTGTCAAACTTCAGCTAACTGGATTAGGGCAATGAACAACCAACACTATCTCTTGTATTACAGGACCATGCTCTATGTGAGCAATTACGATTTGCCTTCCGTCTTGCTCTTTTTTTGTGGATGTCCTAGAACATGTAATAAAAAAAAATTCTCAGGATGGTTCTAATTGCTGTTCACATGCACAGAATCTTGTGACTTATTGCTAAAGTTTGCCTGTAAGATTCCTTCTGTGCATGCCCTTTGAAGAATGACTTTTTGGTGAGGCACTTGACAAATCCATTAAAGTCCCAGGTCGGAGGGTTCTACTTCCACAGCAAAAGATTCAAAAACTCCCTTATGGTCTTTCTTTCCAGCAATCTCTTTGGTCCACATTCCGGGAGTTGACAACTAGAATGTGGATTACCTAAGCTGCCACTGCCTGGATCAAGATGAATGGGCCCTTCACCCTGATCTCTTCCTCTTGATATGTCAGAAATTGGGGATCCTGGATGTGGCTATCCTAGTCTCCAGATTCAACATCAAGCTTACCTGTTTGTGACCAGGACCAAGGTCTTTTATAATCCCCTGGTCTTCATTTAGGCTAATCTATTCAATGCCTTTTCTACCTCATCTGCAAGAGTAGAAATGATTGTCATTGCACCAAACTGACCCAGGAGAACCTGGTACACAGATATACTTAGACCATTAGGAGGCAACCTATGGCCTTTCCCAAACAAGTCAGACCTGATGTCTCAGGGCCCTTTATTGCATCCTGCTTCAAAAGCATGTCTGTTTAAGCCCAGGTCTTAAAAGAGAAGAATGGGCAAATTATTTTTATTTATTTTTTTACCATACTTCTCTTGTGGGTCACAGGAGTACATTTTACTTTTGTTGACTATTGCCAAATATTAGCTGACGAGGCAGAGCGACTCTGGAAGTCTGGAAGGCTTTCAACAGTATTGTTGGGATCCATCCAGATGTCTGACAGCTGGGTCCCATCTCTCAGCACGCTTCTCAGTGAGAGCCAGCTGCATTGCCCTTTCCCTAGCCCCTCGCTCCAGAGAACACCCTTTTGAACCCATAAGATCTATTCCCCTAAATTATCTCACCTGCAAAGGTCTTTTTGATTGGTGCTGCTAGCCTTCAGTGCAAAGTATTTAGCACTGAGATTTGTGATCTATTCTACACCTACCTCTCACTAACCCTTAAACTGCCTGTACACGGGTACATTTTCAAAGGTTTCTTTTTTGCTTTTAACAGTCGATTTCTAATATGAATATATTTTCCCAAACTAAAAGACATTCATACAAAATAAATTGTTCTAGGAACAAAATTCCATCCTGCTCCTTCACATTTTCTCCTCACCACTGTTGGAAACAAATGTCGATTTGACCCCACTAACTATTACAAAATCCAATATTCCCAAAAAAATAAACATTTCAACCAAAAATTCTACTAGTGTTTTTGTCCAGCTTTACTGTAACACTTGCAGAGCATGTCCAATTTATTTACACAACATATACCATTACAAGAATTTAGGGGGGAATTTGTGTTTCTTGCCCTTGAATGAAAGTTGGTAAGTGAGTATTGGAGATTGGATTTCTACAGTGCAACACACAGAGTTGTTTTGTATACCAATGTGTTCTGCAGTACAGGTGCTAACTGAACATAGGCAAACAGGTCTCCTCCTTTCTAGGCAGCTTCCAGCGGTCGTCATCAAGGTCTTGTCCTCAGAAATATTTGCAGTGTGATATGTGCAGGTTATGAGTCACTTCTGTTTATGTGGTGATCTGCTGTTACTGAATTCCCTCCACTTATTGTTTTGTGTTTCTTTTCCTCAAACTAGGGAGTCGATATTGAGGCAGAGAATTGTGCAGTATGTATAGAAAACTACAAACCCAAAGATGTTGTGCGCATTCTTCCATGCAAGTATGTAATTGTTACGATTTAAGTTTTTTTTTTTTGGTGATCTGAGCTTTTTTTTTTTGTTTTTGTTTTTTTGTAACTGTGATCATCTAAACAGTCAGTGCTTAATTTTTTTTATTTATTATTTACAAAGGGCATTGGTTGACAATATTTTCAGTATCAAAGCAGCTCAGAGGCAGATGAGGGATACAATCAGAAATCAACTTGTACAACTATTATAGCAGAGTCAGGAGGTTGATGACCCCTGATATTGGGTACATACCATTATGCAAAAAAGTTCAATGCCAGAAAAGCTTACTATCATGTATGCATCTGATGCTGCAGCTGTCCCCCACTGGCTCTACACTGAGGACTAAGCGATCAAAGACCACTGATCACCCAGTTCTCGGGTCCTCTTTGAGCAGAGAACCTGTGACTTTAAGTCACTGCTCTGTGTTCTGCCCCTCCAGCGCTTGCTGGAGCGCTGGGTTATGTGAAGATTGAGCCAACTGCTGGTAAGGCATCTGGGTGGAACATGACGTTCTTGTCAGGATCCCTGCAGAGCATAGACCGGATCTGAGACGTCAACCAACGGCAGTTTTTAGCCTGGTGTCAGCTGAATATTGGTCACAGGAGTGCAGAACTAAGTGCACTCCTGTGATCCACAGGAGAAGTATGGCCAAAAGAGCTTTGGCCATATTTCTACCTTTTTAAACAGCAATTGAGAGGTATGAGCATAAGTTAGATCTGTATCGCATTCCTCAAGAAACCGGGTTTTATACTGTGTTTTACAGATATTTTGGATGTTTTGGAGCATCTAAACATGCTAGAGCAAGATTGGTTGTCTGGTTCCTTCTATGGGCCCAATCTGTATTAACAGTAAAGTTTTTCCAATTCCTAAGATCAGATATGTCTGAGATAAATTGTGCAGTCTAATATGAATGTGGTTTTAGATGTGCTTGAATAGGGACTGTTCTAATCAATTGCATGTTAACATAGAAAAAACTTTTTTTTTTTTTTTTGACAATTTTAATAATTCAAAAGAGATATGAAAATTATTTTATATATTCTATATGTGGTAATTGGCAATAACCAACCATACATGGGTGGATGTAGTTATATTCGTATTGGGTTTGACTTTATCATGGTGGATAAGGTAAAATAGGAGGATATCTATATTTCCCGACCATTGCAAGTTTCATTGTGTTAAGAGTCTATTGAATAAATATAAATGTATGTGGGAGATGGATTTATTTATTTACATATATATATATATATATATATATATATATATATATATATATATATATACTCTATTTATTTTTAGTGTGTGTGTGTGTTTCTATCTATCTCCATCTGTATGTATGGATGTGTATTATGAGTTGGCTGGAGGGATGACCAAGGCGCCAGTTTGGACTGAAAATATTGGTATGGCGACTGCATTGCATCCATGTGAATCTGGAGAATAGGGCCTTTTTCAACCTGAGCCTAAGGCCAAAGATTAATGACCATATGTCTGACACCTTTTGTTCCTTCTTTTCTCAGGCATATTTTCCACCGGTTATGTATAGACCCATGGCTACTTGAGCACAGAACATGTCCAATGTGTAAATTGGATGTTATTAAAGCGCTCGGATATTGGGTGAGTCAGAAACGCATTAGATCAGTATGTCTGAAAATGGCAAACCCCTTTTTTCTCTTTGATGCCTAATGTACAAGCATGCAGTATTGTGCACCCTACTGTGAATGCAGAGTGCTACTGTCGTCATGTTTTTAGTAAGGTGCCACAATATTGCCATGACTGTGGATTAGTGATTAATGATTATACAGTAGGCAAAGTAAAATTGTAAGTTTTGAAAATTGCACCCATGTGCATGGAAATGGGAGTGCCGGCACTTGTGCACACATAGCCACGCACAACTTTTTCTGCAATGCATCACACTGCATTTGTGGCTCCTGGGTGCCATAACATACGGTTGTATGCAGGACTCCTAAGGGCTCGTTCACACAAGGACGCGGTGTGAGATATCCGCATTCTGTGCGTGTTACCCGCTCTGCGTTCAAAACACACTGGGTAAGCGATCTGCGGGTGTCAGTGTTTTCCTAACGACACCCCAAACGTGTTTTACTGCACTGGATCGCATAGTAGCACTGTACCATGCGATCCGGTGCAATGCATTTTTGAAGAGTAGTGGATACGCTACTTTTTGGTGCGATCCAGTGAAATTTCAGCCTATTCACATTAATGAGGTGAAAATCACTCAGCGCAGAAATGCGTTCTGTTTGATTCAGGTGTGAACAGGCCCTATACTGTATAAATTGACAATAACATAGCAGCCGTTTGTTTGAAGAGGAGGTGCATTTTACAGCAGAACAGATATAATGCCTTGATGGGAATTTAACATTAAGGGCGGCTTCATACTTTCCCGCTGTGCTTTTGTGCAGTTTTTGTGCGGTTTAGCTGCACTTTCCCATAAACTTCTAATGTGATTTTGGTGTGGTTTTAGAAAGCGCAGCAAAGCTCTTGCATGCTTCCTCTTTGGTGCGCTATCTGAAACCGCACCGTAACAGGACCTCTATTCCCAAAGCGCAGTGGGACTGGATCAGGGTAGTTGCATGTGCTGTCAAATTTCCACATTTGTTCAATTCATACTTTTTATAGAAGAACATTTGTATAAAAGGAGAAATTTGGGGTTCCAGGAAAACAAATATTCATAGTTCCCTCCATGCTACAGTATCAGTGTGGTGCTGCAGCTGTCCCCTGCCAAGCGATCAGTTCTCGGTCAGCTCTGAGCAGAACCCTGGTGACTATCGGTCACCGCTCTTCATTCTGCCCGTTCAGCGCTCACTGGAGCGCCTGGCTGGAGAGGAGGGCAGGCACCTCCTGGCTTCGGCTTTTAGCCGGGTGGATCCCGGTAATATGGTTGGCATTTTTCCAGATTCTTGAGTGGCTCTATGATGTTAGCTGACAGCAAGATTTAGCCTGCTGTCAGATGACTGGTTCACAGGAGTGCAAAAGTAAGTGCACTCTTGTGAAGTATGGCCATTTCTTTCTCGTACATCACGGGACACAGAGCGGCATAGTCATTACTATGTGGGTTATATAGTTTACCTTCAGGTGCTGGCACTGGCAACTTTCAAACCGGAAGTACCCTCCCCTATATAAGCCCCTCCCATCCGGGAGCACCTCAGTTTTTTGCCAGTGTCTAAGGTGTTGGCTAAGAAGTAACATGTGTTTTTCACTGAGCTTGCGTACAGGTTCTTTTGGGCCTCAGTAAGCTATTCCGGATCCGACCAAAAAAGCTTCATAGCTAAACGGTCGGTACCCGGGCCTTGCAGAGAAGAGCAAGGTTTTACCTGTAATGCTTCTCTTAGGAGAGCTGGACCCTGGGATCCAGAGCTCTGGTCATACCCACGACCAAGATGTTTTCTGTGCAGGGTGCTATACAGGTCCAGGGGAGTGGAATCCTTGGGAACCCGGTCCCTGAAGGTTTAATTACAATGCCTGCCGTGGTAGGTGAAGTTTGGGCTTCTGTGGACCAAACAGAGTCCTGCGGCGGGGAAAAGGTAAGTGGGGGCCCCTCAGGAACTTGGTTCTATTGAGGGGACCCCCAAGCCTAATATGTCTTTCTGCCTGTTACCTAACGGTATTCCCGCTAAATATCTATGCATGCCTGTAACTACTAAAAAATGTAATATTTTTAATAGTGGTCAAAAAAAAATAAAAAATATATAGACTGCGGTACCTGTGTTAATCCACTAGAGGCCGCTGTGGAACGTTTCTTGTCGTGTGGACTATTTTCTTTTCATCAGAGCAAGTCCAGGCAGATGGTGAGTTCTCTTGTGGGAAACTGCTTCCTCTGCCATGTTGCAATGCTCGTCCATCCCCCGGCCTGCGGCAAAAGGGCCCTGTCTCCTGTCCCTAGTTTCCCTTTTCAAAAAAGAGCGCCGAAGGCGCACGTGCCCGCGCGCCTCTATATATAGAGGTGAGCTGGGAAAGGGGGCGGAGCTTGGGGGATGACGCTCTGTGCGCGCCGCAGCGCTTCTGCACATGTGCAGGCGTCCCAGCATGTTAAAAGGCACAATTATGTGTTGTGAGCTGGCTATGGAGTGCAGAGACAGAGCTGGCAACATTTAAAAAAGGCATACAGCAAGCAGTTGATGCAGGCATCCCCATAGAAAGGCACATTAGTAGACACCAACTGTTTTTATAGCAGCAATTGTGCTAGACTATTGTCAGTAAGTGGTGTATTTCGGCTGGAATACCTCAGCTTTGGGCTTAGGAATATGCCGTCTAAAAACTCCGGGACTAAAAATCCCAGGAAGCATAGGGGGTCTCCATCGGGCTCTGAGGATCTTGGGCATGCTTCGGCTGCACCAATCTCCCCTGAAGAATCAGAGGTTAGTGACCGTAGAGCACCCTCAGGAGTACCTGGTACTGTGGCTGTCCTCAGTTCACCTGCTCCTGTGTATGTAACAGAGGAGGTTTTTTCCTCAGCTCTGGGAGGACTGGAAGAAAGATTGACAACATTGATCGCTGCTTCCCTGTCACAGGGAAAGAGCGCTCGATCTCCGTCTCCTCCCTCAGAGTACCTGTTAGCAGAGCAACAGTCCCATACAGGGATCGACCTACCTGAAGGGGATCAGGATGAGGTCGATTCTGTTGTAGAGGAATCAACAGTGGAAGAGCCATTCTCAGCATCACATGCTGAAAGATTATGGGTTCAGTCCCTGACTAACATGGTCCGATCAGCATTTAAAATGCCCCTTGCGGAGCCATCATCCACTTCTGTCTCCTCGTTGGGGTCGCTAAAAGCTCCCCAGACTGTTTGTTCCTTTCCAATCCATCCTTTACTGGAAGGGCTCATTTACCAGGATTGGGAGCATCCTGATAAAATATTTACTCCTCCCAAGAGATTTCAGGTGGTCTATCCCATGGAGGATAAGTTCATCAAAAAATGGAGGGTCCCTACAGTGGACGCAGCCATCTCTTGTGTGAATAAATCACTGACATGTCCAGTGGATAATGTCCAAATGTTCAAGGACCCAATAGATAAAAAATTGGAGTCCTTATTAAAATCTGCTTTTACTACAGCAGGCTTGGTGACACAACCAGCAGTGGCAGCTATTGGGGTCTGCCAAGCAGTGAAGGATCAGTTGAAACAGGTCTTAAGGGACTTGCCAGATCAGCAGGCTCTTGCCCTAGCTGATCTACCTAGAGCCTTATGCTTTGCGGTTGACGCTATAAAGGATTCAATCCATCAGGCCTCCCGCCTTACGCTGTCTGTAGTACATATGCGCAGGCTTCTGTGGCTCAAAAACTGGTCTGCTGAAGCTCCCTGTAAAAAATTGCTGGTCAGCTTCCCATTTCATGGTGAACGCTTATTCGGGGAAGACCTGGACAAATATATCCAGAAAATTTCCAGCGGTAAAAGTACACTCTTGCCGGTTAAAAACAGAGTTAGAGGTCCCTCTTTTAAGAGGCCTGCTTCTCCAGTCCCTAGGACATCGGCTGTGAAACAGTTCCGACGGCCTCCTCGGTCAAATCCCGGGGGTAAAAATCAGGGACAATTGCAGGGTAACAAGAAACCCTGGGTCAGGAGAGGTACAAAACCTCCCCCAAAGTCAAATGCATGAAGGGTTGCCCCCACTCAATCGGGTGGGGGGAAGACTCCAGTTGTTCGCAGAGACCTGGCGGGACACGATCAGAGACAGACGGGTGCTCTCCGCAGTAAGTCTGGGATACAAATTGGAGTTAAAAGACTCCCCTCCTTCCCATTTTATAAGGTCAAACGTGCCAAGGGATCCCCAGAAGAGAGGATCCCTCCTGTTGGCACTAGAACAATTATTGCTCCAAGCAGTAAATATAGAGGTTCCCCTGGAGGAATGGGGGTTCGGGTTTTACTCAAACCTCTTTACAGTCCCGAAGCCAAACGGGGACGTGAGGCCCATATTAAATCTAAAAGGGCTAAACAAATTCCTACATATCAGGACTTTCCGGATGAAGTCGATCCGATCGGTGGCCACTGCCCTACAAGGGGAGGAATGGTTAGCCTCGATCGACATCAAAGATGCTTATTTGCACATTCCCATCTTTCCAGTCCACCAAAAATTTCTACGCTTTGCAGTAGAAGGGCGCCATTTTCAGTTCAGAGCCTTACCCTTCGGTCTGGCCACAGCACCACGAGTGTTCACAAAAATTCTGGCCCCATTATTGGCCAATCTAAGAACACGAGGTGTAACGATAATGGCATATCTAGACGATTTGTTGCTGATAGACCACTCAGTAGAAAAACTAGAAGTGGTTGTTCACGAGACAATCGAGTATCTGGAATATCACGGTTGGATTATCAACCGAGACAAGTCAGCCCTAAAACCAGTCAAAAGTCTGGAATACTTGGGGCTAAGGCTGGATTCAGACCAGAGAAAAATTTTCTTGCCTCAAGAGAAGGTGTCGTCTTTGAGAGATTTGATCCACCTAGTGGGTACAAAAAGACAGCCATCCATACGCCTGTGCATGAGGCTGCTGGGAAAAATGGTGGCATCATTCGAAGCAGTACCCTACGGTCAATTCCATTCAAGGAATTTGCAAAGGGCTATACTGTCAGCCTGGAACAAAAGAGTTCAGGCCCTAGACTTACCAATGTCCTTGTCCCCTTCCGTTCGCAAAAGCCTCCGTTGGTGGTTGGTTCCCCAGAATCTGGAAAAAGGGAAATCCTTCAGTCCGATTTCTTGGAAGGTGGTCACTACAGATGCCAGCCTTATAGGCTGGGGAGCAGTACTGGAGCAATGGTCTCTCCAGGGCAGATGGTCGGATGCAGAAAAGGCCCTGCCCATCAATCTCTTAGAGATACGAGCAGCCCGGTATGCCCTAGTAGCATGGACATCCAAACTCCAAGGGTCCCCTGTCAGAATTCAATCGGACAATGCCACAGCAGTGGCATATATCAATCATCAGGGTGGCACCAGGAGCCGTGCAGCCCAGAGGGAAGTAAATTGCATCCTGAAATGGGCAGAAAGATATGTCCCAGCCATATCTGCGGTATTCATTCCAGGAGTGGAGAATTGGAAGGCGGACTTTCTAAGTCGCCAACAATTATGCCCAGGGGAATGGTCCCTTCACCCCGAGGTTTTCAGGACAATATGTCAGCGGTGGGGAACACCGGATGTAGATCTGCTAGCATCCAGATTCAACGCAAAAGTGGACAGGTTTGTCTCTTGGACAAGGGATCCCCTAGCTTGCGGCTCGGATGCCCTAGTATTCCCTTGGGATCAGTTCAACCTGATATATGCATTCCCACCGCCACAATTGTTACCTCGATTACTCCGCAGAATCAGGGTGGAAAAGAAACCAGTGATTCTGGTGGCTCCAGCGTGGCCCCGAAGAGCATGGTACGCGGAGATTGTAAAAATGTCTGTGGGGAGTCCTTGGACCCTCCCACATCGTCCGGACCTGCTTTCGCAAGGACCGATATACCACCCTTCCTTACCAGCCCTAGGTTTGACGGCCTGGCTATTGAAGCCCACATTCTAAAAAAGAGAGGGCTCTCTAATCCTGTGGTATCTACCATGATCAATGCCAGGAAGCCGGTATCCAGGCAGATCTACTATAGAATCTGGAAGGCGTACATCGCCTGGTGTGAGGCCAAGAAATGGCATCCACGTAAGTACGTAATAGGTAGGATTCTGGACTTCCTACAGTGGGCTGTAGATAGGAAGCTTGCCTTGAGTACTATCGAGGGTCAGATTTCGGCCTTGTCAATATTTTTTCAGAGGCCCTTGGCTTCGCATTCACTAGTCAAAGTCTTTATACAAGGAGTGATGCGTATTAGCCCTCCGGTTAATATTCCCATATGTCCATGGGACTTAAACCTGGTTCTGTCGGTTCTACAGAAACAACCATTTGAACCATTACAGCATATTTCCCTGGTTCTTCTCACCAGGAAATGGATTTTTCTAGTAGCCATTTGTTCGGCTAAAAGAGTGTCGGAATTAGCCGCTATGTCCTGTAGGGAGCCATATCTGGTTATCCATAAAGGACAGAGTAGTGTTACGTCCTCATCCAGCCTTTCTTCCTAAGGTGGTATCGAGGTTTCATTTGAACCAAGATGTGGTTCTTCCTTCTTTTTTCCCCAAGCCTAGTTCAGTAGAGGAAAGATTATTACATTCTTTGGATGTAGTAAGAGCAGTTAAAGCTTATCTAAAAGCCACTGCTCAGATTCGCAGAACGGATACTTTGTTTATTCTGCCGGAAGGCCCCAGAAATGGTCAGGCAGCGTCAAAATCTACTTTAGCCAAGTGGATTCGACAGGTCATTATGCAAGCCTATGGCTTGAGAAGGAGACCGCCTCCGTTCAAAGTTAGGGCGCACTCCACGAGAGCAGTTGGAACTTCATGGGCAGTGCATCACCAGGCCTCCCTGGCTCAAATCTGTAAGGCCGCAACATGGTCTTCAGTACACACGTTTACTAGATTCTACCAGGTAGACGTCAGGAGGATGTCGCCTTTGGGCGCAGTGTGTTGCAGGCCGCAAAAGATCCTCATGTCTGATAGCGCTCAGCTTATGTATGGTGTACCCCCCCCCCTCATTGGGCATTGCTTTAGGACATCCCACATAGTAATGACTATGCCGCTCTGTGTCCCGTGATGTACGAGAAAGAAAATAGGATTTTTATAACAGCTTACCTGTAAAATCCTTTTCTTGGAGTACATCACGGGACACAGAGCTCCCACCCCTCTTTTGGGGACACTTATTGCTTTGCTACAAAACTGAGGTGCTCCCGGATGGGAGGGGCTTATATAGGGGAGGGTACTTCCGGTTTGGAAGTTGCCAGTGCCAGCACCTGAAGGTAAACTATATAACCCACATAGTAATGACTATGCCGCTCTGTGTCCCGTGATGTACTCCAAGAAAAGGATTTTACAGGTAAGCTGTTATAAAAATCCTATTATTTCTCTTTTAGCAAGATCGAAAATCCAACTAGATAAAATAAGTGGAAAAGGCTTTCCCTGTCCAATATTCATGCACTTACAAGTTTAAAATAATTCATTTGGATCTGTAGACACACACAACCCCAATTCCAGAAAAGTTGGGACACTGTAAAATCTACATAAAACCACAATGCAGTGATTGGCAAATGTCATAAACCCATATTTTATTCATAATAGAGAATAGAACGCATATCAAATGTTTGGACACAAAAAGACAATTTCCCGTGGGACTTTAAAGCAGCAAAGAGGGATCAATGGTAGATAAAATGTAAATTTTATTGGAAAGATTGCAATGACGCATATGGCATAAAAAGATAAATTCATGAATCTCTTATGAGCTCCGGTAATTAAAAAACCAACAATGGAACACAGAAATAATACAATTCACATACATATAGTATACATTTAGGATGGTGTGACATTACAAATTTAATGCATTACAATGTACTGTAGAAGAGACCCCGATGCATTTCGACCTCTCTAGGTCTTCCTCAAGGGGATTAGATTGTTCTATAGGACATCAAAAAGAATAATAGAAGATTATATATACAAATTAATCATGTTTCCTGCGTTTTCTGTCATAAAGAGTAATTGGGTAGGCAAATTTTTCAAAGTATTAATTTATTGAGAAATGCACAGGGAAAACAGATTGCTAAATCGATCATACTTGATGAAAAATTGCATATTTACCCTCTGTGTCGAATTGAATGGTGAAACCAGAGACTTTCGTGTTAAAAGCGTAATTGCGTATGCACTCCCAGGGTTCCCAATAGGGGTCCGTATTGGCCAAGGCGCCCACCTCCCACTCCATGGCGGATCCGCTCCACGGCTCGTCCGACTCAAAAGGGGTCACGTTTCGGGAGTATCCCAATAGCGGGCAAGAAAGCAGGGGAGGAGGGTAACAGTGTACCATGTAACCAACACCTGAAGGTTATAATTTCAATCATCTTATGTTTCATATAATACTCTTAGTCATCTATTGGTCAATATAATTTTATTACATATGTACTACAGTCTCAATTATAACTTAAACAGGGTAAACGGCACTGAGCATACGTGCCCTCAACCAAGGAGGTTCAAGGAGCTTTTTAGGGGCACTAGATACTATATTTTGTTTTGTTATACCTGGTATTAAGACCAGAATGTCAGCATCGGTTCGGGTGTAGCCGATGCAGACTATTCATGGGCCCCCTAAATGTTTAAACTGAGAAGCTGTTCCATTTTAGGAAAAAAGTAAAGAAAGGCCATGTTTGCCACGCTGTGACATCCCCTTTTCTTTACCAACACTCTGTAAACATCTGGAAACTGAGGAGACAGGTTGCTGGCGTTTTGGAAGGGGAATGTTGTCCCATTCTTGCCTGATATAGTAATCTAACTGCTCAGCAATCCTGGGTCGTCCTTGTAGTATGATTTGTTTCAAGATGCCCTAAATATTTTGAATTGGTGAAAGGTCTGGACAGCAGGCAGGCCAGTTAAGCACTTGGACACTTCTACTATGAAGCCATGCAGTTATTATAGATTCAGTATGCAATTTAGCATTGTCCTGCTGAATTATCCATGGCCTGCCCTGAAAAAGACATCAACTGGATGGTAGCATATGCCACTCTAAAACCTGGATATATCTTTCAGCATTGATGGTGATATGCAAGCTGAGATGCAGGCTGAACGCTGATAAGCCGAAAGGTCTCACTCCTCTTTAGTCTAGAGGACGCAACGCCTATGGTCGGTTGCCAAGAAGAACGTCAAATTTTGATCTATCTGCCAACAGAATAGTTTTCTTCTTTGCAACAGACTATTTTAAATGAGCTCTGACCTAGAGAAGACTGTGGCATTTGTGGATCCTGTTCAGATATGGCTACTTCTTTGCATGATAGAGTTTTAACTTGCATGTAAATAATAAAGATAAGTCTGCAGTTTTTACAAAGTAGCTGAATTCCTGGAGTTAAAGCAGAGTTCCTCCCACATTTTCACTCCTCACCATACAGCACTAATGTGCATCCTTAAAATGAATTGACAATTAATTATTTATTTATTTTTTTCTGATCACTTACCTGATTTAAGCCTATGTCTAATTTCACTTCCTTCTTTAGCAGCCGTGGATGTAATTTCTGGTTTTGCATTGGCTCATGTGAGATCTTGGTCAGCTTGGCATGGCACTGCTCTCGTAATATTTAACATTGGCGTCTATGGAAAATCTTGGTCAGCTTGGCATGGCAAGCTGGCCAAGATTGCACCGCACTGCACATGCGTGAGATCGGCAGGTGCATGCTGGGTAGCTAGCATGCACGGAATCTAGGAAGGAGGACACACTGGCTTCAGATGACCACACTGGAGATGGCAATGCTGTGCAGGAACTTCCCAAAGTAAGAAAACGATGCTGCACAAATAGAAAACTGGGCATAGATTACAGCATACCTTTGTTAAATTGCACGAGGCATGAGTATTTTAGGGGTGTTTTTATCTTGACCACTTGCTGCCCGCCATATAGCAAAATGACGTTGGCAAAGTGGTTGTGTTATCCTGACCGGACGTCATATGATGTGGTCAGGATAACCAGCCGCTGCGCGCCCCCAGGGGCGTGCATCGTGGCGATCGTTGTTGCGGCGTGTCAGTCTGACACACTGCAGCTCTGATCTAGGTAAAGAGTCTCTGATAGAGACTCTTTACCACATGATCAGCCTTGTCCAATCACGGCTGATCACGATGTAAACGGGAAGAGCCGTTGATCGGCCTTTTCTCACTCGAGTCTGAGACACGAGTAGAGGAGAGATGATCGGCTGCTCACCTGACAGGGGGGGTCTGCGCTGATTGTTTATCAGCGCAGCCCCCCCCCTCGGATGCCGCCAGGACCTTCAGGGAGGGCCACCATATATGACCACCAGGTATGC
Source organism: Rana muscosa (assembly GCA_029206835.1). NCBI lineage: Eukaryota > Metazoa > Chordata > Amphibia > Anura > Ranidae > Rana > Rana muscosa. The sequence continues at coordinate 678,797,587 of CM055117.1, read as the reverse complement.
CATCCTAGACCACCAGGGTAATGCCAATCAGTGCCAATGCAAAATGCCTGCCAATGATGCCCATCAGTGCCACCCATAAGTACCCATCGGTGCCGTATTATTATTATTATTATTATTATTATACGGGACTTATCAGTACAGCTTATTAGTGAAGGAGAAAACCTAGTTATTTACAAAAAAAAAATTAAAAACTTGTTTTTTTTTTTTTTTTCTTATTGATTTTTTTTTTATTTGTTTATCAAAAAAAAAAAGAACCGCAGAGGTGATCAAATTCCACCAAAAGAAAGCTCTATTTGTGGGAACAATATAAAAGTTTTCTTTGGGTACAGTGTAGCATGACCACGCAATTGTCATTTTAAATAGTGACGGCACTGAAAGCTGAAAATTGGCCTGGGCAGGAAGGTGCGAAAGTGCCCGGTATTAAAGTGGTTATATTTCGGCCGGAATTCTGCTTTAAGCTTTTAACCACCCCATTAACACACTATAGCTGAAAGGTGGCTACATCGCGGCTCTCTAGTTCTGGGAGAGCGTCCATGGGCAGCCTCATCTGAGCACATCAGTGAAGAAAAATTACTTATTTGCTAGATTATATATATATATATATATATATATATATATATATATATATATATAATTTCTTTTTTTCAAAATTGTCAATCTTTTTAGCAAAAAATAAAATATCCGGTGGTGTTTATATACCACCAAAAGAAAACTCCATTTGTCTCCTAAAAATTTCATTTGGGTACAGTGTTGATTGACCACGCAATTGTCATTCAAAGTGTGAGAGCACTGGTAGCTGAAAAGGAAGGGGGTAAAAGTGTTCAGTATTGAAGTGGTTAACCTAATTAGTTGCAAAATGTTCTTCCAGCTCTTCCGTGTTTGTACCATTTACTTTTCCAGCTTTTTGTTGCCCTGACCCAACACGTTACTAGGTGACGAGGGGGAGGGTCCAGAGGTAGAGATGGTCAGCAATGAACATATTCCAGAGGGTAGTATTGGGGGCATTAGTGGTAGGTTGACTAAAGCACATAAACCCGAGGTAAGTATATTAACAAGTCCTATTTGCAATCTTGGAACACCCAATAAAAGGACAGTATGTGACCGATCTAAACTACGTGGCATGTTCACCAATGCCAGGAGCCTGGCAGACAAGATGGGTGAACTAGAGATACAGTTGAACGAGGAGAATTTTAGATTTTGTGGGAATTTCAGAGACCTGGTTCAACAGCTCTCAATATTGGCTGGAAACCATTCAAGGGTATTACCTTTTATCGCAAGGATAGAGAGGGTAAAAAAAAGGGGAGGGGGTATGTTTATATATATCAAGAATAATGTACAAGTGAATGTGAGAGATGACATCAATAAGGGAGCTAGGGAATAGGTGAAATCCTTATTGGTAGAGCTCCAAAGGGATGAAGCTAAGGGGAAGATACAGGGAGTATGCTTTGGGCCCCCTATCCTGAGGGAGGAGGGGGGAGACTGACCTCCTATCACAATTTGGATTAGCAGCAAGGATGGGAAGTGTTAATAATGGGGGATTTTAATTATCCAGTTATAGACTGGACGGAGGAAACCATGCATTTGTCTAAGGCTCGCCAGTTCCTAAATATCTTGCAGGACAATTTCATGGGTCAGATGGTAGACGCACCAACTAGAAACAAGGCGTTACTAGATCTACTGATTACTAACCATACAGACCTTATCAGGGATGTGGAAATACGGGGCAATTTAGGAAACCGCGATCACAGGTCAATTGGCTTCAGTATAAATCACACAAATGGGGAACACAGACTCTTAATTTCAAGAGGCAACTTCCCTAAAATACGAACCTTGCTAGAATATATAAAGGAGAGGAGAGATGGGTTTGCTTTAAGAGCATATTAAATAAGAGCATTAGCCAGTGCATCCCATTGGGAAATGCATTTAAAAGGGCGCACAAAAGTGCTGGCTTAACTCTAATGTAAAAATGCATATAAAAGCAAAGGCGAAGGCCTTCAAAAAATACAATGCTGATGGATCATCATTCGCATTCAGACTTTACAAAGAATGCAATTAGGGCGGATAGTGGAGGAGAGCAAAAAAAAAAATCCCAAGAAATTCTTTCAGTATATAAACAGTAAAAAAAGGGAGGGCAGACCATATTGGCCCTATAAAGAATGAGTAAGGACATCTGGTTACAAAGGATGGGGAGATGAAGAAGGTATTGAATTTATTCTTCTCCTCAGTCTTCACTAAGGAATTGGGGGGCTTCAGTAACCAAAACTGCAGTGTTTGTCCTCATAACACATCACAGGAAGCGCCCTCATGGCTAACAGAGGATAGAAATAGACTTGGGAAACTTAACATTAATAAATCACCAAGACCAGATGGCTTGCACCCAAGGGTACTTGGGGAACTCAGTCAAGTAATTGCCAGACCATTGTTCCTAATTTTTACTGAGAGTCTACTGACCGGAATGGTACCAGCTGATTGGAGAAAAGCTAATGTAGCCCCAATATTTAAAAAAGAGCCAAAATACATTCTAGGGAATTACAGACCAGTTGGCCAAACATAATTAGTATGCAAGCTCCTGGAGGGGGTGATAAGGAACTATATGCAAGATTTTAGTAATGAGAACTGTATCATTAGCAGTAATTAGCATGGATTCATGAAAAATCGTTCTTGCCAAACCAATCTATTAGCCTTCTATGAGGAGATAAGCTGCCATCTAGATAAAGGAAGGCCCGTAGATATGATGTATCTGGACTTTGCAAAAGCATTTGACACAGTTTCCCATAAACGTTTACTGTACGAAGTAAGGTCTGTTGGCATGGACCATAGGGTGAGTACATGGATTAAAAACTGTCTACAAGGGCGATTTCAGGGGGAGGTGATAAATGGGGAATACTCTGAATCGTTAAGCGTAGGAAGTGGGGTCCCCCAGGGTTCTGTGCTGGGGCCAATCCTGTTTTAATTTGTTCGGAAACAACCTGGAGGATGGGGTAAATGGCTCAATCTCTATTTGCGGATGACACTAAGCTAAGCAGGGCAATAACTTCTCCACTGGATGTGGAAACCTTGCAAGAAGATCTGAACAAATAAATGGGGTGGGCAACTACATCGCAAATGAGGGTTAATGTAGAAAAATGTAAAATAATGCATTTGGGTGGCAAAAATATTAATGCAATTTACTCACTAGGGGGTGAACCTCTAGGGGAATCTAGGATGGGAAAAGGACCTGGGGGTCCTAGTAGATAGGCTCAGCAATAGCATGCAATGCCAAGCTGCTGCTAACAAAGCAAACATAATATTGGCATGCATTAAAAAGGGTATTAACTCAAGGGATAAAGCGATAATGCTCCCAGTCTACAAGACTCTGGTCCGGCCGCACCTGGAGTATGCTGTCCAGTTCTTGGCACCAGTCCTCAGGAAGGATGTACTGGAAATGGAGCGAGTACAAAGAAGGGCAACCAAGCTAATAAAGGGTCTGGAGGATATTGGTTATGAAGAAAGGTTGCGAGCACTGAACTTCTCTCTGGAGAAGGGACGCTTGAGAGGGGATACGATTTCAATTTACAAATACCATACTGGTGACCCCCACAATAGGGATAAAACTTTTTTGTGGAAGGGAATTTAACCACTTGGCGTCCGCGCTATAGCCGAATGACTGCTACAGCGCGGACCTGCTTTGCCGGGAGGCGTCAATAGACGTCCTCCCATTCGCACGCGCTGTGATCACTGAGTCACTGAGACTCGGGTGATTACAGATCCTAGTAAGGGGCTGATCACGACCCCTTACCACGTGATCAGCTGTCAGCCAATCACAGCTGATCACGTGATGTAAACAAAACCTTGGTAATCTTCTTTTTTGTTTTTTTTTTCTCCTCACGCTAACAGCGTGAGAGAAAAAAAGCCGATCACCGACTCTTGTGTAAGGGACATCGGTCCCGAAGAGGAAGAGGCACATGTGCCTCATCTGTGCCCACTATTACCACCTGCCAGTGCAAAAAAGTGCCACCTATCAATGCCCACCAGTGGTGCAAATCAGTGCCACCTAGCAGTGCTGCCCATCACTGCCACCCATCAGTGCCGCCTCTCTGCGCCCATTGGTGCCGCCTCTCTGCGCCCATTGGTTCCGCCTCTCTGCGCCCATTGGTTCCGCCTCATCTGCGCCCATTGGTGCAGCCTCATCTGCGCCCATCGGTGCAGCCTCATCTGCGCCCATCGGTGCAGCCTCATCTGCGCCCATCGGTGCAGCCTCATCTGCGCCCATCGGTGCAGCCTCATCTGCGCCCATCGGTGCAGCCTCATCTGCGCCCATCGGTGCAGCCTCATCTGCGCCCATCGGTGCAGCCTCATCTGCGCCCATCAATGAAGGACAAAAATTACCTGTTTGCAAAATTTTATAACAAAATATAAACAGGTTTTACTCGCTGGTTGTCCTCTAGCTATGTACACCTTGCGCAGCTGCACTTCCTTCAGTTCCTACACCATAAAGAAAAAACAAAATGGCCGATGGCCTTGCAAAGACTGTAGGGCTTAGCCTTTGACTTCTGTGAGACCAGGGAAGTGAGGACAGCCGCGCTGCAAGCTAGAAAGCTAGGACAGCTCAGGAATGGTGACTCAGTCAGGTAAGTGTTTAGGAGGGGTGGGGGGGGGGGCGGTATTTGAGTGTTTTTTTACCTTAATGCAGGGAATGCACTAAGGTAAACGGTTCGGGTTTAAGTCCACCATACACAGTATACACAGTACAATCAACTTGAGCTTTAACAAAACAATTTAATAAGAGGATCTACCTTAACTATCCCCCCACCCCCCCCCCCCCATAGCCTAAAATACAAAAGGAAAATTTTGAGCAGTGCCTCACTTGGCATCAGTACTCGTCTTCTCTATTTTAATCATCTTCCTTCATCCACTTTTCTTGGCACATTTTCAAATAGAAGAAAGGGATGTAGAATGTTGAGGCATAGTCAACATCTTTGTGCCTGCATAGTAAAACCTTTAATGAAGATCTGTCATTATAATGTTTTTATTGCAGCCCTGTCCCCTATGGGACAAAATACAAGTAGTACTCTGTCTCGAGTTGCTAAGTGCTTCCTAACCCTAGTTAAGAAGTCTGACCTGCCCCCTTTCCCTCCTGCCGTGGCTGATCCGACAACAGCTTTGATGGAGGCTGCTTTTATAAGTGCTGCTTCTGTTGACTGTGAGCACTTTCCACAAACAAGCCACGGCAAGAGGAATGCAGAGGGGGGAGGGGTGTGTCAGCCTCTGCATCCCTCTGCTTGTCGTGGGAAATTGCTCACAGCCGAGACAAGCTGCACATATGAATCGGCCATCTTCTTCAAAGTTGTTCTCGGCTCAGCCATGGCAGGAGGGGAAGGGGGCAAGTTGGATCTTTTAACTAGGGTTAGGCAGCCCGTACGCTGATAAGTCAACCAGCAGGTTGAATGGGGGAAAAAAATTATTCCATTCATGCATCCACATATTCAATATCGATGTGGGAATCCTTCAGAAGGGATGTGCTGGAACTGGAGAGCGTCAAAAGAAGGGCAACAAAATAAGGGGCCTGGACGACCTCAATTACGAGGAATGACTACAAGCACTAAATGTATTCTCGCTGGAGAAGAGACGCTTGAGAGGGGACATGATGGCGATTTACAAATACCTCGATGGTGATCCCAGCATAGGAAATTAATTATTCGGTCTCAGAGAGTGTAAGAGGACACGGGGCCACACAATCGGATTGGAGGAGAAGCGGTTTAACCTTCAACTTCGCAGAGTGTTTTTCACTGTCGGGGGTATAAGGCTGTGTAACTCTCTTCCACGATTGGTGGTGGCAGCAGGGAGTATGGATATTTTAAAAAGACTCTTGGATGTGCATCTTAATGAATACAACATACAGGGATATGGGAAATAATTATAGACATGGACACACGTACACCTACACAGGTTGAACTGGATGGACTATTGTTTTTATTCAACCTTACCCACTATATGACAGCAGAGAGCCTTCCCTGCTGTCAAAATACATTGATCAGTGTTGACGCCTATAGCTGGTGGCACTGATCCTTCAGGAAAAAAACAGGCTAGTTGTACACAAGTCGCTCGATAGCTTGACATGTGTACAACCAGCCAGCCCATACATGGATCAAATTTTGACCGGTCCCTGCTGAACTGGACACATTTTGTTCCATTTATGGCTGATTTTAGGAAGCACTTGGCAGCCTTGCAAAAATATTATATATTTACATACAATTACAGCGTTCACAATAACATCACAAGTGAATAAAAAAAAAATAAGTAGCGACCAGAAACCTCAAATGTGAAAAACGTCCATGTATATTGTGCATAGGTGCTCCAATCAATAAAGTGCCGTTGTGCTCCAAACTTCTAGGTGCGCCACACACCCCTCCTGTGTCCCCACTTACCAGAGGGAATGGACCCCTGGCTTTTCAGTCTAGGGGTCGTTCAAGCTAAAATGCTGGCCATACGTGGCAATTCACAGAAGGGTCCAAGATTCTCCCCCAATTATGATGGTCATAGGCAGATGATAACACCAAAAATGAAAAAAGGGACTGATGGTGAAGTACAGTTTGGCAGAATTTTTTTGCGCAAACGTAGATAGGAACTTGCAAAAGTGGAACAATTAAAATTGCATGTGGTATTGCAGAGATTAAAGCAGGGAACATTGCATCCAGCGTGCGTTCCACCGAAACCGGAAGTGAATACGTTTAGCCTCGAAACCGGAAAATACGTTAGAGAATCTGGTGGAGAATCTTGCGCCCTTCTGTGAATTGCCACGTATGGCCAGCATTTTGGCTTGAACGGCCCCTAGACTGAAAAGCTAGGGGTCCTTTCCTTCTAGTGAGTGGGGACACAGGAGGGGTGTGTGGCGCTCCTAGAAGTTTGGAGCACAACGGCACTTTGATTGGAGCACCTATGCACAATATATATGGAAGATTTTCACATTTCATGTTTCTTGTCGCTTATTATTTTGTTTCACTTGTGATGTTATTGTGAGTGCTGTAATTATATGATAGAGAGATATATATCTATCTCTCTATCTAATAATTTTTCTGTCCTTTCAAGTGAATATCACTTTGTGTGCAGCAGCTGCAATCACTATTATATATATTTTAATTAATATTTACTTTTAGCGCGAGTGTGTGTGTTTATTTATTTCACTTGGCAGCATTGGGCAAAGTACTTGTACTTTGTTCCTTAGTAGACAGGAGTGAAACCAATAATAGATTTCTAAAATGCCACAAAAGCAAATTTTCCTGATATATCCACTTGCATGATGGATATTCACCAGTGGAGCGGGCCTTGAGTTCACCAAACATAGATCTGCAGCAAAGCAAATTCTGCCTTTCCTTATTCATGTAGCTGTACAATTTAGCATCTGATGGTTCTTCATGTGTTTTCCAGAAAATGGAACACATGGTCTGTGGTATAATAGAGCTTGTGAAGATTAAAAAAAAAAACGAGGTCTGCCTTCATTAAAATCCCTGGTTTGTTTGCTTCCAGGTAAAATCAACTACCATCTGTGCTGATGAATTAAGTGAAATTGCTGTGGTTGAAAAAGTTGTTTGAAGTGAGATTTCATGAAGGGATTAAAAGAGGCAATTCTTGCTCAGGAAACCCTTCTAGACTCTGAAGAACATCTGTTCATTGTTCATCGGTGCCTTTGTATTCCTTCCCCTCCAGCAATGGCCGACACACAGCAGCTCATTAGAACTTCAGCACACCTTTCCTCTCTTGCTGTGATAAGAAGGTCACAATCTTACTTGTTACATGGAAACCACAATAAAAAGTACCTAGTCTTCATAAATATCTTTGATGGATTTAATTTTTTTTAAATGGTGTTTTTTTTTTTGTTTTTTTTTTGTTTAAAAGAATTTCTAGCCACGCTGATCGTATCACGCATTCAAGTAAATTTTTACCTAACTGGTTCTTGCACAGATTATTATATAGTTCCTGCTGTCCCTCTGCACTGGCTATTTTGTTAGACTTTACCAAAAGTGATGGTCAAATTTATGTCCTAGAATTCAAAACCGGAATCGACGCTTTCTCTTTTCGTCCATGGACGGACACAGCCTTCTCAATTCTTGACGTGTGGGTTATGTTCCTGTTCATAGGAGAGGACTAGGCAGAACATGTTAGATAATTAAAAACACGTTACAATAATCAGAGATGAACAGCCCCGCCCAGAGGACGGTCCCTCCAGACATAACCCTCCGCCCTGCAGTCAGCAGCTCGGTTTTTTTCTCCCTAGCAGAGAAGGACGTGGCTCCCTTTGGGCCCAGAGTCCAGAAGAATTTTTTTACTTTATTTTTGTGATCTTCTGTCAACTGCCGGCTGGGCGACAGGCTCGCTATATAGATCCTTGTAGTCTTCCCAGTTCCGGCCATCGAGCGTGCCAGTCCCTTGCTTCGCGCTTGGTTCTGACCACGACATACCCCATGGCTCCAGGGGTGGCCGGTGAGCACATGCTCCAGGGTTCACATATGACTGGGCTGCTTGTTGTCTCACTCACAGTGGACCAGGCCGACAGCTACTCCTTCACAGTTGTAGTTATGTCCAGGATGCACCAGCGGGTCCTCGCATGGACGGGTAAGTACTTTTCCTCCTGCCTCGGCAGGTGGAAACAGCTGGGCGTCCGAGGGATTGCGGGGTTCTCCTGTCCTCCCTTTCCCTGCTCTCTATCACTATACCCTTCTGCCCTAGGGCTCGCTGCGACCGGGGCGTACCTGTGGGGGGACTCTGGTTCTCAGTGGGGGACCGTGGGGTGTCGGGACATGTTTTTTCTGTGGGGGTGCTCTTTTCTGGGGAAGTCCCTGCCTATGCCTTCTCGTCCACATTGCGGTGCTTAGGCGCCATTTTTGCGGTGCTGATGCCATTTTTTGTATGCCTGCTGGTTTCTATTGAAATTCCCATTGGTGGCCATTTTGCTGTGGCAGCGCCATAGCGCAGGTTGTTATTGCGGGTGGCCATTTTCTTGTGGTCGCACCCTTTTTTTCTCTGAGGTGTCTGGCGGCCATTTTGGTGTGGGGTTGGCCTCTAGTGCTGGCTTCCTGGACGGTGCGCAGCGCCATTCTCCTCAGACTTTTTCTTCCTCACACATGCTGTGGAGACGGAAGGCGGGCAGCGGCACTGAGCGGTCTCCTGCTGGGTTGGTGAGTCCCCTAGGTAACCCCCCCCCCTGTCAGTACAGCAAGGTGGACCTTTTTCAGTTTATTTTTTTGACTGAGTCCCTGAGAGCTGTCAGCGGTGTCATGGAGTCAGTGTCTGGCCCTTCTTCCCCAAACTTGCCAGAGGCAGCAGCTGGTGCCCCTGCACCTGCAGTTACCATGAAGGCTTTGTCAGCTGTCCTGGAATCATTTGTTGCCAGGGTGGAAGCGGCGTGTGAGCGCAAGGGGGGTAAAAAGCGCCCCCTTCCATCGCCAGGGGAAGGTTCTGACTCAGACCCGGGCCTGGCTGCGGCACAGGACCCCGGTTCTGGATTGTCAGATGTGGACCAGGTGCTTTCTTGTGAGGAAGACCCCCTCGTCCGGGTCAGAGCAAGACAAGGCACTTTTGAGTGACCTTATCCATGCTGTACAGGACTCCCTTAAGCTGGACGCAGATGAAGCTTCCATGGAGGGGTCAGTCTCTTTTGGGTCGCACAAATTGACCCGTTCTGTAAAAGTTTTTCCCTATGTGTCTTTCTTTGATAAATTCATAGATAAGGAATGGGAAAAGCCGCAGAGGACCTTTTGCGGTCCCTCAGCGTCTGGCGGTCAGGTATCTCTTTGAGGAGAGCCTTTTGAAAAAATGGACCTCTCCTCCGGTTGTTGAAACCCCCGGTCGCTCGGTTAAATAAAGTAACCACTCTCCCTGTAGAGGGGACCCCTGTGTTTAAGGACCATACTGATAGAAGGTCCGAGGCGCTGAGCAGGTCCATGTTCACCTTGCTGGGGTCTGCATTACGGCTTATTTTGGCTGTAACCTTGGTGTCTCAGACACTCACTGACTGGGCAAAGATTTTGCGCCAGACTATGGAGTAACATCAGCTCCCTCAGGAGTGTGTATCACTGGCCGACCAGTTGGTGCAGGGCCTTGTGTATGTCTGTGATGCCACTCTGGATGCAGCCCCCTTAATATCTAGGGCCTCTGTATCTGCGGTGGTAATGCGCTGCCTAATTTGGCTAAAATGCTGGTCCACTGACCAGGCTTCCAAGAAGGCCTTGGCAGATTTACCCTTCAAAGGTGGGAGGCTTTTTGGTGCCTCGCTGGATGACATTATTAAGGATGTCACTGGAGGTAAGAGCACGTTTCTACCTCAGGCCACTAAAGGGAAAGAGCCGTGCCGTAAGCCGGGGCCCTCCTTTCCCACACAGAAGCAGTATTTTCGTCAGTCAGGACCTGCCGGAAGACCCTCCCAAGCGGACAAAGGTCCAGCTGGGGGACAGAGGCGTCCCTGGGTGCGCAAGCCCAACAAGCCAGCGAACAAACCTGCTATCGCATGAAGTTTTGCCCCCGCCTGACTCCAGGGTGGGGGGGCGGCTTCTCGGGTTTGCAGCTCGGTGGAACTCCCTGCTCTCCGACCCTTGGGTCTGCAAGGTGGTCACCTAGGGGTACAAGATAGAGTTCCTTTCTTGTCCAACAAACAGATTCTTTCCCTCAAATCTCCCTTTCCTTCTGGCTCGTCGGTCTGCCCTGACGGGGGCAGTGCTGGACTTGCTAAGGTGCAGAGTGCTTCTACCTGTACCACTGGGAGAGAGGTTTCAGGGTTTTTATTCGAATCTGTTCGTGGTTCCGAAGAAGGATGGAGTCCGTCCAATCTTGGACCTGAAAGCCTTGAATGTCTTTGTAAAGGTTTGGAAGTTCTGCATGGAATCCATTCTTTCGGTGGTTGCTGCGCTCCATCCGGGGGACTTTCTGGCATCCTTGGACATCAAGGACACATACTTGCGCAGGACACCAGAGATTTCTGCGCTTTGCAATCGGCGAAAGCCATTATCAATTTGTGGCCCTTTCCTATGGTCTAGCGTCAGCACCAAGGGTTTTCACCAAGGTGCTTGCCCCGATTCTAGCTTTGCTGAGACAGCGAGGCATTGCCATCGTGGGCTACTTGGATGATCTTCTGAGAGCAGCTTCTGGCTCAGACTTAGAGGAAGATGTGTCTATAGCCATTCAGACCCTCCGAGAATTTGGTTGGGTGTTTAAACATTCAGAAGTCGGTCCTGACACAGACTCTGCGTCTGGACTACCTAGGTTTAATTCTGGACTCCAAGGAGGCGAGAGTCTTCCTTCCTTTGGAGAAGTTGCAGACTCTCCAGTCTGCGGTGAGGTTGTTGACATCCCGCAAATGGTCGTCTCTCCGTATTTGCATGCGAGTTCTGGGTCTAATGGTAGCCTCCTTCGAGGCAGTACCGTATGCCCAATTCCACACTCGAGTCTTGCAGAAGGAGATCCTGTCAAAATGGAACAAATCTCCATTGTCAATGGATCGTCAGATTCAGGTAAGTCACCTGGTCAGGGCTTCTCTGAGTTGGTGGCTGAGATCCCCGGCTCTTCAGTCTGGGAAGTCGTTCCTTCCCTTCCATTGGACTGTGATTACGACGGACGCCAGCCTCACAGGTTGGGGGGAGTCTGGGGAGTCCAGTCGGCCCAGGGTCGCTGGGCTCGGGACGAATCCCGTCTGTCGATCAATGTCCTGGAACTCTGGGTCGATCAGGCTGTGTCTCTCCAAGTGGTCACTGAGACTACAAGGGCGTCCAGTCAGGATTCAGTCAGACAACGCCACGGCTGTGGCTTATGTCAACCATCAGGGGGGAACAAGGAGCTTGGCTCTGTCGGCCGTCTACATTCCGAGCGTAGAAAACTGGCAGGCGGACTATCTGAGTCGCCAGATCTTAGACCAGGGGGAATGGTTACTACATGCGGAGGTGTTTCAGCTCCTTTGCCGGAGATGGGGCACGCCAGATGTGGATCTCCTGGCTTCTCGACTCAATCGCAGGGTGTCGAGGTTCGTGGCCAGGTCCAGAGATCCCTGGGCAGACACGTCAGAAGTGTTTCTGAATTGGCGGCCTTGTCTTGCAAGTCACCGTACGTGGTCCGCCATAAGGCTAAAGTGGTGCTACACCCACAGCCTTCCTTCCTTCCTTCCTTCCTTCCGAAGGTGGTTTCGGCTTTTCACCTGAATGAGGACATTGTGCTGCCGTCCTTGTGTCCTCGACCGTCACATCCCAGGGAGACTGCGCTCCATAACTTAGACGTGGTACGGGCCTTGCGGGTGTACTTGTCTGCTACGGCTCCGTTTCGGAGGTCTGACTCATTTTGTGTCAGTGTCTGGTCCACAAAAGTGCCTGGCGGTCTCGTCGGCCACCATTTCTCGTTGGATCAGGCAGACCGTCATCCAGGCCTATGCCCTTAAGGGGCGGGTGCCTCCCTTTCCGTTCACGGCACATTCAACCAGGGCAATTGGTGCTTCCTGGGCTTTCCGACATCAAGCGTCTGTCTCACGGGTGTGCAAGGCGGCGACTTGGTCGTCCGTGTAAATGTTTTCAAAATTTTACAAGGTTGATGTGAGTGCATCTTCTGATGCTTCCTTGGGCCGCATGATTTTGCAGGCGGTTGTTTGAGGTTGCAACTCCTCCATTGAGGAGCTCTGCTGGTTTGGGGTGAAATTGGTTGGTTTATTTTTGATACTGTTCCCACCCCTCGTTTTTTTTTACACTGCTTGGGGACGTCCCACACGTCAAGAATTGAGAAGGCTGTGTCTGTCCATGGACGAAAAGAGAAAATAGGATTTTTTTGTACTCGCCGTAAAATCCTTTTCTCTGTCGTCCATGGACGGACACAGCACCCACCCCTCCTTTTTTAGGTTTGTACTGCTTGCTACGAACCGAGCTGCTGACTGCAGGGCGGAAGGTTATGTCTGGAGGGACTGCCCCCTGGGCGGGGCTGTTCATCTCTGATTATTGAAACGTGTTTTTAATTATCGAACATGTTCTGCCTAGTCCTCTCCTATGAACAGGAAAATAACCCACACGTCAAGAATTGAGAAGGCTGTGTCCGTCCATGGACGAACGAGAAAAGGATTTTACGGTGAGTACAAAAAATCCTATTGTTCCTGTACTTGCTCTTTTGTTTATTTTTACGCTGTTAAATATATATTAGAAAGTGTTTGTTTTGTTTTAGATCTAAGGGCGATAAGGGCAAAGAAAAAAACCTTTTCATCCTGCCAGAAGTTTTGTGAGCTTATAATTTTCTGTGCTTTCTTCTGTGGATTACAGAAGAACCCCTCCTTATGTTAGGAGGTGTTCTCTAGTCTTACACCCTTTGTAACCGTGGGTAAAACAAACCTTAAAGTGGTTCTAAAGGTTTTTTACTTTAATGCATTCTATGCCTGAGGGCTCTTTCACACGGACGTGTCCGTGTACGGACTCCGCTTTGCTCAGCAGGGATCGCTCCGTTGATCCCCGCTGAGCAGGCAGATAACTGCCTCCGTCTCTGCGCACTGTGCAGGGACCGACCTGTCGGCACCGCTCTCCTCTGTGGGGAATTGGATGAAGACGGACCGTAGAGTCCGCACCTGTGAAAGGGGCCTTAAGGTAAAAAAAAACATCTGTGCTGCAGGAGCCCCCCCAGCTCCCCCTCTTATTCTTACCTGAGCCTGATTCTAGCGGCATGTAGAAGAGCAGCGGCTCTCGCTGCTGTTTCCTTCCTCATTGGGCAAATTTATAGCAGCTGGAGCCATTGGTTCCCGCTCCCGACGACCAACTCCAGTGACGGGGTTCAGGGGCGAGTCCAGCTGTCTGTCAATGGACGCAGCAGCAGGGCTCGGAAGTGAGCGCACGGGTGCCCCCAGGGAAAGTGGCTTCCCAGGGGGCACTCGCCGAGAGGGGGGGGGGGCCTGGAGCGCTGGTGGGGGACCCCAGTTAAGGAGGACCAGGCTGCTCTGTGTAAAACCATTGCACAGAGCCTTTAAGTATAACATGTTTGTTTTTTGTTTTTGTTTTAAACTAAAATAAGGTTTAATATCACTCTAACGCCCAGACCCAATTTTGAAACTTTGACATTTTAGTAAAGCTATACATATGATTGCAACTACTTTGTGTATCCAGGTGGAATATACCTTTTTTTTTTTTTTTTTTTTTTTTTCCCCCCCCCAAGACAAATTGGGCTTTCATTTGGTGGATTCAGATTTATTTATTTTTTTTAATCCAAAGAACTGGCCCAAAATATAAAAAAATGTATTTTTAATTTAGCTGTATATTTTTTGCTACTACCAAAGAACAACCCAAAATACCCTGACTATCCTAGCGATACCACATGAAGTGCTGCGTAAATTGATGGCACTATACCTGTAATACCACAAAACTATCGTGCACATTTTGCTGCTCCTTTTTTTTTTTTCTTTAACCTCTTTGCGCCTGCGCTATAGAAGAAAGACGTCTACAGCGCGGTGCTCAATTGCAAGGAGGGCATCCCTGGACGTCCTCCTGTTTGCATCCTCCCCGCACGCCGCCGAGGGCGTGCATCGGGGAAAAGCTGTGCCCACCGTGTCATGGGAGTGCCGATGCGTGTGCCTGGCAGCCGCGATGTCCGTCAGGTGCCCGCGATCGGCAGTTAGAGCCAGGGACGTGGATCTCTGTGTGTAAACAGAGATCCACGTCCTATCAGGGAGAGGAGACTGATCTGTGTCCCTATGTACAAGGGACACACCATCGGTCAACTCCCCCAGTCAGTTCCCTCCCCCCACAGTAAGAATCACTCCCAGGGAATACATTTAACCCCTTAATCGCCCCCTAGTGTTAACCCCTTCCCTGCCAGTCACATTTATACAGTAATCGGTGCATATTTATAGCACTGTTCATAGTGTCAAAAGTGTCCGATCTGTCCGCCGCATTTTCGCAGTCCTGAAAAAAAATCGCAGATAACCGCCATTACTAGTAAAAAAAAAAAAAGTCATAAATCTATCCCCTATTTTGTAGACACTATAACTTTTGCGCAAACCAATAACTATACGCTCTTATGCGTTTTTTGTGTTTTTTTTTTTTTTTCCCAAAAATATGTAGAAGAATACGTATCGGCCTAAACTGAGAAAAAAAATTATTTTAAAAAAAAATTGGGATATTTATTATAGCAAAAAGCAAAAAATATTTGTTTTTTTTTTCTAAATTGTCAGTCTTTTTTTGTTTCTAGCGCAAAAAATAAAAACCGCAGAGATGATCAAATACCACCAAAGGAAAGCTCGATTTGTGTGAAAAAAAAATGATAAAAACTTCATTTGGGTACAGCGTTGTATGACCGGGCAATTGTCATTCAAAGTGCGTCAGCGTTGAAAATTGCTCTGGGCAGGAGGGGGGTTTAAGTGCTCAGTAAGGAAGTGGTTAAACACACTTTTGTATGTTTACATCTTTCTCCCTGCAAAGAGCGAAAGATGTAATGTATCTCTATTTATAAGAGAGAGAAAACACATGGGCAGGCTGCACAGTGACTGATCACTGTGATAGCCAATCAGAGTCCCGTGGCCCCATTATTAGTACGAGATTCGGGGCTCCCTGTGCTGGGAACGTGCATGCTCTTCCAAAAATACAGTGCTATGGCAGTTTTCACCTTAGGACGTGTTACCGGTAGGATAACCGGTTGACAGTTGTTAAGGGAACAATGCTGAAAAAATAAATAAAAATATTGCAGCCATCCCATCTAAGGACTGGTAAGAAGCAATATATTACATTTTTGGGATTTAGATACTTATAGGAATTGGGATAGGAAACCTGACAAAGCCAGACAATAATATTTGTCTTTAGCTTAGAGTGCAAAAATTACATCTCTGAGAGGAGAACCACCCTAGCTGATACTATAGTTACCTACGTGTTGTTCAGATGGGATTTTATTTATTTATTGAGGGCTACACCAGTGCATGTATGCAGCTCTTGTGTGTTGGGGGTAATTTTGTTGTATCCGGAGCAAACAGAGTCTGTAGCCGCTGTGCATGGCAACCAAATCTGCTTCTGTCTTCAACTTGTTCAGTCAAGTTTTGAAAATGAACGATAAACAGGTTGCTGTGCTCCATCTATTTCAGATGCTGGCTGCCCCAGTTTTGATAAATTCCCCTCCTTGTGTTTCGAATGATATGGGTGGCTGATGTTACAAATTACAGGCTTCTCACAGCAGGTGAGGAGAAATCTTGGATAGTTCAAACAACCAATACGGTTTGGTGACAATTTGAAGTGGTTGTAAACCTCAGACATGAAATATGAACAAAGCGTACCCCTCTATAGTGTGTATTTGTCTCAATTAAGAGCACTAAGTGTCATATCTGTCTGCTGATTCGTTCCTCTGCTATCAGTATGAGTCATTTCTGACAAGTTTTCCTGACACCAAGAGACAAAATGGTGACTGGGAGGGATCTCCAGCAGATTGGAAGCCTCAGCTCTGTACATGTGTGAATTTGGAGGGAAGTCCCTTCCCTCCAATCAGCTCTCTGAGCTCTACAGAGTTTTTAATTTCAGCTCTCCACCCCCTGTTTTCTGACAGCTCAGGCAAGCTTTATAAATTCCACACTTTGAACAGATGTAGAGAGGAGAAGACTGCAGATAAACCAGTAAAATTTATGTGGGAGGATTTGTTCCATCTCTATCACCTGAGACCATTTGCTTCACTGAGTATATGTAGGGGTTTACAACCACTTTAACTGCAACATGGAACTTCAAGAGTTTGGCTTCTTCGGGGTGGTAAATATTTATTTTATTTTCTGTTGTGATTAATGATCAGTGTTTAATTTCATAATGTTCAGAACTGGCTATGGGAAGCAGTACCAGATTTATTGATGTGCAAATCAGGTGAGAGATGAGTGATTACATCCTCTTTGCCGCATGGGTGCTTAACCTGTGGCCCTGCAGCTGTTGCGGAACTACAAGTCCCACAAGGCATTACAAGCTGCTGACAGTTACAAGCATGACTCCCAAAGACAGAGGCATGATGGGAATTGAAGTTCTGCAACAGCTGGAGGGCCGCAGGTTGAGCACCCATGCTTTGCAGAATAAGTCCAGCCAAAATGTTTTTACTTTGTTTTGGATAGAGCCAAGAAGTTTTAAAATCTGTCAAATCTGTATTGCTGTCCATGTAATTTAACCATGCTGCAGCTCTGTTTTCTACTTCTGTGCGCAGAGATACTGATGTAACCTAAGACTATGCAATCAGTATGTAAGCCTCAACTCTGAGCTTAATATTTCTGTAGCAGCCTTAATAAATCTCTAAAAAATATTACAGGTGGAGCCTGAAGAACCTCTGGAAATTCCTGTCCCTGAATCCATTGCTGGCAGCAGCCTCTCAGTGGGTACTTTAAGTTTTGCCCAAGAGGAGAACCGAAGTGAAATAAACAACCTGCCTACTTCTTCGACAGGTGACACTCTACAGCAGTGTAGTAGTGCCAAGGAGGATGCAGAGGAGACTACGGCATTGCTAGGTGAGTGCTTGGCTCCTGGCAACACCGTGTTTTTGTTTTTCAATCCAACCAACATTTTCTAGTAGGCTTAAACCATCATCCTATGCAATAATCACTACTACATACTTGTCAAACTGTCATCGTCCATACTTTACTGATCAATGCAACTATCCTTGAATAGCTATTACATGGGCAAGAAGTGTTACAGCCAGCAGCTGTATTCACAACACAACACAGCACTTAACATGGCCATCTTGCAGTGGTAAATGAAGCATCGGCAATCATGTGACCACTGTGATTGGCGGTCACACTGGTCACATGATCGGGAGCTGGTCCTGCTGACTATCAGCACAGAATAATTGGCTGCCCAGAGATGCCTACCTGCAGCATGTAGGCTTTTAAAGCCCACTCTTTTTCTGCTGCACATATGTGTTTTGCAGGCAACAACAGGTTAAGTGGGGTTGTAAACCTTCTTTTTTTGTTTTTTTTATATAAATAACAAACATGCCTGTACTTAACTATACAGGTAAGATACTCTTCTGGTGTGCCCTGCCGGCGGTCCAGGCCCATCTTCTTCTTCATCGGGTGCCCCCACAAAAAGCTGCTTTCCATGGGGGATGCAGGCTCGCTCCTGAGTCCTGCTGCTGCATCCCTGGACACAGACAGCAGGACTCGGCCCCCGTGTCACTGGATTTAATTGACCGCAGTGGGAGCCGATGGCTCGTGCTGCTATCAATCTGTCCAATGAGGAAAGACAGCGGCTGGTGTCGCTGCGCTTGTGCACATCGCTGGATCGGATTAGGTTCAGGTAAGAAAAAAGGGGAGTCTGGGTGGAGCTGCAGCACAGAAGGTTTCTATGCATTAAGATGAAAGACCTTGAGACTTCACAACCACTTTAATAATGGCATATCAAATGATGTTGACTTTTCTCAAACAATACACTATAGCTTGCCCTACACTGATCAAAATTTGGCTGATTCAGCAGGGACTGGCTGAATTTCGATCAGTGTATGGCTGTCCCCACTCAACAGCAAATCTGTCGCTCAGCTGCTGCTAAGCAAATTCTGACTGTTGGAATACAATATCCCAGCGGTGGTATTCCTCAATCTACCTTGCTTAGTGTGGATGGAGGAAATGGTGTATGGCCACCTTAACCTAACCCAAGTTAGGATTTACTAGTGGATGGATGTTTTCAATGTTGTAGGAAGTAAAAAAAACAAAGCTGTATGGAAATATTTCCCTCTGTACACATTGTTTACATTCTTTGTAGCTGCTCAGTTTAAGGTGGTAATCACTTGCTTGGGTTTGAAAAATCTCAATATATGTTTTGTGCATAACTGTTTTGTTTTCGGTTAAATTTGACAGCATATGATGACTGGCAATCAACTAACTGAGCAAAGACAACCCCCCCCCCCCTCCCCATCTTCTTTTTTTTTTTGCCTTCCCTTTATTAAATCCATCTGCTTATAATTTATTCAGTTCCCTGATAGAACAGCTTTTGAAGAGTTAAGTTGTGAAATTGCGATCCTTGCTCCCTTACGAAACAACTTTGAGCATGTTTTAAAAATTTAGAATTGACCATTTGTCCCCTGCTAGGAACACTATGTCAAACCACTCTTCTGTAAATCCACTGAAGATTTTCAAAGAGCTCACTATAAACGTCACCTCCTAGAGGGAAAATTGGTGGATGGCTATGAATGTGTTGCAATAGCTCAAACTATCCATGTTCTGTTAAAATAAAATGTGTTAGGGCCAAGTCATTATTATGAAATTACAAGTGATGGCTCACATCCCACAAAGGCTGCTTGGCAGTCTTAAAGCCCACCCCGCCTTTACCCCTGTGGAACCAGCCTTTCAGATTTTTCCTGCTCGATCAGAACCGCCTGCTCCCTATGTCAGAATACAATAGCTCAGCAGGGTGGGTTTCCCCCATCCACCTCCCAATGTGTGAATGAGGGAAAAAAGTCAGCAGGAGGCAGAGAAACCGTGGTACAGTAAAGAGCTGTGCAGGAGGGGTGTCAGCAAGAGGCAGAGGGAGAGCAGTACACTGATATTCAGTGAAGAGGGGGTGAGCCGTGCAGGGGGGGGTGTGTCAGCAGAAGTCTGACCACTGGATTGCAGGCAGACTGTGCTCCCAAGTAGGAAGCAAAGAAGCTAAGGATGGTGGGATGGATGTGCTTCCATGCCTGGTGTGGTCAAATTCAAATAGGAAAGCGGAGGGACTGGCAGGATCACCAGGCATTTCACACAAAGGAAGCAATTCAAAGAGAACAGGATACTTTTTACTAGAAGTACATTTTAACACAGACATGTATCTGAAATGTTTAGGTACCATTAAGGATTGGTAACCTGCAATATATTACATTTTTGTTTTTGGGTTTGATACCGCTTTCGTTAAGTTTTTATATTTGCTTAAAAGTATTTATAAGGATATTTTTATCTTGCCATACTTTGGCCTGGTGTTCTATGTTAATTGTTTAATTTCATAATCGATTAATCAGCCAGTAACATAATGGGGTTAAAAGAAACTAAAATGAGCCCTTTACAGTACAAAAAGAGCAAATTGCTACTGTAAATATTACTTTCACTGTCCCACAATAAAAAATGAACCCCTTACAGCGATTATTTGCTCTTTTTGTACAATTTTTTTTTTTTTTTTACACCATTATGTTACTAAACATTTTAGGCCTGGGTCACACCTCTGTGTTTTTTTGGTACTTTTTGCAGAAACACACTACAGGTCATTTACATGGTTTCCTATGGGACATGTTCACATCCATGATTTTTTCAGCTGCTGCATATTTGGAAAGGGCAAGGACTTTTTTTTAACGCAAAACGGTATTATTTTGTTTTTTTGGTTCAATATACTTCAATAGAGAAGCTGCAAAAAAGCATATAATGTGTTTTTGCAGCAATTTGTGTTTTTTAGTCTGCCCAACAACAAATTGGCCAAAAAAAAATAATTTAAAATGCAAATCGCAGCAAAATTACTTTTTTTTTTTTTTTTTTTACGGTTATTAACCGATTTAATCTAAACAATAATCGGCCAACTAATTGATTATGAAAATAATCGTTAGTTGCAGCCCTACTTATATGGTTGGTTGCCATGGGTAGCGTAGCATACAGTTTTCTGTGTTGTCTCTGTAATTGCACATGCAACAGTTAAGCAATGCATGTATTTGAAGCCAAGATTCTTGAGTGTATTTTCCAAGAAAACATGCCCAGAATATTATTTACACTTAAGGCCTCATGCAGAATGCTTGCCTTGCAGGCATTCGTCCCTGGGAGAAAACGGCCCTAAGCACTAGTGCTGGTCAGTGCGCTGTCCAACCCAGTCAGCTTCTCATAGTTTTACAGGCTACCAGCAGCAGGCTGGATGGTGCACCTGTGACATGTACCTGCACCTTAACATCGGAGCCTCATGTAGACCTAAAATGTACAGCCGTGGCCAAAAGTTTTGAGAATGACACAAATATTCATTTTTACAAAGTCTGCCGCCTCAGTTTTTATAATGGTAATTTGCATATACTTCAGAATGTTATGAAGAGTGATCAAATGATTTCCATAGTCCCTCTTTGCCATGAAATTCAACTTCATCCCTTAAAAAAAACATTTCCATTGCATTTGTGAAGAAGGCTTCAGGGCACCCAAGAAAGTATCTTAAGCGCCAGGACCGTCTCCTACTGTTGATTCAGATGTGGTGAGATCGGGGCACCACCAGTGCAGAGCTTGCTCAGGAATGGCCGCAGGCAGGTGTAAGTGCATCTGCACGCACAGCGAGGCAAAGACTTTAGGAGGAGTCAAGAAGGGCAGCAAAGAAGCTAGTTCTCTCCAGGAAAAACATCAGGGACAGACTGATATTCTGCAAAAGATACAGGGATTGGAC
The DNA here is from genome assembly GCA_029206835.1 of Rana muscosa. NCBI lineage: Eukaryota > Metazoa > Chordata > Amphibia > Anura > Ranidae > Rana > Rana muscosa. Next base: position 678,776,282 of record CM055117.1, on the reverse strand, counting down.
TGCTGAGGACTAGGGTAAAGTCATTTTATTCTGATGAATCTCCTTTTCGATTGTTTTGGGCATCCAGAAGAAACCTTGTCTGTAGAAAAAAAAGGTGAGCGTTACCAACAGTTAAACCATCCTGAGACCGTTCATGTGTGGGGTTGCTTCAAAGCCAAGGGAGTAGGCTCACTCACAATTTTGCCTAAGAACACCATAATGGCCATGAGTAAAGAATGGTACAAAAACATCCTCCGAGAGCAACTTCTCCCAACCATCCAAGAACAGTTTGGTGAAGAACAGTGCCTTTTCCAGCATGTCATAAAACAAAAGTGATAACCCAAATGGCTTGGGGAACAAAACATTGAAATTTTGGGTCCATGGTCTGGAAACTCCCCAGACCTTCATCCCTTTAAGAACGCCAGGACAATCAGGTCAATCCTTAAGTGACAGGTGAACAAAAAAAACACAAATTCTGACAAACTCCAAGCATTGATTATGCAAGAATGGGCTGCCATCAGTCAGGATGTTGCCCAGAAGTTGATTGACCGCAATCTAGGGCGAATTGCAGAGGTCTTTGGGGGGGGGGGGGGTTAACGCTGCAAATATTTTATTACTCTGCCTAAACCTAATGTAATTGTCAAAGTGCCTTTGACACTTATGAAATGCTTGTAATTATACTTCAGTATACCATTCTAACATCTGACAAAAAGATCTAAAAACACTGAAGTAGCAGACTTTGAAAATGTTATATTTGTGTTATTCTCAAAACTTTTGGCCACGGCTGTAGTGACCCTAGGTTCTTGGGCTATGAATGTTGAATTGGTGATAGTACTGGGATTGGTGTAGCAATATTTATATAACGCAACTGTTTCTTCCTCTGCAGATGATCCTGGCAGCGAGGATACAGGGGAACAGACACAGAATTCTGGAAGCTCTTCTTCTCACTAGCCTTCCTCACCTAGGACCTTTTCAAGACTGTGCTAGAACTTGTTTCTAATTTTACGGGTTTAAAGAAGCCATGAACTGACAGTTGGTTTAATGAGAGGAGGATGGCAAGCCTACAACCTTCTGATACATATCCTTTGTTTTCTTAATATTCAAACCCTTTCCCCAAGAAATGCATATGGCACTTGTTACATGTTCGTTTTAAGGTCAAATGACACATTAATAAGCAGATCAGTCTCTGATTACAAATGGGTAATCATTGGATTCAGTGCTTCTCTTGGAGGTGATATATATATATTTCGGCTGAAATCTGGAATCTATATTTTGTACTGGACTGTAGCAGCATGGACGTTGGTTATGTTTACGCTAAAGGCTGCTCTGGCCTCCTCTCTTAACATGTATTCATGAAAACATGAACAAAGACACGTAAAGCACTTATTAGAGGGGAAGTTACCTGTGTTCTGGTACTTAATCCTCTAACATTTTGTTCATGATGGCGCTTATTCTGGATATCTGCCTCAGGAATGTGTATAGACTGCAGCAATGAACAAGTTCTGTTACTTGTGATCCACCTTCCAGTCTGGACCCCCACAGCGAGGAACAAATTCTCTTCTGCTGGATTCCACTCCACTCAGGAATCCACGCCCCCTCAGAGATGATGCTTTGTTTTGGATTCAGCTCAGGAATCTGTGTGATTGCCGTGATTAAGAGGTTCTGTTGTAGTGGATAAACCTGTAACATTACAGCACTGCCCAGCTTTCTGTGGATATGCTTATAACTCATTGATTATTTAAAGGTTTCATTCATTACCTAGGGGCATATTTATAAAGACCTGTCTAATTTAGGCACATTTTTGTAGCACATTCGCTGGTAACATTTAGTGCACCTATAATTTGGCGAATGTGTTCGAAAATGTTTTTAATGGCAAATAATTAAATGTACAGTAGAGATCATTTGCTGCGGTTCTTTTTCAAATAGAGCAGGTTCTGTTTAGCTCAGTCTAATAATTATCTGGCCTTGGAAATTGTCCCTTACGTTTGTTGAGATTTTAGAAGATAATTTTTACATAATACAAACTGGTATATGAATTTAAATGGTACCATTAATTCATAATGGTTTTTATGATGCTGAAACCTTTTCAATATTTTTTATTGTATTATTACAGGTATTTATAGAACAATTTATGCAGTGCTTTATATACTGCCCATTCACATCAGTCCCTGTGCTCAAGGAGCTTACAATCTAAGGTCCTTGTCTCACATACATGCATACACTCAGACTTATACTAGGCCCAGGGAGAAAATGCAAGTACTGTGTATTAATACGAATTATGTGTCAAATCAAAACCATTATAATGGTTATATTTTGTATTATGTAAAACTGTGCTATATTCTTGTTGCCCTATATTTACACATTCCTTAATATGCATTGGTCATCACATGCAGCAGTCATAAAATGCAGGTTTTTTTTGTGGCCTAAGCAATGTTACCTATTTATGCAATTGGTAACGGCACCCCTGTTTTTCTTTTACTGCTTTAACTTGCTGCTCTGGGAACATGTATTCTTTAATTAAAAACATGTTTCAGAATCATCATAGAGAAGCGGAGCCGACTGAAGCCAATAAATCTAAATGTGGCAATCCCTGCAAAGTTCAAAATCTACAAACCGCAAAGATCCTCTGATAAGGTGTAAAATGTCCTTGGTTGTAGGACAGGAGTGCTGATGCCCTTTGCACTAGTTAAGCATCAGATGCCTTGTCTTGAGGAAAAGCACAATTTTCAAGTAGATGAGACTATCTGAGCCTAAAGCCTGAATATCAGCCGGCTCAACGGAAACAGTCTGATATTCGGCCTGTGTGGTACATCAGTCTGTCTGACAAAGACTGGCTGAATGTCCAGCTGTCAATCAGGCATGCTGGAAAATAGGGGTGCGGAATTTAATCGCTGCATCGCGATTCGGGTGTCCCGATGCGGCACCGATGCATGCAACCGTAATAATCTATGTCTAGCCCCCCCCTGGGAGAGCTGTTACCTCATTTGTTTGTCTATGCCGCGCTCATGTGACTGCCGTCTCTCCTGGCGTCAGCCCCGCCCACTGACTAGCCATCAGAAGAGAGGCGGGCGGGGCTGATGCCAGGAGAGATGTGAGAGCAGCATATACAAACACTGCCCTCGTCCAGAAGAAGCCATGTAACCCCAGTTGAACGGGGTGAGAGAGATGAAGTGTGTGGAGAGTTGCAGACAGGAAGCGGGAATTAATTACATCTCAGCTGTTACAGCTGATGCCGGAGTGAGAGCGGAAGCGGAGAAGGATCCATAGGTGAAGGCAGGTGAACCTCCGGGAATAGACAGCGTGAAGTCTGTCGCTATTTCACCCCCAAGGAGGAATGTGTGTACACATGAAGAGAACACCAGATGAAAGTAAAGCCTCCGGTTCTTGTGGAGATGTAATTCATCATATCGGTGGGTCTTTCATTTAGGTGACCGGACGGTAAGCTAAAAATCCTCTTCACTCACATATCTATCAGCACCTTTATACCGCTATATGTGGGGAGCCTACTGATCCCAGCTCATGGACTGCCATGAATATACTAATCAAAGGGCAAGCACGGACACTTATGAGGTACTGACTATCATTTATTTTCATACCGGTTTTTTTTGCAAAACATACCAAGGAAATTCATCCTTAGTATGTGAAAGTGTCAGAGTGCAACTCATTAAGATAAGGACAAGCTCCAAACATCTATAGTTCCCTAAAAGACAGCCTGTTCAGGAAGCATGATATATGAGACTCTCTTCGGTATCTCAACATAAAGGAACACAGCAAAATTTCCAGGGACGCAGCAACAACTTTTTCTGCCCCCTCGGTTTTTTGTTCCCTAGCAAGTTGACTATAGCAATATCACGAGAATATTTTATTAGCAACTTGGAAGGAAAGTTATCAATACTAATTTGATTTATCTTACTATCTACTTGCTATTCCTGCTTGACATATAGGTCTCTCTTCTTTCAACCTGCTTTTTTTGTTTTAGGTGTTGGCAATTTTGTTTTTATTTAAACATCCACATCTAATATTCCCATCTCTATCCCCCGGGGGGCCACAGCTGTTTGGAAAGCTCTATATAATTGTCCGCAGTGTCTCTGACCATCTCCTGTAGCATGTCTGCAGTCTCTCTGACCATCTCCTGTAGCATGTCCGCAGTCTCTGGCCATCTCCTGTAGCATGTCCAGTCGCTGATCATCTCCTGTAGCATTTCCAGTGTCTCTGACCATCTCCTGTACTAGGTCTGCACTCTCTGACCATCTCCTGTACTAGGTCTGCAGTCTCTGACCGTCTCCTGTAGTATGTCTGCAGTCTCTGACCGTCTCCTGTAGTATGTCTGCAGTCTCTGATCGTCTCCTGTAGTATGTCTGCAGTCTCTGATCGTGTCCTGTAGTATGTCTGCAGTCTCTGATCGTGTCCTGTAGTATGTCTGCAGTCTCTGATCATCTCCTGTAGTATGTCTGCAGTCTCTGATCATCTCCTGTAGTATGTCTGCAGCCTCTGACCATCTCCTGTACTATGTCTGCAGCCTCTGACCATCTCCTGTACTATGTACAAGTTGTTGTCTGCTTTGTTTAGACTTTGCTACATGCAGGGAGTGTTGTCTTTGTTTTAAAAGAACAGATAGAATAAAAAAAATGGAGTTCTCCTGACTGCTTGAATTTTTTTTGATGAAACCATGCGCACCTGCGCTGTACACGTGATGCATCGCGGAATCGAATCGTTTACCTGATAATCGCAATCTAATCGAATCGTGAGACCAGTGAAGATGCGCACCTCTACTGGAAAACCAGCATCTGATCGGCGCTGACGGCCAATGAGCTGCGAGTGCTGACCCGTGTGTTCTAGTGGGGCACGACCGAAATAAAAGATCAGACGATCGGCTACCAATCAGTGCTCTCAGCCAATGGTTGAGAGCACTGACCAGAGTATTCTGGCAGGGGGCAGTTCCTCTGTCAAAACACAATAGCTCAGCAGGACGATCGCTGAACTAGCATTGCTGTGTTTTTTTTTTTATTATTTATTTATTTCATTTATTTTTTTCAACCCTGGGCCAAATGGAAAAAAACTTAGTGTGTCGCAGGCTTTACTGAGGGTAACATAATTTGACTTCTGCCTGGAGACACCTCTTCACTAATTTCACTGAAAAAGCAGCAGATCTGACATGATAACTATCTTTGAGCTTCTAAAGAGCCTGCTAGACCAATGAATTGCATAGCAACATCTGTTATGGATAGCAGGTTCATATGCTTGCACCCACAGGTTTTATAGTGTCAAGCTTTGAAATGCCTTTTAAAAATGTAATTTCAGCTAAGCGAATGTACAAAATAAAAGGTTACATTTGCCACTTTAAAACTAAGGTGAATAGTACAGTAAGCACCTTTTTCCATGAAATGTTAGTGAACGTACAGCACGTATGTACAGTATCCTTGAAACCCTTACAGGGAACCTGTACTGAGGCTGTACTGGGTGAAATACAAAGGCAGACCTTCTGAGAACACTAGCCACCTGGATGCCTCCGACATCAACATCTCTAGCCACTGACCCGGAACAGATGCAGATAAGAGGGTCATATTGAACCCAGAAAACCTAATCTCCATTGCTGTTTCAGGTTAGTGTATCAAAGTGTTGAAGCCATCAGACTTTCATAACAGCCAGGTATTTTCAGAAGGGAGATGAACAAGACTTATATTTTCTCATTGCAGGTTTCATTTAAAGCCTAATTCCATTCTATAAGTAGGGTAAATATGTGGTGAATGTCTTTATAAATATGCCCTTTTAGTCTGACCAAAGGCTGCTGATTTTATTTTTTTTCCTTCCTTGTTTACATTTAGACTTAAAGCAAATAACATAATTATAGCGTTATGTACTGTGCTGAGTATATACATAATAAGAGGAATTAAAGCCTTTTTATTGGTTGTAATAAATCTAAAGTGTGTTTTGTGTAACTTATTTAAGATCTAGTCAGCATACCTGTCCTCAATGAAAGGATTATTTGATTTAGTGTCTCCTGAAGTCTTTTGTTTATGGCTGTTCCTACAGGATACGTGTCATTTTCCCTCTGTGGGTACCCTTGCTTTCAATGATCTATTTTTTCTGTACAGCAGCATGTGTTGCAAATTTATAGACTCAGGAATATCATTGTGTTCTCCTTCGTGGGAGATTGTCCTGTATTTCCTATCATGGTAGCTACAAAGAATTGTTCTCTAACATTTACAGCACTTAAGCTAGAGCTGCACGATTTATCGTTATAAAAAAAGCGATCACGCTTAAACCCCCCAATGCGATCTTAATCCAGCATTTCCACGATTTATGTAACAAGTGCAGAGCAGTTCCCTGCTCACAGCTGTCAACAAAAAAAACCACAACATTGCTCAGTGCTGAAAGAGAGATTAAAAATAAAACATTGTATCTCTCTGTTCATTTACAGATCAAAGGAATGAACTTCGGTCTGTAAAGGAGGTCAGTTTAACCACTTAAAACCTAAGCCTTTTTCTGACACTTGTTGCTTACAAGTTAAAATCAATATTTTTTGCTAGAAAATGACTTGGAACCCCCAAACATTATATATTTTTTAGCAGAGACCCTAGAGCAGTGGTCCCCAACCTTTTTGGCACCGGGGACCGGCTGCGTGGAAGAAAATTGTGCCAAGGACCGGGGGGGGGGGGGGGGGGTGTTACGATTTTTTGCGGGCAATGGCTGGTGTTAGCGCTTCAATCATCACGGCACCATGATTAATATGGTGTCAGTGTGATTGAAGCGCATTATTTCTATTATTACATTGTAGTAATAAATGAAATAGTTCAACTCACCATAATGTAGAATCAGTGGGAGCCCTGAGCGTGTCACTTGCCACTGTCGCCTGCACCCGGGTGTGGATTGTCACTTGCCACATCACCTGCCACGCTTACTGCCACAAGATGTAGATTGTCACTTGCCTGTCACCAGATGCGGAATGTCACTTGCCACATCACCAGCCACGCTTACTGCCACAAGATGCGGAATGTCACTTGCCACATCACCTGCCACAAGATGTGGATTGCCACCTGCCACGTTGCCTGTCACCAGATGTGGAATGTCACTTGCCACCTGCCACGTTGCCTGTTACCAGATGTGGAATGTCACTTGCCACCTGCCACGTTGCCTGTTACCAGATGTGGAATGTCACTTGCCACCTGCCACGTTGCCTGTCACCAAATGTGGAATGTCACTTGCCATGCCACCTGCCACATTGCTGTCACCAGATGTGGAGTGAGTGGAGCACCCCTTGTGGTATATCAGGCAGACAGCTGAGGGGGTGAACTACAAGTCCCAGCACACCTCACCTGTACTCCCACACACAGCTCACCTGTAACTGATGATGTCACATCTCTGTGGGATCGCCCCTCTGGATGTAGCAGGGTGTCTCCCTCGTCTTGCTGCAGCCGGTCTCACCTGGCAGAGGGAGGGTTCGGTACTCCTTCGGCTGTCACTCTCTGGCTCCAACCTTCTGCCATTCCTGATTAGCTGTCCGGGGGGGCAAGCAATCTGCGCCGCTGAACAAGGAATCTCAGGAAGTTCTCACAGGAGCCGCAGGAGAGCGGCGATGCGGGGCGGGCAGTGTGAGATGATGTCATCTCTCTGCTCCCTCCGACACTGAGACAGAGGACTGGCTTTGAGGGCGGAAGAGCGGTGATGCAATGGGCGGAGAGAGATGATATCTCTGCTTGCCCGCTCGCTTCTTCAATCCACCCAGCGCTCTCATGCCGGCAGCCCAGCATGTCTCTTGAGAGCCACCCGCACCCGCGGCCCGACTGCAGAAGGGCCACGGCCCGGTAGTGGGCCGGGGACCGGGGGTTGATGACCCCTGCCCTAGAGAATAAAATGTCATTGCAATATTTTATGTCACACTATTTGCGCAGCTGTCTTTTAAACACGATATTTTGGGGAAAAAAAGACGAAACCGTAAAGTTAGCCCAATTTTTTTGTATAGCGTAGAAGATGATGTTGCGCTGAGAATTGTGATCTTTATTCTAAGCAAAAAAAAATAGTGATTCAAATTTTATCCAGAATCGTGCCGCTCTATGCTTGACTGTTGAAAATCTAGCACTGTTGCATGGGGCGAGTCACTAATTACTCCTGATGACCTTATAAAGTGTTTGGAGAACCAAGGGTAGGCAAGTTTTATCTGATTTTCCTTGTGAGCAAATGTCGTCTTTCAGCCTGCTATGTGGAAAATTAAATGAAGAGATGTGCGGACATATGCTAAAAGTCTGCATGGTGGAAGCATAATGGCAAATTGCTGACTTTGGCCGGATTCACACTGGTGCGGTTTGGGAACCACAAGTGATTTGATCACTCCCCATTCCTGTTAAAATCGCATGTGATTCTACAGCAGTGCAATTTGAGCAATTCATTGTGTATGGTTCAAATCACACCGCATTCGTACCAAAATCGTGCAGAGCCTTTTTTTTTTTTCTTTTTTTGGCACAAAACAATTGGATCACATGGGTGTGATCCGATTCTGCAAATTGCACTGCATTTTACAAACCGATTTAACATACACACTCCGCCACAGTGGTTTGCATGAACAGGGTGCGATTTTAACATGATGCTGCGAATTCCACACCACACAAGTGTAAACTGGGCCAAAGGTCCTCTGAAATAGGGTGTGTTTGTTTTTCTAGCCTGTGGGTGAAGACTATGCAGGTGGTACTCCCAATGCTATTTACCTAGCAACCCTTTATCCCTCAGCCTTTTAACGCCCATCTTTGAATATTATGCAGGCTATAACATTAGCCCAATTCCAGACAAAACATTTATTTTAATTTTTTTTGTTTGTTTTAAATGGCTATATTTACTGGTCACTAATCTATCAAGTTTTTTTTATTGTTGGCTGCGACTCTTGTGGAAATTTCATCACACTTCTTGTCCAAAGAAATGAGGAGAGCGTTGGTCACCAGGACTGGAAGAATGTAATCACCTGACAGATTCGAACACTTTCATTTTACTGAAAAAGGGTGTTTAATTGTAGTCAATGCCCAGACTAAATAGATTTCCCTCTAGTTCATGTACTAAGCGCAAATGAGGTGAAATCTCCTCAATGGGATCACAGACTGTAGGAATAATCTCCACTGGGCTCGACCCCCATTCTGTTTTAGAGACCAACTTGAGTCTTTTTTTTTCTCCACCAGAGAAGGGCTAATTTACTAAATGAGTACTTTTGTCAGGTTCATGGGATTATGAGGAAATGAAAAAATTATGTGCATATTTTTAGTGAATATAGGATTAGGTTCTGCATGTTAGGTTTGATGCTGTATGTTTAGCTCTTGTATATTGGGGCAATACCTAGGTAGTGAAAACATTAACAGGTTGATGGCATATAGGCCACAGATTTATTTATTTTTAATTTATGTTTATAGTGTCATAGCAGTTGCCCCAGATAGACCAGTGAGGCACTTCCTGTATGGATGTATTTCCCATATGAAGAGACCTTCCATGCCCTGTAAAACATTCACAATGATAAAAAATCCCAACTATGTGCTACATCAAACTCGGGCTTCAAAATACTATTGTCTCTGTCAAATAATCCTTTGCAATATGTGTTCATTAAAGGAATGTTGCAAGCCAGCACAGCCTATTGCTATTCCAAATCATTTCATTTCACATTTATTATCTTATAATCACACAGGGCAGGTCTAGTATTAGTCATTTTATTAAGCGTGCTTCAGAAGTGATAGAACTTATTTTGAATGCAGATAATTTTATAGTCCTTTCCAAAGCAGATCACAACATGCCTCCAGCCACTGTTAAAATGAAATAAAGATAAATAAAATGATTTGCTGTGATTGCCTTTCTTGGACTCTTTAATTTACAGTCTGGAATTTACAGTCTCAATTTGCCTATTGGGACAGGAAAGCGTGGTTCTGTAAAGCTTTACCCTACCTCTGGTTTAACTAAAGCGTTTGTAACCCTAAAAGGAAAAATACAAATAAAAAATTGGATCCTGTTCCTTTTTAAAGCCTGTTATACAGCACAGTGTTTGTGCTGTGTAATTTGGCCTCCTGTATCACCTGGCTGATCCTGCCTGGCTATGCGCTCCTCCCTGTAAACTGACCACGGTTTATCATGGCTGCTAAGCTCTGACACCGTGGTCAGTTTACGTGCCTCCATCATCTGCAGCTCTCCAGGCTTTCCTCTTCAATGAGATTTGAAAAAGAACGTTGATCAAATTTAGAGCACACTTTCAGACACCTCCCAGTTATTGGTGGTAATCTGGCACCTTGTGATAATTTCTTTAATTATTTGACAAACCCTATTTAACTGGCAGCGTAACTTTCCAGTTTTCACTGACTTGGTATCATGGTGAGCCACTCTAAAGTGACTGAAACCCTGCAGCAGGAGGTTGTCCAGATAAAGGCCAAAGGAAGCCATAGCAAGAGAAGTTTGTTGTTCCAAATCAATGTGCTTTCTAGAATATTGCCTCTTTACAACATCACAAACGCATTCTAGTCTCCCAAGAAGGCTGGTCATCCACGAAAGACAAATTCAAGAGGACAGAATAATACGGAGAATCTCAAAGAACAATTGGTTCAACACTGCAGCTGCGATTGCTCGCTGGGTTCAGTGCTGAACAGAGTAAGACACTATACAACTTACGTTGTCTAAATTGCCTTTAGATTTACCAAAATCATGTAGTGCAAGGGCCTGTCTGATTGCCCACAAGTTAAAACGCTTAAGGTTTGACCTCATTATTATATGGTTTTGGTAAATCTAAAGAAAAAGATCTAAAGAAAATTGTATAATGTGTATCCAGCTTTTGGATCTGTCTCGCCGCTTAAGGGAGTTTGGACTGAAAGCCCACTCTTCAGTGACCAAACCTCATTCGCAGAAAGAATCAAAAGGCTAGATTAACCTTTTCTGAAGAGCAGAACAAGGAATTAAACCTAAGGCTAAGGTTGGGACTTTATATGAGGCAATAAGTATATACCTCCATCCCCGATATATTGAACAGAAAGACTAAATTGTGGGTCTGTGAATGAAGCACATAACTGAGTAGTGAACCAATCAATGTAAACCTTGTATTTATTACAAAAAAAAGCATACATATACATGAAAAAACAGTAACGAGATCAGATGATAAATTAATGGGTCTCAATAAAGTCTAGACAGTTCATGATAGTACATGATTGTTTCAGCATATTGTACATAGAAGAAGTAAAATAATATATTGATAGATCTCAATGTATAGAGTCATTCAAAGTCCCACAATTTAGTCTTTCTATTTGCTGAAGAGCATGTTGTGTGGACAGAGAAGAACTGGTCCAAAGTTCACTTTAGTAAAGAGAGCAAGTTTAATTTATTTGGGTCTGATGGGAAACATTATGTTTGTCGTCAAACTGGGGAATGACTGAACCCAAAGTGTGTAAAGAAGTCGGTAAAAGGTGGAGGGGGAAGTGTCACGGTTTGGAGGTGAATGCAAATGTTTATCAGAACCTTCTTCGACAACATGCGGTTCCTTCCCTGTGTTTATCACCCAATCGGCTAGCAATTTTCATGCATGAAAATGCCCCCTGTCACACAGAAATGGGGGTAAAGCAGTTCCTTGAAGCTGGAAATAATGAAATGGCTAGCACAGAGTCCTGATCGAAACCCAATAGAAAACTGCTGGAAAATCCTTGGTGACAAAGTTATGGCCAAGAAACCCACTACAGTCTCCAAACTGGAAGAGAGTGGAACAAAATCGCACTAGAGCAGTGTGCTTTCACACTGGGGGGGGGGGGGTGCACTTGCGGGACGGGAAAAAAAAGTCCTGCAAGCAGCATCTTTGGGGTGGTGTAGGAGCACTGTATACAAACAGCACTTTTACACCGCCCCTTGGAATGAATGGGCAGCGCTTCTGAAGTGCCGCAACATGGACGGTTTTAACCCTTTCTTCGGCCGGTAAAACGGACCCCGCTGCCCCAGTGTGAAAGCAGCCTTGGAGGCAGTCAAAGCTCCTTCTCCTGAACGCAGAAGAATCGTGTTCAGGAGAGGAGCTTTTGGGGGTTAAAAGCGCCTAGGTGCGTTTAAGACTTCAGAGTTTAATAATATCAATGGCCAGAGTAAACTAAAATTCTGTCCAATTAAAGAAATCTCCTGTCAGGACAAACAGTATTTACAATAAACCAGTTTGCACAAGGCCTAAAAGTGGAGTTAAAAGTAAAAAAAGTTAACATTTAGTGCAGGTTTATGGCTACCCAGTGCTGCTGCTGCTGCTACTTGATGATCGCAACTTTGCACCACATACTTACTAGAATATGGTGCAGCATCATTGACTTTCCTTCACTTCTGCATATTTGCTGTTTAGGGGTGGCCAACCAGTACAGCAAAGATGGTAAGTGAAAACAGTCACTGCATGGGCAATGGGGGATACCACTCAAGGTATATTTGTGTGTCTGCCTGTTATTTAACCACTTGCATACAAGGCACTTTTCCCCTCTTCCTGCCCAGGCCAATTTTCAGTTATCAGCACTGTCACATTTTGAATGACAATTTTGCGGTCATGTAACAGTGTACCCAAATTCTTTTTTTTCCCCCATGAATAGAGCTTTCTTATGGTGGTATTTAACCACTTGCCGACCGCTCCCACACACATATACGTCGGCAGAATGGCACAGGCAGGCAAATGGGCATACAGGTACGTCCATTTAAATTTGCCACCTTGTGGGCGCGTGGGTCCCGCGAACTCGATGTTCGCCGGTGGCCCTAGATCGTGAGACCGAGAGGCAGAACGGGGAGATGCATATGTAAACAAGGCATTCCCCTGTTCTGCCTAGTGACATGACAAGGATCTACTGCTCCCTGTGATTCGGGAGCAGTGATTGCTTTCATGTCAGTGGTAGCCTACCCCCCACCCTCCCCACAGTTAGAATCACTCCCTAGGACACACTTAACCCCTTGATTGCCCCCCTAGTGTTTAACCCCTTCCCTGCCAGTGTCATTTACACAGTAATCAGTGCATTTTTATAGCACTGATCGCTGTATTAATGACAATGGTCCCAAAATGGTGTCAAAATTGTCTGCCATAATGTCGCAGTCATGATAAAAAAATAGGATTTTTAATAACAGCTTACCTGTTAAATCCTTTTCTTGGAGTACACCACGGGACACAGAGCCTTTAATCATTACATAGTGGGTTGTATAGTTCACCAGAGGTGATTGGACACTGGCACACCCAATGAAGACGAGTTCCCCTCTATAAAACCCCTCCCATAAGGCAAGTACCTCAGTTTTGTAACAAAGCAGTAAGGATCCCATAGAAGGGGGGGACCTCTGTGTCCCGTGATGTACTCCAAGAAAAGGATTTTTACAGGTAAGCTGTTATTAAAAATCCTATTTTCTTTATCGTACACCACGGGACACAGAGCCTTTAATCATTACATAGTGGGACATCCCAGAGCAATGCTCTATATGGCCCTTTTTGGGACCCTCTGGCAGAATGAACAAAACATCTGTTTTACGTATCTGAGCAGTTACTTGCAGATAAAATTTTATTACTCTTACCACATCCAGAGAGTGCAATAATTTTTCCCCCCGCGACTGCGGCTCAGGAAAAAAGGAAGGTAAAACAATATCTTGATTTAAATGAAACGTCGACACCACTTTAGGAAGGGGACGTAACACAATTTTGTCTTTGTGACAAACTAAATAAGGCTCTTTACAAGAAAGAGCTGTTAATTCAGAAACTCTCCTAGCAGAGGAGATAGCAACCAAAAAGGCCAAGTTCCTACTCAAAAGAATTAACGGAATATGGCGAATAGGTTCAAAGGGCTGCTTCTGTAAGACCGACAACACTAGATTCAAATCCCATGGGCACAAGGGAGGTTTGACTGGCGGATTTACCCGCAGTACCCCCTGTATGAATGTCTGGACTAGGGAATGAGATGCCAGCGTTCTCTGAAAGAAAATTGACAGAGCCAAGATTTGACCCTTAATGGTACTCAGGGCTAGTTTTATATCTACCCCCAGTTGACAAAAGACCAGAATCCTACTAATGACATACTTCTGAGGGTTCCACCCTCTAGATTCACACCAGGAAACATATGCCTTCCAGATTCTATAATAGATGAGCCTGGAGGCCGGCTTTCTAGCATTAATGAGAGTGGAGAGAACTGGACCCGAGAGCCCATGCGTCTTCAATATGTAGGTTTCAACAGCCAAACCGTCAAATTTAGCTTTCGTAAGGAAGGATGGACCCTGCAAGAGCAGGTCTTGGCGAAGTGGAAGAATCCAGGGTTCCCCCATCCTTATGATTTCGGTGTACCAGGACCTTCTGGGCCAATTCGGAGCCACCGGGAGTACTGGTATTCCCTCTTTTTTGATTTTGCAAAGCAGTCTCCATAAGAGCGGAACTGGAGGGAATGCATAGATCAGGGAAAATTGATCCCAGGGAAATATTAGTGCATCTGTTGCGAAGGCTAGAGGCTCTCTTATCCTTGACACAAAGGTGTCCAACTTCTTGTTGAACCTGGAAGCTAGCAAGTCTACATCCGGGGTCCCCCATTTCTGGCATTTAGCCTGAAAAATGTCGGGGTGGAGTGACCACTCTCCTGGTAACAGCTGCTGGCGGCTCAGATAATCCGCTTGCCAGTTTTCCACCCCTGGAATGAAGATTGCAGTAAGACAAGGAATATGATTTTCCGCCCATACCAATATCTGGTTCTCTGAGCATCCCGACTCCGGGTGCCCCATTGATGATTGATAAAAGCTACTGCAGTAGCATTGTCGGATTGAATCCCAAAAGGGTAACCCTGTAACCTGCGTGTCCAGGTTCTGAGGGCTAGGTACACTGCCCGAATCTCTAATATGTTGATAGGCAGGTTCCTTTCGAATTTGGACCGAGTTCCTTGGGCTGAGGCCTCTTCTAGGACTGCCCCCCAGCCGGAAAGGCTGGCATCCGTAGATGCCACCTTCCAGGTGACCGGGAGGAAGGATTTTCCGGTTCGCAAATTCTTGGTGTTTAACCACCAACTGAAGCTTTGGCGCACCATTGAAGACAGGTGCATTGGTAAATCTAGAGCTTGGATTCTCCTGTTCCAGGCAGCCAGGATACTGTTTTGAAGCAGTCTCGAATGAAACTGGGCATAAGGAACGGCCTCGAAGGAGGCCACCATCTTCCCCAACAACTTCATGCAAAGGCGAATGGATGGTCTCTTCTTTGCCTTGATCATGCAGGCCAGTTCCTTTAAAGATTTGATCTTTGGCTCTGGAAGGAATACTCTGATTTGGGCCGTGTCTATGACCATGCCCAAATACTCCACCCTTCTTCGGGGCTGCAGAGAGGATTTCTGTAGGTTTAGGATCTACCCTAAATGCTAGGTATTTTACCGTACTGAGCACACTGTGATTTAATCGCGCTACTGACTCTTCTACCAAGAGTAGTTCTTCTAGATAAGCCGTCACTGATATGCCCTGCGCCCTTAGATTTGCCAAAAGCGGGACCAGAACTTTTGTAAACACCCGGGGTGCCAAGCCAAAAGGCAGAGCCACAAACTGGTAGTGGCGGTGTTCTACTGCAAACCTTAGGAACTTCTGGTGAGCGGGATGGATAGGCATGTGTAAGTATGCGTCTTTGATGTCTATTGACACCAAGAATTCTCCGCCTTGTGTAAACCACTGATCAAATAGTCTCCATTTGGTAATGGCAAATGTTCAGAAACTGATTCAGAGATTTTAGATCCAGAATGGGTCCGACGTCTTCATTTGGTTTTTAAACCACAAAGAGGTTTGAATAAAACCCTACACCTTGCTCTTTTAGGGGAACTTCCATGATTACCCCCTGAGACAGCAAGTGATCCAATGCTTGGAAGAAGGGTTTTCTCTTTAATGTATCTTTGGAGATGTTTAAGATTGGGAACCGATAAGGTGGGATTTCTCGGAATTCCAGTTTGTACCCTAGGGATACTGTGAAAATTGCCCACTTGTCCTGGATCTCTGTCTGCCAAGCCGCTGAAAACTGCCAAAGCTGTCCCCCCCACTCGGCCGAGCAGGGGCGTCCCTTCACAAGGGGGCTTTGGGGTTTAGCTTGCTAGACTTTTGGCCCCACGACTTTTTGTGAGCTTGGGCTTGATTTTGGACTTTCGCTCTTGCGGCTGGCTGAGAATGCCGTTGCCACTGCTTAGAAGCAAAGGTTCCAGGAACCGGGGAGAGAGAACGTTTAAAACAAGGACGTTTATTTTTCTTATTATCTGGTAACAGAGTAGTTTTACCACTTGAAATCTTTTGGATATACTTATCTAGATCATCCCCGAAGAGTTGTTCCTCATGAAAGGGAAACACAGCCAAGAGATTTTTACATGGGGCTTCAGCTGACCAATGCTTTAACCAAAGAATTCTGCTCATATGCACCAGCTGGAGCATGAGGCGGGATGCCTGCTGAATAGAATCTCTAATGGCATCCACTGTAAAGCATAAAGCCTTAGGCAGGTTCTCCCATAATTTGACCTGATCTGACGGAAAACTCGAGCCCTTGCTTTACCTGCTCCTTTAGGACCTGACACATACCAACCTCTGCCACAGCAGGTTGGGTTTACAGCGCCAGCCATAAGAAAGGAAGATTTAAGTAAAGATTCCAGCTTCTTTTCAGAAGGATCTTTAAATACCTGAGCATTGTCTACAGGACAAGTTAGGTTTTTATTTACACAAGTAATGGCCGCATCTACTGTAGGCAGCTTCCACTTCTTGGTCAATTTTTCCTCCATAGGATAAAGAACATCAAATTTCCTGGGAGGAGAAAAACACCTGTCTGGATGTAGCCAGTCTGCGTAAATAAGATTCTCTAATAGACGATGAACCGGAAAACTGAAAATTGTATCATACTTACCAGTAATTTTCCTTTCCTGGTGCCTATCCATGGCAGCATACCTGTGATAGAGCTCCGCCTCGACTCCTCCTCCAGGACTAGTGAATAGCATAAATGAAAGGCACAGTCCCTCCCCCAACATTCTCCGTAATATAGAATACAGAGGGTCGGAGCGTATGCTGCCATGGATAGGCACCAGGAAAGGAAAATTACTGGTATGATACAATTTTCCATTTTCCTGGTGCCTCCATGGCAGCATACCTGTGATAAATACTGTATCTGTGATAAATACCTTATTTGCTGATTGTTCTCAAGGACACAAAGTAGTTGTGTCCTGAGTGTGCAAGACCTAGATATGGTACATGGCCTGTTGAGGGCTTAACAACCTAACACCTGGGTGGCCGGGGAGTACTGCCAGCCCTGTCAACTACTTTGTGTCCGTGAGAACAATCAGCAAATAAGCGCTAGTGTCATGGCTTTTTGATCCAGGTTTGGTTATAGTTATGTCCATGGCCTTTTTATTTGTGTCTGTCACTTTTGGGAGCTGCGATGCTCCCTGTGCGCCTCCTCTTCATCGCATTCCCCTCTCCGCCCCCTTTTTGGGCGGTCTGTTGTGCGGTGTTGGGGTTTACGCTCACGGTGCATCGGCGCCACGCACCCCGCCTAGCGTGTGATGTCATACTCTGGCGTCATGACGCTGGGCGTGTGCTCTCTATCTTCGCTGGCCAACGTGTGGGTGAGCTCCGTTCCTGGGTGGCTCCCCGCCTACGTCGGAGTCCCTCCTTGCTTGTGCCGTGCCCGCGTGACGCTGGTGATAGCCAGCGTGCACCTGTACGGGCGACTATATCTGGCTTCCCCACAACACAGTTTAGCTGCCACATCTTAATACCTTTCATCTCCGTCCTCCCCTGGGTGGGATTAGGACGCCTCACAAGGTTACTATACTTACCATCCTTTTATTTGGGCTTGTCTTCACCTGTACTGGCGATTATATTATCTGACATATTGTCTTTATACTCACTGTTTCAGAACCCCCTTGGCAACCACCATTGGTGTATCGCCTGTTCCTACATGAACACCTATAACTTGATATCAGTGCCTGTGTGTGTGTGTGTGTGGGGGGACCATGTAGTACGCCCCGCGGGTTTGTGGCTGTTTGTCGCCTCAGCTCCCATGACGGACCATACCATTGCCCATGGCTCCATACCTGCCATTCCTGTCACACTGTTTCCATGTAAATATCCTAGATGGGCCTCACTGTCTCATCGTTTATTTATGTAATCTTCAACCAGATTGAGTAATTATATTTTACCATATATTTTATAGATGTCCCAAAGAATCAGCCCCTGATGAGTGTCATACGCACACGAAACGCAGACATCACATTTATTCAATTTATTGACATTGTACTACTTTGTCTCTCTGGTTTTAAACGATATAATTGATTTTCTTCGTTTTTGCTGCCTATATGATATATATACATATGGAAACTCTTTTTAATGTATCTATCTACAAACACAGACCACCATCTGGCGCTGGATTATACAATGCTGTACCTCCAATGCCTGTATTGCTTATACACTTAATAGATGTGTGTATGAATATTTAGAAATGATATGCACTACAATGTTGTTTCTTTTTAGGTGACCCCTGTTTTTGTTTTTATGCCATGCATTTTCTTGATTAACCACTTCTCCACCAAGGACATCATATGACGTCCTTGACTTTGAGGTGGGATATCTGAATGATGCCTGCAGCTACAGGCATCAATCAGATATCATTCTGTCAGGCCGGCAATTCTGCGCACCATAAGAATGATCATAGCGGTGGTTCCGCCGCTAGATCGTTCTTATAGGCGGCGGGAGGGGACATCCCCCCTCCCGCCTCCATCCGGTGCTTCTCCGGGCTCTCCCGTGCCATCGGGGTCCCGAAGAACGAATCGGCCGGCGCCGGATGACGAGCATAGAGATTTTCATCTCTATGACTGTCAGAGTCCCGGGCGCGACGTTGTGACGTCTCGCCCGGTACCCGGAAGTAAACAAAGCCGCAATAGCGGCTGTCAGCATGAGATCGGTGAATTCTTTTTCACCGATCTCATGCTTTCCAGCCTGAAGGAGAGATGTGGGGTCCTATTGACCCCGCATCTCTCCATAAAGAGGACCTGTCACACACATTCCTATTACAAGGGATGTTTACATTCCTTGTAATAGGAATAAAAGTGATCAAAAAAAAAATATGTAAAAAAAAAAAGTGTCAAAATAAAAAAATAAAAAAATTTAAAACGCCCCTGTCCCCGGTAGCTCGCGCTCAGAAGCGAACACGCATGTAAGTCCCGCCCACATATGTAAACACCATTCAAACCCCACATATGAGGTATCGCCGCGTGCGGTAGAGTGCGAGCAACAATTCTAGCACTAGACCTCCTCTGTAACTCGAAAATAGTAACCTGTAAAAAAAATTAAAGCGTCGCCTATGGAGATTTTTAAGTACCGAAGTTTGGCGCCATTCCATGAGTGTGCGCAATTTCAAAGCGTGACATGTTAGGTATCTATTTACTTGGCATAACAGCATCTTTCACATTATACAAAAAAATTGGGCTAACTTTACTGTTTTGTTATTTTTTAATTAGTGAAACCGTTTTTTTCCCAAAAAAAGGCGTTTGAAAAATAGTTGCGCAAATACCGTGCAAGATAAAAAGTTGCAATGACCGACATTTTATTCCCTATGGTGTCTGCTAAAAAAAAATAGGATTTTTATAACAGCTTACCTGTAAAATCCTTTTCTTGGAGTACATCACGGGACACAGAGCGACATAGTCATTACTAATGGGTTATATAGATACCGTCAGGTGCTGGCACTGGCAACTTCCAAAACCGGAAGTACCCTCCCCTATATAAGCCCCTCCCATCCGGGAGCACCTCAGTTTTGTAGCAAAGCAATAAGTGTCCCTAAAGAGGGGCGGGAGCTCTGTGTCCCGTGATGTACTCCAAGAAAAGGATTTTACAGGTAAGCTGCTATAAAAATCCTATTTTCTTTCTCGTACATCACGGGACACAGAGCGACATAGTCATTACTAATGGGATGTCCTAAAGCAATGCCAAATGAGGGGGGGGATACACCATATATAAGCTGAGCGCTATCAGACATGAGGATCTTTTGCGGCCTGCAACACACTGCGCCCAAAGGCGACATCCTCCTGACTTCCAACGTCCACCTGGTAGAACCTAGTAAACGTGTGTACTGAAGACCATGTTGCGGCCTTACAGATTTGAGCCAGGGAGGCCTGGTGATGCACTGCCCATGAAGTTCCAACTGCTCTCGTGGAGTGCGCTCTAACTTTGAACGGAGGCGGTCTCCTTCTCAAGCCATAGGCTTGTATTATGACCTGTCGAATCCACTTGGCTAAAGTAGATTTTGACGCTGCCTGACCCTTTCTGGGGCCTTCCGGCAGAATAAACAAAGTATCCGTTCTGCGAATCTGAGCAGTGGCTTTTAGATAAGCTTTAACTGCTCTTACTACATCCAAAGAATGCAATAACTTTTCCTCTACCGAAGTAGGTTTGGGGAAAAAAGAAGGAAGAACCATATCTTGGTTCAAATGAAACCTCAATACCACCTTAGGAAGAAAGGCTGGATGAGGACGTAACACTACTCTGTCCTTATGGATAACCAGATATGGCTCCTTACAGGACATAGCTGCTAATTCCGACACTCTTTTAGCCGAACAAATGGCTACTAGAAAAATCAATTTCCTGGTGAGAAGCACCAAGGAAATATGCTGTAATGGTTCAAATGGTTGTTTCTGTAGAACTGACAGAACCAAGTTTAGATCCCATGGACATATGGGAATATTAACCGGAGGACTAATACGCATCACTCCTTGTATAAAGGCTTTGACTAGTGAATGCGAAGCCAAGGGCCTTTGAAAAAATATTGACAAGGCCGAAATCTGACCCTTGATAGTACTCAAGGCAAGCTTCCTATCTACAGCCCACTGTAGGAAGTCCAGACTCCTACCTATTACGTACTTACGTGGATGCCATTTTCTGGCCTCACACCAGGCGATGTACGCCTTCCAGATTCTATAGTAGATCTGCCTGGATACCGGTTTCCTGGCATTGATCATGGTAGACACCACAGCATTAGAGAGCCCTCTCTTCTTTAGAATGTGGGCTTCAATAGCCAGGCCGTCAAACCTAGGACTGGTAAGGAAGGGTGGTATATCGGTCCCTGCGAAAGCAGGTCCGGACGATGTGGGAGGGTCCAAGGACTCCCCACAGACATTTTTACAATCTCCGCGTACCATGCTCTTCGGGGCCACGCTGGAGCCACCAGAATCACTGGTTTCTTTTCTACCCTGATTCTGCGGAGTAATCGAGGTAACAATTGTGGCGGTGGGAATGCATATATCAGCTTGAACTGATCCCAAGGGAACACTAGGGCATCCGAGCCGCAAGCTAGGGGATCCCTTGTCCAAGAGACAAACCTGTCCACTTTTGTGTTGAATCTGGATGCTAGCAGATCTACATCCGGTGTTCCCCACCGCTGACATATTGTCCGGAAAACCTCGGGATGAAGGGACCATTCCCCTGGGCATAATTGTTGGCGACTTAGAAAGTCTGCCTTCCAATTCTCCACTCCTGGAATGAATACCGCAGATATGGCTGGGACATATCTTTCTGCCCATCTCAGGATGTAATTTACTTCCCTTTGGGCTGCACGACTCCTGGTGCCCCCCTGACGATTGATATATGCCACTGCTGTGGCATTGTCTGATTGAACTCTGACAGGGGACCCTTGGAGTTTGGATGTCCATGCTACTAGGGCATACCGGGCTGCTCGTATCTCTAAGAGATTGATGGGCAGGGCCTTTTCTGCTTCTGACCACTTGCCCTGGAGAGACCATTGCTCCAGTACTGCTCCCCAGCCTACAAGGCTGGCATCTGTAGTGACCACCTTCCAAGAAATCGGACTGAAGGATTTATTTATTTTTTTTTCCAGATTCTGGGGAACCAACCACCAACGGAGGCTCTTGCGAACGGAAGGGGACAAGGACATTGTAAGTCTAGGGCCTGAACTTTTTTGTTCCAGGCTGACAGTATGGCCCCTTGCAAATTCCTTGAATGGAATTGACCGTAGGGTACTGCTTCGAATGATGCCACCATTTTTCCCAGCAGCCTCATATACAGGCGTATGGACGGCTGTCTTTTTTGTACCCACTAAGTGGATCAAATCTTTCAAAGACAACACCTTTCCTCGAGGCAAGAATATTTTTCTCTGGCCTGAATCCAACCTTAGCCCCAAGTATTCCAGACTTTTGACTGGTTTTTAGGGCTGACTTGTCTCGGTTGATAATCCAACCGTGAGATTCCAGATACTTGATCGTCTTGTGAACGACCACGTCCAGTTTTTTCACTGAGTGGTCTATCAGCAACAAGTCATCCAGATATGCCATTATCATTACACCTTGTGTTCTTAGATTGGCCAATAAAGGGCCAGAATTTTTGTAAACACTCGTGGTGCTGTGGCCAAACCGAAGGGTAAGGCTCTGAACTGAAAATGGCGCCCTTCTACTGCAAAGCGTAGAAATTTTTGGTGGACTGGAAAGATGGGAATGTGCAAATAAGCATCTTTGATGTTGATCGTGGCTAACCAATCCTCCCCTTGTAGGGCAGTGGCCACCGATCGGATCGACTCCATCGGAAAGTCCTGATATACAGGAATTTGTATAGCCCTTTTAGAATTAATATGGGCCTCCCGTCCGCGTTTGCTTCGGGACTGTAAAGAGGTTTGAGTAAAACCCGAACCCTCATTCTTCCAGGGGAACCTCCATAATTACTCCTTGGAGCAATAGTTGTTCTAGTGCCAACAGGAGGGACTCTCTCTTCCGGGGATCCCTTGGCACGTTTGACCTCAAAAATGGGAAGGAGGAGAGTCTTTTAACTCCAAACTGTATCCCAAACCTACTGCGGAGAGCACCTATCTGTCTTGATCGTGTCCCGCCAGGTCTCTTGCGAACAACTGGAGTCCTCCCCCCACCCGACTGAGTGGGGGCTTCAATGAATTTAACTTTGGGGGAGGTTTTGTACCTCCCCTGACCCAGGGTTTCTCATTACCCTGCTACTGTCCCTGTTTTTTACCCCCGGGATTTGACCGAGGAGGCCGTCGGAACTGTTACACAGCCGATGCCCCAGGGACTGGAGAAGCAGGCCTCTTAAAGAGGGACCTCTAACTCTGCTTTTAACCGGCAAGAGCGTATTTTTACCGCTGGAAATTTTCTGGATATATTTGTCCAGGTTTTCCCTGAATAAGCGTTCACCATGAAATGGGACGCTAACCAGCCATTCCTTACAGGGAGCTTCAGCAGACCAGTTTTTTAGCCATAGGAGCCTACGCATATGTACTATAGACAGCGTAAGGCGGGAGGCCTGATGGACTGAATCCTCTATGGCGTCAACCGCAAAGCCTAAGGCTCTAGGTAGATCAGCTAGGGCAAAGCCTGCTGATCTGTCAAGTCCCTCAAGACCTGTTTCAACTGATCCTTCACTGCTTAGCAGACCCCAATAGCTGCTACTGCTGGTTGTATCACCAAGCAGATTTTCATAAGGACTCCAATCTTTTATCTATTGGGTTCTTGAACATTTGGACATTATCCACTGGACATGTCAGTGATTTATACATACAAGAGATGGCTGCGTCCACTGTAGGGACCTTCCATTTTTTTTTTTTTTTTTTTGATGAACTTATCCTCCATGGGATAGACCACCGGAAATCTCTTGGGGGAATAAATATTTTCTCAGGACGTTCCCAATCCTGGTAAATGAGCCCTTTCAGTAAAGGGTAAAGTGGAAAAGAACAAACAGTCTGGGGGCTTCTAGCGACCCCAACGAGGATACAGTAGTGGTTGATGGTTCCGCAAGGTGCATTTTTAAATGCTGATCGGACCATGTTAGTCAGAGACTGAACCCATAATCTTTCAGCTTGAGATGCTGAGAAAAGGTTCCCCCACTGTTGATTCCTCTATAACAGAATCAACCTCATCCTGATCCCCTTCAGGCAGGTCGATCCCTGTATGGGACTGTTGCTCTGCTAACAGGCACTCTGAAGGAGGAGACGGAGATCGGGCGTGCTTTCCCTGACAGGGAGGCAGCGATAAATGTTGACAATCTCTCTAATCCTCCCAGAGCTGAGGAAAAAACCTCCTCTGTTACATACACAGGAGCAGGTGACTGAGGACAGCCACAGTACCAAGTACCCCTGCGGGGTCTCTACGGTCACTTACCTCTGAACTTCAGGGGAGACTGGTGCAGCAGGAGTATGCCCAAGATCCTCCGAGCCCGATGAGACCCCCTTCGCTTCCTGGAAGATTCAGTTCCGGAGCTTCTGGACGGCATATTCCTAAGCCTAAAGCTGAGGTATTCCAGCCGTAATACACCACTTTTACTGAGAATAGTCTAGCACAATTGCTGCTATATCACAGTTGGTGTCTACTAATGTGCCTTTCTAGGGGATGCCTGTATCAACCGCTTGCTGTATGCCTTTAAATGTTGCCAGCTCTGTCTCTGTACTTCATAGCCAGCTCACTACAATATTGTGTTTTTTTTTTTTAAAACTGCTGGGACGCCCGCACATGCGCAGAAGCGCTGCGGCGCGCACAGAGCGTCATCCCCCAGGCTCCGCCCCCTTTCCCGGCTCACCTCTATATATAGAGGCGCGGGCACGTGCGCCTTCGGCGCTAATTTCAAATATGGTAACAAGGGACAGGAGCCAGGGCCCCTCTTTGCCGCAGGCCGGGGGATGGACGAGCACTGCAACATGGCAGAGGAAGCAGTTTCCTATAAGAGAACTCACCATCTGCCTGGACTTTGCTCTGCTGAGAAGAAGCTAGTCCACATGACAAGAAAACATTCCACAGCGGCCTCTAGTGGACAAACACAGGTACCGCAGTCTAATATATTAAATATATAAAAAAAATTTTTTTTTTTTTTTTCTTGACCACCATTAAAAATTATTACATTTTTTTAGTAGTTACAGGCATGCACAGAATTTTGCGGGAATACCATTAGGTAACAGACAGAAAGACAAATTAGGCTTGGGGGTCCCCCAATAGAACCAAGTTCCTGGGGGCCCCCACTTACCTGTTCCCCGCCGCAGGACTTTGTCCACAAAAGCCCAAACTTCACCTATCACGGCAGGCATTGTAATCAAACCTTCAGGGACCGGGTTCCCAAGGATTCCACTCCCCTGGACCTGTATAGCACCCTGCACAGAAAACATCTTGGTCGTGGGTATGACCAGAGCTCTGGATCCCAGGGTCCAGCTCTCCTAAGAGAAGCATTACAGGCAAAACCTTGCTCTTCTCTGCAAGGCCCGGGTACCGACCGTTTAGCTATGAAGCTTTTTTGGTCGGATCCGGAATAGCTTACTGAGGCCCAAAAGAACCTGTACGCAAGCTCAGTGAAAAACACATGTTTCTTCTTGGCCAACACCTTAGACACTGGCAAAAAACTGGGGTGCTCCCGGATGGGAGGGGCTTATATAGGGGAGGGTACTTCCGGTTTTGGAAGTTGCCAGTGCCAGCACCTGACGGTATCTATATAACCCATTAGTAATGACTATGTCGCTCTGTGTCCCGTGATGTACGAGAAAGAAATATATATAATGTTTGGGGGTTCTGATTAATTTTCTAGCAAAAAAATGATGATTATTACATGAAGGAGTGCCAGAATAGGCCCGGTGGAGAAGTGGTTAATAAACATGTATATTTTCCAACTCATCCACACCATGTCTACAGCCTCATTTAAAGTCCCGTATTCCCGTTTTTTTTCCTAGTTTATTGAACCGGCCCAATGAAAGTTTATCAGTCCTTGACCATTCGTTTTGAATTACTTGACTAATTTTGCCCATCAACGGGAAGAGAACCTGCTTCCTTTTGAAGAATGGGAAGTAGCTCGTAGACTCTTGGGGAGGCTCTTCTGCGTCTTTCCAGGCGATTGCAGTTTTGACTGCCTGGATGAACGGTTTTACCTAGGAGAGACTGAAGCCAGAAGGTTCTGACTCCTCTGAAGAGTCCCCTGAAGAGTCTTCAGGTGGTGAATCTCTAGCTGGTCGGCCTGACAGTGGCAGGGGTGTACTGACTGTTGAAGGACCAGGGAGATTAGGTTCTGTATCCTGAACCTGGGATATCTGCTGAACTGGTTGAGCGGGGACCAAAGCCACAAGCTCAAAGGAGTCCTTCATTGTTCGCTTGAGCAGATCTACAGCGTGCTGATTTTCTATAGCTCGCGGCTGGACGCATAGTCTGTAAAACAGTCCTTACAGACCACTCTGGTAGCGGTGTAGCCCCACATGCCCAGCATTTCTTCTTTCTATAGGTTCTAGGAGAGGGGGACCAAGCTCGTCCTCTGGATCTTGACCTCCCTGATCTATGACGTGAAGAATGGGACCTACGACCGGATGAGCGGGACAGGTGGCGTGAAGAATGCGTCCTGCGGCCTGGACTGTCATCATCACGATGTCTTGAGGACTTTCCGGACCTCTTGGAGTGGGCAGGGCTACGATTTCAGAAATCCGCGTTAGACCGGCGAGCGCACTTTTTTTTATACTCAGTATAGATGGTCTCATACCTAATAGAAGTGTCAGGATCTTTGTTGCGAGATGAATGACTCATTGCGGAGTTGAGCACAAGGATCAGCTGCGGAAATATAGTAAGAAAGGGAAAAAAGGAACAATGGAGTTTTGTCACTTTTTTTTTTTTTTCTAAAACGTATAAAAATTTTACCACCATCATTTTTATTTATTTTTATGAAAAAAAAGGTACCTACCACAGAGCAGCGTCAGAGAAACCTAGCAGGGCACAGCTGAGGAGACTGACAGCTAGCCCTGATTCTGAACTTAAATAGCCTCTAGGTGGGTGGGCTAATCCCATAAACCACCATTGAGAATTGATTCTGGGTAAAAAAAAAAAAAAAAGGGGGCAAATCTGGCCCTTTTTCCAGAATCCAAGATGGCCGCCGTAGTGCCGAGCGACCACGCATGCGCAGTAGAGCTGGCGCCGTACAGCACAGAGAGCCGAGATCAGACGGCTCTGTATCTCGCACCCGGCTCGCGCATGCGCAATAAGGCAGCGGGGACGCCGACCTGCGATACACTTGCCGGATGGAATGTCCAAAGCACCCGCAGCCCCCCGCCGGATTCGGGAGAAATTATTGCAGCGATGTCAGGACAAAGAGAGGCACCTGCCCTATCAAGCTGACCAGCCAAAAAAACGAAGTAAGATAACAAGCACTTCCTTAGGTTTCTTTAAAAAAAAATAAAAATAACAAGCAAAGTTACAGGAAGGAAAGGTGAGGGGGGAGGGGAGAGAGGGAGAAAGAAAAAAGAAAGGAGAGAACAAATGCCTTAAAATAAAAATGGAAACCACCAGCCTAGGAAGATGGAGCTGATTCTTTTGCGACTCCACTGCATTCTTCATGGATGTGATAGCAGACTGCGTTCCTGTGAGAAAACTCTGCAAAATTACCCCAACAGATCCACAAAGGGGTTCCCAGTCTTATCAGCGCTGTGAGCGGCCCAAGAACAGGGACTGCGCACGGGAAAGGCTAAACCCGGCGGAACGCTGCTGACTGCAGAGGTATGGACATACTGCTACACTTCACCAGCACAAAGGGTATAAGAGAAAAAAAAAGGAGAATTTTGGGGGAGGGACTGTGCCTTTAATTTATGCTATTCACTAGTCCACTAGAGACAAGGAGGAGTTGAGGCGGAGCTCTATCACAGGTATGCTGTCATGGAGGTACCAGGAAAGGAACATGCAGCCTGTGGGGATTTAAATGAACCCAGGGAGGAAACAGGTGACTCAGTTGACTCCGAAGAGGGCAATTTAAATGTTGAACGCACAGCTTCAGCATAACATTGCACCTGCAGCTTAACCCTGATCCATCCGACTGCTCCTCATTCTTATCCCCTAACGGAGATAGATCCTCTTTCTGAAAAATCTGATGATGAGGATGTAAAACAACAGAAGGGGACCTGCTCCATTTTTTATGCTTTTGTGAGGATGCTGCAATTAGGGTAGCGATTTTCTCTGCTAAATTGTTTACAGCTTCTGTCAAACTCTCCTCAGTGACATATGCAGGAGCTGGCACAACAGGAGAGGCTGCTATGCCAGATATAGGCAATGGCTCATCCTGTGCAGGTGCTACCGGTCTTACAGGAGAGGCTGGGACTAGGCAGGAATGGCCAGAACCTTCTGATTCAGGCGGTGATGCCTTAGTGCCTTCCTTTGATGACCCTGAACCCCTCTTATAGGAAGACATAGTCCTGTGCCAAAGCAGAGGTATTAAATTTGCATACAGTACTGCGCTAGTTTAGCAATAAACATAGAACATGCAACTAATTGCACAGCCTGATGCTGAGAAGGTGTCTAGGGTGCCTGTGTCCAACACACATAGCAGCTCGGGGTCACGTAAGCTTCTCTGTGTCCACCTTTACAGAGTGCAACGGCATCTGTGGTCTTTTCAAGCCTTCCGCTTCGCGCATGCGCAATAGAGTGGCGTGCACGCCGTCTGTCCTCGCCTCCCTCCCCTCCCAGCTAAAGATTATGCAAAAAGCGTGCCCCCCGCGCGCGTAGGAAGATTGCAGCCACCGAGGCAGGAGGAGAGAGAGAAGAAGCGCCCCACCAATATCCACAATGCGGGACATCTCCCCTGGTTATAGCAGAGCTTTACAGGCGGAGAAGCGTGCTCTCTGAGGAGCTGACCGACACTGAGTTTTCGTTTTCCTGGTAAGACCATTAGCTCTTTACTCCCTCTAGTGGCGGACACAGTTAAGACATGCACTACTCACATAAGAAAGTCCTTAAAGCTTTTAGAACTTAGGATCTTTCTGGCTTACCTTATCCCTGCCGCAGGACTGCTGAAGACCAGACAGTACCAATCTTCACCCATCATGGCGGGTATGGGTTCCTACTTAAAGGAGACCTCTTCCCTGGGCCTTGTAAAAGACTCTGCCAGAAACTTTTGCACTTCTTATGTATAGCGAAAGTACTGGACCCCAGTCCTCCAAAGAGACATTACAGACAAAAACCTCGGTCTTCTGCGAGGTCCGGGTACCATCCATTTTAAGCGTATAAAATAAGCATTTTGGATGGATCCAGCTGCGCAGCTCTTTGACCCCCAGAGGGATTTTTAGTAGAGCTTCTTCTTAGCTCATCCTTAGTCGCGACCAACACCTTAGACACTGGCGCAAAAACTGAGGTACTTCCCTTATGGGAGGGGTTATATAGAGGGGAACACGTCTTCATTTGGTGTGCCAGTGTCCAATCACCTCTGGTGAACAATACAACCCACTACGTAATGATTAAAGGCTCTGTGTCCCATGGTGTACGATAAGGAAAATCACAGATCAAGCCATTACTAGTAAAAAAATAAAAAATATATATTAATAAAAATGCCATAAATCTATCCCCTATTTTGTAGACGCTATATCTTTTGCGCAAACCAATCAATTTTTTTTATCAAAAATATATAGAATACATATCGGCCTAAACTGAGGGAAAAAATTAGTTTAATATATTTTTGGGGTATATTTATTATAGCAAAAAGTAAAAAATTTTTTTTTTTCAAAATCGCAGAGGTGATCAAATACCACCAAAAGAAAGCTCTATTTGTGGGGAAAAAACAAACAAAAAAAAACGTCAATTTTGTTTGTGTGCAATGTCGCACGACTGCATCAGTTAAAGTGACGCAGTACTGAATCGCAAAAAGTGCTCTGGTCAGGAAGAGGGTACATTTTTCTGGGGCTGAAGTAGTTAATCACGCTGGGTTTTTTATTTTTTGCAAAAAAAATTAAAAAAATTTGAAAGAAAAAAAGGTTTTTCATATTTACAAAATTTTCTGACAGAAACTAAGTAATTTTTCTCCTTCGCTGATGAGGTGATACTGATATGCAGCACTTATGGGCAATGATAGGTGGCACTGACTTGCATCACTGATGGGCACTGTTGGGGCTGCATTGATAATCAGTGCCCTGATTATCTGCACAGGTCTCCCTTGTGAGGTGATTCTGACGATTGGCTCTCCTCACACTGTCAGGCACTTCCGTGTTTACATGTCATTGGACACAGCCGATCACATGGCTAAAGAGCCACGTCAAAAAAAAAATAATTCTTTCTTCATTTTCAAAAACAAACGAGAGCTGTAAAATACTCACCATGCCTCTCAGCAAATAGCTTGGGGTGTCTACTTTCCAAAATGGGGTCATTTGGGGGGGGTTTTGTGCTATTTTGGCATTTTATGGCCTTCGAAACTGTGATAGGTAGTGAGGAGTGAAATCAAAAATTTGTGCCTAGAAATCCTGAAGGCGGTGATTGGTTTTCGGGGTCCCGTACGCGGCTAGGCTCCAAAAAAGTCCCACACATGTGGTATCCCTGTACTCAGGAGAAGCAGCAAAATGTATTTTGGGGTGCAATTCCACATATAACCATGGCATGTGTGAGCAATATATCATTTAGTGACAACTTTTTGTAATTTATTTTTTTTTGTCATTATTCAATCACTTGATACAAAAAAAATATTCAATGGGCTCAACATGCCTCTTAGCAATTTCCTTGGGATGTCTACTTTCCAAAATGGGGTCATTTGGGGGGGGGGGGGGTTTGTACTGCCCTGCCATTTTAGCACCTCAAGAAATGAGATAGGCAGTCATAAATTAAAAGCTGTGTAAATTCCAGAAAATGTACCCTAGTTTGTAGACGCTATAACTTTTGCGCAAACCAATAAATATACGCTTATTGACATTTTTTTTTTTACTAAAGACATGTGGCTGCATACATTTTGGCCTAAATGTATGACTAAAATTGAGTTTATTCGATTTTTCTTATAACAAAAAGTAGAAAATATCATTTTTTTTCAAAATTTTCGGTCTTTTTCCGTTTATATCGCAAAAAATAAAAATCACAGAGGCAATCAAATACCATTAAAATAAAGCTCTATTTGTGGGAAGAAAAGGACGCAAATTTCGTTTGGGTACAACATTGCATGTCCGCACAATTTACAGTTAAAGCAGCGCAGTGCAAAATTCTGAAATCACCTCTGGTCCTTTAGCTACCAAATGGTCCGGGGCTTAAGTGGTTAAACTCTGATTTAATTTATGCAGTGGAGCTTAACACTTTTTTTTTTTTTTTTAAAGCCACTTTGTTTTCCTTTTAAACAGTCATGTAAAAATATTAGAGGCTGCCTCTGCTCTTTCCTTCTTAAAATGGCTGTTGCCTGGCTGCCATTCACGCTAACATTCCTAAAGTGGAATTAACCACTTGCCGACCGCTGCACGCCGATATACGTCGGCAGAATGGCAGCGGTGGGCAAATGGGCGTACCTGTATGTCACCTTTAAATTTGCGGGCTCATGGGTGCCCGCGTTCGCTGCATGAACGTGCCCGCGGATTCAATGTCCGCCGGTGTTTTGCAATCGTGGCACGGAGAGGCAGAACGGGGAGATGTAAACAAGGCATTTCCCTGTTCAGCCTAGCAACATGACAGGGATCTCCTGCTCCCCGTCATCGGGAGCAGTGATCTCTGCCATGTTGTTGTGAGACGATCCCCTACAGTTAGAATCACTCCCTAGGACACACTAAACCCCTTGATCGCTCCCTAGTGTTTAACCCCTTCCCTGCAGTGTCATTTACACAGTAAAATCGGTGCATTTTTATAGCACTGATCGCTGTATATAATTACAATGGTCCCAAAAAAGTGTCAAAAGTGTCCGATGCAATGTCGCCGCCATAATAAATGAAAAAATAAAAAATACGCAGATCACCACCATTACTAATAGAAAAATAAAAAGTGATATAAATCTATCCCCCTATTTTGTAGAAGCTATAACTTTTGCGCAAACCAAATCGATATACGTTTATTGCGATTTGTTTTACCAAAAATATGTAGAAAAATACATATCGGCCTAGACTTAGGAAAAAAATAGGATTTTTGTACTCACCGTAAAATCCATTTCTCTGACATCCATGGGCCGACACGGCGTGTCTTACACTTTACACGTGGGTATATGTCCCTGCTTGCAGGAGAAGACCTAGGCAGAATGTTAAAACATTCCAGAACAAACCAGAGATGAACAGCCCCGCCCAGGGGGGGCGGTCCCTCCAGACATTACCCTCACACCTGCAGCTAGCAGGCCTCAGTTCGTAACAAAGCAGCACAAACTTAAAGGAAGGGTGGGTGCTGTGTCAGTCCATGGATGTCAGAGAAATGGATTTTACGGTGAGCACAAAAATCCTATTTTCTCTTATCATCCGTGGACCGACACGGCGTGTCTTACACTTTACACGTGGGATGTCCCAAAGCAGTGTCAAGAGGGATGGGAGCAGTATAAATGGAAAAACCAAAAAACTTCACTTCAAACAAGGCAGAGCTCCTCAACAGAGGAGTTGCCACTTTAAACAGCAGCCTGCAACCCCTTGCGGCCGAAGGAAGCATCCGGAGATGCAGCCACATCAACCCTATAAAACTTAGAAAGGGTATGAACAGACGACCAGGTCGCCGCCTTGCACACTTGTGCAACTGGCGCTTGATGTCGGAAAACCCATGAAGCACCAATTGCCCTGGTGGAATGCGCCGTAACCGGGAAGGGAGGCGCCCGCCCCATGAGAGCATAGGCTTGAAAGCCGGTTTGTCCGATCCACCTAGAAAAAAGGTGGCAGACGAAGCCGCTTGACCCTGTTTCTGACCAGAGAGTCAACCAGAGAGTAGACTTCCGAATAGAAGCAGCAGACAGGCACACCCACAAGGCTCGTACCACATTCAAAGTGTGCCGCGCACACTCTGGGATGCGATGGGCGAGGACTCTAGGACGGGAGGACAATGTCCTCATTTTAGGTGAAAGGTCGAGATCACCCTTGACAAAAGAAAAAGTCGCGGATGCAACACCGCCTTATCCTTATGGATGACTAAACATGGCGACTTGCAGTACAAGGTCGCCAATTCAGATACTCGTCTAACAGAAGTAATTGCCACTAAAAAGGGCCACCCTCTGAGACAAAGTGAAGAGAGGAATATCCCTGATATTCTCAAAAGGAGGTTCCTGGAGAACCGAGAGTACCAATTCCGATCCCACGGGGGGAGAGGAGACTTGACAGGAGGGAGCCCATGGCGAACCCCCTGCACAAGGGTGCCAACCAAGGAATGACCCGCTAGTGGTCACCGAAAGAAGATGGCCAAGGCCGAAACTGACCCTTAATGATACTCAAAGCGAGCCTTTGGGCCACGCCATGCTGTAGGAAACGCAGGATTCTAAGGACGGAATACGTTTGAGGATGTCAGTCCAGCTCTTCGCACATGGCGATGTAAGCTTTTCCGTGTCCTTAATATGAACGAAATGACCAAGTCCGAGAGACCTCGGTCTCTCAACACCTGGCTTTAAACAACCATGCCGTTAAAGGCCAGAGACTGTAAAAGCAGGTGAAATATATGACTTTTGAGACAGAAAGTCCTCCCTTATTGACAACCATCAGGGAACGGACGAGACGTACGAGATCGGCGTACCAGTGAAGCCGAGGTCAATCCGGAGCAATGAGGATCACCGGAATTCCCTCGGTCGCCACCCTGCGCAGCAGGCGAGGAAGCAACTGCAGCGGAGGATAAACGTGTATCAGGTGACCATGACCCCATGGGCCACTGACGCCTCTGAGGCATCCGCCCAAGGATCCCTGGATCTGGCCACAAATCTCGACAACTTGCAATTGAGTCGAGAGGCCATCGGGTCCACCTCCGGCGTGCCCCACCATCTGTGTGGCAAAGGAGTTGAAATACCTCCGGGTGCAAGGACCACTCTCCCTGGTCCAACATCTGGCGACTCAATAGTCCGCCAGTTCTATGCCCGGAATGTAAGCGGCTGACAGAGCCGGCACGCTTATTTTAGCCCCCTTCAGGGTACGGGGGACCTCGGAAGCCGCAGCTGAGCTCCAAGTCCCCCCTTGATGGTCGACATACGCCATCACCGTGACTTGTCCGACAGGATCCTAATGGAACGATCCTGCAATCTCTCAGACCACGAGGATAGGCAGTCTGATGGCCCGTATTTCCAGAACATTGATCGGCAAACGGGCTTCGTCCGGAGTCCAAGCCCTTGGGCCAACAGGACTCCCCAGACTACACCCCAGCCCTTCAGGCTGGCGTCCGTAGTGAACACCGTCCATTGGACGGGGAGGAACGACTTCCCGGACCGAAGAGCCGGGGACCCAAACTCCATGTCAGGGACGCCCTGACCAGGTGGCTCACCTGGATCGGAAAATCCAAAGACAACGCGGATTTGTCCCAAGGGAACAAGATCTCCTTCTGCAATGCCCTGGTGTGTGATTGGGCATACGGAATGGCCTCGAAACAGATCACCATGAGTCCCAGGACTCCCATGCAAAAACGGATTGACGACCATTCTTTGGGATGTCAGCATCCGCACTGCAGACTGAAGTGTCAGTAGCTTCCACAGAGGTAGGAATACCATTTGCCTCCAAGGAGTCCAGAATCAGACCGAGATTCCAGATAGCCCACGACAGCAATGCCTTGCTGTCTCAGCAAGCTAGAACCGGCACAAGCACCTTGGTGAACACCCTCGGTGCCGGGGCTAGGCCGAAAGGAAGAGCCACAAATTGATAGTGGACTTCGCCGATCGCAAGCGCAGATCGGAACATACAAGTAGGCGTCCTTGATTTATAAGGGGCCGCGTCAAACGTGGCGTCGCCACATAAACCAGGCCCTGCACCATTTGTGGGCCAGAGCAATAGTGTCTGGAGGAAGATCATGCTCCTGTATTAGTTGCCCATCCCGCAAGTGCTGGAGACACAAGGGTCGCTGCTACCACAAGCCGTAGGGCGGACCCCAACAAGGCAAACATAGCTCTGCTCACCACTTCTGACCTCTTGTGAGTGGGGTCCTTTAATGCAGGAGTCCCCTCCACCGGGAGAATGGTGGCCTCGTGCAACCGGGCGACTGGAGGGTCGACCACTGGGGGAGAAGCCCACGTTTTAAGTAGGGCATTTTTTTAAAGGGGTATCTATAGGCAAATGCTGCGGGACCATAAAAGTCTTCTGCGCCTTTTTCCCCAGACCTTGTCAGTGAGCTGGTCAAAGTAAGGTACATATTGAAAAAAAAAAACTTTTTTAGAAGGCCCGGCCCTAAGGAACCAGAGGAGACCATCCGCCTGAGGTTCTGCATCCGCAGCATTTAGCTTGCGAGTGTCCCTCACTGCATCAATGAGTTCACAAAACAAGCACCCTGTCATTTACTGACACAGAACTGGAGTTTTCCTTGCAAGGAATGTCCTGTTCAAAACCATCAAATATATATTCAGAGCTAGGGTCCTGAGCGGTAGTGGCTAGGCCCATATCTGAATCAGCGCACACCCCCCTTTTCTTTTCTTTTTTTGTAGAAAAAAAAGTGGGGATAGGGGCTTTTTTGCTCCCTTGCGCTCACACACTGCTTCCTCCCGGTCAGATTAATGATACCAGGACTGCCGACAACTGGTCCCTAAGGACCGCAGGTGCAGGAGCACTGCCAGTTGTCTCTAACAGTGTGAAGAAACAGGTGAACCAGACTCCAATATTGCCACGCTCTGAGACCTTATTCACCATTACAGTGAATAATACAGCCCACCCACAGGCCGTGCTGGGGCTGAGGAGGGGATACCTGGAGTACTCACCACCCCTAGGGACCGCTTGGTACCGCTGTATGAGTCGCGCTGTATGAGTCACGCTGGTGCAGCCTGAGGTGAAGAATCTGTGAGGGATGTGTGTATTTCGCACCGTACAGCAGCGCTGCTAGAGGCCGAAAACGTAAGTGAAAGTGCCGCGGCTACAAGAAAATGGCCGCCGGGCACCAGTATAACTATGCATTAAGCCCCAGCCAAAATGGCCACCAATGGCGCACTTTTTAAAAAAAAATAAAACACCGCACAAATGGCGCACAGAAAACAACACAGCCAGTCCCCCAGAACACTTCCCAAACCAAACAGTCATGGAGCGGCCCCCCCAGGGCAGAGTGACCCCCCCAAGCATCCCCACACAGCACAACAGGGTGCAGAGAGCAGCATAACAGGGGGGAGACAGGGAAAACCCCCCCACACGCAGAAACACAGCCAGCATGTACTCACCTTGCAGCAGGAGAGACTACTTACCCGTCCCGCAAGCACCTTGGAGAACACCCCCGGTGCCCATAGAGGGACTCACTGGCTTGTTTCAGACAGGCCTATCACAGAGTCGTACTGCGTAGCTGTCGGCCCGGTCTACCGCGAAAGATACAGTAGGTACTGTTCGATCTTGAGAGGACCGTGGGAGCATGAAAGCAACCCGGCCACCCCTGGAGCCATGGGGTATGTCGTGAACTGAGTCTCACGCACACAAGGCGAGGATCAGCACGCTTGATGGTCGGACAGGGAAGACTATGAGGATACTAGTGTACCCAACCTGTTGCCCAGCCGACAGTTGATTGAATGTCTCAAAAATAAAAATTCCCAAAGGAATAAAAATTAAAAGTAAAATCTTCCAGGAGACTGGCTCCTGAGAGAGCCACGTCTTCTCCTTCTGCTAGGCAGAAAAAAACTGAGGCCTGCTAGCTGCAGGTGTGAGGGCAATGTCCAGAGGGACCGCCCCCCTGGGCGGGGCTGTTCAGCTCTGGTTTGGAATGTTTTAACATTTAACATTCTGCCTAGGTCTTCTCCTGCAAGCAGGGACATATACCCACGTGCAAAGTGTAAGACACGCCGTGTCGGTCCATGGATGATAAGAGAAATATTTTTTTTTTTTTATATTTTATGGGGATATGTTTTTTCAAAATTGTCACTTTTTTTCTTTATAGCGCAAAAAAATAAAAAAAAATAAACGCAGAGGTGATCAAATACCACAAAAAGAAAGCTCTATTTGTGGGGGAAAAAGGGCATCAATTTTGTTTGGGTACAGCATCGCACGACCGCGCAATTGTCTGTTAAAAAGATGCAGTGCCGCATCGCTAAAAATGGCCGGTCATCAAGCAGCCAAATCCTCCGGGGCTGAAGTGGTTAACCTCCTTAGGTTCCACAGTGAGTATAGCAAGCAAAATAAAAACCGCAGAGGTGATCAAATACCACCAAAAGAAAGCTCTATTTCAGAGGATCCTGCTCACGTCAAGATGAAGTTGTTAGTGCTAAAAGTAGATTCAGCTCCCATTCCACAACAGTTTCTCAGCAGATTGCTATCCTTCACGTACAATGCCAAGTGTTACTAAATCCACAACAGTAAAATCAGTCTGTACATGCAGTAAAGCCATACTCACTGTGGAACCTAAGGGTTTAATCCTCTGCATTGTATAAAAAGCCCATTTGATCCCGTCTTCTATGTCCGCCGCCCCCCCTTCTTCCACAGTCCCCAAACCATCTAATAGAACAGAGGCTTGGGGACAAGCTGCAGATGCTCAGTTTGGTGTGTATTGCTAAAGATTTATTCTATTTTTTTGTTGGGAGTGCATGTGCTCAGCCCAGGGCCAATCAGTACTGTCCAGGCAGAGGGTCAGGGATCCTGGATCCTTATAGGACAGTCAGAGCAGAAGGAAAACTCCTACAAGCTTTAACCAGACACTGATAGAAGACACACAACTGCTATAAGGTATTTAGCAATTTATATTTACTAAAATACCGGTAATTGATTGTCCATATTCTGTGGGAGACCAGATATAGTGAATGCAGGGTCCTGGGTTTAGTAACACTTAAAAGAGACTGTATTTGTTCTGTAATATTGAAGATGTTTTAGCTTATCCAAACAGATTCAGTGTAATGTATCCATAACATACCCCAGCATTTTATAGGTACACAGTTATATCAGTCACAATATTCCAAGTGTAAGAAAATGTGTTAAGGCAGATGAACAACAAGGGAGTATTGAATGTTTTTGGAAACACCCTATGCTAACACCACATGGTGCCAAGAAATCTGCAACTGTTCTGGACCTTTGCCTGGTTTGTGCTGCTCACTGTAGAGGCAATCTTGATACTCTCTTCCCTTTCTCTGGTATTTTAGCAATGGCATCGGAAGAAAATAAAACTAGTACTATGTAACCTTAGTGCAGCAAATAAGGCAGTCTACATACACATACAGCAGGCAAAATAAAATAAAGCACACAATGTAATTTAGACAGTATATATTTTCAGATTTTAATATTTGTACATTAAAAAAATGCTATTAAATTTAGCTGAACAACAAGTCAAATATTGCTAGAATATAGTCCAGAAGGCAATAATTTACAAGCACAGTGATAATTGCCTAATGTTTACAATATGATATGCATGAACAACATATTCACTACTGAAACATTCATAAATATTTAGCATCAGATTCATATATGAGCATCACCCACCCCTGGCCCTTCTGAACTATTCTGTATTAAACCCTTTCACCCAACCCCAAGGTGTGTACATCTCACAGTAGCACAGCCTTTTCCAGCAGAAATCCCTCACCTGCTCAGTGAGTCCTCAAAAGATTTGTATAGGGC
This sequence comes from Rana muscosa, assembly GCA_029206835.1. Lineage (NCBI taxonomy): Eukaryota > Metazoa > Chordata > Amphibia > Anura > Ranidae > Rana > Rana muscosa. The sequence goes on along the minus strand of CM055117.1, from coordinate 678,737,968 downwards.
TGTACTCTGAGTCTCAAATAAAGAAGAGTATTTCTGCCATAGAGGCTGTGGTACTGAGGTAGGTAAGGATGTGGGTCAGGGTGCTGAGTGATTAGCATTACATTTTGTCCTATAAATGTAGCAAAGCGCAAACACCTTTGGCAGCCAGTCATCTCATATGATCATATATGTTTTTTGTTGGCGCGATAATTGATAGTTTTCTATCAAATGTCCGCATCAATACTGTCTCTATTGCTTGTTAAAGCAAACCTGTACAAGGAAAATATGTAGGCCGCCATTGACCTCATTCTGAACATGTTTCCTGGCTTGAATATTTTGAGTTATAGCCCCAAAAAGATGGCCAAATTAAGCCAAGTGTGGGTATTAATCTTTATCCTCATCCTGAATCCAATGGGTCAGCATAACAGATATGCGTGTAATTATTTGGTATGAATTAAGGTCAGCACTAGCAGCCTACATATTACCCTCCTTCTGAAAGTACAGATTACCTAGAAATAAACCAAGTACTTTGTAAGCAGTGGCTTTAAGAAATTACCAATAATGTTTCTAGTAGCTGACTTCTTTCATTGTTAATATAACAATGACTGAAGAAGACAATACATTACATGTAGAGCAGCTAGTCTGCAAAAACTATAACTCCCAGTTAGCAGTGATCAGTGTCTTGAAAAGAACTAGCACAAAATGTTTAAAATATGTACATATTGCATATTTACAGGCTGTCGGATGACAGCCCATACAGAAGTTTTAATTGAGAATACCACTTACTGAAAAACTGACAGTAAGATAATCTGCTGTACATAAAAGCACTCCATCATACATCGCTAGGTTAGAGACAGAAGCTCCTCCACAGGTAAATCGCTTAATCAACCATCTAATGCTTTAATCAAGCCACCAGCAGCTCTAAATTACATAGTGGGAGCAGAAACCAGCACAGCTTGGAGTCTACAGGAACCCTCCTCTCAAGGTTGTCATCTATATAGGCTGGAACTTGCATGACGACAGAATACATACCTCAGGCATTGAGAGATCAAAGCACAAACCATGTAGAAGAAAAAAAGGAGGACTAGAAGTAAAGAAGCTGCTATATAAAACAGCTCAGTTTTACAGGTGCTTTAATAAGATCACCAAATATTAACCTTCACAGAACAAGGCCTGTTGTATTTGTTTACAAATGCTGAACTGAAGCACATTTACAAAATGCACATGGTAATAGCTTTTAAAAACCATCCAGAGGCAGAAATTATCTCTACGGATAATATTCTTGCAATAAGTTAAATTGTACAGTTGAGGACCAAAATCAGATCAATCCACTGGTATCCAATGAGTGGAGCTGAGCTAAGAAATAAATGAATATACTAGTAGTAGTATAGTATACATTGGCCACAATATGCTTCTAGGATAGTCCAGATTGTGGGGTATACTTGGCAACTTAAAAAAAAAAAAAAAAAAGGCATTATGTACAAGGCAAAAATGTCCTTGGGTAGTGTACCATTTGTTTATTTCACAGGTTTGGCCTCCTGTGGATTTTCTCCAGTATCCAAAGTCTTCAGGAGTCGGAAAAGGCCGGCTGCTTCTCGTATTCTGCTGAATTCTATACAGAAAGCCTGCACCTCTATAAACAAGTCCTGGACATTGATAATTTTGTTTCTAATCAACGACTGTAGAAAGACACAAACCAGTCTGACCAAGCGATTCTGCAAAAAGACAGAACACCACTAAATAAGCCATGTAAAACCTCATTATTAAGACAAGCGATACCAAATATAGAAGGATGCAATTCCTTTATGGAAGGACCATTTGAAAAAGAGAAAAACACAGAAAAGTAGCAGCAATACCCTTTATTTTTTTACCACTTACAGTGTTACTAAACCCAGAACCCTGCATTCACAGAACGTGGAAATGCAATAACTTTAGAATATATAAACTGCTAAATGCCTTTTCTCATCAGCAGTATATAGCAGTCTTGTGACTTCCATCAGTGTTCAGGCTGAGCACTGGTTTAAGCTTGTAGGAGGAGTTTCCATTCTCCTCCGACTGTCCTATGAGGCTGCAGGACCCCTGACCCTCTGCCTCCCAGGGCTCTGTTGTATCAGCAGATGAATTGGGGACAGTGGAAGAGGAGGATCAGAAAAGACCAGATCAGTCTTTTTACGCAATGCAGAGGATTAACCTCTTCCCGACCAGCCACTGCAGTTGTACTGCGGCAGCTTGGCTCCCCTGGGCAAACTGACGCAACTGTACGTCGGTTCGCCTTTTGACCACTAGAGGGAGCGCGCACCCGTGGCGCAACGACGGAGCCGATGCTAGCGCCCGCGACAGAGCGAGAATTGGGATCTGTGTGCGTGTAAACACACAGATCCTGGTTCTCCCAGGGGAGAGGAGACAGATCGTGTGTTCATATCAAGTATGAACAACGATCTCTCTCCTCCCCTAGTCAGTCCCATCCCCCCCACACCTAGCGAACACCGTAAACACCTTGATCACCCCCTAGTGTTAACCCCTTCCCTGCCAGTGACATTCAAACAGTATTCAGTGCATTTTTATAGCACTAATCGCTGTACAATGGTCCCAAAAATGTGTCCAATTTGTCTGCCGCAATATCACAGCCCGATAAAAAAACAAAAAAAAAAAAAGCCATAAATCCATCCCCCATTTTGTAGACGCTATAACTTTTGTGCAAACCAATCAATAAACGCTTATTGCAATTTTTTTGCCAACAATATGTAAAAGAATAATCGGCCCAAACTGAGGAAATTATTATTTTATTTTTTTATTTGGGCGATTTATTATAGCAAAAAAAGTTAGTGTTTTTCAAAAATTGTCACGCTTTTTTTGTTTATAGCGCAAAAATAGAAACTGCAGAGGTTATCAAATACCACCAAAAGAAAGCTCTATTTGTGGGAAAAAAAGGGCGTAAATTTTGTTTGGGTACAGCATCGCACGACCGCGCAATTGTCTGTTAACCACTTGTCTACCGCCCACCGTCAAATGACGGCGGGCGGAAGACTCTCTCGTTCTGACAGGATGTCATATGACGTCCTGCCTTTAAATGGAGCTAGGGAGCACGCACCTGCCGCGGTGCTGGGGACCCGATGCGCTTGCCCGGCGGCCGCCGGGCACCCGCAATTGCCCAGTGCCCGAGCAGGAAAGTGGATCTGTGTGTGTAAACACACAGATCCATGTCCTGTCAGGGAGAGGAGACCGATGGTGTGTCCCTTGTACATAGGGACAACCATCGGTCACCTCCCCCAGTCACTCTCCTCCCCCCAGTTAGAACACATCTAGGAAACACATTTAACCCCTTCCTCGCCCCCTAGTGTTAACCCCTTCCCTGACAGTCACATTTATACAGTAATCAATGCATTTTTATAGCAGGGATCGCTGTATAAATGTGAATGGTCCCAAAAATGTGTCAAAAGTGTCCGATCTGTCCGCCGCAATATCACAGTCACAATAAAAAATAAAATAAAAATATAAGCTATAAATCTATGCCCTATTTTGTAGACGCTATAACTTTTGCGCAAACCAATCAATATACGCTCATTGCGTTTTTTTTTTTTAACAAAAATATGTAGAAGAATACGTATCTGCCTAAACTAAGGAAAATTTTAAAAACATTTTTTTTTTAAATGGATATTTATTATAGCAAAAAGTAAAAAATAGTGTTTTTTTTTCCAAACTGGACGCTCTTCTTTTGTTTATAGCGCAAAAAATTAAAACTGCAGGAGGTGATCAAATACCACCAAAAGAAAGCTCTATTTGTGGGAAAAAAACAAACGCAAATTTCGTTTGCGCAGTCATGCGACGTGGCTCCCAATTGTCATTCAAAGTGTGACAGCGCTGAAAGCTGAAAAATGGCTTGGGCAGGAAGGGGGTTTTCGTGCCTGGTAGGGAAGTGGTTAAAGAGATGCAGGGTACTACGGCATCGCAAATAATGGCCTGGTCATCAAGCAGCCAAATCCTCCGGGGCTGAAGTGGTTAACCTCCTTAGGTTCCACAGTGAGTATAGCAAGCATGCTTTACCGCATATTACAGACTGATTTTACTGTTGTGGGTTTAGTAACACTTTAAAAAAAAAAAAAATATGTAAAAAGCTAAATTTAAAGTTCTATGGTCAAAAGCATACGTTTTCATTTTAGATCATTGAAAGGGCAATACAAACAATATTTTGACTGTCCAATAGCAGCTCACTGGACAAATATCCTTTCAGTTTGTGAGTTCTGTCTGCCAGTTGGTCATCTCTTCCAACAACTTCCTGGATTCCATGCATGCTTTTGCAGCTTCTCCCCTGCTGGTTCACCTTCAAATTTTAATAACTACATATCCCATGGTCTTTCTTCCTGAAAACAGTGATTTCTGCACTGACTCCACCTCCTAACACTCATCCTCTCAGAACCTCTGTAGTTCAGAAGGCAGGCTTTGTAAAATGTGTGACACGGCAGTGCCTACTTACAGGTTATAGTGAATATGTGCAAGAGCAGTAGGCTAGAAATTATTGAAATAAAATGTGGACATGAACATAAAGATTTCATTTTGGTTAATCACTAGCTTTGGATAGTAAAGTTTTGAAAAGAAGAACAGGGAAGGGTTGACACCCTTTGTGAAAGTGGTTGTAAACCCACTTATGCAACTTGCACCTTCAGGCAAGCCTAGATTTAAGCCTCGTACACATGGTCGAACTTCCATCTGACTTTTCCGTAGATTTTTGTCCGAACGGAGTTGGCCGGGCACACCCATAACATACACACCACAGGACTTTTCTGCAAACTTTCCCAAAACTTTTTCCAACATCACGTGGTTTTTCTGCTCTTTACCGCCACCCTTTGGTCAATTTCTGCTATTGTTGGTTGATTTTAACATTATTTGTTTTGTCCATCGGACAAAAGTCCGATGGCTTTTTGTACACATGGTCGGACTTTGCTCCATCGGACTTTTGTTGGTCAAAAGTTTGTCAGTTTGCAGACCCAACTTTTGTCCGATGAAAACTAAAAAAAGTTTGTCCGATGGAGCGTACACACGGTCGGATTTTTTGGCAAACTTGCTCAAAATGAAGTTTGTTGGCAAAAAGTCAGACCGTGTGTACAGGGCTTAAGGCTTACCTGTAGGTGCAAGAAATATCTTTACAAAAAAAGTATTTTTACAAAAAAGAATGCACCGTAGACAATGGCACTATCATAGGGTTAATCCCATTCACAAATCGGGCGTAGCCGGATTTGACGGCTCCCGCGCGCATGCGGACTCACGTCTTCGCCGCTCTGGCCAATCACAGCACCGGAGCGGCGCTGTGATTGGCTGGAGCAGTGATACCCGGAAGTAACATTCCGGCTATCGCCGCAGCGATGGCTGCGGCTGGAGAGGGAGACAAGGACGGATTCAGGGGCCCCGATCTAAGGTAAGTGATGCATAATGAGCTAGTATGCTAGTCATACTAGCTAATTATGCCTTTGTCTTGCAGGTGGGATTTAAAAAACAAACAAACAAACACACACACACACACACACACACACACACAACCAGGGTTTACAACCACTTTAAGCTTTCTTGATGTCAGTGCCCCTGCTGAGGAGTTTCACATTTGACAAAAGTCATCAAGAAGGGAGGGAGGAGGGGAAATCCAAAAATTTCTTCACAGCAATATGTGATGAAAAAATTACCCAATGCGAACACCTGTTTCTGCGACAACTCTAAGAACCCTTTTACACCACTGGGGCCTGCGTCCACTTGTTTTAGCGGCGCTTCCGAAGCGCTGCCTATTCATTTCAATGGGCAGGGTGTTTCAGGAGCACTGTATATAGCGCTCCCAAAGCGAGAGAGTTTTGGAGCTTTCAGCTTTCAGCTGCAAAATGCTCAGGTGTGACTGGGGCCTTGCATTCACAGAAAACACCTACCTGCATATATTTGTCCTTAATTTGCTCACAGGTGGATATGCAATTTGAGATATAAAGGTGAATAAATTCAGGAGGAAGATCAACTGCAGTCGTTAGCCTGCAGAATAAAAATCGAGAAGATAGGATTAAAATGGATGCATTAATAAAGCCATAATCATCTTAAACATCAGTATGATAAACAGAGAACTAAACAAATGAGGGAGAATGGATGGCCAGTTGTTAAATTGGTTTTAAACCTCAGACATGAAATATGAACAAAGCAAAACATTGCATGAACGAGGAGCACCGGCAGGGGACCCAAGAAGGGGAGGATCAGAGCTGCTCTGTGCAAAACCATTGCACAGAGCAGGCAAGTATATAAAAAAATTTTTTTAAACAAATAAGTTTAACCACTTCAATACTGGGCACTTTCACCCCCTTCCTTCCCAGACCAATTTTCAGCTTTCAGCGCTCTTGCACTTTCAAATGCACCCAAATGACATTTTTAAAATTTTGCTCACACAAATAGATCTTTCTTTTGGTGGTCATTATTTACGACTCTTTATTTTTTGAGATAAGCAGGAAATAAAAAAAAAAAAAAACCCCCACACAATATTTTCTTCTTTCCATTTTAAAAGAAGTCCAATAAAATCTAATTTTGTCAAATATAAGCCAAAATGTATTCTGCTACATGTCTTTGGTAGAAAAAAAAAAATCCTGTTAAGTGTATAATAATTGGTTTGTGTGATCACGGACATATGTACGCAGATGATCATTGGGACATGTGATTTTACTGTTACATATGTGGGGGAAAGGTGTTTTTACTGTGTGGGGACATGTGTTTTGGGGACTTGTGTGGGGACACTGGGCCGGTGATCAGTGTGTAAAAAAAAACAAAAAAAAAAAAAAAACACAGCTCATACACACCGATCACCGGCCGGCTGCAGCGATCTGCTAGCTTCTCCTCACTGACAACTTCTGTGTGAGGAGAGCGGATCGCCTAGCAACCGGCTCTCTATTTACATCACTTGACGGCTGTGATTGGAGACAGCCTACATGTGATCAGGAGGGCCAATCACAGAGCCCTCCTGACGATCAGAGATGCGCTGTGTCCGGGTGACACGAGTGCATCAGGGCTGCGCGGACACACGCGCGATCCCCCTCCTTCTGAGGGACGTTCCTGAACGTCCACCCAGCTGTATATGTACAGTGGCCGGGTGGGAAGTAGTTAAAAGAATCTGAGTTTGTACAACCCACTGAATCGAGAAAATTACCAGGAGGTAGTAATAGGGAAGGGTCATACTTGGTGCTCTCCACTAAAGCAATATGCACCCACATGATTTCACAGGCAAGTTCCCAGATGCCCCTCTAATCATTAGGTCATTAATAGGGCTTAGGATATGCAAATATTGTAGCGACAGTCTAAGAAATTTAACTAGCAAAAATCAGCCACAACAAAAGTAAGGCAATTAAAAAAAAAAAATAAAAAAAGAAGAAGAAAAGGAGCTGACAAAAAAAAAAAAAAAAAAACTCACCGATTAACAACTTCCATTGAATGTAACGACATGTCCATGTTGACCAGAACAGAGAAATACTCTGTGATCTGACTTGACTGCATCAGCTTTAACAACATTTCAATTGCAACCAAGGGATTGTTTTCTACCAGGTCCGGAAGCTTGGCAGGAGTGAGGCCAATGTGATAAACCAGCTTGGGGTCTTTTTCTAACTCTCCAAGGAGCTAGGGAAAGAACAATTGTTCAAAAAGCAGATTGAATTTACAATGCTATGTTTAAAACAAAACCTAACAATTGTTTTTAAATAAAATCGTAAAAGAGGCTGAATTTCTTCTGCAAAGTTACGGACACACACACACTGTATGTAAACCAAAGTAGGTTTGCAGGAATCTGCCATAAAAATATTTGTAAACTGGCCTGGTGAGTGCTGCAAGAATAATAAAAGCCAGTGGGTAAGAAAACTGGAGAAAAAAAAAAAAGCTCAACATCATCATTACAAGCAGATTACTTTTGTCACAATTTTAGGCTGGGTTCACACCGATGCAGCCACGGGTCACAGCAGAGGGTCAGGTGCATCCCTGCTCAATGATTCAGGTGCGACTCAGGTCTGAATTCACACCTAAAACAGAGCCAAAGACGCACAGAACCCCTTTCCAATGCGGGCCCCATCCGCCCAGAACTGTGTAAACCGGCTCCATTGAGAGCCAATCACACTCTCCTGTCATGCGAATTGGATGCAGTGAAACCCACATCCAAGTTGCATCAGTATGAACCCAGCCTTAGAGACTAAAGGTCTTCCCATCTAGTTTTGCGCCAATATATATTAAAACAGGGTTACACAATCCATGTCTAGATGAGATATGGTCTGTCTAAACTGGCCTCTTACTGCAATGGTGATACTTTTTTGGTTAGTTCCATAACGCCCAAGGGAGGCAAAACTGAGAACGCCAAAGATAACAGAAGATAATGGGTTTTTGTATCAGTCTGCATTTACCCAAAACCAAATGCGGTGTATAATAATCTTTAGAATTCAGCCCAGCGATTCCTTCCAGACCTTTATCACCTGCACACAAACATTGCCCCAAGTTCAATTTGTTTGGTAGCAATTCAGAGATCGACCATGTGACTTTCTCTGTGCAGTGCACCTATCTACCTATGGTAAAAAAATGCAGGAACAATAAAGCACGTTCTATAGCCATGGTCCAGAAGGTTTTAACCAACCACTGGGTAAATACACTTGCCTTGGACCAACACATCGAAAGCCAAAAGCCAGATGCAAGGCCAAAGCAAAGTAGAAAGACCCAGCAAAAAATCCATTACAAAGACAATGACATCTCATCCATCAATAATATAGGGAGCGAATACCTGTGTCTGCTGAGGAGAGGACAGTGGACTTTTAAATGCCTTGGCCATGATGCGCTTAATTTCTACACCAGTGCTGTTCTTCACACACATTGATTTGTCCCATTTGATGGCATGATCAGGATCAATTGGATTCAACCAAGCAAGCTCATCGTCGCAGATGTGTAGAGGAGGAGGGGGACGTATAAATTCTGGACGGAAGTGGCCTTAAAAAGAATGAGTTACACTGAGAAACTTACCAATGTAATTAAGAAATACAAAGCCATTAAAAAGATAGCCAAAAAAGTTATGACTTCAGTAAAAGAAAATGCATTTTTTTCCCCTCATAAAAACTTATATCACCCAATGATATCAAAAACATGGTCACTCTGATATGAGAAAACAAAGTTACGTACTTTCAATCGGTGGCTTTGGACCACTGACCAAAGCTTCAGTAATTTGAGAAGCAACAGAACTGTCGAAACCAGAATTGGAGGAGTCTGGATCAGGATCACTTAGGATGCTTGGAAAACTGGCCTTACTCTGAGTTGGAAGTTCAGACTGCCGTTCTATTAAAAAACAAACAAAACACACAACACAATAAATAACAATTTTATTATATATATTTAATATTTTTTTTTCTCAAAATCATCATCAGGCAAAGTATGGGCTCATTTAAATAATTTTGAGTGATTTGTTTCCTTTTAAAAAGGAACTTGATAGTTATTCAGAGTCATTGCTATTATATTTACCTCTTTTTATTTCTCCAATAAGAAATAGAAAATAAATAAAAACGTACTCAGTGTGTGAGTGTAACCTCTACGACACTGAGGTGCATAATTGAGCTAGAACAATCTGCAATTGATATCAGAACCCATCAAGTGCTCATTAAAGTGGTGGTTTAGTAGTGTAAAATGCTAAGAGTAGCACGCCCCTCTTACCTGCTAGCGCTAACTGAAGTCCACTTATGTCTACTGGCTGCGCCAAGCTTGCTACATCCATGACAGCGATCTGTCTAGGTGTCTTTTTAAATAATTCTCTAGGTGGTGCCAACATCAACTGAGAAAGGAAGAATTTTTCAGGGGGTGTAATTGCTGGCAGAAAACCTGCAGAAAGAAGACATTCTCATTATTAATGAACGTTCAATCCTTATGGATAACAGTTTTACAAAAGAAACAATCTGGATATTGATAACAAAAAGGTCTGCATTATAGCATTATCAAATCACTAAATATTACCACAGATGGAAGCTATTACACCGTTCCCATCATTTAAACTAAACGCTGGTTTCTACTTTCCTGGAGAAAGTGGCAAACCTCTTTAGGGTCCTTTCACACAAGCTTGTCCGCTTGCTCAACGGGGGGATTGATCTGCTGATCCCCACTGAGCAGGCAGATGACAGGTCTGTCTATGCTCACTGTGCTGAGACGGACCTGTCAGAGTCCTGCTCTCCTCTATGCAGAGATTGGATGAAAACGGACCGCCTGTCCGTTTTGATCCAAGGGTCACCATCCGTCGGGATTTCAGGGACATGTCACCACTGACATCCGCCGCTCATTAGGGAGTGAATGGAGGCTCCGATCAGGTCCGCCTAAAGAACTGACAGGCAAACCTGATCGGAAATCCTGTGTGAAAGGGGCCTTAGCCTGAAATAAACAACCTACCAATCCTGGAGCAGCTGTGCCACAAAGAAAGCCAAGCAGCTCAAAGTCAAAATAAAATAAACATCTTTCGCATTATACAAAAAAAATAAAAAGTTACTTTACTGTTTATTTTTCATTAAAGTGCATTTTTTCTAAAAATGTTTGGGGTTCTAAGTAATTTTCTAGCAAAAAATACAGATGATTTTAACTTGTAAGCAAGTGTCAAAAAAAGTTTAGTCTGTAAGTGGTTAAACTGACCTCATTTACAGACAGAAGTTCATCCCTTTGATCTAAAACAGTGGTTCCCAACCTTTCTAGTGCCATGACCCCTTGATAAAATTTACCAAGTTGTGGGGACCCCCAACAGTAAAATTATTTTCTTAGCGTGGGTTGTCAGCACCCAAGGCAAGACAAGTAAGTTGTGCCCCTAGCCCACGAACATTTAGCGCTCCCTGAGTCCCTTCCACTCGTACAGTATTAAAACCCCTTATGGTACATTTTAGGATGTACCACTCTTTCTTCTCCTTTCTTTCCGTTTTATCTTTCTCTATCCTAATTTCTTGTTTTTCCGCCCCATCTTTCTCTAGCCGCCTTTTTTGTTCTCTCTCTTATTCTTTCTCTCCCTTTTTCTCTTTGTCCCCTCTTTTCCTCTCCCTTCCATGTATTCTATATTTTTATTTTCTCTTACTCCTTGGTGGGGGGGGGGGGATGGGGTGAGTGGCAGTGCTGGGGGAGTTCTGATCAGCCAACTTGGGTGCTCTTGATCAAGGTCATCTGCTGATCTGAGAACTGTAATGGCAACTATAATCACAGGTAGTGTTACTCACTGTGCCTCTGACTTTGTGGTGTCTTGCAGCAGTGACACCTATGCCAAAATCAGGGGGTAGGGTCTCCTCCAGCTCCCCCCCACTTCACATTACTCACCAGTCAGCTGACCTCTAGTCTCTGCCCCCCAGCCATGCTGTGAACTTAATGGGCGGCTGCAAAGAGACTGAGTGGTCAGCCATGGGCTCCAGGAACAGCCCAGCTGGGCGGCTGCAAAAAGTCTGGAAGAGTGGTGCAGGCTTCAGGAACAGCCCAGGATTCGGTGACCCCTAGCAAATCATCATTTGACCCCCGAGGGGGTCCCAACCCCAAGGTTGAGAACCACTGAGCTAAAAGAACAATATGTTACAATGTTTCTCTTTAGCAATGTTGTGAGAAACTTGTCAGGCTGCCTGTTTTTTTATTTTTTTGACAGCTGTAGGCTTGAACAGAGAACTCTCTGCCCTAAATCAATGAAATGATTTAAGATCGGGAGGGGGATAGAATAGAGATCTTGATTCTTTAACGATTCATCGTGCAGCTCTACTGACAAGTGTAGTTACAATGGTCGGCTTTCATTCATCTATATTAAAGCTTAAATAACCGAAGGGAAACAACTGTTGCTGTAACTGCTTATAAAGTATTAGCTGGACTTCAGCTTTGCTAAAATAAATAAAATAAAAAATTAATGCAGCAGCCACCACATCTAAGGATCTGTTTTTTGATACCCTTTAGAAGACTTTAAATCGTGGAACAATTCAGTATAGGCATTGTTGCAACAATACAGATACCAGTATTGGTGCCAATGCTAAGCATTTGCACGAGTACTTGTGCAAATGCTCCGATACTAAAACCAAACACTTTTTTGCGATTCCATTGCGACTTGCATCGACTCCTGAAGCCGCAATAAAATCGACGGTCCAAATCGCACTGATCTGCAGCTTTAAAGTTGAGCTGAAGTAGCACGATTTCAAAGCTGCACTCTTTTGCGGCTTTTAAGTCACGCTACTTCAGCGAGATTTCAAAACTACAGCAAAACTGTTCTTCATAATTATAAAGAAACAATAAGTTTTCATTAGTCTAAAAAAACTGACACATAACACTAAAATTAGGTATCGGTAATGGGTATCGGCAAATACTTGAGAAAGTATCGGTACTTGTACCGCATGTGCAATGTTAGTTAAACTTTTCATATTTTTCTGAAAAGGTGAACCACCACCAAAGAACTCAAAATAAATTCTCCTGCTCCTGATGATCGCATTGATACCACATATGTATGTTATTTGTAGCCTTAGTAGGGGTTCTATGTAAAATAATTCCCTCACCAACAAAATTCCTCTAAAAAATTTAATAAAAAAAAATAACTGTATGGCAAAGCTGTACCCCTAGCATACCTAACGGGCAAGAAGCACAATTCCCACAGTCAGCAAACCCGCCCTCCCCAATATAAACACCTTCCTAAATATCTATTTAATGACTCTAAGCCAACTATTATAGGACTCCTGCAGTTCGTTCTTAAGACGGGTCAGTGTATGTCTATATAGACACAAATGACATATCTCACACTATCCCGTAATGGAAAGATGCACTGTATTGTATCCACACTCTAATACCCACAACAGTTTTCCCAGTCAGATGTTGGTCAGTCAGTGGGGGCTGCGATATGATATCATATCCTTGGTTCAACTCACCTGCCTGTCAGGGTTTTTTCCATTGAATAATGGATTCTAAATTGTTCCCAATGTGATCTTCAACGCCTTTGTTAACGTAAGTTATATTAATAAAATTATTTTTGTAGTCAACTCTTTAGGGTGTGTAGAGTCCTTGCTTTTTTGTTGTTCTAATATATATTTGACGACCCCCCCCCCCCGATATTTATTCGGTGAGTACTACATTGTCTCAGTAGGTGGGATTCCCATTTTTCACAATTTTGTAGATACACTTAGTAGGGCCCAGAAACAAGAGTGCTACATTTAGCTTTTTTTTTTATCCTACCTCAACACACTGACACTTTCACACTGAGGCGGTAGCGGTAAAGTGCTGCTAGTTTTAGCGGCGCTTTAAACCCCCCAGACGGGTTAAAAGCGCCACTGCCAAAGCGCTTTGCAGGTGCTTCAGCAGCACTGCCCATTCATGTCATTGGGTAGGGCATTTTAGGAGCGGTGTATACACCGCTCCTAAATATGCTGCTTGCAGGACTTTTTTTTATTTTTAACATCCTGCAAGCGCACTGCTCCAGTGTAAAATCACTCAGGCTTTCACACTGGAGTGACAGGAGGGACGCTTTGCAGCCTTTAAATCAAAAACATGTGGGTAGGAATATGGGCATTGTCCTGGAAGGTTCTCAGGAAATACAATTACCGCTAAGTGCAACCATGGTTTTCGCAAATGATCCTCCAGGACAGCTACTTGAGAGGATAAACAAGTAAACATACTTGTTAAAAGGGGGAGGGGCGGAATACTATACAAGACTAGAGGTATGATAGATCTTTGTCAATTAAATTTCCAGAAAACCCAAAAAAGGGCCACCACCTGCATTGTAAGGGTACTGGGCAACAAAATCTTTTTAGCTCCTGGAGCGAATGCAGAACTGTAGGAATTAAGTATGAATGTGTTCCAATTCTTTTTTTGCCTGGAACAAAAACACCTTCCAAACTTTAGTGTATAGTTTCTGGATATATTTACTTTACAGGAGAAATGCATTAATACCTCTTTCTAAACATCCCCTTTTCTCAAGAACCCTACGCTCAGCCTCCAGGCCATCAGAACGAAGAGCCAAGAAATCAGATGAACACCAGTTCCTGTGACAATATATCCAAACAATTCTGTAGAATCCATGGAAAAAGAACTGCCATTGACTTCAGAGATGAGACCCAGCTCCTTTATTGGCCCATGGGGCTATCAAGATTACTTCTGGTTGGTCCACAATAATGTACCCGATCACTAGGGGTAGCAAAGATATTTATTATTGGGGAAAGCATAACTCAACCTGAACTCCCCTTAAAGGCATTGGATCGTCATTGATCCGTACGTGTCAACATCTTCGGATCAGCACAACACGTGATCCGCAGGTAGTGTGAGCGCTCCGCTGCCGTTGCTCCTTTCCTACCATTCTGATTCCTGTCAGCATCCTGTGCCATCCACTTCATACGGGGTACCGTCTGGAATTCCTCCGCTGCCTTTGGAGCCTGGAACACCACCCGTGGCCGGACGTGCGGCCTCCCGGTCCTGCATCGGCCATAGGAAAGGCCGCGGCTTCGGCCTAGCTCCCGGAGTGACGTCCATCCTGGTCTACCCAGCGGCATCCGTTGTATCATCACATTCAGCTACCCTTTACATTTGGCTATGGAAGGGACATTCCGTCGCTGCCATCTTGCAACACTCCGCACTCCTGCACAGTAATGATAGAGTGAGAAGGGGCCAAGTGGACATCTTGTTACACCCACTGGAGTTTGAGATTTCTCAGTTATTTGCAACACAAAACTGAGCTTATATACTTAAATACAAAATTTGTAAATCCGACGGACTGTTTACATGTTAAATGTGAAAATCAGGAGGTGTTCTGTCACATTAGCAACCATGTAAGGTCAGCAGGTTTGCTGCTGCTTTATAATTTAACATTTAAACAGTCCGTCGGATTTCCAAATACTGTATTTACAGTGCCTTGCGAAAGTATTCGGCCCCCTTGAACTTTTCATCCTTTTGCCACATTTCAGGCTTCAAACATAAAGATATAAAATTTTAATTTTTTGTGAAGAATCACCAACAAGTGGGACACAATTGTGAAGTGGAACGAAATCTATTGGATTTTTGAAACTTTTTTAACTAAGAAAAAAAATGAAAAGTGGGGCGTACAAAATTATTCGGCCCCCTTGCGTTAATACTTTGTAGAGCCACCTTTTGCTGCGATTACAGCTGCAAGTCGCTTGGGGTATGTCTCTATCAGTTTTGCACATCGAGAGACTGAAATTCTTGCCCATTCTTCCTTGCAAAACAGCTCAAGCTCAGTGAGGTTGGATGGAGAGCGTTTGTGAACAGCAGTTTTCAGCTCTTTCCACAGATTCTCGATTGGATTCAGGTCTGGACTTTGACTTGGCCATTCTAACACCTGGTTACTTTATTTGTGAACCATTCCTTAGTAGATTTTGCTGTATGTTTGGGATCATTGTCTTGTTGGAAGATAAATCTCCGTCCCAGTCTCAGGTCTTTTGCAGACTCCAACAGGTTTTCATCCAGAATGGTCCTGTATTTGGCTGCATCCATCTTCCCCTCAACTTTAACCATCTTCCCTGTCCCTGCTGAAGAAAAGCAGGCCCAAACCATGATGCTGCCACCACCATGTTTGACAGTGGCGATGGTGTGTTGAGGGTGATGAGCTGTGTTGCTTTGACGCCAAACATATCGTTTTGCATTGTGGCCAAAAAGTTCGATTTTGGTTTCATCGGACCAGAGCACCTTCTTCCACATGTTTGGTGTGTCTCCCAGGTGGCTTGTGGCAAACTTTAGACGGGACTTTTTATGGATATCTTTGAGAAATGGCTTTCTTCTTGCCACTCTTCCATAAAGGCCAGATTTGTGCAGTGTACGACTGATTGTTGTCCTGTGGACAGACTCTCCCACCTCAGCTGTAGTTCTCTGCAGTTCATCCAGAGTGATCATGGGCCTCTTGGCTGCATCTCTGATAAGTCTTCTCCTTGTCTGAGCTGAAAGTTTAGAGGGACAGCCAGGTCTTGGTAGATTTGCAGTGGTCTGATACTCCTTCCATTTCAAAATGATTGCTTGCACAGTGCTCCTTGGGATGTTTAAAGCTTGGGAAATCTTTTTGTATCCAAATCCGGCTTTAAACTTCTCCACAACAGTATTACGGACCTGCCTGGTGTGTTCCTTGGTCTTCATGATGCTCTCTGCGCTTTCAACAGAACCCTGAGACTATTACAGAGCAGGTGCATTTATACAGAGACTTGATTACACACAGGTGGATTCTATTTATCACCATCAGTCATTTAGGACAACATTGGATCATTAAGAGATCCTCGCTGAACTTCTGGAGTGAGTTTGCTGCACTGAAAGTAAAAGGGGCCGAATAATTTTGCACGCACCACTTTTCAGTTTTTTATTTGCTAAAAAAGTTTAAAATATCCAATAGATTTCGTTCCACTTCACAATTGTGTCCCACTTGTTGGTGATTCTTCACAAAAAAATAAAATTTTATATCTTTATGTTTGAAGCCTGAAATGTGGCAAAAGGATGAAAAGTTCAAGGGGGCCGAATACTTTCGCAAGGCACTGTAAGCATATAAAGCTCCGTTTCCTGTTAAAAAGAACTGTGGAATGCAAAACTCCGGTGGGTGTAAGAAGATGTCCGCTTACCCCCTTCTCAGTGTATCATTACTATGGAGGAGTGCGGGGTGTAGGAAGATGGCGGCGACGGAACGTTACTTCTGTAGCCAAATGTCATGGGTAGCCGAATGCGACGATACACCGCAACAACCTTTCCTGGCCTTCCTGAATGCCTGGAGTTCGCTCCCTTCCTGGATCAGCCTCCGGAGTGCCTGAGAGCACTCCCGCAGCACCCGGCGTCGGCCTAGGTGAGCTCCCCTGCCTTCCCAGTGTTCCGTCCTCCCCTGGAAATAATTTAAAAGTGTTAATAAACAAAAAGACAAGTCTTATGTTTATTTGTCTTGTCTTTTTTTTTTTTTTTTTTTATCCGAAAAACGATCCGATCGGTGACTCTGATCCAAGGAACGATCCGAACTGTGAGTTATATATCAACCCCTGGGACTTCCAATCTAGCACTGGTGCAGGTGAAAGCTAAGGGCAAATTCACACAAGAACGGACAGCTGCCTGAGCACTTTACCTCTCTGGCAGCTGTCCATTTCAAACTGCGGTAGGGGGCATCGTAGCACACGATTCAGTGCATCACACCCCGTACCATGCTGTTCTATACAGCGAGCTGCAATAAAATACACTGACCTTTGACCCCTGACCTAGACTAATTCCTGGGGCTACATCGGAGACTCCTGCGGTGGGTCTGAACAACCACCGGCCCCATTTACTACGACAGGTCATCAGAAGATACAGCTTTTCTCTGCAAGGCCAGCAATTACCTGCGGTGATCGATACTGAACGCACTTAGTGTGCAGCCAGGAGCGATCACTGCAGCCAATCGCTGGCTGTGCGAACAGCAGCAGTCACCTATCACTATAGTGAATGGGGCTGGCAGCTGCTCCTAGCCACTGAGACCCACAGCAGGAATCTGTTTCCTGATGCTACTATTCGCATCAGTCCTAAGGCTGCATTCACACCTGGGCATTTCAAATGGCACAACGCGAAGCTTGTCGCCCAAAAGTAGCTCCTGAACTTTTTTTGGCCGACAAGCTTCACACGTTGCAGTTTGCTGCAATTGCAGTGTGACAATCGCGGCAGATCCACACCACGTTTTTAGGTGCCATTAAAATGAGCAGCATCTGATAGTCACGTTGTGCGATTTGTCATTTTACCAGAGCGTTTTGAAATCATAGGAGAGAGAGATATAGATATATATATATATATATATATATATATATATGGTGCAACAGATCGGTGGTGATCCGAACGGGTCACCCTGTTCGGGACGGATCACCACGCGATCCGCGGAGCGCTCCGGAGCCTCGGCCGTAGGAAAGGCCGCGGCTTCGGCCTAGCTCCAGAGCGGCGGCCATCTTGGTACACCCGGCAGCGGCCGCTGTATTGACGTTTCACCGCCATCTTGCTCCACCCCACACTCCTGCACAGTAATGATAGAGAAGGGGCCAAGCGGACATCTTGTTACACCCAACAGAGTTTTAGATTTCAACACAAAACTGAGCTTATATGCTTTAATACATTATTTTGAAATCCATCGGACTGTTTACATTTTAAAAGCAGCAGCAAACCTTACATGATTGCTAATGTGACGGAACACCTCTGATTTTCACATTTAGTTAAATGTGAAAATCAGAGGTGTTCTGTCACATTACCAACCATGTAAGGTCAGCAGGTTTGCTGCTGATTTTAAAATTTAACATGTAAAGAGTCCGTTGGATTTACAAATACTGTATTTAAGCTTATAAGCTCCATTTTGTGTTGAAAATACCTGTGGAATCGAAAATTCCAGTGGCTGTAACATTATTTTTTTTTCTTTTCCGATCCGAAAATGATCCAATAGTTTTTTGATCCGTTGCACCAATAATAATAAAAAATTTTTTTTATATATATATATATATATATATATATATATATATAAACATTTTGTGACAGCAGGCAGGTTTAAAATGTCCAGGTTGCATTAGGGCTGGGGAAAAAAAAAAAATCTATTTTAATCTTGAATCGAGTTTTGAGTTCAAATCGATTCAGATTTGAAGAAAATCGTTTTTTTTTTAGATTTTTTTTTTTCCCCTTCAAAGTTTCCGTAGCAGGGCTGCAGGGGGCGTATCCGGAATGGCACTTGGCGGCGTTACCCCAATTACATCTACTCACCGCAGCCGCCACGAGTAGATGTAATGTAACACTAACTAACCGCAAGCCGCCATCTGCCTACCTGATCAGCTTGTCATGCAGACAGACGGCGGCCATTGCAGTGTTCAAAAGCCACGCCTCCCGAGTCCTCGTCATCTGTGATAGGCGGAACACTCAATTTCACAGCAGGCAGTGTTCAGCCTATCACGGACATCCTCTCATCCTCGTCTGTGTTATGAGGATGAGCGGATGTCCATGATAGGCGGAACACTGAATGCTGGGAAATTGAGTGTTCCGCCTATCACAGACGAGGAGGAGGCGCGGCTTTTGAATACTGGAATGGCCGCCGGTGTAGCAGTAAAATCCGTATCTCATGAAAATCTGCATCAGGTACGGGCACAGTGATTGAAGCATGGGCACAGTGAAGCACGAGCACAGTGAGGCACAGGCACAGTGAGGCATTGGGCACAGTTCAATTCAACTAAGAGTAACCTCAAGATTTTTTGTTGTTTTATTAGCTAAATCCAAATACAGTATTAATAATTTGGATGTTTAACAATCTTTGTTGCACACTGACTTTGCAGTTAGAGAAAGGGTTTGCCTTTGCAATTTTGTTTGTTGATGCACTTCAATTAATATAATAAAAAAAAAAAAAATTGCAGATTTTTTTTTGGGGGGGGGGGGGGGGGGGGGGGGAGATCGCCCAGCCCTAGGTTGCATCCAGGATGGGAGATATACATGTCCTAGATTCAGGCTTTATGCCAATTTATACCACTAGGGAGAGTACTGGGAGTCTTGCAGGGGAAGAGTTAATGAGCCCAGCTGAAGCAAGTGGGCTCATTAGGGCCTCTACAAGAACTCCCAGCATGCTAAGGGAGATGCTCCATCCTGGAACCAGTTCTGTGTGGTGTAGACTGTGCTTTCTGTCCTGTGCGGTGAGACAAAGCCTGTGTGGCTAAAACTTCTAAAATAGGGGCTGGGGTAGCACAAGGCTGCACCTAGTTGTCAGATAGGGAAACTGCGTGTGTAGTAAGCGGTCAAGCTGACCAGGATTTATTTTCATGTTTCTTTTTGTTTTGCTGTTATATTTTACACTGTATATAGTTTAAATAAACCGCACTTTGTTTTTCACCTACAACTCCGTCTGCTGTGCCTGTTTTTTGTGTGGTGAACCCATCCAGGGGGTCACACACACCTGCTGCTGAGCTAACCCCCTCACGATAGATAGAGAGATAGAGATATATATATTCCTGTCGTTCCTTGCAAAGTAAAACCATAATGGGCTAGTATGCATTGCAATATGTCTGCAATCAAAGCCCACGCTGTCCCTGCTGGTGGAAGCATCCATCTTCTGCCCTCTTCCTAATGGGGCCGCGGACTCCGGCTCTGTGACTGGCCAGAGTGGCGTGACATCACTCCTGGGCATGTGCGTGGAAGCAGTCAGTCACGGCACACGCGAGTTAGGAAATGGCACAGAGGTCAGTTTCTTCACAGCGCATGTGCCGATGACATCATCGGCGCACCACTAGGTAAATATTTCCTAAACTGTGCATGCCGCGTGCTCCGTGACCATGCCCGCAGGACCCGCGATCGTGTCACGGAGCTGCAGAACAGGAAGATGCCTATGTAAACAAGGTATTTCCCTGTTCTGCCTAGTAACATGACACTGATCTTCTGCTCCTTGTCATCGGGAGCAGTGATCGCTGTCATGTCAGTGGTAGCCCATCCCCCCTACAGTTAGAATCACTCCCGAGGACACACTTAACCCCTTGATCACCCTCTAGTGTTTAAAGGGGTTGTAAAGGTTCGTTTTTATTTTCCAAATAGGTTCCTTTAAAGCGGAGGTCCACCCTGAAAAAAAAATTTACATAAAAAAAATAAAAAATAATACTCACCCTAAATGCCTGTTGCTATGCGGAAGTCCCCTAATCTGCCTCTTCTCGTCCACGGTGGGTCTCCTTCCGCTTCATGTGAATGGGGCACGCTGCCTTCTGGGAACTGTGTGTATCCCAGGAGGCAAGCCGCCCATTCACAAAGCGCCGTGCGAGTGGCGCATGCGCAGTAGGAAACGGGCAGTGAAGCAGTAAGGCTTCACTGCCTGTTTCCCTTAGTCAGGATGGAGGAGCCGGGACCTGACAGCAGCGATCGATCCCTGTGGCGGGACCGACATCGCGGGCGAGTAGGACAGGTAAGTGTCCTTATTAAAAGTCAACTGCTACACTGTTAGTAGCTGCTGACTTTAAAAAAAAAAAAAACTGGCTGCACCTCCGCTTTAAGCTAGTGCATTGTTGGTTCACTTACCTTTTCCTTCGATTTCCCTTCTAAATGTTTTTTTTCCCCCCCTTTGAATTTCTCACTTCCTGCAAGCTTGCCCCCATCATCGGAGCCGTTCTGGCTGGGGGTTAGTTAATGTGCTCTCCCTTGGGACTACATCCCTGCGGGGAGACGCTGTGAACGTTCACAGGCACGGGAGGGTCCCCACAGGGATGTAGTCCCAAGGGAGGGGGCGAGCACGCTGACTAACCCCCAGCCAGAACGGCTCGGATGATGGGGGCAAGCTTACTGGAGTAGGAACAGGAAGTAGGAAATTCAGACAAAGAAAAAAACATTCAGAAGGGAAATCGAAGGAAAAAAAAGGTAAGTGAACCAACAATGCACTAGCTTAAAAGGAACCTTTTTAGAAAAAAAAAAAAAAAAACACAACCTTTAAAACCCCTTCCCTGCCAGTGTCATTTACACAGTAATCAGTGCATTTTTATAGCACTGATCGCTGTATAAATGACAATAGTGTCAAAAGTGTCCACCATAATGTCGCAGTCACGATAAAAATCGCAGATCGCTGCCATTACTAATAAAAAAAATGCTATAAATCTTTCCCCTATTTTGTAAACGCTATAACTTTTGCGCAAACCAATCAATATCTGCTTGAGATTTTTTTTTTACCAAAAATATGTAGAATACATATCTGCCTAAAATGAGGAAAAATTATTTTTTTTTTTAAATATATTTTTGGGGGATTATTAGTAGAGCAAAAAATAAAAAAATTACACACACACATTATATATATATATATATATATATATATTTCAAAATTGTCACTTTTTTTGTTTATAGCGCAAAAAATAAAAACCGCAGAGGTGATCAAATACCACCAAAAGAAATCTCTATTTGTGGGGGGGGGGGAAAGGACGTACATTTTTTTGGGGTACAACATCGCACAACCACACAATCGTCAGTTAAAGAGACGCAGTGCTGAATCGCAAAAAGTGCTCTGGTCAGGAAGGGGGTAAATTCTTCCGGGGCTGCAGTGGTTAAAGATCAATAAAAAAAAAAAATCTGAATTACCTGTTGATCTTGCCAGAAACTTGGTGTTCTTGTCACTTACTGTGAGCGGATCAAATATGGTTATCAGTGATCGTCTATAAACTACTAATCCCCCCCCCCCATCCCATGTATTGGAGATGAAGAGGGCATGTTTGAAGTCCGAATCAGGAGAGCAGCCTAGGGTGACAACTTTCCATAGATGCAGCAGTGTTGTCACCCCAAGACAGGAAGTGTGTTACTGGCAGGATCAACTGGTGTAAATAAAATGAAGATGTAAAGGAATGCTGGGAATCTGCAACACCTGACAATCCAGATGGTGTGTTTGGATAGATGCAAGTAAACATGGCTGTGCTGCCTGGAGGGGTCTGAAATTAATTCAGAAAAGGGGGAGATGTCATTAGAGTGTGAGCTGTGAGCCTCACCTGACAGCAGCCTCTCGGCCTCCTCCCCGGCCGGAGGGTTGAGCAGATGGGCGAAGATGGCGGCGAAGGGGTTGGCGGCGAGTGGCTCGGTACGGTACATCTCCCAGAGCAGGTAGAGGGCGGTGAGGCGCTGCGGGGAGGTGGGCAGGAGGTCCGGCTGCTGCAGAAGCATCACTAGTACCGAGCCCACCCGGAAATGGTCGGCCTTGGTGAAGTAGTGGTGGAAGGCGGTGGACAGGCCCTCGAACGTGTTGCTGCAGGCCTCCTCCGTCAGGATGCCCAGGAGGTTGGACAGCTCCTTCCCGCCGAGACTCATCGTGAGGCCGCCGACGACCGATACAGCGAACACCGCTAACCCGTCTTTTCTCACATGGGACCGGGAATACTAATAGACGGCGATACTGTTAGTGACCGCTCGGCAATGTCCTTGTCAATAAAGCTTGCTTTGACAAAATAGCCGGCAGTAACGTAAGCCTTGGCAAACCCCGGCGTGCGCGCTCATGAGCCACACAGCAGCTTATAAAACGCATGCGCGGAGAGAAAAAGGAGCGCGCCCCCTGAATAGGACGTTATGGTTTGTGTAGCTGGTTGCATGGTTGTATAGAGGAGGTGTGCTAAAACTGTCTGGGAACAGTGGTGAGTGTGCTGAGGGAAGGAACAGGGACAGCTTTTAGTCCACAATTGCCTGCACTCTGTTAGTTACCAGGACAATGAAGAATTAACCACTTGATGACTGCGTAACGTACTTGTACTGCGGCAAAGTGTCTCTATTGCGCAAAATTACAAACGTACGTGTGCAATAGCCTCTAGGGGGGTGCGTCTACGCTCCTCTGGAGACCCAATTGCGTGCTGATTAGAGGGGGAGCCAATCAGCGGGTCCGGCAAACCCAATGTCCGCCAGCAATCTGCCTATGTATTTATTTATTATTTTATTTATTTCAGGTACTTCTATAGCGCCTTCAATTTACACAGCGCTTTACATATACATTGTATATTCTCATCAGTCCCTACCCTCAAGGAGCTTACAATTCTAAGGTCCCTAACACACATTCATACATATACTGGGGCCAATTTAGACAGGATCCGATTAACCTACAAACTAACCTATAAAAAGACCCTGGTGGTTTACTTCAGAAGCTGTCTGTCCTAGCAACAGAAGGAATACTAGGCAGCAGAAGCTGCCTACACTCTAGCAACAGAAGGAAGCTAATGACTTACTTCAGTAGCTGCCTGCAACCTAGCAACAGGGGGATGCTAGGCAGTAGAAGCCACATACGTCCTAGCAACAGGAGTATGCTAGGAAGCAGAAGCCACCTACATCCTAGCAACAGGAGGATGCTAGGCAGCATAAGATGCCTTCGCTCTAGCAACAGAAGGTTGCTAGTAGTAAATATATATAAATAATGATTTAAAAAAAATATATAAATTGCATCAAAAATATCGCATGATTAAAAAAAAAAGTGTAGCAGGTGTTTGAATTTTAGGGGAGGCATCTGGGTGGTAGTGTAACCCAGATGCACCAATTGCTAGGGGATCCGAGACCCTTTTCTGGTTCTTGGAGGACTCTGGTGGTGTGAGGTTCCTTGCGGTCCACAGGTGGCGCTGTTGCCCGGGGTCGGAGCTGAACTCACACCGCAAGACTGTACCTTTTTGTCCTCCCCTGGAGCTGGTACAGCGGGGCGGGGAACCCGCTGTGGCACGAAGGGAGAGGGGATAAAAGGGGCGGACGCCCTTACCACGTACCACAGAGTTCGGAGAGAGTTGGAGGATGCGGCCGCACCCAGGCACCTTCAGCTTGGGTCCTGGTGTTCCGGAGTTCCGGGCTCAGGTGCCCTTGACCTGGCCGGAGCGAGAGATGGAGTCCATTCCAGGCACCTTTAGCCTGGGGTGAGGTACTATGGCGGAGGCCTGGGGCTCAGTACCTTCGACTGAGTTCCGCAAGGGTGGAGGAATCCGAGGGGGGGGCCCTAACTCCTTGGGTGCCCGTGTCTGAGTTCGTGAGGACTGGTGTGCGGAACTTCTCTGAAGAGTCCAGCGCAGCATTGCTGGTGACAGAGAGGCCTCCTGTTTCTGTTTCTCCCTTGGACGGATCTCCTTCCCCTGACAGGGGCCATGCTAGCGAAGGTAATTCACATTCTACTCAATATAGTCAGTGGCAGTGACTACCCGCCACTGGTGATATCACAGTGGTTAGCAAGAGAAGGGAAGGGATTGTGCCTCGATCTATTCCCCATCACTACTCAGCAGAAGAAACTGTTTATTGTTTGGCAAGAAGAATAAAACTGAGTTGGACCTATTCACTGTGTCGAACTCTGGTTACTAGGAGCAAAGGAGTCAGGAACGAAGTACTGGACTTGACTCTAGGACACCTACACAAGACCCAATCTTCTGGCCTTCACCTCTTAGCTATGGAGGACATGGGCCGTGGTGTATCTCATCCCTCCCCCCAGCACTGAGACCCCTAGACGAAGAAAGACAAGCCGAGAATGAGAAGGGGAGAGAGGGGTGAGGCCGCTATAAAAGGCATAAAAAAAATTGCATCAAACTAAGGTGCATAAGTGCATAAACATGCATAATAAATAATAGTGGTAAACAGTCCAATCCTTAAAACTTACACACAAGTCCATATAAAAGTATTCTAAGGTGCTTCAGTGTGGATAAAAAATTAATGAAAAATGCCACAGTGCTTTAGTGCATGTAATTAGTAGCAGCTAACAGCAACACACGGCCCAGTGAGTGATCCAAAAGTCATGCCAAGGTGTAGTCACACAGGTGCTCCCTTATGGTAAGGCATGCTCACCTTAGAGCGTGCGACCTTACAACTAAGCTTGGTCTGTGCACGCTTATGAACCACACCTGGGTTCTAATGGATAATCCTGGGTTCCTGGTTCCTTGGCAGGCAGCTCCAGATCATAGAATATATAAGAAAAAAACCCGGATGGTGCAAGTAACGTTTTAACAATATTTATTTATATAAAAAGAGAGATCCCTTGCCGGGGTACTCACATACTGCAGGTGCGACAGTGCACCACTCTATAACAGGCTCGTAGCAAGATGTACAGATCGGGATATGGTGCACTGTCTCACCTGCAGTATGTGAGTACCCCGGCAAGGGATCTCTCTTTTTATATAAATAAATATTGTTAAAACGTTACTTGCACCATCTGGATTTTTTTCGTATATATTCTCTGATCTGGAGCTGCCTGCCAAGGAACCAGGAACCCAGGATTATCCATTAGAACCCAGGTGTGGTTCCTAAGCGTGCACAGACCAAGCTTAGTTGCAAGGTCGCACACTCTAAGGTGAGCGTCCATTACCATAGGGGAGCACCTGTTTGACTACAACTTGGCATGACTTTTTGATCACTCACTGGGACGTGTGTTGCTGTATGAACTGTATTATACATCACCCTTGGATTGCTGCTACTGATTACATGCACTAAAGCACTGTGGAATTTTTCATTCATTTTTTATCCACACTGAAGCACCTTAGAGTACTTTTATATGGACTTGTGTGTAATTTTTAAGGATTGGACTGTTTACCACTATTATTTATTATGCATGTTCATGCACTTATGCACCTTAGTGTGATGCGATTATTTTTGAATCATGCGATTTTTTTGATGCAATTTATATATATATTTTTTTTAATCATTATTTATATATATTTACTTGTACTATTTGTTTGCACACATCTACATTAGGGATGAGCTTTGAGTTCGATTTGAACATCGGCTGTTCGCTCGTTCGCCGAATTTCGAACATTATGGGCCATTCGCGCCAAATTCGAGTGGCGCATCACGGCCCATAATTCACTGTGTCATCGCAGTGCATTGCTGGCTGATGATTGGCCAAGCATGCACTATGACCTGCATGCTTTGGCCAATCACAGCGCCGTCAGCACAGAGAGACATAATTGGCCAAAGGAAGGGTGCCTTTGGCCAATCATGGCTCAGGGGAGTAGGTACACGCCCCACACTATATAAGGCCGCCTGCGCGTTGGTCTTGTGTAGTGTGCTGCGGCGTTGTGAGAGAGAGTCAGAGTGTCATTTAATTTCAGTTATTTCATTTTCGGCAGCTGGTCGCGTTGAGCCGCAACATGCAGAAGAGTTGGTAGAGTGGATGACCAAGCCGTCCTCATCCTCTGTCACCCAGGCTACCTTGGCTGCCAATGCAGGTGCCAAAGGGGCCTATTTCATTAGCTCTAGGTCATCAGTTACTCCTTCCCTAGCTCCACCATCATACACGGAGGAGTCCCCAGAACTGTTCAACCACTGTGTTGGGTACATGCTGCAGGAGGATGCGCAGCGTTTTAAAGGCTCCAATGATGGTACCCAGCTTGAGGAAGGCAGTAACGTGATCCCAGACAGAGGGGGTGCCCAAGAAGGACAACAAACTGGCAGTCATGTTCCCCCCAGCTGCAGCATACTGCCAGGTTTGCTCCAGTGACGAGGAGGGAGGGGATGATGAGGTCACTGACTCTACGTGGGTGCCTGATAGGAGGGAGGAGGAGGAGGCACATCTCCAACGAGGCAGCATGCCCTCCAGGGGCCAGCTTAAGGGCAGCCAACTGACTGCATCACACCGCAGAGCTCCACATGTGCAGGGCGCTGCTGACTCTGCGCGTTTTTCCAAAAGTTCTTTGATGTGGGGTTTTTTTCAGACGTGTGCAGCAGATCGCACCGTTGCTATTTGCAACATATGTCTGAAGCGTATCAAGCATGGCCAAAACAGCAGCCGCTTGGGCACCACATGCTTGACCAGACATATGTCGACCTGCCATGCAGTCTGTTGGCGAACGTACATAAAAGACCCACACCAAAGAACAAAGCAGACCTCTCCTTGCTCCTCATCAGCTGGGATCTCCAACCCCACTATACCTTCAGTCCTCTCAGAAACCTGCACTGAGAGGCATGAAGGTGTAGAATTAGGTGTGCCACTGCCAAGTACTTGCAGGGAATCTGCTATCGATACACCAAAGTCCGATTGTACCAGGCAAATTTCCCTGCCCCAGTTGCTACACCGGCGAAAGAAATTCACTCCCAGCCATCCACATGCCCAGCGGTTGAATGCTAGCTTGGCTAAATTGCTATCACTTCAACTGCTGCCTTTTCAGTTGGTAGACTCTGCCACCTTCCGTGAGTTTGTGGAATGTGCGGTACCTCAGTGGCAGGTTCCCAAACGCCACTTTTTTTCACGAAAGGCGATTCCGGCTCTCTACCGGCATGTGGAAGGCAATGTCTTGGCCTCGCTGGACAGGGCGGTCAGCGGTAAGGTGCATATTACCGCTAACTCATGGTCCAGCAGGCATGGACAGGGACGTTACCTATCTTTCACAGCCCACTGGGTGACTCTGCTAGCAGCTGGAAAGGATGCAGGACAGGGTGCAGTAGCGTTGGAGGTTGTTTCGTCACCACGCCTACAAAATTCTACTAGTGGTGATTCTGACACACCTCTATCCTCCACTCCCTCCTCTTCTTCTTCCTCCATAGCCTCTTCCTCTGCTGATTTGTCTTTTGAACCAGTGGTGCTCCGTAGGCGTTCAAGGGGCTACGCAAGTACGCAGGCAAAAAGATGCCATGCGGTGCTTGAGCTGGTGTGCTTGGGGGAGAGGAGCCACACCGGGGCAGAGATTCTGTCAGCTCTGCGGGGGCAGGTTCAGAGGTGGTTGACACCATGCCAGCTTAAGCCAGGAATGGTGGTTTGCGAAAATGGCACCAACCTCCTCTCCGCCCTCCGACAGGGACAGCTGACCCATGTGCCCTGTTTGGCTCACGTCCTTAACTTGGTGGTGCAGCGGTTCTTGGGCAGGTACCTGGGCTTACAGGATGTCCTGAGGCAGGCCAGGAAAGTCTGTGTGCATTTCCGCCGGTCATATAATGCCAGTGCTCGGCTGGCTGACCTCCAAAGGGAATTTAACCTGCCCAAGAACCGCCTAATCTTTGACATGCCCACCAGGTGGAACTCAACGTTGGCCATGCTGCAGCGGCTGCACACACAGCAGAGGACCATCAATGAGTACCTGTGCGACTATGGCACCAGGACAGGGTCAGGGGAGCTTGTTTTTTTTTGCCACGCCAGTGGGTCATGATCAGGGATGCATGCACTGTCATGACACCATTTGAGGAGGCCATGAGGATGGTGAGCAGTGACAGTGCATGCATCAGTGATACTGTCCCTCTTGTCCACCTGTTGGAGCACACGCTGCATGGAATAATGGACAGGGCACTTGAGGCAGAATAGAGGGAGGAAGAGGAGGACTTCCTTACCTCTCAAGGCCCCCTTTATCCAGACAGTGTTCCTGCGGGCCCGCCGATCACACAGGAAGAGGAAGGAGGAGGAGGATTGTGTCAGCATGGAGGTGGAGCCTAGCATTCAGCAGCAGTCTTCAAGGGATCATTTACAGTCCCCAGAAACCCATGGACTTGTACGTAGCTGGGAGGAGGTGGCTGCGGATCATGTCGTCCTTAGTGACCCAGAGGACTCCGGACCGAATGCCTCAGCAAACCTACGCTGCATGGCCTCCCCGATCCTGCAAAGCCTGCGAAAGGATCCTCGTATTCGTGGTATCAAGGAAAGGGATCATTACTGGCTGGCAACCCACCTTGATCCACGTTACAAGGGTAAGGTTGCGGACCTTATCCAGCCGTCGCAGAGGAGGAAACATCTTCGGGAGGCCTTGCAGAAAGGTTAGTGCAAAGCGTTTCCAGAGCCTGGGAGGTTACAAATTCCTGGTCCTGGACAACGTGTTGCTGAGGCTTCGGTCAGTCACAGAAGGAGCGGTGGAGAAGGTGGCAGTCTGACCGATGCGTTCAGACAATTTTTTAGTCCGCAGCCCCAAGGTATGATCGGTTCCAGCAACCATCGCCAGCGTCTGATTCACATGGTGCAGGAATACCTAGGGGCAAGATCAGACTTGGACACCTTTCCCACCAAAAATCCTCTGGGTCTTGAGGAGGGATCACTGGCCAGAGCTTGCACAGTATGCAATTGAGCTACTGGCCTGTCCTGCATCCAGCGTTCTTTCGGAACACACATTCAGTGCTGCTTCAGGCTTTGTAACCGATCACAGGGTGCGCCTGTCCACCGACTCGGTCGATCGGCTGACCTTCATAAAAATTAATTAGTCTTGGATCACCAGCTACCAAGTACCTGATGCTGATGTTATATATGGGATATACTGCGCTGTGCAATAAGTGAACACAAAAATTTGCTGCCAACACAGCTGAGACAAAGCAAAAACTGGTGAATATGAAAAAGTGTAGCGCTTATTTTTGTAAAAAAGTCAGGTACCAACACATATCAAATGTTGCAAACATGCATATATATGAAATCTTAATTTCAGTGACACCAAGTGACTGAGTGTGATCCGTGAAAAAAATATATATATGTAACAAATAAATCAGAACGGAGCAGTCCTTTATTGTGACCACACACAAATGACAGTCCAAAAGTGTAGAAAAAACTGCAAGGTTAAAATGAAGAGTCCCACATAGATATGACCCTCTCTGTGAAAAGATAGAGATACCACCACCGATATAAGGAGGAGGCTTACTAGATGGTGTTGGTGTTGACTTGGTGAGGTGTATACCACCCAAGTCAAAACAGGCTTATATAATCAGTCAGCAAGATGTATCCAGCTGGTCCTGAATCCGCATATCAGTCGGCACCTCAAATTCCCGTAAACACCAGGAAGTGTAAATACATGTAGTCTTGTTGGAGCCAGAGATACGGTACATGCGTAATGGGAAAAAAAACTCACATAGTGTGATACTGTACAAGGTAGTATTTATTAAAAAAGATTAAAAAATGAACACTCACATTTGGAAGAACATCATAGGCATATCACAAAGAGCAAGAGCGATGTGTGTGAATGGGTCCACCTGACGCGTTTCAACTTAACAATCATCATCTGGGCTAATGATCGTTTAGTTGAAACGCATCGAGTGGACCCATTCACACACATCGCTCTTGCACTTTGTGATATGCCTATGATGTTCTTCCAAATGTAAGTGTTAATTTTTTAATCTTTTTAAATAAATACTACCTTGTACGGTATCACACTATGAGTTTTTTCCCATTACGCATGTTATGTGGTTACCGTATCTCTGGCTCCAACAAGACTACATGTATTTACACTTCCTGGTGTTTACGGGAATTTTAGGTGCCGACTGATATGCGGATTCAGGACCAGCTGGATACATCTTGCTGACTGATTATATAAGCCTGTTTTGACTTGGGTGGTATACACCTCACCAAGTCAACATCATCTGGTAAGCCTCCTCCTTATATCTGTGGTGGTGTCTCTATCTTTTCACAGAGAGGGTCATATCCATGTGGGACTCTTCATTTCAACCTTGCAATTTTTTCTACACTTTTGGACTGTCATTTGTGTGTGGTCACAATAGAGGACTGCTTCGTTCTGATTTATTGGTTACATATATTTTTTTTTTTCACGGATCACACTCAGTCACTTGGTGTCACTGAAATTAAGATTTCATATATATGCATGTTTGCAACATTTGATATGTGTTGGTACCTGACTTTTTTACAAAAATAAGCGCTACACTTTTTCATATTCACCTGATGCTGATGTAACCGAATAATTTTTTTTTTTAATGTGAGATCCCTTCTAAACTGCCTATGCTGATGCTGAGTGACTATCCTGTTATGCTAAGTATTATCCTCTTCCTCCTCAATGTTCATGTTGATAGCTTGTAAGAACATTTTTGATTCTGGGCACCGCCACCAGTGGCTAAAGCTCAATTTTTCTGCCCCTGTTTGACAGGGGCGTGTAATTTACAATTTTTGCTGCAATATTTTGCAGCAGGGCTCATTCCTGTGCTCCAACTATAGTATCTGTGAGGGGTTGCAGTGTTGTGGCACCAGTGCCTAAGGCCCAATTTTTCTGCCCCTGTTTAACAGGGGCGTGTAATTACAATTTTTGCTGTAATACTTTGCAGCAGGGCTCATTCCTGCGCCCACCAAGAGTAACTCTGAGGGCTTACAGTGTTGTGGCAACACCACCACCACCAAAGGCCCAATTTTTCTGCCCCTGTTCAACAGGTGCATGTAATTACAATTCTTGATATAATATTTCACAGCAAAGCCTGTTCCAGCGCCCACCAAGAGTAACTGTGAGGACTTACAGTGTTGTGGCACCAGCACCACCACCAAAGACCCAATTTTTCTGCCACTGTTCAACAATGGCATGTAATTACAATTCTTGATATAATAGTTCACAGCTGGGCTTTCCAGCGCCCACCAAGAGTAACTGTGAGTGCTTACAGTGTTGTGGCAACACCAACACCTAAGGCCCAAATTTCTGCAGAGTACATAGGGCAGGCCCCTACTTTCAAACGTCCGACTTTCAAACGACTCCTACTTACAAACGGAGGGAGACAACAGGAAGTGAGAGGAAATCTACCCCTAGGAAGGGAAATTCTCTCCTGTAAGAGTTAGTATAGGAAAAAGGTGTCTCCTCTCCACTGATGCTTTATCACCAATCCTTGTTTCCCTATAAACCCCAAATTTTCAAAATCCAATTGTCATTGGGACAGAAAGTTAGGTGAAATCTTCTGAACAGATGCACAGACAGCAAAACAAATGTTACAGGGGTGATAACCCTTCCCTATGTTTTCCAAAAAGCTTAAAAATAGTTTTTTTGCCTGGAGCTACACTTTAAAAATGTACCAGTTTAAAATTACAAACAGATTCTACTTAAAAACAAAGCTACAGTCCCTGTCTTGTTTGCACCGCCTGTATACTGCTGTTCAGAGTATATAGGGCCTGGGGGCCCCACGCCTTTCCTTTTTTTTGGGTGCAGGGTTCCCCTTAATATCCATACAAGACCCAAATGGGCTGGGGGGGGGGGGGTTCTCAATGATTTTCATCCATATTGCCAGGAACAGACATTACATTAAAGCCGCAAGCAGTTTTAAATGACTTTTATGCCTTTAGAAATGTCATTGTGTGCAGGTACAGTTCTAAACACGGGAAAAACACATGCCACTTTACAGGCATACTATAGACACCCCCCAGGCACAATATTTAAAGAAATATTTCACTTTTATTTTTTTACTTTAAGCATCATTAAAATCACTGCTCCCCAAAAAACTGCCTTTTTTAAAACTTTTTTTTGCATTGATACATGGACCCGGGTCCCCAAACCCTTTTTAGGACAATAACTTGCATATTAGCCTTTAAAATTCGCACTTTTGATTTTTGACGTTCGAGCCCATAGACTTTAACGGTGTTCGAAAGTTCGCGCAAACTTTCGGTCCGTTCGCATGTTCTGGATGCAGCTTTATTTCTATACCTTAGCTCATAGGAGTGGTGGCTCGCAGGATTGTTGCATTTTTATTTTATAGATATTTCAAGCACCTACATGTAAGCCTTAAAGTGGTTGTAAACCCTGAATTTTTTAAAAAAAATAGGATTTTTGTACTCACCGTAAAATCAGTTTCTCTGACGTCCATGGACTAACACAGCCTCTTCATACTGAACACGTGGGTTTATGTCCCTGCTCGAGAAGAAGCCTAGGCAGAATGTTAGATGTTACAACATACATTCTAAAAACCAGAGCTGAACAGCCCCGCCCAGGGGGCGGTCCCTTCCAACATAACCCTCATACCTGCAGCCAGCAGCCCTCAGTTCGTAACAAGCAGTACAAACCGTAAAAGGAAGGGTGGGTGCTGTGTCAGTCCATGGACGTCAGAGAAACAGATTTTACGGTGAGTACAAAAATCCTATTTTCTCTTACCGTCCATGGACTGACACAGCCTCTTCATACTGAACACGTGGGACGTCCCAAAGCAGTATAAAGAAGAGGGTGGGAGCAGTAGTAAAGGAAAAACCAAACTTCACTCCAAACAAGCAGAGCTCCTCAACGGAGGAGTTGCAACTTCAAACAGCGGCCTGCAACACCTTGCGGCCGAAGGAAGCATCCGAAGATGCAGCCACATCAACCTTGTAAAACTTAGAAAAGGTATGTGGGGACAACCAGGTCGCCGCCTTGCACACTTGTACAACCGACGCTTGATGTCGGAAAGCCCAGGAAGCACCAATTGCCCTGGTGCAATGCGCTGGAACCGGAAAGGGAGGCGCCCGCCCCTTAAGGGCATAGGCCTGTATGACGGTCTGCCTGATCCATCTAGAAATGGTGGCAGGCGACACCGCTTGGCCCTGTTGTGGACCAGACACAGACACAAACAGCGAGTCAGACTTCTGAATGGGAGCAGTAACAGACAGGTACACCCGCAAGGCATGTACCACGTCTAGCGTGTGAATCGCAAACTCTCTGGGATGCGATGGATGAGGACACAAGGACGGAAGAACAATGTCCTCATTAAGGTGAAAGGCTGAGACCACCTTCGGGAGAAAAGAAGGTCGCGGACGCAACACAGCCTTATCCTGATGGATTATCAAGTAAGGCGGCTTGCAAGACTCAGACACCCGTCTGACAGAAGTGATGGCTACCAGGAAAGCCACCTTCTGAGACAAGGTCAAGAGAGGGATATCTCTGATGTTTTCAAAAGTAGGTTCTTGAAGAACCGAGAGCACCAAATTCAGATCCCAAGGAGGGAGAGGAGGTTTGACAGGGGGGATCACATGGCGAACCCCCTGCACAAAGGTGCGAATCAAGGAATGGCCCGCTAGCGGTCGTTGAAAGAAGACAGCCAGGGCCGAAATCTGACCCTTGATGGTACTTAAAGCCAGCTTTTGGGTCACACCACGCTGTAAGAACAGCAGAATCCTGGGAACGGCATACGTCCGTGGACGCCAATCTAGCTCCTCACACATAGCGATGTAAGCCTTCCAGGTACGGTGATAGATCTTCCTGGAGGAAGATTTCCGTGCCCTTACCATGGTCGAGATGACCGAATCTGAGAGACCTCGGTCCCTCAGCACCTGGATTTCAATAGCCATGCCGTTAAAGCCAAGGACTGTAAAGTAGGATGAAGTATGGGACCTTGAGACAGAAGGTCCTCCCGCAGGGGTAGTCGCCAGGGAACGTCCGCGACTAGCCGCATAAGATCGGCGTACTGATGGCGCCGCAGGCAATCCAGAGCAATGAGGATCACCAGAATGCCCTCGGCCTCTACCCTGCAAAGCAGATGGGGAAGCAACTGCAGCGGAGGGTAGGCATACATCAGGCGATACTGACCCCACGGGGCAACTAACGCGTCTGAGGCGTCTGCCCAGGGTTCCCTGGACCTGGCCACAAACCTTGACACATTGTGATTGAGTCGAGAGGCCAATAGGTCCACATCCGGCGTGCCCCATCGCTGGCAAAGGAGTTGGAACACCTCCGGATGCAAGGATCATTCCCCCTGGTCCAACGTTTGACGGCTCAGATAGTCGGCCTGCCAGTTGTCTATTCCTGGAATATAAACGGCCGACAGAGCCGGCACGCTTCTTTCCACCCACCGTAGGATGTGGGCCACCTCGGACGCCGCAGCTGAGCTCCGAGTTCCCCCCTGATGGTTGACATAAGCCACTGCTGTGTCCGATTGGATCCTGA
The DNA here is from genome assembly GCA_029206835.1 of Rana muscosa. Lineage (NCBI taxonomy): Eukaryota > Metazoa > Chordata > Amphibia > Anura > Ranidae > Rana > Rana muscosa. The sequence goes on along the minus strand of CM055117.1, from coordinate 678,703,055 downwards.
CCGAGTGGCCCTGTAGCCTCTCCGACCACGAGAAGAGGCACAGTCTGATGCCCGGAGTTCCAGAACATTGATCGGTAGATAAGATTCGGCCGGGGTCCAAAGCCCTTGAGCTGAGAGGACTCCCCAAACTCCCCCCCAGCCCGTAAGGCTGGCGTCTGTCATGATCACCATCCACTGGATAGGAAGGAACGACTTCCCGGACCAAAGGGCCGGGGATCTCAACCACCACGTCAGGGGCGCCCTGACCGGGTGACTCACCTGGATCTGATGATCCAAAGAACTGCCTCGAAGGAGTCCACCATGAGTCCCAGGACTCTCATGCAGAAACAGATTGACGACCATTTTCGGGAGATCAGAACCCGCACCGCAGACTGAAGAGTCTGCAACTTCTCCAAGGGTAGGAATACTTTCGCCTCCGAGGAGTCCAGGATCAAACCTAGATACTCCAGACGCTGAGTCAGGACCAGGACCGACTTCTGAGTGTTCAGGAGCCACCAGAAGTCCCGGAGGGTCTGACTGACTATCGTCACATTTTCTTCTAATTCTGAGCCAGAGTCTGCTCTCAGAAGAAGATCGTCCAGATAACCCACGACAGCAATGCCGAGCTGTCTAAGCTAAGCCAGAATCGGGGCAAGCACCTTGGTGAAGACCCGCGGTGCCGATGCTAAGCCGAAGGGAAGTGCCACAAATTGATAGTGGGCTTCGCCGATCGCAAAGCGCAGAAACTTCTGGTGACTTGTGCAGATTGGAACATGCAAATAGGCGTCCTTGATGTCCAAGGACGCCAGAAAGTCCCCGGGATGGAGCGCAGCAACCACCGTGCGAACGGATTCCATGCAGAATTTTTTAACCTTCACAAAGGCATTTAGGGCCTTGAGATCAAGAATTGGACAGACTTTGTCCTTCTTTGGGACCACAAACAGATTCAAATAAAATCCCTGAAACCTCTCCTGTGACGGTACCGGCACAATTACTCCACACCTGAGCAAGTCCTGCACTGCCCCTAAGAGGGCCGCCCGACGCGCTGGAAGTAGGAGGAGATTTGAGGGAAGGAATCTGTTTGGAGGCCAGGAGCGGAACTCTATCCTGTACCCCAAGGTGACCACCTCGCACACCCACCGGTCGGAGATCTGGGAGGTCCACCGATCCGTGAACCAGTGAAGCCGTCCCCCCACCCCAGAGTCGGGCGGGGGCAAGACTTCATGCGGTGGCGGGCTTGGGAGTCGGCTTACGCACCCAGGGACGCTTCTGTCCACCAGCCGCACTCTTTTCAGTCTGGGAGGGCTTACCCGTGGACTCTGACTGACGAAAAAAACTATTCTGAGCTGGAAAGGAAGGGCCCAGCTTACGGCGGGGCTCCTTACCCTTAGTAGCCTGAGGAAGGAGGGTGCTCTTACCCCCGTGACATCCTTAATAATGTCATCTAGGGCAGCACCAACCAGCCTACCGCCCTTAAAGGGCAAGTCAGTCAGGAGCTTTTTAGAGGCCAGGTCAGCAGACCAGCATTTCAACCAGATAAGACGATGCAACACCACCGCATACACTGAGACCCTAGAGATTAAGGGAGCAGCGTCCAAAGTGGCATCGCACACATACACTAGGCCCTGCGCCAGTTGGTGGGCCAGTGCAATGGTTTCTGGAGGAAGATTATGCTCCTGCACAGTCTGTTGCAATAACTTTGCCCATTCCGTGAGTGTCTGAGACACTAGGGTCGCCGCTACAATAGGACGTAAGGCGGATCCCAGCAAGGCGAACATGGCTTTGCTCACCACTTCCGACCTCCTGTCAGTGGGGTCCTTAAAGGCAGGAGTCCCCTCCATCGGGAGAGTTGTGGCTTTATTCAAACGGGCGACCGGGGGGTCGACCACCGGAAGAGAGGCCCATTTTTTAATCAGGGCCTCCTCAAAAGGGTACCTAGTAGACAGACGCCGCGGGAGAGCAAAAGTCTTCTGCGGCTTTTCCCAAACCTGATCTATGAACCTGTCAAAGAGAGGCATGTAAGGAAAAACTTTTTTAGAAGGCTTAGCTTTAAAAGAACCAAAGGAGACAGCTTCCGCCTGAGGTTCCTCAGCCGCAGCATCCGGCTTGAGAGTGTCCCTCACAGCATCAATGAGTTCACTTACAAGCACCCTGTCCTTTGCTGACTCAGAGCAGGAGTCTTCCTCAAAAGGAATGTCCTGTTCAAAAATATCAAAAAATTCAGAGCTAGGGTCCTGAGCTGCAGCTAGGCCCATATCTGAATCCGAGCACTCCCCTACTGGAGATTGTGTGGGGAGAGGGCGCTTCATAGCCCCCTTGCGCTCGCACACCGCTTCCATCCTGATAAGAAATTATTCCAGGACCGCCGACAACTGGTCCATAGGGACCGCAGGTGCTGAAGCACTGCCTGTTGCCTCTGACATGAATGGGGAAGCAGGTGAACCAGACTCCATACTCGCCACTCTCTGAGACTTTTCCCAATAAAAGAAAAAAATCCACCCTCTGGCTGCGCTGACTGTGGGGGGTTACTCAGGGGACTCACCAACCCGGATAGGACCGCTTGGTTCCGCTGCCTGTGCTGTGCTTGTACAGCGCGAGTGAGCAGTGAGGAGAATCGCAAAAAATGCGCGCGGCTCCAAGAAGAAAATGGCCGCCGCAATGTAACTGCGCCATAGCGATCCACGGCAAGATGGCCGCCATGCGCGCCAATGCAAAAAAGACAAAGTGACACAAAAATATGGCGCCCAGGCCAAAAATCACAGAAAAACCTCCACAGCTATATGCAGACACCCATGAGCCCCCCCCCCCCCAGGCCAGAGTGACCCCCAGGCACCAAGATCTCAAAAATAAAATAATAAAATTCCAAAAGGAATTAAAAAAAATATATATCAGGAGACTGGCTCCTAAGAGAGTCACATCTTCTCCTCTGCTAGGCAGAAAAAAACTGAGGGCTGCTGGCTGCAGGTAGCTCTGGTTTTGTAATGTATGTTGTAACATCTAACATTCTGCCTAGGCTTCTCCTGCGAGCAGGGACATAAACCCACGTGTTCAGTATGAAGAGGCTGTTTTAGTCCATGGATGGTAAGAGAAAAGAAAAAACACCTGCAAGACAAAGCCATAATGAGCTAGTAAGACTAGCATACTAGCTCATTATGCATTACTTACCTTAGATCGAAGCCATCCTCGTCTCCCCCTCCAGCCGCAGCCATCTCTCCACAAATACCCAGAAGGTTACTTCCGGCCAATCACAGCGCCGGCCGCTCCGACGCTGTGATTGGCCGGAGCGGCGAAGACGTCACTCTGCGCAAGCGTGCGGGAGCCGTCAAATCCGGCAAAGCCGGATTTGTGAATGGGGATTCTGACTGTGAATGCACCATTGTCTACGGCGCGCATGCGCTGTAGACAACGGTGTGTACCTTTTGGCAAATATCTCCTAAACCGTGTAGGTTTAGGAGATATTGCAAACACCTACAGGTAAGCCTTAATCTAGGCTTACCTGTAGGTGCAAGTTGCATAAGTGGGTTTACAACCACTTTAATCTAGGCTTACCTGTAGGTGAAAATGGTATGTAAGGGTTTACAACCACTTTATTGGTTTCAGAAGCTGCCTCTGTCCTAGCAACACAAGGCCATTTATGCTGTATGCATGTAAAAGGTGCTCCAACGTTATATGCGTACAAAGCAAGTTTTTATGCAGGATCATTCCACCAGCATTTGCCCACAAGAGAATGCATACTGGTTGCTATATTTTCAGATGGCTATTGTGCCTGCACCCCAGGACTTCGTTCACATGCCGTATAATGTCCAGACAGTTGATTCCTGTGGCAAGAATCAGCATATTCTTGTGGCTGGAATCATAGGTGGCTGCAGACAGATTGTGTCCAAGACCTATGATTTGGATGTGGGGATATATGTCAACAGCAGCAGTGCCTGTCATTGCTTTGTACAGGCTTTCTGGTTGAAGCTGTCTGCATGCAACCACCTGTCATTCCAGCAAAGAATATGCAGATTCTTACCAAGGCAATCTACTGTCTTATAGGATGTCTGAATTAGACCTTAGGCTCTTCTTGGATATCGTGTTGTGGGAATGAGTGTTCCTGCTTGCGATTCTGAAAGTGTGATTTACATGTGTTTCCGTGTGTCAAGCATACAGTTTGGCAGCCTATTCACTTTAATTGGCTGCCCTATGAGCATTTGTCACCCAAAAGAAGCTCCTGCTCTGTTTTGGACGACAAGCTTACTGTGATTTTTAAATGTGCGTTTTTCCGTGATTGGCACACATTAATCTCCTGTCTTGTGATAATTAAGAATAATGGCACCAAAACTTGCGTCATCTACAATAATAGTACAGTAAAACCTTGGTTTGAGAGCGTTTTGCAAGGCAATCAAAATTTTTAAATAAATTTTGACTTGATATACAAGCGATGTCTTGATATAAGAGTAGCCTCAAGTCACAACTGAGTGTAAAAGAGAAGAGAGGCGCCTCTGAGTGTAGCAATATGGTTACAGTAATGAAAGTACAACATTTAGAAAATCACATGGTTGATGATTAAAAGAGGCAAATCTAAGTATGCAGGCATCCGGGGTAAAGCTGTCCACATAGACCTTCCTCCGCACTGCCATCGATGTCGTTTTCTCCACGCTGAGCTTCACAAGCGTTTCAAGCCTCGCTTTCAGATCGCTCTACTGCAGGGTAGTCTTCCCGGTCACGATTGCAGACTGACAGCGGTGAAAAACGGCGGTGCAGAGGATGATCTATGTGGACAACTTTACCGCGGATACCTGCATACTTAGATGTGCATATTTTAATCATCAACCATGTGAGTTGCTAAATGTTGTACCTTCATTAAATGTGACCGTATTGCTACACTTAGAGGCGCCTCTCTTCTCTTTTATACTCTGTAGCTCCTGCTGGATTTTTCTTCAAATACCCTTGTGGAGGCTTCCATTTGTGGATGGACATTTTATGGTTACACAACCTGGTCACATTGCTATAATCTTTTTATATGGACTATAAACTGAAGGATTTATAAATAAATGGTTGTGGAACGAATCATCTGAGTTTCCATTATTTCTTATGGGGAAATTTGCTTTGATGTACAAGTGTTTTGGATTACAAGCATGTTTCCGGAACGAATTATGCTTGCAATCCAAGGTTTTACTGTACATGGCTCTGAGCTGATCTCCAAATGAATGAGGAGAAGCCTCATCTACAATCATAGTACATGGGTCTAGGCTGATCTCCCTGGGAATGAGGTGAATCCTCATAAACAATAATAGTACATGGCTCTGAGCTGATCTTCCTAGGAATGAGGAGAAGCCTCATCTACAATCATAGTACATGGGTCTAGGCTGATCTCCCTAGGCATGAGGAGAAGCCTCATCTACAATAATAGTACATGACTATCTCCTTGGGAATGAGGAGAAGCCTCATCTACAATAATAGTACATGGGTCTAGGCTGATCTCCCTAGGAATGAGGAGAAGCCTCATCTACAATCATAGTACATGGGTCTAGGCTGATCTCCCTGGGAATGAGGAGAAGCCTCATCTACAATAATAATACATGGCTATCTCCTTGGGAATGAGGAGAAGCCTCATTAACAATAATAGTACATGGCTGTGAGCTGATCTTCCTAGGAATGAGGAGAAGCCTCATCTACAATCATAGTACATGGGTCTAGGCTGATCTCCCTGGGAATGAGAAGAAGCCTCATCTACAATAATAGTACATGGCTATCTTTTGGGGAATGAGGAGAAGCCTCATTTACAATAATAGTACATGGCTCTGAGCTGATCTCCCTAGGAATGAGGAGAAGCCTCATCTACAATCATAGTACATGGGTCTAGGCTGATCTCCCTAGGCATGAGGAGAAGCCTCATCTACAATAATAGTACATGGCTCTGAGCTGATCTCCCTAGGAATGAGGAGAAGCCTCATCTACAATCATAGTACATGGCTCTGAGCTGATCTCTCGAGGAATGAGGAGAAGCCTCATCTACAATCATAGTACATGGGTCTAGGCTGATCTCTCGAGGAATGAGGAGAAGCCTCATCTACAATCATAGTACATGGGTCTAGGCTGATCTCCCTGGGAATGAGGAGAAGCCTCATCTACAATAATAGTACATGGGTCTAGGCTGATCTCCCTAGGCATGAGGTGAAGCCTCATCTACAATCATAGTACATGGGTCTAGGCTGATCTCCCTAGGCATGAGGAGAAGCCTCATCTACAATAATAGTACATGGCTCTGAGCTGATCTCCCTAGAAATGAGGAGAAGCCTCATCTACAATCATAGTACATGGGTCTAGGCTGATCTCCCTAGGCATGAGGAGAAGCCTCATCTACAATAATAGTACATGACTATCTCCTTGGGAATGAGGAGAAGCCTCATCTACAATAATAGTACATGGGTCTAGGCTGATCTTCCTAGGAATGAGGAGAAGCCTCATCTACAATAATAGTACATGGCTCTGAGCTGATCTCCCTAGGAATGAGGAGAAGCCTCATCTACAATCATAGTACATGGGTCTAGGCTGATCTCCCTAGGCATGAGGAGAAGCCTCATCTACAATAATAGTACATGACTATCTCCTTGGGAATGAGGAGAAGCCTCATCTACAATAATAGTAAAGGGGTCTAGGCTGATCTTCCTAGGAATGAGGAGAAGCCTCATCTACAATAATAGTACATGGCTCTGAGCTGATCTCCCTAGGAATGAGGAGAAGCCTCATCTACAATCATAGTATATGGGCCTAGGCTGATCTCCCTAGGCATGAGGAGAAACCTCATCTACAATAATAGTACATGACTATCTCCTTGGGAATGAGGAGAAGCCTCATCTACAATAATAGTACATGGGTCTAGGCTGATCTCCCTAGGAATGAGGAGAAGCCTCATCTACAATCATAGTACATGGGTCTAGGCTGATCTCCCTAGGCATGAGGAGAAGCCTCATCTACAATAATAGTACATGACTATCTCCTTGGGAATGAGGAGAAGCCTCATCTACAATAATAGTACATGGGTCTAGGCTGATCTCCCTAGGAATGAGGAGAAGCCTCATCTACAATCATAGTACATGGGTCTAGGCTGATCTCCCTGGGAATGAGAAGAAGCCTCATCTACAATAATAGTACATGGCTATCTTTTGGGGAATGAGGCGAAGCCTCATTTACAATAATAGTACATGGCTCTGAGCTGATCTCCCTAGGAATGAGGAGAAGCCTCATCTACAATCATAGTACATGGGTCTAGGCTGATCTCCCTAGGCATGAGGAGAAGCCTCATCTACAATAATAGTACATGGCTCTGAGCTGATCTCCCTAGGAATGAGGAGAAGCCTCATCTACAATCATAGTACATGGCTCTGAGCTGATCTCTCGAGGAATGAGGAGAAGCCTCATCTACAATCATAGTACATGGGTCTAGGCTGATCTCTCGAGGAATGAGGAGAAGCCTCATCTACAATCATAGTACATGGGTCTAGGCTGATCTCCCTGGGAATGAGGAGAAGCCTCATCTACAATCATAGTACATGGGTCTAGGCTGATCTCCCTGGGAATGAGGAGAAGCCTCATCTACAATAATAATACATGGCTATCTCCTTGGGAATGAGGAGAAGCCTCATTAACAATAATAGTACATGGCTGTGAGCTGATCTTCCTAGGAATGAGGAGAAGCCTCATCTACAATCATAGTACATGGGTCTAGGCTGATCTCCCTGGGAATGAGAAGAAGCCTCATCTACAATAATAGTACATGGCTATCTTTTGGGGAATGAGGCGAAGCCTCATTTACAATAATAGTACATGGCTCTGAGCTGATCTCCCTAGGAATGAGGAGAAGCCTCATCTACAATCATAGTACATGGGTCTAGGCTGATCTCCCTAGGCATGAGGAGAAGCCTCATCTACAATAATAGTACATGGCTCTGAGCTGATCTCCCTAGGAATGGGGAGAAGCCTCATCTACAATCATAGTACATGGCTCTGAGCTGATCTCTCGAGGAATGAGGAGAAGCCTCATCTACAATCATAGTACATGGGTCTAGGCTGATCTCTCAAGGAATGAGGAGAAGCCTCATCTACAATAATAGTACATGGGTCTAGGCTGATCTCCCTAGGCATGAGGAGAAGCCTCATCTACAATAATAGTACATGGCTCTGAGCTGATCTCCCTAGGAATGAGGAGAAGCCTCATCTACAATCATAGTATATGGGCCTAGGCTGATCTCCCTAGGCATGAGGAGAAGCCTCATCTACAATAATAGTACATGACTATCTCCTTGGGAATGAGGAGAAGCCTCATCTACAATAATAGTACATGGGTCTAGGCTGATCTTCCTAGGAATGAGGAGAAGCCTCATCTACAATAATAGTACATGGCTCTGAGCTGATCTCCCTAGGAATGAGGAGAAGCCTCATCTACAATCATAGTACATGGGTCTAGGCTGATCTCCCTAGGCATGAGGAGAAGCCTCATCTACAATAATAGTACATGACTATCTCCTTGGGAATGAGGAGAAGCCTCATCTACAATAATAGTACATGGGTCTAGGCTGATCTCCCTAGGAATGAGGAGAAGCCTCATCTACAATCATAGTACATGGGTCTAGGCTGATCTCCCCGGGAATGAGAAGAAGCCTCATCTACAATAATATTACATGGCTATCTCCTTGGGAATGAGGAGAAGCCTCATTAACAGTAATAGTACATGGCTGTGAGCTGATCTCCCTAGGAATGAGGAGAAGCCTCATCTACAATCATAGTACATGGGCCTAGGCTGATCTCCCTGGGAATGAGAAGAAGCCTCATCTACAATAATAGTACATGGCTATCTTACGGGGAATGAGGAGAAGCCTCATTTACAATAATAGTACATGGCTCTGAGCTGATCTCCCTAGGAATCAGGAGAAGCCTCATCTACAATCATAGTACATGGGTCTAGGCTGATCTCCCTAGGCATGAGGAGAAGCCTCATCCACAATAATAGTACATGGCTCTGAGCTGATCTCCCTAGGAATGAGGAGAAGCCTCATCTACAATCATAGTACATGGGTCTAGGCTGATCTCTCGAGGAATGAGGAGAAGCCTCATCTACAATCATAGTACATGGGTCTAGGCTGATCTCCCTGGGAATGAGGAGAAGCCTCATCTACAATAATAGTACATGGGTCTAGGCTGATCTCCCTAGGCATGACGAGAAGCCTCATCTACAATAATAGTACATGGCTATCTCCTTGGGAATGAGGAGAAGCCTCATCTACAATAATAGTATGTAGAACTACCCCCAGTTAAGAGAGCTGCTGGTTTTGTTTGGGTCTGGGAATTACCTCCATGGCTTCCGTTGTCAGGGTGTGAGAAGAGTGTTCAGAAAGGCCAATGTCTACACAATGTAAAACCCAAACAGTTAGGCTTTATTTTTCTCTTGCTGAGGAAATTTAGAGGAAGAGTAGGACACGAGAGGAAAAAAAACACATAAGGGAAGGTTCAGGCATGCAACACTAAAATAGCACTCGTCACCACTCAAGCCTGAGTGGGTATTGCTCACCCAGATAGTCCCGTTTAATGGTCCTAGCAGCCGGAATGCAGCACAAATCAATCTTTCCTTTTTCTATTGTGGATACGATCAGGAAATCCCCTGCCACAGGATTAAAGTCCCGATCCTCCCAGCCAGTCAATAATGAAGAGAACCGTTAGGCCAGATTGGCGTATTGCAGGCTTCTGATTATGAATCCCTCTTTAGGCGAGTTTCCAGGCCTCTTCCCGAGACAGCAGTACAGTCGCTAGTCTCCTCTGGGACTGATCCTCCCCTGTTCTCCTTTCCTAACAGTGGGCTGCCTGTAGGTGGGTAGCTTGGGATCCTTTTCTTGAAACATAGGCCTCAGCCAGCAGATCTGGGCCTACAAGCAGCGATGTGGCCTCGGGCTGAAGGTGCCTGGGACCAGAACACACGCACCCCGTGCCATACGGGCCACGAGGCGCACGCACAGGACCAATGGGTCCCCAGGAACGCACCAACCCCAATGGCGTCTGCCGGCCCTTATGTACCCTCTCCCAGCATGCACAGTGGGTAGACCACGCCCACTGCATGGCTGCCGAGAGAGGACACCCAAGGTGCTGTGATACCCCCTGTGGTTCAACCTATGCCGGCGGTGACAGTGCCACCTACAGGCAACAGGGAACATTACTGACAGGCAGCATCACACCTAGAGTAGAAGCAATAATGAATAATCAATTGATCTGAGCCCAACTACTAGCTCAGATTACCCCTAAATATATACACAGCGCCCCCAAATATACTATGTACTATGATTGTAGACAAGGCTTCTCCTCATTCCCAGGGAGATCAGCTCAGAGGAGCCATGTACTATGATTGTAGATGAGGCTTCTCCTCATTCCTAGGGAGATCAGCTCAGAGCCATGTACTATGATTGTAGACAAGGCTTCTCTTCATTCCCAGGGAGATCAGCTCAGAGCCATGTACTATGATTGTAGATGGGGCTTCTCCTCATTCCCAGGGAGATCAGCTCAGAGCCATGTACTATGATTGTAGACGAGGCTTCTCCTCATTCCCAGGGAGATCAGCTCAGAGCCATGTACTATGATTGTAGACGAGGCTTCTCCTCATTCCCAGGGAGATCAGCTCAGAGCCATGTACTATGATTGTAGATGGGGCTTCTCCTCATTCCCAGGGAGATCAGCTCAGAGCCATGTACTATTATTGTGGATGAGGCTTCTCCTCATTCCCAGGGAGATCAGCTCAGAGCCATGTACTATGATTGTAGATGGGGCTTCTCCTCATTCCCAGGGAGATCAGCTCAGAGCCATGTAGTATGATTGTAGACGAGGCTTCTCCTCATTCCCAGGGAGATCAGCTCAGAGCCATGTACTATGATTGTAGATGGGGCTTCTCCTCATTCCCAGGGAGATCAGCTCAGAGCCATGTACTATGATTGTAGACGAGGCTTCTCCTCATTCCCAGGGAGATCAGCTCAGAGCCATGTACTATGATTGTAGACAAGGCTTCTCCTCATTCTCAGGGAGATCAGCTCAGAGCCATGTACTATGATTGTAGATGAGGCTTCTCCTCATTCCCAGGGAGATCAGCTCAGAGCCATGTACTATGATTGTAGACAAAGCTTCTCCTCATTCCCAGGGAGATAGCCATGTACTATGATTGTAGATGAGGCTTCTCCTCATGCCTAGGGAGATCAGCCTAGACCCATGTACTATGATTGTAGATGAGATGATCTACAATCATAGTACATGGCTCTGAGCTGATCTCCCTGGGAATGAGGAGAAGCCTTGTCTACAATCATAGTACATGGTTCTGAGCTGATCTCCCTAGGAATGAGTAGAAGCCTCATCTACAATCATAGTACATGGGTCTAGGCTGATCTCCCTAGGCATGAGGAGAAGCCTCATCTACAATCATAGTACATGGCTATCTCCCTGGGAATGAGGAGAAGCCTCGTCTACAATCATAGTACATGGTTCTGAGCTGATCTCCCTAGGAATGAGTAGAAGCCTCATCTACAATCATAGTACATGGGTCTAGGCTGATCTCCCTAGGCATGAGGAGAAGCCTCATCTACAATCATAGTACATGGCTATCTCCCTGGGAATGAGGAGAAGCCTCATCTACAATCATAGTACATGGGTCTAGGCTGATCTCCCTGGGAATGAGGAGAAGCCTCATCTACAGTCATAGTACATGGCTCTGAGCTGATCTCCCTGGGAATGAGGAGAAGCCTCATCTACAATCATAGTACATGGCTCTAAGCTGACCTCCCTGGGAATGAGGAGAAGCCTCATCTACAATCATAGTACATGGCTCTGAGCTGATCTCCCTGGGAATGAGGAGAAGCCTCATCTACAATCATAGTACATGGCTCTGAGCTGATCTCCCTGAGAATGAGGAGAAGCCTTGTCTACAATCATAGTACATGGCTCTGAGCTGATCTCCCTGGGAATGAGGAGAAGCCTCATCTACAATCATAGTACATGGCTCTAAGCTGATCTCCCTGGGAATGAGGAGAAGCCTCATCTACAATCATAGTACATGGCTCTGAGCTGATCTCCCTAGGAATGAGGAGAAGCCTCATCTACAATCATAGTACATGGCTCTAAGCTGATCTCCCTGGGAATGAGGAGAAGCCTCATCTACAATCATAGTACATGGCTCTGAGCTGATCTCCCTGGGAATGAGGAGAAGCCTCATCTACAATCATAGTACATGGCTCTGAGCTGATCTCCCTGGGAATGAGGAGAAGCCTCATCTACAATCATAGTACATGGCTCTGAGCTGATCTCCCTGGGAATGAGGAGAAGCCTCATCTACAGTCATAGTACATGGCTCTGAGCTGACCTCCCTGGGAATGAGGAGAAGCCTCATCTACAATCATAGTACATGGCTCTGAGCTGATCTCCCTGGGAATGAGGAGAAGCCTCATCTACAATCATAGTACATGGCTCTGAGCTGATCTCCCTGAGAATGAGGAGAAGCCTTGTCTACAATCATAGTACATGGCTCTGAGCTGATCTCCCTGGGAATGAGGAGAAGCCTCATCTACAATCATAGTACATGGCTCTAAGCTGATCTCCCTGGGAATGAGGAGAAGCCTCATCTACAATCATAGTACATGGCTCTGAGCTGATCTCCCTAGGAATGAGGAGAAGCCTCATCTACAATCATAGTACATGGCTCTAAGCTGATCTCCCTGGGAATGAGGAGAAGCCTCATCTACAATCATAGTACATGGCTCTGAGCTGATCTCCCTGGGAATGAGGAGAAGCCTCATCTACAATCATAGTACATGGCTCTGAGCTGATCTCCCTGGGAATGAGGAGAAGCCTCATCTACAATCATAGTACATGGCTCTGAGCTGATCTCCCTGGGAATGAGGAGAAGCCTCATCTACAATCATAGTACATGGCTCTGAGCTGATCTCCCTGAGAATGAGGAGAAGCCTTGTCTACAATCATAGTACATGGCTCTGAGCTGATCTCCCTGGGAATGAGGAGAAGCCTCATCTACAATCATAGTACATGGCTCTAAGCTGATCTCCCTGGGAATGAGGAGAAGCCTCATCTACAATCATAGTACATGGCTCTGAGCTGATCTCCCTAGGAATGAGGAGAAGCCTCATCTACAATCATAGTACATGGCTCTAAGCTGATCTCCCTGGGAATGAGGAGAAGCCTCATCTACAATCATAGTACATGGCTCTGAGCTGATCTCCCTGGGAATGAGGAGAAGCCTCATCTACAATCATAGTACATGGCTCTAAGCTGATCTCCCTGGGAATGAGGAGAAGCCTCATCTACAATCATAGTACATGGCTCTGAGCTGATCTCCCTGGGAATGAGGAGAAGCCTCGTCTACAATCATAGTACATGGCTCTGAGCTGATCTCCCTGAGAATGAGGAGAAGCCTTGTCTACAATCATAGTACATGGCTCTGAGCTGATCTCCCTGGGAATGAGGAGAAGCCTCATCTACAATCATAGTACATGGCTCTGAGCTGATCTCCCTGGGAATGAGGAGAAGCCTCATCTACAATCATAGTACATGGCTCTAAGCTGATCTCCCTGGGAATGAGGAGAAGCCTCATCTACAATCATAGTACATGGCTCTAAGCTGATCTCCCTAGGAATGAGGAGAAGCCTCATCTACAATCATAGTACATGGCTCTAAGCTGATCTCCCTGGGAAAGAGGAGAAGCCTCATCTACAATCATAGTACATGGCTCTAAGCTGACCTCCCTGGGAATGAGGAGAAGCCTCATCTACAATCATAGTACATGGCTCTGAGCTGATCTCCCTGAGAATGAGGAGAAGCCTTGTCTACAATCATAGTACATGGCTCTGAGCTGATCTCCCTGGGAATGAGGAGAAGCCTCATCTACAATCATAGTACATGGCTCTAAGCTGATCTCCCTGGGAATGAGGAGAAGCCTCATCTACAATCATAGTACATGGCTCTGAGCTGATCTCCCTGGGAATGAGGAGAAGCCTCATCTACAATCATAGTACATGGCTCTAAGCTGATCTCCCTGGGAATGAGGAGAAGCCTCATCTACAATCATAGTACATGGCTCTGAGCTGATCTCCCTGGGAATGAGGAGAAGCCTCATCTACAATCATAGTACATGGCTCTAAGCTGATCTCCCTGGGAATGAGGAGAAGCCTCATCTACAATCATAGTACATGGCTCTGAGCTGATCTCCCTAGGAATGAGGAGAAGCCTCATCTACAATCATAGTACATGGCTCTAAGCTGATCTCCCTGGGAATGAGGAGAAGCCTCATCTACAATCATAGTACATGGCTCTGAGCTGATCTCCCTGGGAATGAGGAGAAGCCTCATCTACAATCATAGTACATGGCTCTGAGCTGATCTCCCTGGGAATGAGGAGAAGCCTCATCTACAATCATAGTACATGGCTCTAAGCTGATCTCCCTGGGAATGAGGAGAAGCCTCATCTACAATCATAGTACATGGCTCTGAGCTGATCTCCCTAGGAATGAGGAGAAGCCTCATCTACAATCATAGTACATGGCTCTAAGCTGATCTCCCTGGGAATGAGGAGAAGCCTCATCTACAATCATAGTACATGGCTCTGAGCTGATCTCCCTGGGAATGAGAAGAAGCCTCATCTACAATCATAGTACATGGCTCTGAGCTGATCTCCCTGGGAATGAGGAGAAGCCTCATCTACAATCATAGTACATGGCTCTGAGCTGATCTCCCTGGGAATGAGGAGAAGCCTCATCTACAATCATAGTACATGGCTCTGAGCTGATCTCCCTGGGAATGAGGAGAAGCCTCATCTACAATCATAGTACATGGCTCTAAGCTGATCTCCCTGGGAATGAGGAGAAGCCTCATCTACAATCATAGTACATGGCTCTGAGCTGATCTCCCTAGGAATGAGGAGAAGCCTCATCTACAATCATAGTACATGGCTCTAAGCTGATCTCCCTGGGAATGAGGAGAAGCCTCATCTACAATCATAGTACATGGCTCTGAGCTGATCTCCCTGGGAATGAGGAGAAGCCTCATCTACAATCATAGTACATGGCTCTGAGCTGATCTCCCTGAGAATGAGGAGAAGCCTTGTCTACAATCATAGTACATGGCTCTGAGCTGATCTCCCTGGGAATGAGGAGAAGCCTCATCTACAATCATAGTACATGGCTCTAAGCTGATCTCCCTGGGAATGAGGAGAAGCCTCATCTACAATCATAGTACATGGCTCTGAGCTGATCTCCCTAGGCATGAGGTGAAGCCTCATCTACAATCATAGTACATGGGTCTAGGCTGATCTCCCTAGGCATGAGGAGAAGCCTCATCTACAATAATAGTACATGGCTCTGAGCTGATCTCCCTAGAAATGAGGAGAAGCCTCATCTACAATCATAGTACATGGCTCTAAGCTGATCTCCCTGGGAATGAGGAGAAGCCTCATCTACAATCATAGTACATGGTTCTGAGATGATCTCCCTAGGAACGAGGAGAAGCCTCATCTACAATCATAGTACATGGCTATCCTATCTCCCTGGGAATGAGGAGAAGCCTCGTCTACAATCATAGTACATGGCTCTGAGCTGATCTCCCTGGGAATGAGGAGAAGCCTCGTCTAAAATCATAGTACATGGCTCTAAGCTGATCTCCCTGGGAATGAGGAGAAGCCTCATCTACAATCATAGTACATGGTTCTGAGCTGATCTCCCTAGGAATGAGGAGAAGCCTCATCTACAATCATAGTACATGGCTATCCTATCTCCCTGGGAATGAGGAGAAGCCTCGTCTACAATCATAGTACATGGCTCTGAGCTGATCTCCCTAGGAATGAGGAGAAGCCTCATCTACAATCATAGTACATGGCTCTAAGCTGATCTCCCTGGGAATGAGGAGAAGCCTCATCTACAATCATAGTACATGGCTCTGAGCTGATCTCCCTGGGAATGAGGAGAAGCCTCATCTACAATCATAGTACATGGCTCTGAGCTGATCTCCCTGGGAATGAGGAGAAGCCTCATCTACAATCATAGTACATGGCTCTAAGCTGATCTCCCTGGGAATGAGGAGAAGCCTCATCTACAATCATAGTACATGGTTCTGAGCTGATCTCCCTAGGAATGAGGAGAAGCCTCATCTACAATCATAGTACATGGCTCTGAGCTGATCTCCCTAGGAATGAGGAGAAGCCTCATCTACAATCATAGTACATGGCTCTGAGCTGATCTCCCTAGGAATGAGGAGAAGCCTCATCTACAATCATAGTACATGGCTCTAAGCTGATCTCCCTTCGAATGAGGAGAAGCCTCATCTACAATCATAGTACATGTCTCTGAGCTGATCTCCCTGGGAATGAGGAGAAGCCTCATCTACAATCATAGTACATGGCTCTGAGCTGATCTCCCTGGGAATGAGGAGAAGCCTCATCTACAATCATAGTACATGGCTCTGAGCTGATCTCCCTGGGAATGAGGAGAAGCCTCATCTACAATCATAGTACATGGCTCTAAGCTGATCTCCCTGGGAATGAGGAGAAGCCTCAGCTACAATCATAGTACATGGTTCTGAGCTGATCTCCCTAGGAATGAGGAGAAGCCTCATCTACAATCATAGTACATGGCTATCCTATCTCCCTGGGAATGAGGAGAAGCCTCATCTACAATCATAGTACATGGCTCTGAGCTGATCTCCCTGGGAATGAGGAGAAGCCTCATCTACAATCATAGTACATGGCTCTGAGCTGATCTCCCTGGGAATGAGGAGAAGCCTCATCTACAATCATAGTACATGGCTCTGAGCTGATCTCCCTAGGAATGAGGAGAAGCCTCATCTACAATCATAGTACATGGCTCTAAGCTGATCTCCCTGGGAATGAGGAGAAGCCTCATCTACAATCATAGTACATGGTTCTGAGCTGATCTCCCTAGGAATGAGGAGAAGCCTCATCTACAATCATAGTACATGGCTATCCTATCTCCCTGGGAATGAGGAGAAGCCTCGTCTACAATCATAGTACATGGCTCTGAGCTGATCTCCCTGGGAATGAGGAGAAGCCTCATCTACAATCATAGTACATGGCTCTGAGCTGATCTCCCTGGGAATGAGGAGAAGCCTCATCTACAATCATAGTACATGGCTCTGAGCTGATCTCCCTAGGAATGAGGAGAAGCCTCATCTACAATCATAGTACATGGCTCTAAGCTGATCTCCCTGGGAATGAGGAGAAGCCTCATCTACAATCATAGTACATGGCTCTGAGCTGATCTCCCTGGGAATGAGGAGAAGCCTCATCTACAATCATAGTACATGGCTCTGAGCTGATCTCCCTGGGAATGAGGAGAAGCCTCATCTACAATCATAGTACATGGCTCTGAGCTGATCTCCCTGGGAATGAGGAGAAGCCTCATCTACAATCATAGTACATGGCTCTAAGCTGATCTCCCTGGGAATGAGGAGAAGCCTCATCTACAATCATATTACATGGTTCTGAGCTGATCTCCCTAGGAATGAGGAGAAGCCTCATCTACAATCATAGTACATGGCTATCCTATCTCCCTGGGAATGAGGAGAAGCCTCGTCTACAATCATAGTACATGGCTCTGAGCTGATCTCCCTAGGAATGAGGAGAAGCCTCATCTACAATCATAGTACATGGCTCTAAGCTGATCTCCCTGGGAATGAGGAGAAGCCTCATCTACAATCATAGTACATGGCTCTGAGCTGATCTCCCTGGGAATGAGGAGAAGCCTCATCTACAATCATAGTACATGGCTCTGAGCTGATCTCCCTGGGAATGAGGAGAAGCCTCATCTACAATCATAGTACATGGCTCTAAGCTGATCTCCCTGGGAATGAGGAGAAGCCTCATCTACAATCATAGTACATGGCTATCCTATCTCCCTAGGAATGAGGAGAAGCCTCATCTACAATCATAGTACATGGCTCTGAGCTGATCTCCCTAGGAATGAGGAGAAGCCTCATCTACAATCATAGTACATGGCTCTAAGCTGATCTCCCTGGGAATGAGGAGAAGCCTCATCTACAATCATAGTACATGGCTCTGAGCTGATCTCCCTGGGAATGAGGAGAAGCCTCATCTACAATCATAGTACATGGCTCTGAGCTGATCTCCCTGGGAATGAGGAGAAGCCTCATCTACAATCATAGTACATGGCTCTGAGCTGATCTCCCTGGGAATGAGGAGAAGCCTCATCTACAATCATAGTACATGGCTCTAAGCTGATCTCCCTGGGAATGAGGAGAAGCCTCATCTACAATCATAGTACATGGTTCTGAGCTGATCTCCCTAGGAATGAGGAGAAGCCTCATCTACAATCATAGTACATGGCTATCCTATCTCCCTGGGAATGAGGAGAAGCCTCATCTACAATCATAGTACATGGCTCTGAGCTGATCTCCCTGGGAATGAGAAGCCTCATCTACAATCATAGTACATGGCTCTGAGCTGATCTCCCTGGGAATGAGGAGAAGCCTCATCTACAATCATAGTACATGGCTCTGAGCTGATCTCCCTGGGAATGAGGAGAAGCCTCATCTACAATCATAGTACATGGCTCTAAGCTGATCTCCCTGGGAATGAGGAGAAGCCTCATCTACAATCATAGTACATGGTTCTGAGCTGATCTCCCTAGGAATGAGGAGAAGCCTCATCTACAATCATAGTACATGGCTATCCTATCTCCCTGGGAATGAGGAGAAGCCTCGTCTACAATCATAGTACATGGCTCTGAGCTGATCTCCCTGGGAATGAGGAGAAGCCTCATCTACAATCATAGTACATGGCTCTGAGCTGATCTCCCTGGGAATGAGGAGAAGCCTCATCTACAATCATAGTACATGGCTCTAAGCTGATCTCCCTGGGAATGAGGAGAAGCCTCATCTACAATCATAGTACATGGCTCTGAGCTGATCTCCCTGGGAATGAGGAGAAGCCTCATCTACAATCATAGTACATGGCTCTGAGCTGATCTCCCTGGGAATGAGGAGAAGCCTCATCTACAATCATAGTACATGGCTCTAAGCTGATCTCCCTGGGAATGAGGAGAAGCCTCAGCTACAATCATAGTACATGGTTCTGAGCTGATCTCCCTAGGAATGAGGAGAAGCCTCATCTACAATCATAGTACATGGCTATCCTATCTCCCTGGGAATGAGGAGAAGCCTCATCTACAATCATAGTACATGGCTCTGAGCTGATCTCCCTGGGAATGAGGAGAAGCCTCATCTACAATCATAGTACATGGCTCTGAGCTGATCTCCCTGGGAATGAGGAGAAGCCTCATCTACAATCATAGTACATGGCTCTGAGCTGATCTCCCTAGGAATGAGGAGAAGCCTCATCTACAATCATAGTACATGGCTCTAAGCTGATCTCCCTGGGAATGAGGAGAAGCCTCATCTACAATCATAGTACATGGTTCTGAGCTGATCTCCCTAGGAATGAGGAGAAGCCTCATCTACAATCATAGTACATGGCTATCCTATCTCCCTGGGAATGAGGAGAAGCCTCGTCTACAATCATAGTACATGGCTCTGAGCTGATCTCCCTGGGAATGAGGAGAAGCCTCATCTACAATCATAGTACATGGCTCTGAGCTGATCTCCCTGGGAATGAGGAGAAGCCTCATCTACAATCATAGTACATGGCTCTGAGCTGATCTCCCTAGGAATGAGGAGAAGCCTCATCTACAATCATAGTACATGGCTCTAAGCTGATCTCCCTGGGAATGAGGAGAAGCCTCATCTACAATCATAGTACATGGCTCTGAGCTGATCTCCCTGGGAATGAGGAGAAGCCTCATCTACAATCATAGTACATGGCTCTGAGCTGATCTCCCTGGGAATGAGGAGAAGCCTCATCTACAATCATAGTACATGGCTCTGAGCTGATCTCCCTGGGAATGAGGAGAAGCCTCATCTACAATCATAGTACATGGCTCTAAGCTGATCTCCCTGGGAATGAGGAGAAGCCTCATCTACAATCATAGTACATGGTTCTGAGCTGATCTCCCTAGGAATGAGGAGAAGCCTCATCTACAATCATAGTACATGGCTATCCTATCTCCCTGGGAATGAGGAGAAGCCTCGTCTACAATCATAGTACATGGCTCTGAGCTGATCTCCCTAGGAATGAGGAGAAGCCTCATCTACAATCATAGTACATGGCTCTAAGCTGATCTCCCTGGGAATGAGGAGAAGCCTCATCTACAATCATAGTACATGGCTCTGAGCTGATCTCCCTGGGAATGAGGAGAAGCCTCATCTACAATCATAGTACATGGCTCTAAGCTGATCTCCCTGGGAATGAGGAGAAGCCTCATCTACAATCATAGTACATGGCTCTGAGCTGATCTCCCTGGGAATGAGGAGAAGCCTCATCTACAATCATAGTACATGGCTCTAAGCTGATCTCCCTGGGAATGAGGAGAAGCCTCATCTACAATCATAGTACATGGCTCTAAGCTGATCTCCCTAGGAATGAGGAGAAGCCTCATCCACAATCATAGTACATGGCTCTGAGCTGATCTCCCTAGGAATGAGGAGAAGCCTCATCTACAATCATAGTACATGGCTCTAAGCTGATCTCCCTGGGAATGAGGAGAAGCCTCATCTACAATCATAGTACATGGCTCTGAGCTGATCTCCCTGGGAATGAGGAGAAGCCTCATCTACAATCATAGTACATGGCTCTAAGCTGATCTCCCTGGGAATGAGGAGAAGCCTCATCTACAATCATAGTACATGGCTCTGAGCTGATCTCCCTAGGAATGAGGAGAAGCCTCATCTACAATCATAGTACATGGCTCTAAGCTGATCTCCCTGGGAATGAGGAGAAGCCTCATCTACAATCATAGTACATGGTTCTGAGCTGATCTCCCTAGGAATGAGGAGAAGCCTCATCTACAATCATAGTACATGGTTCTGAGCTGATCTCCCTAGGAATGAGGAGAAGCCTCATCTACAATCATAGTACATGGCTATCCTATCTCCCTAGGAATGAGGAGAAGCCTCATCTACAATCATAGTACATGGCTCTGAGCTGATCTCCCTAGGAATGAGGAGAAGCCTCATCTACAATCATAGTACATGGCTCTAAGCTGATCTCCCTGGGAATGAGGAGAAGCCTCATCTACAATCATAGTACATGGCTCTGAGCTGATCTCCCTGGGAATGAGGAGAAGCCTCATCTACAATCATAGTACATGGCTCTGAGCTGATCTCCCTGGGAATGAGGAGAAGCCTCATCTACAATCATAGTACATGGCTCTGAGCTGATCTCCCTGGGAATGAGGAGAAGCCTCATCTACAATCATAGTACATGGCTCTAAGCTGATCTCCCTGGGAATGAGGAGAAGCCTCATCTACAATCATAGTACATGGTTCTGAGCTGATCTCCCTAGGAATGAGGAGAAGCCTCATCTACAATCATAGTACATGGCTATCCTAACTCCCTGGGAACGAGGAGAAGCCTCATCTACAATCATAGTACATGGCTCTGAGCTGATCTCCCTGGGAATGAGGAGAAGCCTCATCTACAATCATAGTACATGGCTCTGAGCTGATCTCCCTGGGAATGAGGAGAAGCCTCATCTACAATCATAGTACATGGCTCTAAGCTGATCTCCCTGGGAATGAGGAGAAGCCTCATCTACAATCATAGTACATGGTTCTGAGCTGATCTCCCTAGGAATGAGGAGAAGCCTCATCTACAATCATAGTACATGGCTATCCTATCTCCCTGGGAATGAGGAGAAGCCTCGTCTACAATCATAGTACATGGCTCTGAGCTGATCTCCCTGGGAATGAGGAGAAGCCTCATCTACAATCATAGTACATGGCTCTGAGCTGATCTCCCTGGGAATGAGGAGAAGCCTCATCTACAATCATAGTACATGGCTCTGAGCTGATCTCCCTGGGAATGAGGAGAAGCCTCATCTACAATCATAGTACATGGCTCTAAGCTGATCTCCCTGGGAATGAGGAGAAGCCTCATCTACAATCATAGTACATGGCTATCCTATCTCCCTGGGAATGAGGAGAAGCCTCATCTACAATCATAGTACATGGCTCTGAGCTGATCTCCCTGGGAATGAGGAGAAGCCTCATCTACAATCATAGTACATGGCTCTAAGCTGATCTCCCTGGGAATGAGGAGAAGCCTCATCTACAATCATAGTACATGGTTCTGAGCTGATCTCCCTAGGAATGAGGAGAAGCCTCATCTACAATCATAGTACATGGCTCTGAGCTGATCTCCCTAGGAATGAGGAGAAGCCTCATCTACAATCATAGTACATGGCTCTGAGCTGATCTCCCTAGGAATGAGGAGAAGCCTCATCTACAATCATAGTACATGGCTCTAAGCTGATCTCCCTGGGAATGAGGAGAAGCCTCATCTACAATCATAGTACATGGCTCTGAGCTGATCTCCCTGGGAATGAGGAGAAGCCTCATCTACAATCATAGTACATGGCTCTGAGCTGATCTCCCTGGGAATGAGGAGAAGCCTCATCTACAATCATAGTACATGGCTCTGAGCTGATCTCCCTGGGAATGAGGAGAAGCCTCATCTACAATCATAGTACATGGCTCTAAGCTGATCTCCCTGGGAATGAGGAGAAGCCTCAGCTACAATCATAGTACATGGTTCTGAGCTGATCTCCCTAGGAATGAGGAGAAGCCTCATCTACAATCATAGTACATGGCTATCCTATCTCCCTGGGAATGAGGAGAAGCCTCATCTACAATCATAGTACATGGCTCTGAGCTGATCTCCCTGGGAATGAGGAGAAGCCTCATCTACAATCATAGTACATGGCTCTGAGCTGATCTCCCTGGGAATGAGGAGAAGCCTCATCTACAATCATAGTACATGGCTCTGAGCTGATCTCCCTAGGAATGAGGAGAAGCCTCATCTACAATCATAGTACATGGCTCTAAGCTGATCTCCCTGGGAATGAGGAGAAGCCTCATCTACAATCATAGTACATGGTTCTGAGCTGATCTCCCTAGGAATGAGGAGAAGCCTCATCTACAATCATAGTACATGGCTATCCTATCTCCCTGGGAATGAGGAGAAGCCTCGTCTACAATCATAGTACATGGCTCTGAGCTGATCTCCCTGGGAATGAGGAGAAGCCTCATCTACAATCATAGTACATGGCTCTGAGCTGATCTCCCTGGGAATGAGGAGAAGCCTCATCTACAATCATAGTACATGGCTCTGAGCTGATCTCCCTAGGAATGAGGAGAAGCCTCATCTACAATCATAGTACATGGCTCTAAGCTGATCTCCCTGGGAATGAGGAGAAGCCTCATCTACAATCATAGTACATGGCTCTGAGCTGATCTCCCTGGGAATGAGGAGAAGCCTCATCTACAATCATAGTACATGGCTCTGAGCTGATCTCCCTGGGAATGAGGAGAAGCCTCATCTACAATCATAGTACATGGCTCTGAGCTGATCTCCCTGGGAATGAGGAGAAGCCTCATCTAAAATCATAGTACATGGCTCTAAGCTGATCTCCCTGGGAATGAGGAGAAGCCTCATCTACAATCATAGTACATGGTTCTGAGCTGATCTCCCTAGGAATGAGGAGAAGCCTCATCTACAATCATAGTACATGGCTATCCTATCTCCCTGGGAATGAGGAGAAGCCTCGTCTACAATCATAGTACATGGCTCTGAGCTGATCTCCCTAGGAATGAGGAGAAGCCTCATCTACAATCATAGTACATGGCTCTAAGCTGATCTCCCTGGGAATGAGGAGAAGCCTCATCTACAATCATAGTACATGGCTCTGAGCTGATCTCCCTGGGAATGAGGAGAAGCCTCATCTACAATCATAGTACATGGCTCTGAGCTGATCTCTCTGGGAATGAGGAGAAGCCTCATCTACAATCATAGTACATGGCTCTAAGCTGATCTCCCTGGGAATGAGGAGAAGCCTCATCTACAATCATAGTACATGGTTCTGAGCTGATCTCCCTAGGAATGAGGAGAAGCCTCATCCACAATCATAGTACATGGCTCTGAGCTGATCTCCCTAGGAATGAGGAGAAGCCTCATCTACAATCATAGTACATGGCTCTGAGCTGATCTCCCTAGGAATGAGGAGAAGCCTCATCTACAATCATAGTACATGGCTCTAAGCTGATCTCCCTGGGAATGAGGAGAAGCCTCATCTACAATCATAGTACATGGCTCTGAGCTGATCTCCCTGGGAATGAGGAGAAGCCTCATCTACAATCATAGTACATGGCTCTAAGCTGATCTCCCTGGGAATGAGGAGAAGCCTCATCTACAATCATAGTACATGGCTCTGAGCTGATCTCCCTGGGAATGAGGAGAAGCCTCATCTACAATCATAGTACATGGCTCTGAGCTGATCTCCCTGGGAATGAGGAGAAGCCTCATCTACAATCATAGTACATGGCTCTGAGCTGATCTCCCTGGGAATGAGGAGAAGCCTCATCTACAATCATAGTACATGGCTCTAAGCTGATCTCCCTGGGAATGAGGAGAAGCCTCATCTACAATCATAGTACATGGTTCTGAGCTGATCTCCCTAGGAATGAGGAGAAGCCTCATCTACAATCATAGTACATGGCTATCCTATCTCCCTAGGAATGAGGAGAAGCCTCATCTACAATCATAGTACATGGCTCTGAGCTGATCTCCCTAGGAATGAGGAGAAGCCTCATCTACAATCATAGTACATGGCTCTAAGCTGATCTCCCTGGGAATGAGGAGAAGCCTCATCTACAATCATAGTACATGGCTCTGAGCTGATCTCCCTGGGAATGAGGAGAAGCCTCATCTACAATCATAGTACATGGCTCTGAGCTGATCTCCCTGGGAATGAGGAGAAGCCTCATCTACAATCATAGTACATGGCTCTGAGCTGATCTCCCTGGGAATGAGGAGAAGCCTCATCTACAATCATAGTACATGGCTCTAAGCTGATCTCCCTGGGAATGAGGAGAAGCCTCATCTACAATCATAGTACATGGTTCTGAGCTGATCTCCCTAGGAATGAGGAGAAGCCTCATCTACAATCATAGTACATGGCTATCCTATCTCCCTGGGAATGAGGAGAAGCCTCATCTACAATCATAGTACATGGCTCTGAGCTGATCTCCCTGGGAATGAGAAGCCTCATCTACAATCATAGTACATGGCTCTGAGCTGATCTCCCTGGGAATGAGGAGAAGCCTCATCTACAATCATAGTACATGGCTCTGAGCTGATCTCCCTGGGAATGAGGAGAAGCCTCATCTACAATCATAGTACATGGCTCTAAGCTGATCTCCCTGGGAATGAGGAGAAGCCTCATCTACAATCATAGTACATGGTTCTGAGCTGATCTCCCTAGGAATGAGGAGAAGCCTCATCTACAATCATAGTACATGGCTATCCTATCTCCCTGGGAATGAGGAGAAGCCTCATCTACAATCATAGTACATGGCTCTGAGCTGATCTCCCTGGGAATGAGGAGAAGCCTCATCTACAATCATAGTACATGGCTCTGAGCTGATCTCCCTGGGAATGAGGAGAAGCCTCATCTACAATCATAGTACATGGCTCTGAGCTGATCTCCCTGGGAATGAGGAGAAGCCTCATCTACAATCATAGTACATGGCTCTGAGCTGATCTCCCTGGGAATGAGGAGAAGCCTCATCTACAATCATAGTACATGGCTCTAAGCTGATCTCCCTGGGAATGAGGAGAAGCCTCATCTACAATCATAGTACATGGTTCTGAGCTGATCTCCCTAGGAATGAGGAGAAGCCTCATCTACAATCATAGTACATGGCTATCCTATCTCCCTGGGAATGAGGAGAAGCCTCATCTACAATCATAGTACATGGCTCTGAGCTGATCTCCCTGGGAATGAGGAGAAGCCTCATCTACAATCATAGTACATGGCTCTAAGCTGATCTCCCTGGGAATGAGGAGAAGCCTCATCTACAATCATAGTACATGGTTCTGAGCTGATCTCCCTAGGAATGAGGAGAAGCCTCATCTACAATCATAGTACATGGCTCTGAGCTGATCTCCCTAGGAATGAGGAGAAGCCTCATCTACAATCATAGTACATGGCTCTGAGCTGATCTCCCTAGGAATGAGGAGAAGCCTCATCTACAATCATAGTACATGGCTCTAAGCTGATCTCCCTGGGAATGAGGAGAAGCCTCATCTACAATCATAGTACATGGCTCTGAGCTGATCTCCCTGGGAATGAGGAGAAGCCTCATCTACAATCATAGTACATGGCTCTGAGCTGATCTCCCTGGGAATGAGGAGAAGCCTCATCTACAATCATAGTACATGGCTCTGAGCTGATCTCCCTGGGAATGAGGAGAAGCCTCATCTACAATCATAGTACATGGCTCTAAGCTGATCTCCCTGGGAATGAGGAGAAGCCTCAGCTACAATCATAGTACATGGTTCTGAGCTGATCTCCCTAGGAATGAGGAGAAGCCTCATCTACAATCATAGTACATGGCTATCCTATCTCCCTGGGAATGAGGAGAAGCCTCATCTACAATCATAGTACATGGCTCTGAGCTGATCTCCCTGGGAATGAGGAGAAGCCTCATCTACAATCATAGTACATGGCTCTGAGCTGATCTCCCTGGGAATGAGGAGAAGCCTCATCTACAATCATAGTACATGGCTCTGAGCTGATCTCCCTAGGAATGAGGAGAAGCCTCATCTACAATCATAGTACATGGCTCTAAGCTGATCTCCCTGGGAATGAGGAGAAGCCTCATCTACAATCATAGTACATGGTTCTGAGCTGATCTCCCTAGGAATGAGGAGAAGCCTCATCTACAATCATAGTACATGGCTATCCTATCTCCCTGGGAATGAGGAGAAGCCTCGTCTACAATCATAGTACATGGCTCTGAGCTGATCTCCCTGGGAATGAGGAGAAGCCTCATCTACAATCATAGTACATGGCTCTGAGCTGATCTCCCTGGGAATGAGGAGAAGCCTCATCTACAATCATAGTACATGGCTCTGAGCTGATCTCCCTAGGAATGAGGAGAAGCCTCATCTACAATCATAGTACATGGCTCTAAGCTGATCTCCCTGGGAATGAGGAGAAGCCTCATCTACAATCATAGTACATGGCTCTGAGCTGATCTCCCTGGGAATGAGGAGAAGCCTCATCTACAATCATAGTACATGGCTCTGAGCTGATCTCCCTGGGAATGAGGAGAAGCCTCATCTACAATCATAGTACATGGCTCTGAGCTGATCTCCCTGGGAATGAGGAGAAGCCTCATCTACAATCATAGTACATGGCTCTAAGCTGATCTCCCTGGGAATGAGGAGAAGCCTCATCTACAATCATAGTACATGGTTCTGAGCTGATCTCCCTAGGAATGAGGAGAAGCCTCATCTACAATCATAGTACATGGCTATCCTATCTCCCTGGGAATGAGGAGAAGCCTCGTCTACAATCATAGTACATGGCTCTGAGCTGATCTCCCTAGGAATGAGGAGAAGCCTCATCTACAATCATAGTACATGGCTCTAAGCTGATCTCCCTGGGAATGAGGAGAAGCCTCATCTACAATCATAGTACATGGCTCTGAGCTGATCTCCCTGGGAATGAGGAGAAGCCTCATCTACAATCATAGTACATGGCTCTGAGCTGATCTCTCTGGGAATGAGGAGAAGCCTCATCTACAATCATAGTACATGGCTCTAAGCTGATCTCCCTGGGAATGAGGAGAAGCCTCATCTACAATCATAGTACATGGTTCTGAGCTGATCTCCCTAGGAATGAGGAGAAGCCTCATCCACAATCATAGTACATGGCTCTGAGCTGATCTCCCTAGGAATGAGGAGAAGCCTCATCTACAATCATAGTACATGGCTCTGAGCTGATCTCCCTAGGAATGAGGAGAAGCCTCATCTACAATCATAGTACATGGCTCTAAGCTGATCTCCCTGGGAATGAGGAGAAGCCTCATCTACAATCATAGTACATGGCTCTGAGCTGATCTCCCTGGGAATGAGGAGAAGCCTCATCTACAATCATAGTACATGGCTCTAAGCTGATCTCCCTGGGAATGAGGAGAAGCCTCATCTACAATCATAGTACATGGCTCTGAGCTGATCTCCCTGGGAATGAGGAGAAGCCTCATCTACAATCATAGTACATGGCTCTGAGCTGATCTCCCTGGGAATGAGGGAAGCCTCATCTACAATCATAGTACATGGCTCTGAGCTGATCTCCCTGGGAATGAGGAGAAGCCTCATCTACAATCATAGTACATGGCTCTAAGCTGATCTCCCTGGGAATGAGGAGAAGCCTCATCTACAATCATAGTACATGGTTCTGAGCTGATCTCCCTAGGAATGAGGAGAAGCCTCATCTACAATCATAGTACATGGCTATCCTATCTCCCTAGGAATGAGGAGAAGCCTCATCTACAATCATAGTACATGGCTCTGAGCTGATCTCCCTAGGAATGAGGAGAAGCCTCATCTACAATCATAGTACATGGCTCTAAGCTGATCTCCCTGGGAATGAGGAGAAGCCTCATCTACAATCATAGTACATGGCTCTGAGCTGATCTCCCTGGGAATGAGGAGAAGCCTCATCTACAATCATAGTACATGGCTCTGAGCTGATCTCCCTGGGAATGAGGAGAAGCCTCATCTGCAATCATAGTACATGGCTCTGAGCTGATCTCCCTGGGAATGAGGAGAAGCCTCATCTACAATCATAGTACATGGCTCTAAGCTGATCTCCCTGGGAATGAGGAGAAGCCTCATCTACAATCATAGTACATGGTTCTGAGCTGATCTCCCTAGGAATGAGGAGAAGCCTCATCTACAATCATAGTACATGGCTATCCTATCTCCCTGGGAATGAGGAGAAGCCTCATCTACAATCATAGTACATGGCTCTGAGCTGATCTCCCTGGGAATGAGAAGCCTCATCTACAATCATAGTACATGGCTCTGAGCTGATCTCCCTGGGAATGAGGAGAAGCCTCATCTACAATCATAGTACATGGCTCTGAGCTGATCTCCTTGGGAATGAGGAGAAGCCTCATCTACAATCATAGTACATGGCTCTAAGCTGATCTCCCTGGGAATGAGGAGAAGCCTCATCTACAATCATAGTACATGGTTCTGAGCTGATCTCCCTAGGAATGAGGAGAAGCCTCACCTACAATCATAGTACATGGCTATCCTATCTCCCTGGGAATGAGGAGAAGCCTCATCTACAATCATAGTACATGGCTCTGAGCTGATCTCCCTGGGAATGAGGAGAAGCCTCATCTACAATCATAGTACATGGCTCTGAGCTGATCTCCCTGGGAATGAGGAGAAGCCTCATCTACAATCATAGTACATGGCTCTGAGCTGATCTCCCTGGGAATGAGGAGAAGCCTCATCTACAATCATAGTACATGGCTCTGAGCTGATCTCCCTGGGAATGAGGAGAAGCCTCATCTACAATCATAGTACATGGCTCTAAGCTGATCTCCCTGGGAATGAGGAGAAGCCTCATCTACAATCATAGTACATGGTTCTGAGCTGATCTCCCTAGGAATGAGGAGAAGCCTCATCTACAATCATAGTACATGGCTATCCTATCTCCCTGGGAATG
The DNA here is from genome assembly GCA_029206835.1 of Rana muscosa. NCBI lineage: Eukaryota > Metazoa > Chordata > Amphibia > Anura > Ranidae > Rana > Rana muscosa. The sequence continues at coordinate 678,673,387 of CM055117.1, read as the reverse complement.
AGGAGAAGCCTCATCTACAATCATAGTACATGGCTCTGAGCTGATCTCCCTGGGAATGAGGAGAAGCCTCATCTACAATCATAGTACATGGCTCTAAGCTGATCTCCCTGGGAATGAGGAGAAGCCTCATCTACAATCATAGTACATGGTTCTGAGCTGATCTCCCTAGGAATGAGGAGAAGCCTCATCTACAATCATAGTACATGGCTCTGAGCTGATCTCCCTAGGAATGAGGAGAAGCCTCATCTACAATCATAGTACATGGCTCTGAGCTGATCTCCCTAGGAATGAGGAGAAGCCTCATCTACAATCATAGTACATGGCTCTAAGCTGATCTCCCTGGGAATGAGGAGAAGCCTCATCTACAATCATAGTACATGGCTCTGAGCTGATCTCCCTGGGAATGAGGAGAAGCCTCATCTACAATCATAGTACATGGCTCTGAGCTGATCTCCCTGGGAATGAGGAGAAGCCTCATCTACAATCATAGTACATGGCTCTGAGCTGATCTCCCTGGGAATGAGGAGAAGCCTCATCTACAATCATAGTACATGGCTCTAAGCTGATCTCCCTGGGAATGAGGAGAAGCCTCAGCTACAATCATAGTACATGGTTCTGAGCTGATCTCCCTAGGAATGAGGAGAAGCCTCATCTACAATCATAGTACATGGCTATCCTATCTCCCTGGGAATGAGGAGAAGCCTCATCTACAATCATAGTACATGGCTCTGAGCTGATCTCCCTGGGAATGAGGAGAAGCCTCATCTACAATCATAGTACATGGCTCTGAGCTGATCTCCCTGGGAATGAGGAGAAGCCTCATCTACAATCATAGTACATGGCTCTGAGCTGATCTCCCTAGGAATGAGGAGAAGCCTCATCTACAATCATAGTACATGGCTCTAAGCTGATCTCCCTGGGAATGAGGAGAAGCCTCATCTACAATCATAGTACATGGTTCTGAGCTGATCTCCCTAGGAATGAGGAGAAGCCTCATCTACAATCATAGTACATGGCTATCCTATCTCCCTGGGAATGAGGAGAAGCCTCGTCTACAATCATAGTACATGGCTCTGAGCTGATCTCCCTGGGAATGAGGAGAAGCCTCATCTACAATCATAGTACATGGCTCTGAGCTGATCTCCCTGGGAATGAGGAGAAGCCTCATCTACAATCATAGTACATGGCTCTGAGCTGATCTCCCTAGGAATGAGGAGAAGCCTCATCTACAATCATAGTACATGGCTCTAAGCTGATCTCCCTGGGAATGAGGAGAAGCCTCATCTACAATCATAGTACATGGCTCTGAGCTGATCTCCCTGGGAATGAGGAGAAGCCTCATCTACAATCATAGTACATGGCTCTGAGCTGATCTCCCTGGGAATGAGGAGAAGCCTCATCTACAATCATAGTACATGGCTCTGAGCTGATCTCCCTGGGAATGAGGAGAAGCCTCATCTACAATCATAGTACATGGCTCTAAGCTGATCTCCCTGGGAATGAGGAGAAGCCTCATCTACAATCATAGTACATGGTTCTGAGCTGATCTCCCTAGGAATGAGGAGAAGCCTCATCTACAATCATAGTACATGGCTATCCTATCTCCCTAGGAATGAGGAGAAGCCTCGTCTACAATCATAGTACATGGCTCTGAGCTGATCTCCCTAGGAATGAGGAGAAGCCTCATCTACAATCATAGTACATGGCTCTAAGCTGATCTCCCTGGGAATGAGGAGAAGCCTCATCTACAATCATAGTACATGGCTCTGAGCTGATCTCCCTGGGAATGAGGAGAAGCCTCATCTACAATCATAGTACATGGCTCTGAGCTGATCTCTCTGGGAATGAGGAGAAGCCTCATCTACAATCATAGTACATGGCTCTAAGCTGATCTCCCTGGGAATGAGGAGAAGCCTCATCTACAATCATAGTACATGGTTCTGAGCTGATCTCCCTAGGAATGAGGAGAAGCCTCATCCACAATCATAGTACATGGCTCTGAGCTGATCTCCCTAGGAATGAGGAGAAGCCTCATCTACAATCATAGTACATGGCTCTGAGCTGATCTCCCTAGGAATGAGGAGAAGCCTCATCTACAATCATAGTACATGGCTCTAAGCTGATCTCCCTGGGAATGAGGAGAAGCCTCATCTACAATCATAGTACATGGCTCTGAGCTGATCTCCCTGGGAATGAGGAGAAGCCTCATCTACAATCATAGTACATGGCTCTAAGCTGATCTCCCTGGGAATGAGGAGAAGCCTCATCTACAATCATAGTACATGGCTCTGAGCTGATCTCCCTGGGAATGAGGAGAAGCCTCATCTACAATCATAGTACATGGCTCTGAGCTGATCTCCCTGGGAATGAGGAGAAGCCTCATCTACAATCATAGTACATGGCTCTGAGCTGATCTCCCTGGGAATGAGGAGAAGCCTCATCTACAATCATAGTACATGGCTCTAAGCTGATCTCCCTGGGAATGAGGAGAAGCCTCATCTACAATCATAGTACATGGTTCTGAGCTGATCTCCCTAGGAATGAGGAGAAGCCTCATCTACAATCATAGTACATGGCTATCCTATCTCCCTAGGAATGAGGAGAAGCCTCATCTACAATCATAGTACATGGCTCTGAGCTGATCTCCCTAGGAATGAGGAGAAGCCTCATCTACAATCATAGTACATGGCTCTAAGCTGATCTCCCTGGGAATGAGGAGAAGCCTCATCTACAATCATAGTACATGGCTCTGAGCTGATCTCCCTGGGAATGAGGAGAAGCCTCATCTACAATCATAGTACATGGCTCTGAGCTGATCTCCCTGGGAATGAGGAGAAGCCTCATCTACAATCATAGTACATGGCTCTGAGCTGATCTCCCTGGGAATGAGGAGAAGCCTCATCTACAATCATAGTACATGGCTCTAAGCTGATCTCCCTGGGAATGAGGAGAAGCCTCATCTACAATCATAGTACATGGTTCTGAGCTGATCTCCCTAGGAATGAGGAGAAGCCTCATCTACAATCATAGTACATGGCTATCCTATCTCCCTGGGAATGAGGAGAAGCCTCATCTACAATCATAGTACATGGCTCTGAGCTGATCTCCCTGGGAATGAGAAGCCTCATCTACAATCATAGTACATGGCTCTGAGCTGATCTCCCTGGGAATGAGGAGAAGCCTCATCTACAATCATAGTACATGGCTCTGAGCTGATCTCCCTGGGAATGAGGAGAAGCCTCATCTACAATCATAGTACATGGCTCTAAGCTGATCTCCCTGGGAATGAGGAGAAGCCTCATCTACAATCATAGTACATGGTTCTGAGCTGATCTCCCTAGGAATGAGGAGAAGCCTCATCTACAATCATAGTACATGGCTATCCTATCTCCCTGGGAATGAGGAGAAGCCTCATCTACAATCATAGTACATGGCTCTGAGCTGATCTCCCTGGGAATGAGGAGAAGCCTCATCTACAATCATAGTACATGGCTCTGAGCTGATCTCCCTGGGAATGAGGAGAAGCCTCATCTACAATCATAGTACATGGCTCTGAGCTGATCTCCCTAGGAATGAGGAGAAGCCTCATCTACAATCATAGTACATGGCTCTAAGCTGATCTCCCTGGGAATGAGGAGAAGCCTCATCTACAATCATAGTACATGGTTCTGAGCTGATCTCCCTAGGAATGAGGAGAAGCCTCATCTACAATCATAGTACATGGCTATCCTATCTCCCTGGGAATGAGGAGAAGCCTCGTCTACAATCATAGTACATGGCTCTGAGCTGATCTCCCTGGGAATGAGGAGAAGCCTCATCTACAATCATAGTACATGGCTCTGAGCTGATCTCCCTGGGAATGAGGAGAAGCCTCATCTACAATCATAGTACATGGCTCTGAGCTGATCTCCCTAGGAATGAGGAGAAGCCTCATCTACAATCATAGTACATGGCTCTAAGCTGATCTCCCTGGGAATGAGGAGAAGCCTCATCTACAATCATAGTACATGGCTCTGAGCTGATCTCCCTGGGAATGAGGAGAAGCCTCATCTACAATCATAGTACATGGCTCTGAGCTGATCTCCCTGGGAATGAGGAGAAGCCTCATCTACAATCATAGTACATGGCTCTGAGCTGATCTCCCTGGGAATGAGGAGAAGCCTCATCTACAATCATAGTACATGGCTCTAAGCTGATCTCCCTGGGAATGAGGAGAAGCCTCATCTACAATCATAGTACATGGTTCTGAGCTGATCTCCCTAGGAATGAGGAGAAGCCTCATCTACAATCATAGTACATGGCTATCCTATCTCCCTGGGAATGAGGAGAAGCCTCGTCTACAATCATAGTACATGGCTCTGAGCTGATCTCCCTAGGAATGAGGAGAAGCCTCATCTACAATCATAGTACATGGCTCTAAGCTGATCTCCCTGGGAATGAGGAGAAGCCTCATCTACAATCATAGTACATGGCTCTGAGCTGATCTCCCTGGGAATGAGGAGAAGCCTCATCTACAATCATAGTACATGGCTCTGAGCTGATCTCTCTGGGAATGAGGAGAAGCCTCATCTACAATCATAGTACATGGCTCTAAGCTGATCTCCCTGGGAATGAGGAGAAGCCTCATCTACAATCATAGTACATGGTTCTGAGCTGATCTCCCTAGGAATGAGGAGAAGCCTCATCCACAATCATAGTACATGGCTCTGAGCTGATCTCCCTAGGAATGAGGAGAAGCCTCATCTACAATCATAGTACATGGCTCTGAGCTGATCTCCCTAGGAATGAGGAGAAGCCTCATCTACAATCATAGTACATGGCTCTAAGCTGATCTCCCTGGGAATGAGGAGAAGCCTCATCTACAATCATAGTACATGGCTCTGAGCTGATCTCCCTGGGAATGAGGAGAAGCCTCATCTACAATCATAGTACATGGCTCTAAGCTGATCTCCCTGGGAATGAGGAGAAGCCTCATCTACAATCATAGTATATGGCTCTGAGCTGATCTCCCTGGGAATGAGGAGAAGCCTCATCTACAATCATAGTACATGGCTCTGAGCTGATCTCCCTGGGAATGAGGAGAAGCCTCATCTACAATCATAGTACATGGCTCTGAGCTGATCTCCCTGGGAATGAGGAGAAGCCTCATCTACAATCATAGTACATGGCTCTAAGCTGATCTCCCTGGGAATGAGGAGAAGCCTCATCTACAATCATAGTACATGGTTCTGAGCTGATCTCCCTAGGAATGAGGAGAAGCCTCATCTACAATCATAGTACATGGCTATCCTATCTCCCTAGGAATGAGGAGAAGCCTCATCTACAATCATAGTACATGGCTCTGAGCTGATCTCCCTAGGAATGAGGAGAAGCCTCATCTACAATCATAGTACATGGCTCTAAGCTGATCTCCCTGGGAATGAGGAGAAGCCTCATCTACAATCATAGTACATGGCTCTGAGCTGATCTCCCTGGGAATGAGGAGAAGCCTCATCTACAATCATAGTACATGGCTCTGAGCTGATCTCCCTGGGAATGAGGAGAAGCCTCATCTACAATCATAGTACATGGCTCTGAGCTGATCTCCCTGGGAATGAGGAGAAGCCTCATCTACAATCATAGTACATGGCTCTAAGCTGATCTCCCTGGGAATGAGGAGAAGCCTCATCTACAATCATAGTACATGGTTCTGAGCTGATCTCCCTAGGAATGAGGAGAAGCCTCATCTACAATCATAGTACATGGCTATCCTATCTCCCTGGGAATGAGGAGAAGCCTCATCTACAATCATAGTACATGGCTCTGAGCTGATCTCCCTGGGAATGAGAAGCCTCATCTACAATCATAGTACATGGCTCTGAGCTGATCTCCCTGGGAATGAGGAGAAGCCTCATCTACAATCATAGTACATGGCTCTGAGCTGATCTCCCTGGGAATGAGGAGAAGCCTCATCTACAATCATAGTACATGGCTCTAAGCTGATCTCCCTGGGAATGAGGAGAAGCCTCATCTACAATCATAGTACATGGTTCTGAGCTGATCTCCCTAGGAATGAGGAGAAGCCTCATCTACAATCATAGTACATGGCTATCCTATCTCCCTGGGAATGAGGAGAAGCCTCATCTACAATCATAGTACATGGCTCTGAGCTGATCTCCCTGGGAATGAGGAGAAGCCTCATCTACAATCATAGTACATGGCTCTGAGCTGATCTCCCTGGGAATGAGGAGAAGCCTCATCTACAATCATAGTACATGGCTCTGAGCTGATCTCCCTGGGAATGAGGAGAAGCCTCATCTACAATCATAGTACATGGCTCTGAGCTGATCTCCCTGGGAATGAGGAGAAGCCTCATCTACAATCATAGTACATGGCTCTAAGCTGATCTCCCTGGGAATGAGGAGAAGCCTCATCTACAATCATAGTACATGGTTCTGAGCTGATCTCCCTAGGAATGAGGAGAAGCCTCATCTACAATCATAGTACATGGCTATCCTATCTCCCTAGGAATGAGGAGAAGCCTCATCTACAATCATAGTACATGGCTCTGAGCTGATCTCCCTAGGAATGAGGAGAAGCCTCATCTACAATCATAGTACATGGCTCTAAGCTGATCTCCCTGGGAATGAGGAGAAGCCTCATCTACAATCATAGTACATGGCTCTGAGCTGATCTCCCTGGGAATGAGGAGAAGCCTCATCTACAATCATAGTACATGGCTCTGAGCTGATCTCCCTGGGAATGAGGAGAAGCCTCATCTACAATCATAGTACATGGCTCTGAGCTGATCTCCCTGGGAATGAGGAGAAGCCTCATCTACAATCATAGTACATGGCTCTAAGCTGATCTCCCTGGGAATGAGGAGAAGCCTCATCTACAATCATAGTACATGGTTCTGAGCTGATCTCCCTAGGAATGAGGAGAAGCCTCATCTACAATCATAGTACATGGCTATCCTATCTCCCTGGGAATGAGGAGAAGCCTCATCTACAATCATAGTACATGGCTCTGAGCTGATCTCCCTAGGAATGAGGAGAAGCCTCATCTACAATCATAGTACATGGCTCTAAGCTGATCTCCCTGGGAATGAGGAGAAGCCTCATCTACAATCATAGTACATGGCTCTGAGCTGATCTCCCTGGGAATGAGGAGAAGCCTCATCTACAATCATAGTACATGGCTCTGAGCTGATCTCCCTGGGAATGAGGAGAAGCCTCATCTACAATCATAGTACATGGCTCTGAGCTGATCTCCCTGGGAATGAGGAGAAGCCTCATCTACAATCATAGTACATGGCTCTAAGCTGATCTCCCTGGGAATGAGGAGAAGCCTCATCTACAATCATAGTACATGGTTCTGAGCTGATCTCCCTAGGAATGAGGAGAAGCCTCATCTACAATCATAGTACATGGCTATCCTATCTCCCTGGGAATGAGGAGAAGCCTCATCTACAATCATAGTACATGGCTCTGAGCTGATCTCCCTGGGAATGAGGAGAAGCCTCATCTACAATCATAGTACATGGCTCTGAGCTGATCTCCCTGGGAATGAGGAGAAGCCTCATCTACAATCATAGTACATGGCTCTGAGCTGATCTCCCTGGGAATGAGGAGAAGCCTCATCTACAATCATAGTACATGGCTCTGAGCTGATCTCCCTAGGAATGAGGAGAAGCCTCATCTACAATCATAGTACATGGCTCTAAGCTGATCTCCCTGGGAATGAGGAGAAGCTTCATCTACAATCATAGTACATGGTTCTGAGCTGATCTCCCTAGGAATGAGGAGAAGCCTCATCTACAATCATAGTACATGGCTATCCTATCTCCCTGGGAATGAGGAGAAGCCTCGTCTACAATCATAGTACATGGCTCTGAGCTGATCTCCCTGGGAATGAGGAGAAGCCTCATCTACAATCATAGTACATGGCTCTGAGCTGATCTCCCTGGGAATGAGGAGAAGCCTCATCTACAATCATAGTACATGGCTCTGAGCTGATCTCCCTAGGAATGAGGAGAAGCCTCATCTACAATCATAGTACATGGCTCTAAGCTGATCTCCCTGGGAATGAGGAGAAGCCTCATCTACAATCATAGTACATGGCTCTGAGCTGATCTCCCTGGGAATGAGGAGAAGCCTCATCTACAATCATAGTACATGGCTCTGAGCTGATCTCCCTGGGAATGAGGAGAAGCCTCATCTACAATCATAGTACATGGCTCTGAGCTGATCTCCCTGGGAATGAGGAGAAGCCTCATCTACAATCATAGTACATGGCTCTAAGCTGATCTCCCTGGGAATGAGGAGAAGCCTCATCTACAATCATAGTACATGGTTCTGAGCTGATCTCCCTAGGAATGAGGAGAAGCCTCATCTACAATCATAGTACATGGCTATCCTATCTCCCTGGGAATGAGGAGAAGCCTCATCTACAATCATAGTACATGGCTCTGAGCTGATCTCCCTGGGAATGAGAAGCCTCATCTACAATCATAGTACATGGCTCTGAGCTGATCTCCCTGGGAATGAGGAGAAGCCTCATCTACAATCATAGTACATGGCTCTGAGCTGATCTCCCTGGGAATGAGGAGAAGCCTCATCTACAATCATAGTACATGGCTCTAAGCTGATCTCCCTGGGAATGAGGAGAAGCCTCATCTACAATCATAGTACATGGTTCTGAGCTGATCTCCCTAGGAATGAGGAGAAGCCTCATCTACAATCATAGTACATGGCTATCCTATCTCCCTGGGAATGAGGAGAAGCCTCATCTACAATCATAGTACATGGCTCTGAGCTGATCTCCCTGGGAATGAGGAGAAGCCTCATCTACAATCATAGTACATGGCTCTGAGCTGATCTCCCTGGGAATGAGGAGAAGCCTCATCTACAATCATAGTACATGGCTCTGAGCTGATCTCCCTAGGAATGAGGAGAAGCCTCATCTACAATCATAGTACATGGCTCTAAGCTGATCTCCCTGGGAATGAGGAGAAGCCTCATCTACAATCATAGTACATGGTTCTGAGCTGATCTCCCTAGGAATGAGGAGAAGCCTCATCTACAATCATAGTACATGGCTATCCTATCTCCCTGGGAATGAGGAGAAGCCTCGTCTACAATCATAGTACATGGCTCTGAGCTGATCTCCCTGGGAATGAGGAGAAGCCTCATCTACAATCATAGTACATGGCTCTGAGCTGATCTCCCTGGGAATGAGGAGAAGCCTCATCTACAATCATAGTACATGGCTCTGAGCTGATCTCCCTAGGAATGAGGAGAAGCCTCATCTACAATCATAGTACATGGCTCTAAGCTGATCTCCCTGGGAATGAGGAGAAGCCTCATCTACAATCATAGTACATGGCTCTGAGCTGATCTCCCTGGGAATGAGGAGAAGCCTCATCTACAATCATAGTACATGGCTCTGAGCTGATCTCCCTGGGAATGAGGAGAAGCCTCATCTAAAATCATAGTACATGGCTCTGAGCTGATCTCCCTGGGAATGAGGAGAAGCCTCATCTACAATCATAGTACATGGCTCTAAGCTGATCTCCCTGGGAATGAGGAGAAGCCTCATCTACAATCATAGTACATGGTTCTGAGCTGATCTCCCTAGGAATGAGGAGAAGCCTCATCTACAATCATAGTACATGGCTATCCTATCTCCCTGGGAATGAGGAGAAGCCTCGTCTACAATCATAGTACATGGCTCTGAGCTGATCTCCCTAGGAATGAGGAGAAGCCTCATCTACAATCATAGTACATGGCTCTAAGCTGATCTCCCTGGGAATGAGGAGAAGCCTCATCTACAATCATAGTACATGGCTCTGAGCTGATCTCCCTGGGAATGAGGAGAAGCCTCATCTACAATCATAGTACATGGCTCTGAGCTGATCTCTCTGGGAATGAGGAGAAGCCTCATCTACAATCATAGTACATGGCTCTAAGCTGATCTCCCTGGGAATGAGGAGAAGCCTCATCTACAATCATAGTACATGGTTCTGAGCTGATCTCCCTAGGAATGAGGAGAAGCCTCATCCACAATCATAGTACATGGCTCTGAGCTGATCTCCCTAGGAATGAGGAGAAGCCTCATCTACAATCATAGTACATGGCTCTAAGCTGATCTCCCTAGGAATGAGGAGAAGCCTCATCTACAATCATAGTACATGGCTCTGAGCTGATCTCCCTGGGAATGAGGAGAAGCCTCATCTACAATCATAGTACATGGCTCTAAGCTGATCTCCCTGGGAATGAGGAGAAGCCTCATCTACAATCATAGTATATGGCTCTGAGCTGATCTCCCTGGGAATGAGGAGAAGCCTCATCTACAATCATAGTACATGGCTCTGAGCTGATCTCCCTGGGAATGAGGAGAAGCCTCATCTACAATCATAGTACATGGCTCTGAGCTGATCTCCCTGGGAATGAGGAGAAGCCTCATCTACAATCATAGTACATGGCTCTAAGCTGATCTCCCTGGGAATGAGGAGAAGCCTCATCTACAATCATAGTACATGGTTCTGAGCTGATCTCCCTAGGAATGAGGAGAAGCCTCATCTACAATCATAGTACATGGCTATCCTATCTCCCTAGGAATGAGGAGAAGCCTCATCTACAATCATAGTACATGGCTCTGAGCTGATCTCCCTAGGAATGAGGAGAAGCCTCATCTACAATCATAGTACATGGCTCTAAGCTGATCTCCCTGGGAATGAGGAGAAGCCTCATCTACAATCATAGTACATGGCTCTGAGCTGATCTCCCTGGGAATGAGGAGAAGCCTCATCTACAATCATAGTACATGGCTCTAAACTGATCTCCCTGGGAATGAGGAGAAGCCTCATCTACAATCATAGTACATGGCTCTGAGCTGATCTCCCTGGGAATGAGGAGAAGCCTCATCTGCAATCATAGTACATGGCTCTAAGCTGATCTCCCTGGGAATGAGGAGAAGCCTCATCTACAATCATAGTACATGGTTCTGAGCTGATCTCCCTAGGAATGAGGAGAAGCCTCATCTACAATCATAGTACATGGCTATCCTATCTCCCTGGGAATGAGGAGAAGCCTCATCTACAATCATAGTACATGGCTCTGAGCTGATCTCCCTGGGAATGAGAAGCCTCATCTACAATCATAGTACATGGCTCTGAGCTGATCTCCCTGGGAATGAGGAGAAGCCTCATCTACAATCATAGTACATGGCTCTGAGCTGATCTCCCTGGGAATGAGGAGAAGCCTCATCTACAATCATAGTACATGGCTCTAAGCTGATCTCCCTGGGAATGAGGAGAAGCCTCATCTACAATCATAGTACATGGTTCTGAGCTGATCTCCCTAGGAATGAGGAGAAGCCTCATCTACAATCATAGTACATGGCTATCCTATCTCCCTGGGAATGAGGAGAAGCCTCATCTACAATCATAGTACATGGCTCTGAGCTGATCTCCCTGGGAATGAGGAGAAGCCTCATCTACAATCATAGTACATGGCTCTGAGCTGATCTCCCTGGGAATGAGGAGAAGCCTCATCTACAATCATAGTACATGGCTCTGAGCTGATCTCCCTGGGAATGAGGAGAAGCCTCATCTACAATCATAGTACATGGCTCTGAGCTGATCTCCCTGGGAATGAGGAGAAGCCTCATCTACAATCATAGTACATGGCTCTAAGCTGATCTCCCTGGGAATGAGGAGAAGCCTCATCTACAATCATAGTACATGGTTCTGAGCTGATCTCCCTAGGAATGAGGAGAAGCCTCATCTACAATCATAGTACATGGCTATCCTATCTCCCTAGGAATGAGGAGAAGCCTCATCTACAATCATAGTACATGGCTCTGAGCTGATCTCCCTAGGAATGAGGAGAAGCCTCATCTACAATCATAGTACATGGCTCTAAGCTGATCTCCCTGGGAATGAGGAGAAGCCTCATCTACAATCATAGTACATGGTTCTGAGCTGATCTCCCTAGGAATGAGGAGAAGCCTCATCTACAATCATAGTACATGGCTATCCTATCTCCCTGGGAATGAGGAGAAGCCTCGTCTACAATCATAGTACATGGCTCTGAGCTGATCTCCCTAGGAATGAGGAGAAGCCTCATCTACAATCATAGTACATGGCTCTAAGCTGATCTCCCTGGGAATGAGGAGAAGCCTCATCTACAATCATAGTACATGGCTCTGAGCTGATCTCCCTGGGAATGAGGAGAAGCCTCATCTACAATCATAGTACATGGCTCTAAGCTGATCTCCCTGGGAATGAGGAGAAGCCTCATCTGCAATCATAGTACATGGCTCTAAGCTGATCTCCCTGGGAATGAGGAGAAGCCTCATCTACAATCATAGTACATGGTTCTGAGCTGATCTCCCTAGGAATGAGGAGAAGCCTCATCTACAATCATAGTACATGGCTATCCTATCTCCCTGGGAATGAGGAGAAGCCTCATCTACAATCATAGTACATGGCTCTGAGCTGATCTCCCTGGGAATGAGAAGCCTCATCTACAATCATAGTACATGGCTCTGAGCTGATCTCCCTGGGAATGAGGAGAAGCCTCATCTACAATCATAGTACATGGCTCTGAGCTGATCTCCCTGGGAATGAGGAGAAGCCTCATCTACAATCATAGTACATGGCTCTAAGCTGATCTCCCTGGGAATGAGGAGAAGCCTCATCTACAATCATAGTACATGGTTCTGAGCTGATCTCCCTAGGAATGAGGAGAAGCCTCATCTACAATCATAGTACATGGCTATCCTATCTCCCTGGGAATGAGGAGAAGCCTCATCTACAATCATAGTACATGGCTCTGAGCTGATCTCCCTGGGAATGAGGAGAAGCCTCATCTACAATCATAGTACATGGCTCTGAGCTGATCTCCCTGGGAATGAGGAGAAGCCTCATCTACAATCATAGTACATGGCTCTGAGCTGATCTCCCTGGGAATGAGGAGAAGCCTCATCTACAATCATAGTACATGGCTCTGAGCTGATCTCCCTGGGAATGAGGAGAAGCCTCATCTACAATCATAGTACATGGCTCTAAGCTGATCTCCCTGGGAATGAGGAGAAGCCTCATCTACAATCATAGTACATGGTTCTGAGCTGATCTCCCTAGGAATGAGGAGAAGCCTCATCTACAATCATAGTACATGGCTATCCTATCTCCCTAGGAATGAGGAGAAGCCTCATCTACAATCATAGTACATGGCTCTGAGCTGATCTCCCTAGGAATGAGGAGAAGCCTCATCTACAATCATAGTACATGGCTCTAAGCTGATCTCCCTGGGAATGAGGAGAAGCCTCATCTACAATCATAGTACATGGTTCTGAGCTGATCTCCCTAGGAATGAGGAGAAGCCTCATCTACAATCATAGTACATGGCTATCCTATCTCCCTGGGAATGAGGAGAAGCCTCGTCTACAATCATAGTACATGGCTCTGAGCTGATCTCCCTAGGAATGAGGAGAAGCCTCATCTACAATCATAGTACATGGCTCTAAGCTGATCTCCCTGGGAATGAGGAGAAGCCTCATCTACAATCATAGTACATGGCTCTGAGCTGATCTCCCTGGGAATGAGGAGAAGCCTCATCTACAATCATAGTACATGGCTCTAAGCTGATCTCCCTGGGAATGAGGAGAAGCCTCATCTACAATCATAGTACATGGTTCTGAGCTGATCTCCCTAGGAATGAGGAGAAGCCTCATCTACAATCATAGTACATGGCTATCCTATCTCCCTGGGAATGAGGAGAAGCCTCATCTACAATCATAGTACATGGCTCTGAGCTGATCTCCCTGGGAATGAGGAGAAGCCTCATCTACAATCATAGTACATGGCTCTGAGCTGATCTCCCTGGGAATGAGGAGAAGCCTCATCTACAATCATAGTACATGGCTCTGAGCTGATCTCCCTAGGAATGAGGAGAAGCCTCATCTACAATCATAGTACATGGCTCTAAGCTGATCTCCCTGGGAATGAGGAGAAGCCTCATCTACAATCATAGTACATGGTTCTGAGCTGATCTCCCTAGGAATGAGGAGAAGCCTCATCTACAATCATAGTACATGGCTATCCTATCTCCCTGGGAATGAGGAGAAGCCTCGTCTACAATCATAGTACATGGCTCTGAGCTGATCTCCCTGGGAATGAGGAGAAGCCTCATCTACAATCATAGTACATGGCTCTGAGCTGATCTCCCTGGGAATGAGGAGAAGCCTCATCTACAATCATAGTACATGGCTCTGAGCTGATCTCCCTAGGAATGAGGAGAAGCCTCATCTACAATCATAGTACATGGCTCTAAGCTGATCTCCCTGGGAATGAGGAGAAGCCTCATCTACAATCATAGTACATGGCTCTGAGCTGATCTCCCTGGGAATGAGGAGAAGCCTCATCTACAATCATAGTACATGGCTCTGAGCTGATCTCCCTGGGAATGAGGAGAAGCCTCATCTACAATCATAGTACATGGCTCTAAGCTGATCTCCCTGGGAATGAGGAGAAGCCTCATCTACAATCATAGTACATGGTTCTGAGCTGATCTCCCTAGGAATGAGGAGAAGCCTCATCTACAATCATAGTACATGGCTCTGAGCTGATCTCCCTGGGAATGAGGAGAAGCCTCATCTACAATCATAGTACATGGTTCTGAGCTGATCTCCCTAGGAATGAGGAGAAGCCTCATCTACAATCATAGTACATGGCTATCCTATCTCCCTGGGAATGAGGAGAAGCCTCGTCTACAATCATAGTACATGGCTCTGAGCTGATCTCCCTAGGAATGAGGAGAAGCCTCATCTACAATCATAGTACATGGCTCTAAGCTGATCTCCCTGGGAATGAGGAGAAGCCTCATCTACAATCATAGTACATGGCTCTGAGCTGATCTCCCTGGGAATGAGGAGAAGCCTCATCTACAATCATAGTACATGGCTCTGAGCTGATCTCTCTGGGAATGAGGAGAAGCCTCATCTACAATCATAGTACATGGCTCTAAGCTGATCTCCCTGGGAATGAGGAGAAGCCTCATCTACAATCATAGTACATGGTTCTGAGCTGATCTCCCTAGGAATGAGGAGAAGCCTCATCCACAATCATAGTACATGGCTCTGAGCTGATCTCCCTAGGAATGAGGAGAAGCCTCATCTACAATCATAGTACATGGCTCTGAGCTGATCTCCCTAGGAATGAGGAGAAGCCTCATCTACAATCATAGTACATGGCTCTAAGCTGATCTCCCTGGGAATGAGGAGAAGCCTCATCTACAATCATAGTACATGGCTCTGAGCTGATCTCCCTGGGAATGAGGAGAAGCCTCATCTACAATCATAGTACATGGCTCTAAGCTGATCTCCCTGGGAATGAGGAGAAGCCTCATCTACAATCATAGTATATGGCTCTGAGCTGATCTCCCTGGGAATGAGGAGAAGCCTCATCTACAATCATAGTACATGGCTCTGAGCTGATCTCCCTGGGAATGAGGAGAAGCCTCATCTACAATCATAGTACATGGCTCTGAGCTGATCTCCCTGGGAATGAGGAGAAGCCTCATCTACAATCATAGTACATGGCTCTAAGCTGATCTCCCTGGGAATGAGGAGAAGCCTCATCTACAATCATAGTACATGGTTCTGAGCTGATCTCCCTAGGAATGAGGAGAAGCCTCATCTACAATCATAGTACATGGCTATCCTATCTCCCTAGGAATGAGGAGAAGCCTCATCTACAATCATAGTACATGGCTCTGAGCTGATCTCCCTAGGAATGAGGAGAAGCCTCATCTACAATCATAGTACATGGCTCTAAGCTGATCTCCCTGGGAATGAGGAGAAGCCTCATCTACAATCATAGTACATGGCTCTGAGCTGATCTCCCTGGGAATGAGGAGAAGCCTCATCTACAATCATAGTACATGGCTCTGAGCTGATCTCCCTGGGAATGAGGAGAAGCCTCATCTACAATCATAGTACATGGCTCTGAGCTGATCTCCCTGGGAATGAGGAGAAGCCTCATCTACAATCATAGTACATGGCTCTAAGCTGATCTCCCTGGGAATGAGGAGAAGCCTCATCTACAATCATAGTACATGGTTCTGAGCTGATCGCCCTAGGAATGAGGAGAAGCCTCATCTACAATCATAGTACATGGCTATCCTATCTCCCTGGGAATGAGGAGAAGCCTCATCTACAATCATAGTACATGGCTCTGAGCTGATCTCCCTGGGAATGAGAAGCCTCATCTACAATCATAGTACATGGCTCTGAGCTGATCTCCCTGGGAATGAGGAGAAGCCTCATCTACAATCATAGTACATGGCTCTGAGCTGATCTCCCTGGGAATGAGGAGAAGCCTCATCTACAATCATAGTACATGGCTCTAAGCTGATCTCCCTGGGAATGAGGAGAAGCCTCATCTACAATCATAGTACATGGTTCTGAGCTGATCTCCCTAGGAATGAGGAGAAGCCTCATCTACAATCATAGTACATGGCTATCCTATCTCCCTGGGAATGAGGAGAAGCCTCATCTACAATCATAGTACATGGCTCTGAGCTGATCTCCCTGGGAATGAGGAGAAGCCTCATCTACAATCATAGTACATGGCTCTGAGCTGATCTCCCTGGGAATGAGGAGAAGCCTCATCTACAATCATAGTACATGGCTCTGAGCTGATCTCCCTGGGAATGAGGAGAAGCCTCATCTACAATCATAGTACATGGCTCTGAGCTGATCTCCCTGGGAATGAGGAGAAGCCTCATCTACAATCATAGTACATGGCTCTAAGCTGATCTCCCTGGGAATGAGGAGAAGCCTCATCTACAATCATAGTACATGGTTCTGAGCTGATCTCCCTAGGAATGAGGAGAAGCCTCATCTACAATCATAGTACATGGCTATCCTATCTCCCTAGGAATGAGGAGAAGCCTCATCTACAATCATAGTACATGGCTCTGAGCTGATCTCCCTAGGAATGAGGAGAAGCCTCATCTACAATCATAGTACATGGCTCTAAGCTGATCTCCCTGGGAATGAGGAGAAGCCTCATCTACAATCATAGTACATGGCTCTGAGCTGATCTCCCTGGGAATGAGGAGAAGCCTCATCTACAATCATAGTACATGGCTCTGAGCTGATCTCCCTGGGAATGAGGAGAAGCCTCATCTACAATCATAGTACATGGCTCTGAGCTGATCTCTCTGGGAATGAGGAGAAGCCTCATCTACAATCATAGTACATGGCTCTAAGCTGATCTCCCTGGGAATGAGGAGAAGCCTCATCTACAATCATAGTACATGGTTCTGAGCTGATCTCCCTAGGAATGAGGAGAAGCCTCATCCACAATCATAGTACATGGCTCTGAGCTGATCTCCCTAGGAATGAGGAGAAGCCTCATCTACAATCATAGTACATGGCTCTGAGCTGATCTCCCTAGGAATGAGGAGAAGCCTCATCTACAATCATAGTACATGGCTCTAAGCTGATCTCCCTGGGAATGAGGAGAAGCCTCATCTACAATCATAGTACATGGCTCTGAGCTGATCTCCCTGGGAATGAGGAGAAGCCTCATCTACAATCATAGTACATGGCTCTAAGCTGATCTCCCTGGGAATGAGGAGAAGCCTCATCTACAATCATAGTATATGGCTCTGAGCTGATCTCCCTGGGAATGAGGAGAAGCCTCATCTACAATCATAGTACATGGCTCTGAGCTGATCTCCCTGGGAATGAGGAGAAGCCTCATCTACAATCATAGTACATGGCTCTGAGCTGATCTCCCTGGGAATGAGGAGAAGCCTCATCTACAATCATAGTACATGGCTCTAAGCTGATCTCCCTGGGAATGAGGAGAAGCCTCATCTACAATCATAGTACATGGTTCTGAGCTGATCTCCCTAGGAATGAGGAGAAGCCTCATCTACAATCATAGTACATGGCTATCCTATCTCCCTAGGAATGAGCAGAAGCCTCATCTACAATCATAGTACATGGCTCTGAGCTGATCTCCCTAGGAATGAGGAGAAGCCTCATCTACAATCATAGTACATGGCTCTAAGCTGATCTCCCTGGGAATGAGGAGAAGCCTCATCTACAATCATAGTACATGGCTCTGAGCTGATCTCCCTGGGAATGAGGAGAAGCCTCATCTACAATCATAGTACATGGCTCTGAGCTGATCTCCCTGGGAATGAGGAGAAGCCTCATCTACAATCATAGTACATGGCTCTGAGCTGATCTCCCTGGGAATGAGGAGAAGCCTCATCTACAATCATAGTACATGGCTCTAAGCTGATCTCCCTTGGAATGAGGAGAAGCCTCATCTACAATCATAGTACATGGTTCTGAGCTGATCTCCCTAGGAATGAGGAGAAGCCTCATCTACAATCATAGTACATGGCTATCCTATCTCCCTGGGAATGAGGAGAAGCCTCATCTACAATCATAGTACATGGCTCTGAGCTGATCTCCCTGGGAATGAGAAGCCTCATCTACAATCATAGTACATGGCTCTGAGCTGATCTCCCTGGGAATGAGGAGAAGCCTCATCTACAATCATAGTACATGGCTCTGAGCTGATCTCCCTGGGAATGAGGAGAAGCCTCATCTACAATCATAGTACATGGCTCTAAGCTGATCTCCCTGGGAATGAGGAGAAGCCTCATCTACAATCATAGTACATGGTTCTGAGCTGATCTCCCTAGGAATGAGGAGAAGCCTCATCTACAATCATAGTACATGGCTATCCTATCTCCCTGGGAATGAGGAGAAGCCTCATCTACAATCATAGTACATGGCTCTGAGCTGATCTCCCTGGGAATGAGGAGAAGCCTCATCTACAATCATAGTACATGGCTCTGAGCTGATCTCCCTGGGAATGAGGAGAAGCCTCATCTACAATCATAGTACATGGCTCTGAGCTGATCTCCCTGGGAATGAGGAGAAGCCTCATCTACAATCATAGTACATGGCTCTGAGCTGATCTCCCTGGGAATGAGGAGAAGCCTCATCTACAATCATAGTACATGGCTCTAAGCTGATCTCCCTGGGAATGAGGAGAAGCCTCATCTACAATCATAGTACATGGTTCTGAGCTGATCTCCCTAGGAATGAGGAGAAGCCTCATCTACAATCATAGTACATGGCTATCCTATCTCCCTAGGAATGAGGAGAAGCCTCATCTACAATCATAGTACATGGCTCTGAGCTGATCTCCCTAGGAATGAGGAGAAGCCTCATCTACAATCATAGTACATGGCTCTAAGCTGATCTCCCTGGGAATGAGGAGAAGCCTCATCTACAATCATAGTACATGGCTCTGAGCTGATCTCCCTGGGAATGAGGAGAAGCCTCATCTACAATCATAGTACATGGCTCTGAGCTGATCTCCCTGGGAATGAGGAGAAGCCTCATCTACAATCATAGTACATGGCTCTGAGCTGATCTCCCTGGGAATGAGGAGAAGCCTCATCTACAATCATAGTACATGGCTCTAAGCTGATCTCCCTGGGAATGAGGAGAAGCCTCATCTACAATCATAGTACATGGTTCTGAGCTGATCTCCCTAGGAATGAGGAGAAGCCTCATCTACAATCATAGTACATGGCTATCCTATCTCCCTGGGAATGAGGAGAAGCCTCATCTACAATCATAGTACATGGCTCTGAGCTGATCTCCCTGGGAATGAGAAGCCTCATCTACAATCATAGTACATGGCTCTGAGCTGATCTCCCTGGGAATGAGGAGAAGCCTCATCTACAATCATAGTACATGGCTCTAAGCTGATCTCCCTGGGAATGAGGAGAAGCCTCATCTACAATCATAGTACATGGTTCTGAGCTGATCTCCCTAGGAATGAGGAGAAGCCTCATCTACAATCATAGTACATGGCTATCCTATCTCCCTGGGAATGAGGAGAAGCCTCATCTACAATCATAGTACATGGCTCTGAGCTGATCTCCCTGGGAATGAGGAGAAGCCTCATCTACAATCATAGTACATGGCTCTGAGCTGATCTCCCTGGGAATGAGGAGAAGCCTCATCTACAATCATAGTACATGGCTCTGAGCTGATCTCCCTGGGAATGAGGAGAAGCCTCATCTACAATCATAGTACATGGCTCTGAGCTGATCTCCCTGGGAATGAGGAGAAGCCTCATCTACAATCATAGTACATGGCTCTAAGCTGATCTCCCTGGGAATGAGGAGAAGCCTCATCTACAATCATAGTACATGGTTCTGAGCTGATCTCCCTAGGAATGAGGAGAAGCCTCATCTACAATCATAGTACATGGCTATCCTATCTCCCTGGGAATGAGGAGAAGCCTCATCTACAATCATAGTACATGGCTCTGAGCTGATCTCCCTGGGAATGAGGAGAAGCCTCATCTACAATCATAGTACATGGCTCTAAGCTGATCTCCCTGGGAATGAGGAGAAGCCTCATCTACAATCATAGTACATGGCTATCCTATCTCCCTAGGAATGAGGAGAAGCCTCATCTACAATCATAGTACATGGCTCTGAGCTGATCTCCCTGGGAATGAGGAGAAGCCTCATCTACAATCATAGTACATGGTTCTGAGCTGATCTCCCTAGGAATGAGGAGAAGCCTCATCTACAATCATAGTACATGGCTATCCTATCTCCCTAGGAATGAGGAGAAGCCTCATCTACAATCATAGTACATGGCTCTGAGCTGATCTCCCTAGGAATGAGGAGAAGCCTCATCTACAATCATAGTACATGGCTCTAAGCTGATCTCCCTGGGAATGAGGAGAAGCCTCATCTACAATCATAGTACATGGCTCTGAGCTGATCTCCCTGGGAATGAGGAGAAGCCTCATCTACAATCATAGTACATGGCTCTGAGCTGATCTCCCTGGGAATGAGGAGAAGCCTCATCTACAATCATAGTACATGGCTCTGAGCTGATCTCCCTGGGAATGAGGAGAAGCCTCATCTACAATCATAGTACATGACTCTAAGCTGATCTCCCTGGGAATGAGGAGAAGCCTCATCTACAATCATAGTACATGGTTCTGAGCTGATCTCCCTAGGAATGAGGAGAAGCCTCATCTACAATCATAGTACATGGCTATCCTATCTCCCTGGGAATGAGGAGAAGCCTCATCTACAATCATAGTACATGGCTCTGAGCTGATCTCCCTGGGAATGAGAAGCCTCATCTACAATCATAGTACATGTCTCTGAGCTGATCTCCCTGGGAATGAGGAGAAGCCTCATCTACAATCATAGTACATGGCTCTGAGCTGATCTCCCTGGGAATGAGGAGAAGCCTCATCTACAATCATAGTACATGGCTCTAAGCTGATCTCCCTGGGAATGAGGAGAAGCCTCATCTACAATCATAGTACATGGTTCTGAGCTGATCTCCCTAGGAATGAGGAGAAGCCTCATCTACAATCATAGTACATGGCTATCCTATCTCCCTGGGAATGAGGAGAAGCCTCATCTACAATCATAGTACATGGCTCTGAGCTGATCTCCCTGGGAATGAGGAGAAGCCTCATCTACAATCATAGTACATGGCTCAGAGCTGATCTCCCTGGGAATGAGGAGAAGCCTCATCTACAATCATAGTACATGGCTCTGAGCTGATCTCCCTGGGAATGAGGAGAAGCCTCATCTACAATCATAGTACATGGCTCTGAGCTGATCTCCCTGGGAATGAGGAGAAGCCTCATCTACAATCATAGTACATGGCTCTAAGCTGATCTCCCTGGGAATGAGGAGAAGCCTCATCTACAATCATAGTACATGGTTCTGAGCTGATCTCCCTAGGAATGAGGAGAAGCCTCATCTACAATCATAGTACATGGCTATCCTATCTCCCTGGGAATGAGGAGAAGCCTCATCTACAATCATAGTACATGGCTCTGAGCTGATCTCCCTGGGAATGAGGAGAAGCCTCATCTACAATCATAGTACATGGCTCTGAGCTGATCTCCCTGGGAATGAGGAGAAGCCTCATCTACAATCATAGTACATGGCTATCCTATCTCCCTGGGAATGAGGAGAAGCCTCGTCTACAATCATAGTACATGGCTCTGAGCTGATCTCCCTGGGAATGAGGAGAAGCCTCATCTACAATCATAGTACATGGCTCTGAGCTGATCTCCCTGGGAATGAGGAGAAGCCTCATCTACAATCATAGTACATGGCTCTGAGCTGATCTCCCTAGGGATGAGGAGAAGCCTCATCTACAATCATAGTACATGGCTCTAAGCTGATCTCCCTGGGAATGAGGAGAAGCCTCATCTACAATCATAGTACATGGCTCTGAGCTGATCTCCCTGGGAATGAGGAGAAGCCTCATCTACAATCATAGTACATGGCTCTGAGCTGATCTCCCTGGGAATGAGGAGAAGCCTCATCTACAATCATAGTACATGGTTCTGAGCTGATCTCCCTAGGAATGAGGAGAAGCCTCATCTACAATCATAGTACATGGCTATCCTATCTCCCTGGGAATGAGGAGAAGCCTCATCTACAATCATAGTACATGGCTCTGAGCTGATCTCCCTGGGAATGAGAAGCCTCATCTACAATCATAGTACATGTCTCTGAGCTGATCTCCCTGGGAATGAGGAGAAGCCTCATCTACAATCATAGTACATGGCTCTGAGCTGATCTCCCTGGGAATGAGGAGAAGCCTCATCTACAATCATAGTACATGGCTCTAAGCTGATCTCCCTGGGAATGAGGAGAAGCCTCATCTACAATCATAGTACATGGTTCTGAGCTGATCTCCCTAGGAATGAGGAGAAGCCTCATCTACAATCATAGTACATGGCTATCTTATCTCCCTGGGAATGAGGAGAAGCCTCATCTACAATCATAGTACATGGCTCTGAGCTGATCTCCCTGGGAATGAGGAGAAGCCTCATCTACAATCATAGTACATGGCTCTGAGCTGATCTCCCTGGGAATGAGGAGAAGCCTCATCTACAATCATAGTACATGGCTCTGAGCTGATCTCCCTGGGAATGAGGAGAAGCCTCATCTACAATCATAGTACATGGCTCTAAGCTGATCTCCCTGGGAATGAGGAGAAGCCTCATCTACAATCATAGTACATGGTTCTGAGCTGATCTCCCTAGGAATGAGGAGAAGCCTCATCTACAATCATAGTACATGGCTATCCTATCTCCCTGGGAATGAGGAGAAGCCTCATCTACAATCATAGTACATGGCTCTGAGCTGATCTCCCTGGGAATGAGGAGAAGCCTCATCTACAATCATAGTACATGGCTCTGAGCTGATCTCCCTGGGAATGAGGAGAAGCCTCATCTACAATCATAGTACATGGCTATCCTATCTCCCTGGGAATGAGGAGAAGCCTTGTCTACAATCATAGTACATGGCTCTGAGCTGATCTCCCTGGGAATGAGGAGAAGCCTCATCTACAATCATAGTACATGGCTCTGAGCTGATCTCCCTGGGAATGAGGAGAAGCCTCATCTACAATCATAGTACATGGCTCTGAGCTGATCTCCCTGGGAATGAGGAGAAGCCTCATCTACAATCATAGTACATGGCTCTAAGCTGATCTCCCTGGGAATGAGGAGAAGCCTCATCTACAATCATAGTACATGGCTCTGAGCTGATCTCCCTGGGAATGAGGAGAAGCCTCATCTACAATCATAGTACATGGCTCTGAGCTGATCTCCCTAGGAATGAGGAGAAGCCTCATCTACAATCATAGTACATGGCTCTAAGCTGATCTCCCTGGGAATGAGGAGAAGCCTCATCTACAATCATAGTACATGGCTCTGAGCTGATCTCCCTGGGAATGAGAAGCCTCATCTACAATCATAGTACATGTCTCTGAGCTGATCTCCCTGGGAATGAGGAGAAGCCTCATCTACAATCATAGTACATGGCTCTGAGCTGATCTCCCTGGGAATGAGGAGAAGCCTCATCTACAATCATAGTACATGGCTCTAAGCTGATCTCCCTGGGAATGAGGAGAAGCCTCATCTACAATCATAGTACATGGTTCTGAGCTGATCTCCCTAGGAATGAGGAGAAGCCTCATCTACAATCATAGTACATGGCTATCTTATCTCCCTGGGAATGAGGAGAAGCCTCATCTACAATCATAGTACATGGCTCTGAGCTGATCTCCCTGGGAATGAGGAGAAGCCTCATCTACAATCATAGTACATGGCTCTGAGCTGATCTCCCTGGGAATGAGGAGAAGCCTCATCTACAATCATAGTACATGGCTCTGAGCTGATCTCCCTGGGAATGAGGAGAAGCCTCATCTACAATCATAGTACATGGCTCTAAGCTGATCTCCCTGGGAATGAGGAGAAGCCTCATCTACAATCATAGTACATGGTTCTGAGCTGATCTCCCTAGGAATGAGGAGAAGCCTCATCTACAATCATAGTACATGGCTATCCTATCTCCCTGGGAATGAGGAGAAGCCTCATCTACAATCATAGTACATGGCTCTGAGCTGATCTCCCTGGGAATGAGGAGAAGCCTCATCTACAATCATAGTACATGGCTCTGAGCTGATCTCCCTGGGAATGAGGAGAAGCCTCATCTACAATCATAGTACATGGCTATCCTATCTCCCTGGGAATGAGGAGAAGCCTTGTCTACAATCATAGTACATGGCTCTGAGCTGATCTCCCTGGGAATGAGGAGAAGCCTCATCTACAATCATAGTACATGGCTCTGAGCTGATCTCCCTGGGAATGAGGAGAAGCCTCATCTACAATCATAGTACATGGCTCTGAGCTGATCTCCCTGGGAATGAGGAGAAGCCTCATCTACAATCATAGTACATGGCTCTAAGCTGATCTCCCTGGGAATGAGGAGAAGCCTCATCTACAATCATAGTACATGGTTCTGAGCTGATCTCCCTAGGAATGAGGAGAAGCCTCATCTACAATCATAGTACATGGCTATCCTATCTCCCTGGGAATGAGGAGAAGCCTCGTCTACAATCATAGTACATGGCTCTGAGCTGATCTCCCTAGGAATGAGGAGAAGCCTCATCTACAATCATAGTACATGGCTCTAAGCTGATCTCCCTGGGAATGAGGAGAAGCCTCATCTACAATCATAGTACATGGCTCTGAGCTGATCTCCCTGGGAATGAGGAGAAGCCTCATCTACAATCATAGTACATGGCTCTGAGCTGATCTCTCTGGGAATGAGGAGAAGCCTCATCTACAATCATAGTACATGGCTCTAAGCTGATCTCCCTGGGAATGAGGAGAAGCCTCATCTACAATCATAGTACATGGTTCTGAGCTGATCTCCCTAGGAATGAGGAGAAGCCTCATCCACAATCATAGTACATGGCTCTGAGCTGATCTCCCTAGGAATGAGGAGAAGCCTCATCTACAATCATAGTACATGGCTCTGAGCTGATCTCCCTAGGAATGAGGAGAAGCCTCATCTACAATCATAGTACATGGCTATCCTATCTCCCTGGGAATGAGGAGAAGCCTCATCTACAATCATAGTACATGGCTCTGAGCTGATCTCCCTGGGAATGAGGAGAAGCCTCATCTACAATCATAGTACATGGCTCTGAGCTGATCTCTCTGGGAATGAGGAGAAGCCTCATCTACAATCATAGTACATGGCTCTAAGCTGATCTCCCTGGGAATGAGGAGAAGCCTCATCTACAATCATAGTACATGGCTCTGAGCTGATCTCCCTGGGAATGAGGAGAAGCCTCATCTACAATCATAGTACATGGCTCTAAGCTGATCTCCCTGGGAATGAGGAGAAGCCTCATCTACAATCATAGTACATGGTTCTGAGCTGATCTCCCTAGGAATGAGGAGAAGCCTCATCTACAATCATAGTACATGGCTATCCTATCTCCCTGGGAATGAGGAGAAGCCTCATCTACAATCATAGTACATGGCTCTGAGCTGATCTCCCTGGGAATGAGGAGAAGCCTCATCTACAATCATAGTACATGGCTCTGAGCTGATCTCCCTGGGAATGAGGAGAAGCCTCATCTACAATCATAGTACATGGCTCTGAGCTGATCTCCCTGGGAATGAGGAGAAGCCTCATCTACAATCATAGTACATGGCTCTAAGCTGATCTCCCTGGGAATGAGGAGAAGCCTCATCTACAATCATAGTACATGGTTCTGAGCTGATCTCCCTAGGAATGAGGAGAAGCCTCATCTACAATCATAGTACATGGCTATCCTATCTCCCTAGGAATGAGGAGAAGCCTCATCTACAATCATAGTACATGGCTCTGAGCTGATCTCCCTAGGAATGAGGAGAAGCCTCATCTACAATCATAGTACATGGCTCTAAGCTGATCTCCCTGGGAATGAGGAGAAGCCTCATCTACAATCATAGTACATGGCTCTGAGCTGATCTCCCTGGGAATGAGGAGAAGCCTCATCTACAATCATAGTACATGGCTCTGAGCTGATCTCCCTGGGAATGAGGAGAAGCCTCATCTACAATCATAGTACATGGCTCTGAGCTGATCTCCCTGGGAATGAGGAGAAGCCTCATCTACAATCATAGTACATGGCTGTAAGCTGATCTCCCTGGGAATGAGGAGAAGCCTCATCTACAATCATAGTACATGGTTCTGAGCTGATCTCCCTAGGAATGAGGAGAAGCCTCATCTACAATCATAGTACATGGCTATCCTATCTCCCTGGGAATGAGGAGAAGCCTCATCTACAATCATAGTACATGGCTCTGAGCTGATCTCCCTGGGAATGAGAAGCCTCATCTACAATCATAGTACATGTCTCTGAGCTGATCTCCCTGGGAATGAGGAGAAGCCTCATCTACAATCATAGTACATGGCTCTGAGCTGATCTCCCTGGGAATGAGGAGAAGCCTCATCTACAATCATAGTACATGGCTCTAAGCTGATCTCCCTGGGAATGAGGAGAAGCCTCATCTACAATCATAGTACATGGTTCTGAGCTGATCTCCCTAGGAATGAGGAGAAGCCTCATCTACAATCATAGTACATGGCTATCCTATCTCCCTGGGAATGAGGAGAAGCCTCATCTACAATCATAGTACATGGCTCTGAGCTGATCTCCCTGGGAATGAGGAGAAGCCTCATCTACAATCATAGTACATGGCTCTGAGCTGATCTCCCTGGGAATGAGGAGAAGCCTCATCTACAATCATAGTACATGGCTCTGAGCTGATCTCCCTGGGAATGAGGAGAAGCCTCATCTACAATCATAGTACATGGCTCTGAGCTGATCTCCCTGGGAATGAGGAGAAGCCTCATCTACAATCATAGTACATGGCTCTAAGCTGATCTCCCTGGGAATGAGGAGAAGCCTCATCTACAATCATAGTACATGGTTCTGAGCTGATCTCCCTAGGAATGAGGAGAAGCCTCATCTACAATCATAGTACATGGCTATCCTATCTCCCTGGGAATGAGGAGAAGCCTCATCTACAATCATAGTACATGGCTCTGAGCTGATCTCCCTGGGAATGAGGAGAAGCCTCATCTACAATCATAGTACATGGCTCTAAGCTGATCTCCCTGGGAATGAAGAGAAGCCTCATCTACAATCATAGTACATGGCTATCCTATCTCCCTAGGAATGAGGAGAAGCCTCATCTACAATCATAGTACATGGCTCTGAGCTGATCTCCCTGGGAAT
This sequence comes from Rana muscosa, assembly GCA_029206835.1. NCBI lineage: Eukaryota > Metazoa > Chordata > Amphibia > Anura > Ranidae > Rana > Rana muscosa. Next base: position 678,645,715 of record CM055117.1, on the reverse strand, counting down.
GAGGAGAAGCCTCATCTACAATCATAGTACATGGTTCTGAGCTGATCTCCCTAGGAATGAGGAGAAGCCTCATCTACAATCATAGTACATGGCTATCCTATCTCCCTAGGAATGAGGAGAAGCCTCATCTACAATCATAGTACATGGCTCTGAGCTGATCTCCCTAGGAATGAGGAGAAGCCTCATCTACAATCATAGTACATGGCTCTAAGCTGATCTCCCTGGGAATAAGGAGAAGCCTCATCTACAATCATAGTACATGGCTCTGAGCTGATCTCCCTGGGAATGAGGAGAAGCCTCATCTACAATCATAGTACATGGCTCTGAGCTGATCTCCCTGGGAATGAGGAGAAGCCTCATCTACAATCATAGTACATGGCTCTGAGCTGATCTCCCTGGGAATGAGGAGAAGCCTCATCTACAATCATAGTACATGGCTCTAAGCTGATCTCCCTGGGAATGAGGAGAAGCCTCATCTACAATCATAGTACATGGTTCTGAGCTGATCTCCCTAGGAATGAGGAGAAGCCTCATCTACAATCATAGTACATGGCTATCCTATCTCCCTGGGAATGAGGAGAAGCCTCATCTACAATCATAGTACATGGCTCTGAGCTGATCTCCCTGGGAATGAGAAGCCTCATCTACAATCATAGTACATGTCTCTGAGCTGATCTCCCTGGGAATGAGGAGAAGCCTCATCTACAATCATAGTACATGGCTCTGAGCTGATCTCCCTGGGAATGAGGAGAAGCCTCATCTACAATCATAGTACATGGCTCTAAGCTGATCTCCCTGGGAATGAGGAGAAGCCTCATCTACAATCATAGTACATGGCTCTGAGCTGATCTCCCTGGGAATGAGGAGAAGCCTCATCTACAATCATAGTACATGGTTCTGAGCTGATCTCCCTAGGAATGAGGAGAAGCCTCATCTACAATCATAGTACATGGCTATCCTATCTCCCTGGGAATGAGGAGAAGCCTCATCTACAATCATAGTACATGGCTCTGAGCTGATCTCCCTGGGAATGAGGAGAAGCCTCATCTACAATCATAGTACATGGCTCTGAGCTGATCTCCCTGGGAATGAGGAGAAGCCTCATCTACAATCATAGTACATGGCTCTGAGCTGATCTCCCTGGGAATGAGGAGAAGCCTCATCTACAATCATAGTACATGGCTCTGAGCTGATCTCCCTGGGAATGAGGAGAAGCCTCATCTACAATCATAGTACATGGCTCTAAGCTGATCTCCCTGGGAATGAGGAGAAGCCTCATCTACAATCATAGTACATGGTTCTGAGCTGATCTCCCTAGGAATGAGGAGAAGCCTCATCTACAATCATAGTACATGGCTATCCTATCTCCCTGGGAATGAGGAGAAGCCTCATCTACAATCATAGTACATGGTTCTGAGCTGATCTCCCTAGGAATGAGGAGAAGCCTCATCTACAATCATAGTACATGGCTATCCTATCTCCCTAGGAATGAGGAGAAGCCTCATCTACAATCATAGTACATGGCTCTGAGCTGATCTCCCTAGGAATGAGGAGAAGCCTCATCTACAATCATAGTACATGGCTCTAAGCTGATCTCCCTGGGAATGAGGAGAAGCCTCATCTACAATCATAGTACATGGCTCTGAGCTGATCTCCCTGGGAATGAGGAGAAGCCTCATCTACAATCATAATACATGGCTCTGAGCTGATCTCCCTGGGAATGAGGAGAAGCCTCATCTACAATCATAGTACATGGCTCTGAGCTGATCTCCCTGGGAATGAGGAGAAGCCTCATCTACAATCATAGTACATGGCTCTAAGCTGATCTCCCTGGGAATGAGGAGAAGCCTCATCTACAATCATAGTACATGGTTCTGAGCTGATCTCCCTAGGAATGAGGAGAAGCCTCATCTACAATCATAGTACATGGCTATCCTATCTCCCTGGGAATGAGGAGAAGCCTCATCTACAATCATAGTACATGGCTCTGAGCTGATCTCCCTGGGAATGAGAAGCCTCATCTACAATCATAGTACATGTCTCTGAGCTGATCTCCCTGGGAATGAGGAGAAGCCTCATCTACAATCATAGTACATGGCTCTGAGCTGATCTCCCTGGGAATGAGGAGAAGCCTCATCTACAATCATAGTACATGGCTCTAAGCTGATCTCCCTGGGAATGAGGAGAAGCCTCATCTACAATCATAGTACATGGTTCTGAGCTGATCTCCCTAGGAATGAGGAGAGGCCTCATCTACAATCATAGTACATGGCTATCCTATCTCCCTGGGAATGAGGAGAAGCCTCATCTACAATCATAGTACATGGCTCTGAGCTGATCTCCCTGGGAATGAGGAGAAGCCTCATCTACAATCATAGTACATGGCTCTGAGCTGATCTCCCTGGGAATGAGGAGAAGCCTCATCTACAATCATAGTACATGGCTCTGAGCTGATCTCCCTGGGAATGAGGAGAAGCCTCATCTACAATCATAGTACATGGCTCTGAGCTGATCTCCCTGGGAATGAGGAGAAGCCTCATCTACAATCATAGTACATGGCTCTAAGCTGATCTCCCTGGGAATGAGGAGAAGCCTCATCTACAATCATAGTACATGGTTCTGAGCTGATCTCCCTAGGAATGAGGAGAAGCCTCATCTACAATCATAGTACATGGCTATCCTATCTCCCTGGGAATGAGGAGAAGCCTCATCTACAATCATAGTACATGGCTCTGAGCTGATCTCCCTGGGAATGAGGAGAAGCCTCATCTACAATAATAGTACATGGCTCTAAGCTGATCTCCCTGGGAATGAGGAGAAGCCTCATCTACAATCATAGTACATGGCTATCCTATCTCCCTAGGAATGAGGAGAAGCCTCATCTACAATCATAGTACATGACTCTGAGCTGATCTCCCTGGGAATGAGGAGAAGCCTCATCTACAATCATAGTACATGGTTCTGAGCTGATCTCCCTAGGAATGAGGAGAAGCCTCATCTACAATCATAGTACATGGCTATCCTATCTCCCTAGGAATGAGGAGAAGCCTCATCTACAATCATAGTACATGGCTCTGAGCTGATCTCCCTAGGAATGAGGAGAAGCCTCATCTACAATCATAGTACATGGCTCTAAGCTGATCTCCCTGGGAATGAGGAGAAGCCTCATCTACAATCATAGTACATGGCTCTGAGCTGATCTCCCTGGGAATGAGAAGCCTCATCTACAATCATAGTACATGTCTCTGAGCTGATCTCCCTGGGAATGAGGAGAAGCCTCATCTACAATCATAGTACATGGCTCTGAGCTGATCTCCCTGGGAATGAGGAGAAGCCTCATCTACAATCATAGTACATGGCTCTAAGCTGATCTCCCTGGGAATGAGGAGAAGCCTCATCTACAATCATAGTACATGGCTCTGAGCTGATCTCCCTGGGAATGAGGAGAAGCCTCATCTACAATCATAGTACATGGTTCTGAGCTGATCTCCCTAGGAATGAGGAGAAGCCTCATCTACAATCATAGTACATGGCTATCCTATCTCCCTGGGAATGAGGAGAAGCCTCATCTACAATCATAGTACATGGCTCTGAGCTGATCTCCCTGGGAATGAGGAGAAGCCTCATCTACAATCATAGTACATGGCTCTAAGCTGATCTCCCTGGGAATGAGGAGAAGCCTCATCTACAATCATAGTACATGGTTCTGAGCTGATATCCCTAGGAATGAGGAGAAGCCTCATCTACAATCATAGTACATGGCTATCCTATCTCCCTGGGAATGAGGAGAAGCCTCATCTACAATCATAGTACATGGCTCTGAGCTGATCTCCCTGGGAATGAGAAGCCTCATCTACAATCATAGTACATGTCTCTGAGCTGATCTCCCTGGGAATGAGGAGAAGCCTCATCTACAATCATAGTACATGGCTCTGAGCTGATCTCCCTGGGAATGAGGAGAAGCCTCATCTACAATCATAGTACATGGCTCTAAGCTGATCTCCCTGGGAATGAGGAGAAGCCTCATCTACAATCATAGTACATGGTTCTGAGCTGATCTCCCTAGGAATGAGGAGAAGCCTCATCTACAATCATAGTACATGGCTATCCTATCTCCCTGGGAATGAGGAGAAGCCTCATCTACAATCATAGTACATGGCTCTGAGCTGATCTCCCTGGGAATGAGGAGAAGCCTCATCTACAATCATAGTACATGGCTCTGAGCTGATCTCCCTGGGAATGAGGAGAAGCCTCATCTACAATCATAGTACATGGCTCTGAGCTGATCTCCCTGGGAATGAGGAGAAGCCTCATCTACAATCATAGTACATGGCTCTGAGCTGATCTCCCTGGGAATGAGGAGAAGCCTCATCTACAATCATAGTACATGGCTCTAAGCTGATCTCCCTGGGAATGAGGAGAAGCCTCATCTACAATCATAGTACATGGTTCTGAGCTGATCTCCCTAGGAATGAGGAGAAGCCTCATCTACAATCATAGTACATGGCTATCCTATCTCCCTGGGAATGAGGAGAAGCCTCATCTACAATCATAGTACATGGCTCTGAGCTGATCTCCCTGGGAATGAGGAGAAGCCTCATCTACAATAATAGTACATGGCTCTAAGCTGATCTCCCTGGGAATGAGGAGAAGCCTCATCTACAATCATAGTACATGGCTATCCTATCTCCCTAGGAATGAGGAGAAGCCTCATCTACAATCATAGTACATGGCTCTGAGCTGATCTCCCTGGGAATGAGGAGAAGCCTCATCTACAATCATAGTACATGGTTCTGAGCTGATCTCCCTAGGAATGAGGAGAAGCCTCATCTACAATCATAGTACATGGCTATCCTATCTCCCTAGGAATGAGGAGAAGCCTCATCTACAATCATAGTACATGGCTCTGAGCTGATCTCCCTAGGAATGAGGAGAAGCCTCATCTACAATCATAGTACATGGCTCTAAGCTGATCTCCCTGGGAATGAGGAGAAGCCTCATCTACAATCATAGTACATGGCTCTGAGCTGATCTCCCTGGGAATGAGAAGCCTCATCTACAATCATAGTACATGTCTCTGAGCTGATCTCCCTGGGAATGAGGAGAAGCCTCATCTACAATCATAGTACATGGCTCTGAGCTGATCTCCCTGGGAATGAGGAGAAGCCTCATCTACAATCATAGTACATGGCTCTAAGCTGATCTCCCTGGGAATGAGGAGAAGCCTCATCTACAATCATAGTACATGGCTCTGAGCTGATCTCCCTGGGAATGAGGAGAAGCCTCATCTACAATCATAGTACATGGTTCTGAGCTGATCTCCCTAGGAATGAGGAGAAGCCTCATCTACAATCATAGTACATGGCTATCCTATCTCCCTGGGAATGAGGAGAAGCCTCATCTACAATCATAGTACATGGCTCTGAGCTGATCTCCCTGGGAATGAGGAGAAGCCTCATCTACAATCATAGTACATGGCTCTGAGCTGATCTCCCTGGGAATGAGGAGAAGCCTCATCTACAATCATAGTACATGGCTCTGAGCTGATCTCCCTGGGAATGAGGAGAAGCCTCATCTACAATCATAGTACATGGCTCTGAGCTGATCTCCCTGGGAATGAGGAGAAGCCTCATCTACAATCATAGTACATGGCTCTAAGCTGATCTCCCTGGGAATGAGGAGAAGCCTCATCTACAATCATAGTACATGGTTCTGAGCTGATCTCCCTAGGAATGAGGAGAAGCCTCATCTACAATCATAGTACATGGCTATCCTATCTCCCTGGGAATGAGGAGAAGCCTCATCTACAATCATAGTACATGGTTCTGAGCTGATCTCCCTAGGAATGAGGAGAAGCCTCATCTACAATCATAGTACATGGCTATCCTATCTCCCTAGGAATGAGGAGAAGCCTCATCTACAATCATAGTACATGGCTCTGAGCTGATCTCCCTAGGAATGAGGAGAAGCCTCATCTACAATCATAGTACATGGCTCTAAGCTGATCTCCCTGGGAATGAGGAGAAGCCTCATCTACAATCATAGTACATGGCTCTGAGCTGATCTCCCTGGGAATGAGGAGAAGCCTCATCTACAATCATAATACATGGCTCTGAGCTGATCTCCCTGGGAATGAGGAGAAGCCTCATCTACAATCATAGTACATGGCTCTGAGCTGATCTCCCTGGGAATGAGGAGAAGCCTCATCTACAATCATAGTACATGGCTCTAAGCTGATCTCCCTGGGAATGAGGAGAAGCCTCATCTACAATCATAGTACATGGTTCTGAGCTGATCTCCCTAGGAATGAGGAGAAGCCTCATCTACAATCATAGTACATGGCTATCCTATCTCCCTGGGAATGAGGAGAAGCCTCATCTACAATCATAGTTCATGGCTCTGAGCTGATCTCCCTGGGAATGAGAAGCCTCATCTACAATCATAGTACATGTCTCTGAGCTGATCTCCCTGGGAATGAGGAGAAGCCTCATCTACAATCATAGTACATGGCTCTGAGCTGATCTCCCTGGGAATGAGGAGAAGCCTCATCTACAATCATAGTACATGGCTCTAAGCTGACCTCCCTGGGAATGAGGAGAAGCCTCATCTACAATCATAGTACATGGTTCTGAGCTGATCTCCCTAGGAATGAGGAGAAGCCTCATCTACAATCATAGTACATGGCTATCCTATCTCCCTGGGAATGAGGAGAAGCCTCATCTACAATCATAGTACATGGCTCTGAGCTGATCTCCCTGGGAATGAGGAGAAGCCTCATCTACAATCATAGTACATGGCTCTGAGCTGATCTCCCTGGGAATGAGGAGAAGCCTCATCTACAATCATAGTACATGGCTCTGAGCTGATCTCCCTGGGAATGAGGAGAAGCCTCATCTACAATCATAGTACATGGCTCTGAGCTGATCTCCCTGGGAATGAGGAGAAGCCTCATCTACAATCATAGTACATGGGTCTAAGCTGATCTCCCTGGGAATGAGGAGAAGCCTCATCTACAATCATAGTACATGGTTCTGAGCTGATCTCCCTAGGAATGAGGAGAAGCCTCATCTACAATCATAGTACATGGCTATCCTATCTCCCTGGGAATGAGGAGAAGCCTCATCTACAATCATAGTACATGGCTCTGAGCTGATCTCCCTGGGAATGAGGAGAAGCCTCATCTACAATAATAGTACATGGCTCTAAGCTGATCTCCCTGGGAATGAGGAGAAGCCTCATCTACAATCATAGTACATGGCTATCCTATCTCCCTAGGAATGAGGAGAAGCCTCATCTACAATCATAGTACATGGCTCTGAGCTGATCTCCCTGGGAATGAGGAGAAGCCTCATCTACAATCATAGTACATGGTTCTGAGCTGATCTCCCTAGGAATGAGGAGAAGCCTCATCTACAATCATAGTACATGGCTATCCTATCTCCCTAGGAATGAGGAGAAGCCTCATCTACAATCATAGTACATGGCTCTGAGCTGATCTCCCTAGGAATGAGGAGAAGCCTCATCTACAATCATAGTACATGGCTCTAAGCTGATCTCCCTGGGAATGAGGAGAAGCCTCATCTACAATCATAGTACATGGCTCTGAGCTGATCTCCCTGGGAATGAGGAGAAGCCTCATCTACAATCATAGTACATGGCTCTGAGCTGATCTCCCTGGGAATGAGGAGAAGCCTCATCTACAATCATAGTACATGGCTCTGAGCTGATCTCCCTGGGAATGAGGAGAAGCCTCATCTACAATCATAGTACATGGCTCTAAGCTGATCTCCCTGGGAATGAGGAGAAGCCTCATCTACAATCATAGTACATGGTTCTGAGCTGATCTCCCTAGGAATGAGGAGAAGCCTCATCTACAATCATAGTACATGGCTATCCTATCTCCCTGGGAATGAGGAGAAGCCTCATCTACAATCATAGTACATGGCTCTGAGCTGATCTCCCTGGGAATGAGAAGCCTCATCTACAATCATAGTACATGTCTCTGAGCTGATCTCCCTGGGAATGAGGAGAAGCCTCATCTACAATCATAGTACATGGCTCTGAGCTGATCTCCCTGGGAATGAGGAGAAGCCTCATCTACAATCATAGTACATGGCTCTAAGCTGATCTCCCTGGGAATGAGGAGAAGCCTCATCTACAATCATAGTACATGGCTCTGAGCTGATCTCCCTGGGAATGAGGAGAAGCCTCATCTACAATCATAGTACATGGTTCTGAGCTGATCTCCCTAGGAATGAGGAGAAGCCTCATCTACAATCATAGTACATGGCTATCCTATCTCCCTGGGAATGAGGAGAAGCCTCATCTACAATCATAGTACATGGCTCTGAGCTGATCTCCCTGGGAATGAGGAGAAGCCTCATCTACAATCATAGTACATGGCTCTGAGCTGATCTCCCTGGGAATGAGGAGAAGCCTCATCTACAATCATAGTACATGGCTCTGAGCTGATCTCCCTGGGAATGAGGAGAAGCCTCATCTACAATCATAGTACATGGCTCTGAGCTGATCTCCCTGGGAATGAGGAGAAGCCTCATCTACAATCATAGTACATGGCTCTAAGCTGATCTCCCTGGGAATGAGGAGAAGCCTCATCTACAATCATAGTACATGGTTCTGAGCTGATCTCCCTAGGAATGAGGAGAAGCCTCATCTACAATCATAGTACATGGCTATCCTATCTCCCTGGGAATGAGGAGAAGCCTCATCTACAATCATAGTACATGGCTCTGAGCTGATCTCCCTGGGAATGAGGAGAAGCCTCATCTACAATCATAGTACATGGCTCTGAGCTGATCTCCCTGGGAATGAGGAGAAGCCTCATCTACAATCATAGTACATGGCTCTGAGCTGATCTCCCTGGGAATGAGGAGAAGCCTCATCTACAATCATAGTACATGGCTCTGAGCTGATCTCCCTGGGAATGAGGAGAAGCCTCATCTACAATCATAGTACATGGCTCTAAGCTGATCTCCCTGGGAATGAGGAGAAGCCTCATCTACAATCATAGTACATGGTTCTGAGCTGATCTCCCTAGGAATGAGGAGAAGCCTCATCTACAATCATAGTACATGGCTATCCTATCTCCCTGGGAATGAGGAGAAGCCTCATCTACAATCATAGTACATGGCTCTGAGCTGATCTCCCTGGGAATGAGGAGAAGCCTCATCTACAATCATAGTACATGGCTCTGAGCTGATCTCCCTGGGAATGAGGAGAAGCCTCATCTACAATCATAGTACATGGCTCTGAGCTGATCTCCCTGGGAATGAGGAGAAGCCTCATCTACAATCATAGTACATGGCTCTGAGCTGATCTCCCTGGGAATGAGGAGAAGCCTCATCTACAATCATAGTACATGGCTCTAAGCTGATCTCCCTGGGAATGAGGAGAAGCCTCATCTACAATCATAGTACATGGTTCTGAGCTGATCTCCCTAGGAATGAGGAGAAGCCTCATCTACAATCATAGTACATGGCTATCCTATCTCCCTGGGAATGAGGAGAAGCCTCGTCTACAATCATAGTACATGGCTCTGAGCTGATCTCCCTGGGAATGAGGAGAAGCCTCATCTACAATCATAGTACATGGCTCTGAGCTGATCTCCCTGGGAATGAGGAGAAGCCTCATCTACAATCATAGTACATGGCTCTGAGCTGATCTCCCTGGGAATGAGGAGAAGCCTCATCTACAATCATAGTACATGGCTCTAAGCTGATCTCCCTGGGAATGAGGAGAAGCCTCATCTACAATCATAGTACATGGTTCTGAGCTGATCTCCCTAGGAATGAGGAGAAGCCTCATCTACAATCATAGTACATGGCTATCCTATCTCCCTGGGAATGAGGAGAAGCCTCGTCTACAATCATAGTACATGGCTCTGAGCTGATCTCCCTGGGAATGAGGAGAAGCCTCATCTACAATCATAGTACATGGCTCTGAGCTGATCTCCCTAGGAATGAGGAGAAGCCTCATCTACAATCATAGTACATGGCTCTGAGCTGATCTCCCTGGGAATGAGGAGAAGCCTCATCTACAATCATAGTACATGGCTCTGAGCTGATCTCCCTGGGAATGAGGAGAAGCCTCATCTACAATCATAGTACATGGCTCTGAGCTGATCTCCCTGGGAATGAGGAGAAGCCTCATCTACAATCATAGTACATGGCTCTGAGCTGATCTCCCTGGGAATGAGGAGAAGCCTCATCTACAATCATAGTACATGGCTCTAAGCTGATCTCCCTGGGAATGAGGAGAAGCCTCATCTACAATCATAGTACATGGTTCTGAGCTGATCTCCCTAGGAATGAGGAGAAGCCTCATCTACAATCATAGTACATGGCTATCCTATCTCCCTGGGAATGAGGAGAAGCCTCATCTACAATCATAGTACATGGCTCTGAGCTGATCTCCCTGGGAATGAGAAGCCTCATCTACAATCATAGTACATGTCTCTGAGCTGATCTCCCTGGGAATGAGGAGAAGCCTCATCTACAATCATAGTACATGGCTCTGAGCTGATCTCCCTGGGAATGAGGAGAAGCCTCATCTACAATCATAGTACATGGCTCTAAGCTGATCTCCCTGGGAATGAGGAGAAGCCTCATCTACAATCATAGTACATGGCTCTGAGCTGATCTCCCTGGGAATGAGGAGAAGCCTCATCTACAATCATAGTACATGGTTCTGAGCTGATCTCCCTAGGAATGAGGAGAAGCCTCATCTACAATCATAGTACATGGCTATCCTATCTCCCTGGGAATGAGGAGAAGCCTCATCTACAATCATAGTACATGGCTCTGAGCTGATCTCCCTGGGAATGAGGAGAAGCCTCATCTACAATCATAGTACATGGCTCTGAGCTGATCTCCCTGGGAATGAGGAGAAGCCTCATCTACAATCATAGTACATGGCTCTGAGCTGATCTCCCTGGGAATGAGGAGAAGCCTCATCTACAATCATAGTACATGGCTCTGAGCTGATCTCCCTGGGAATGAGGAGAAGCCTCATCTACAATCATAGTACATGGCTCTAAGCTGATCTCCCTGGGAATGAGGAGAAGCCTCATCTACAATCATAGTACATGGTTCTGAGCTGATCTCCCTAGGAATGAGGAGAAGCCTCATCTACAATCATAGTACATGGCTATCCTATCTCCCTGGGAATGAGGAGAAGCCTCATCTACAATCATAGTACATGGCTCTGAGCTGATCTCCCTGGGAATGAGGAGAAGCCTCATCTACAATCATAGTACATGGCTCTGAGCTGATCTCCCTGGGAATGAGGAGAAGCCTCATCTACAATCATAGTACATGGCTCTGAGCTGATCTCCCTGGGAATGAGGAGAAGCCTCATCTACAATCATAGTACATGGCTCTGAGCTGATCTCCCTGGGAATGAGGAGAAGCCTCATCTACAATCATAGTACATGGCTCTAAGCTGATCTCCCTGGGAATGAGGAGAAGCCTCATCTACAATCATAGTACATGGTTCTGAGCTGATCTCCCTAGGAATGAGGAGAAGCCTCATCTACAATCATAGTACATGGCTATCCTATCTCCCTGGGAATGAGGAGAAGCCTCATCTACAATCATAGTACATGGCTCTGAGCTGATCTCCCTGGGAATGAGGAGAAGCCTCATCTACAATCATAGTACATGGCTCTGAGCTGATCTCCCTGGGAATGAGGAGAAGCCTCATCTACAATCATAGTACATGGCTCTGAGCTGATCTCCCTGGGAATGAGGAGAAGCCTCATCTACAATCATAGTACATGGCTCTGAGCTGATCTCCCTGGGAATGAGGAGAAGCCTCATCTACAATCATAGTACATGGCTCTAAGCTGATCTCCCTGGGAATGAGGAGAAGCCTCATCTACAATCATAGTACATGGTTCTGAGCTGATCTCCCTAGGAATGAGGAGAAGCCTCATCTACAATCATAGTACATGGCTATCCTATCTCCCTGGGAATGAGGAGAAGCCTCGTCTACAATCATAGTACATGGCTCTGAGCTGATCTCCCTGGGAATGAGGAGAAGCCTCATCTACAATCATAGTACATGGCTCTGAGCTGATCTCCCTGGGAATGAGGAGAAGCCTCATCTACAATCATAGTACATGGCTCTGAGCTGATCTCCCTGGGAATGAGGAGAAGCCTCATCTACAATCATAGTACATGGCTCTAAGCTGATCTCCCTGGGAATGAGGAGAAGCCTCATCTACAATCATAGTACATGGTTCTGAGCTGATCTCCCTAGGAATGAGGAGAAGCCTCATCTACAATCATAGTACATGGCTATCCTATCTCCCTGGGAATGAGGAGAAGCCTCGTCTACAATCATAGTACATGGCTCTGAGCTGATCTCCCTGGGAATGAGGAGAAGCCTCATCTACAATCATAGTACATGGCTCTGAGCTGATCTCCCTAGGAATGAGGAGAAGCCTCATCTACAATCATAGTACATGGCTCTGAGCTGATCTCCCTGGGAATGAGGAGAAGCCTCATCTACAATCATAGTACATGGCTCTGAGCTGATCTCCCTGGGAATGAGGAGAAGCCTCATCTACAATCATAGTACATGGCTCTGAGCTGATCTCCCTGGGAATGAGGAGAAGCCTCATCTACAATCATAGTACATGGCTCTGAGCTGATCTCCCTGGGAATGAGGAGAAGCCTCATCTACAATCATAGTACATGGCTCTGAGCTGATCTCCCTGGGAATGAGGAGAAGCCTCATCTACAATCATAGTACATGGTTCTGAGCTGATCTCCCTAGGAATGAGGAGAAGCCTCATCTACAATCATAGTACATGGCTATCCTATCTCCCTGGGAATGAGGAGAAGCCTCATCTACAATCATAGTACATGGCTCTGAGCTGATCTCCCTGGGAATGAGGAGAAGCCTCATCTACAATCATAGTACATGGCTCTGAGCTGATCTCCCTGGGAATGAGGAGAAGCCTCATCTACAATCATAGTACATGGCTATCCTATCTCCCTGGGAATGAGGAGAAGCCTCGTCTACAATCATAGTACATGGCTCTGAGCTGATCTCCCTGGGAATGAGGAGAAGCCTCATCTACAATCATAGTACATGGCTCTGAGCTGATCTCCCTGGGAATGAGGAGAAGCCTCATCTACAATCATAGTACATGGCTCTGAGCTGATCTCCCTAGGAATGAGGAGAAGCCTCATCTACAATCATAGTACATGGCTCTAAGCTGATCTCCCTGGGAATGAGGAGAAGCCTCATCTACAATCATAGTACATGGCTCTGAGCTGATCTCCCTGGGAATGAGGAGAAGCCTCATCTACAATCATAGTACATGGCTCTGAGCTGATCTCCCTGGGAATGAGGAGAAGCCTCATCTACAATCATAGTACATGGTTCTGAGCTGATCTCCCTAGGAATGAGGAGAAGCCTCATCTACAATCATAGTACATGGCTATCCTATCTCCCTGGGAATGAGGAGAAGCCTCATCTACAATCATAGTACATGGCTCTGAGCTGATCTCCCTGGGAATGAGAAGCCTCATCTACAATCATAGTACATGTCTCTGAGCTGATCTCCCTGGGAATGAGGAGAAGCCTCATCTACAATCATAGTACATGGCTCTGAGCTGATCTCCCTGGGAATGAGGAGAAGCCTCATCTACAATCATAGTACATGGCTCTAAGCTGATCTCCCTGGGAATGAGGAGAAGCCTCATCTACAATCATAGTACATGGTTCTGAGCTGATCTCCCTAGGAATGAGGAGAAGCCTCATCTACAATCATAGTACATGGCTATCTTATCTCCCTGGGAATGAGGAGAAGCCTCATCTACAATCATAGTACATGGCTCTGAGCTGATCTCCCTGGGAATGAGGAGAAGCCTCATCTACAATCATAGTACATGGCTCTGAGCTGATCTCCCTGGGAATGAGGAGAAGCCTCATCTACAATCATAGTACATGGCTCTGAGCTGATCTCCCTGGGAATGAGGAGAAGCCTCATCTACAATCATAGTACATGGCTCTAAGCTGATCTCCCTGGGAATGAGGAGAAGCCTCATCTACAATCATAGTACATGGTTCTGAGCTGATCTCCCTAGGAATGAGGAGAAGCCTCATCTACAATCATAGTACATGGCTATCCTATCTCCCTGGGAATGAGGAGAAGCCTCATCTACAATCATAGTACATGGCTCTGAGCTGATCTCCCTGGGAATGAGGAGAAGCCTCATCTACAATCATAGTACATGGCTCTGAGCTGATCTCCCTGGGAATGAGGAGAAGCCTCATCTACAATCATAGTACATGGCTATCCTATCTCCCTGGGAATGAGGAGAAGCCTTGTCTACAATCATAGTACATGGCTCTGAGCTGATCTCCCTGGGAATGAGGAGAAGCCTCATCTACAATCATAGTACATGGCTCTGAGCTGATCTCCCTGGGAATGAGGAGAAGCCTCATCTACAATCATAGTACATGGCTCTGAGCTGATCTCCCTGGGAATGAGGAGAAGCCTCATCTACAATCATAGTACATGGCTCTAAGCTGATCTCCCTGGGAATGAGGAGAAGCCTCATCTACAATCATAGTACATGGCTCTGAGCTGATCTCCCTGGGAATGAGGAGAAGCCTCATCTACAATCATAGTACATGGCTCTGAGCTGATCTCCCTAGGAATGAGGAGAAGCCTCATCTACAATCATAGTACATGGCTCTAAGCTGATCTCCCTGGGAATGAGGAGAAGCCTCATCTACAATCATAGTACATGGCTCTGAGCTGATCTCCCTGGGAATGAGGAGAAGCCTCATCTACAATCATAGTACATGGCTCTGAGCTGATCTCCCTGGGAATGAGGAGAAGCCTCATCTACAATCATAGTACATGGTTCTGAGCTGATCTCCCTAGGAATGAGGAGAAGCCTCATCTACAATCATAGTACATGGCTATCCTATCTCCCTGGGAATGAGGAGAAGCCTCATCTACAATCATAGTACATGGCTCTGAGCTGATCTCCCTGGGAATGAGAAGCCTCATCTACAATCATAGTACATGTCTCTGAGCTGATCTCCCTGGGAATGAGGAGAAGCCTCATCTACAATCATAGTACATGGCTCTGAGCTGATCTCCCTGGGAATGAGGAGAAGCCTCATCTACAATCATAGTACATGGCTCTAAGCTGATCTCCCTGGGAATGAGGAGAAGCCTCATCTACAATCATAGTACATGGTTCTGAGCTGATCTCCCTAGGAATGAGGAGAAGCCTCATCTACAATCATAGTACATGGCTATCTTATCTCCCTGGGAATGAGGAGAAGCCTCATCTACAATCATAGTACATGGCTCTGAGCTGATCTCCCTGGGAATGAGGAGAAGCCTCATCTACAATCATAGTACATGGCTCTGAGCTGATCTCCCTGGGAATGAGGAGAAGCCTCATCTACAATCATAGTACATGGCTCTGAGCTGATCTCCCTGGGAATGAGGAGAAGCCTCATCTACAATCATAGTACATGGCTCTAAGCTGATCTCCCTGGGAATGAGGAGAAGCCTCATCTACAATCATAGTACATGGTTCTGAGCTGATCTCCCTAGGAATGAGGAGAAGCCTCATCTACAATCATAGTACATGGCTATCCTATCTCCCTGGGAATGAGGAGAAGCCTCATCTACAATCATAGTACATGGCTCTGAGCTGATCTCCCTGGGAATGAGGAGAAGCCTCATCTACAATCATAGTACATGGCTCTGAGCTGATCTCCCTGGGAATGAGGAGAAGCCTCATCTACAATCATAGTACATGGCTATCCTATCTCCCTGGGAATGAGGAGAAGCCTTGTCTACAATCATAGTACATGGCTCTGAGCTGATCTCCCTGGGAATGAGGAGAAGCCTCATCTACAATCATAGTACATGGCTCTGAGCTGATCTCCCTGGGAATGAGGAGAAGCCTCATCTACAATCATAGTACATGGCTCTGAGCTGATCTCCCTGGGAATGAGGAGAAGCCTCATCTACAATCATAGTACATGGCTCTAAGCTGATCTCCCTGGGAATGAGGAGAAGCCTCATCTACAATCATAGTACATGGTTCTGAGCTGATCTCCCTAGGAATGAGGAGAAGCCTCATCTACAATCATAGTACATGGCTATCCTATCTCCCTGGGAATGAGGAGAAGCCTCGTCTACAATCATAGTACATGGCTCTGAGCTGATCTCCCTAGGAATGAGGAGAAGCCTCATCTACAATCATAGTACATGGCTCTAAGCTGATCTCCCTGGGAATGAGGAGAAGCCTCATCTACAATCATAGTACATGGCTCTGAGCTGATCTCCCTGGGAATGAGGAGAAGCCTCATCTACAATCATAGTACATGGCTCTGAGCTGATCTCTCTGGGAATGAGGAGAAGCCTCATCTACAATCATAGTACATGGCTCTAAGCTGATCTCCCTGGGAATGAGGAGAAGCCTCATCTACAATCATAGTACATGGTTCTGAGCTGATCTCCCTAGGAATGAGGAGAAGCCTCATCCACAATCATAGTACATGGCTCTGAGCTGATCTCCCTAGGAATGAGGAGAAGCCTCATCTACAATCATAGTACATGGCTCTGAGCTGATCTCCCTAGGAATGAGGAGAAGCCTCATCTACAATCATAGTACATGGCTATCCTATCTCCCTGGGAATGAGGAGAAGCCTCATCTACAATCATAGTACATGGCTCTGAGCTGATCTCCCTGGGAATGAGGAGAAGCCTCATCTACAATCATAGTACATGGCTCTGAGCTGATCTCTCTGGGAATGAGGAGAAGCCTCATCTACAATCATAGTACATGGCTCTAAGCTGATCTCCCTGGGAATGAGGAGAAGCCTCATCTACAATCATAGTACATGGCTCTGAGCTGATCTCCCTGGGAATGAGGAGAAGCCTCATCTACAATCATAGTACATGGCTCTAAGCTGATCTCCCTGGGAATGAGGAGAAGCCTCATCTACAATCATAGTACATGGTTCTGAGCTGATCTCCCTAGGAATGAGGAGAAGCCTCATCTACAATCATAGTACATGGCTATCCTATCTCCCTGGGAATGAGGAGAAGCCTCATCTACAATCATAGTACATGGCTCTGAGCTGATCTCCCTGGGAATGAGGAGAAGCCTCATCTACAATCATAGTACATGGCTCTGAGCTGATCTCCCTGGGAATGAGGAGAAGCCTCATCTACAATCATAGTACATGGCTCTGAGCTGATCTCCCTGGGAATGAGGAGAAGCCTCATCTACAATCATAGTACATGGCTCTAAGCTGATCTCCCTGGGAATGAGGAGAAGCCTCATCTACAATCATAGTACATGGTTCTGAGCTGATCTCCCTAGGAATGAGGAGAAGCCTCATCTACAATCATAGTACATGGCTATCCTATCTCCCTAGGAATGAGGAGAAGCCTCATCTACAATCATAGTACATGGCTCTGAGCTGATCTCCCTAGGAATGAGGAGAAGCCTCATCTACAATCATAGTACATGGCTCTAAGCTGATCTCCCTGGGAATGAGGAGAAGCCTCATCTACAATCATAGTACATGGCTCTGAGCTGATCTCCCTGGGAATGAGGAGAAGCCTCATCTACAATCATAGTACATGGCTCTGAGCTGATCTCCCTGGGAATGAGGAGAAGCCTCATCTACAATCATAGTACATGGCTCTGAGCTGATCTCCCTGGGAATGAGGAGAAGCCTCATCTACAATCATAGTACATGGCTGTAAGCTGATCTCCCTGGGAATGAGGAGAAGCCTCATCTACAATCATAGTACATGGTTCTGAGCTGATCTCCCTAGGAATGAGGAGAAGCCTCATCTACAATCATAGTACATGGCTATCCTATCTCCCTGGGAATGAGGAGAAGCCTCATCTACAATCATAGTACATGGCTCTGAGCTGATCTCCCTGGGAATGAGAAGCCTCATCTACAATCATAGTACATGTCTCTGAGCTGATCTCCCTGGGAATGAGGAGAAGCCTCATCTACAATCATAGTACATGGCTCTGAGCTGATCTCCCTGGGAATGAGGAGAAGCCTCATCTACAATCATAGTACATGGCTCTAAGCTGATCTCCCTGGGAATGAGGAGAAGCCTCATCTACAATCATAGTACATGGTTCTGAGCTGATCTCCCTAGGAATGAGGAGAAGCCTCATCTACAATCATAGTACATGGCTATCCTATCTCCCTGGGAATGAGGAGAAGCCTCATCTACAATCATAGTACATGGCTCTGAGCTGATCTCCCTGGGAATGAGGAGAAGCCTCATCTACAATCATAGTACATGGCTCTGAGCTGATCTCCCTGGGAATGAGGAGAAGCCTCATCTACAATCATAGTACATGGCTCTGAGCTGATCTCCCTGGGAATGAGGAGAAGCCTCATCTACAATCATAGTACATGGCTCTGAGCTGATCTCCCTGGGAATGAGGAGAAGCCTCATCTACAATCATAGTACATGGCTCTAAGCTGATCTCCCTGGGAATGAGGAGAAGCCTCATCTACAATCATAGTACATGGTTCTGAGCTGATCTCCCTAGGAATGAGGAGAAGCCTCATCTACAATCATAGTACATGGCTATCCTATCTCCCTGGGAATGAGGAGAAGCCTCATCTACAATCATAGTACATGGCTCTGAGCTGATCTCCCTGGGAATGAGGAGAAGCCTCATCTACAATCATAGTACATGGCTCTAAGCTGATCTCCCTGGGAATGAAGAGAAGCCTCATCTACAATCATAGTACATGGCTATCCTATCTCCCTAGGAATGAGGAGAAGCCTCATCTACAATCATAGTACATGGCTCTGAGCTGATCTCCCTGGGAATGAGGAGAAGCCTCATCTACAATCATAGTACATGGTTCTGAGCTGATCTCCCTAGGAATGAGGAGAAGCCTCATCTACAATCATAGTACATGGCTATCCTATCTCCCTAGGAATGAGGAGAAGCCTCATCTACAATCATAGTACATGGCTCTGAGCTGATCTCCCTAGGAATGAGGAGAAGCCTCATCTACAATCATAGTACATGGCTCTAAGCTGATCTCCCTGGGAATAAGGAGAAGCCTCATCTACAATCATAGTACATGGCTCTGAGCTGATCTCCCTGGGAATGAGGAGAAGCCTCATCTACAATCATAGTACATGGCTCTGAGCTGATCTCCCTGGGAATGAGGAGAAGCCTCATCTACAATCATAGTACATGGCTCTGAGCTGATCTCCCTGGGAATGAGGAGAAGCCTCATCTACAATCATAGTACATGGCTCTAAGCTGATCTCCCTGGGAATGAGGAGAAGCCTCATCTACAATCATAGTACATGGTTCTGAGCTGATCTCCCTAGGAATGAGGAGAAGCCTCATCTACAATCATAGTACATGGATATCCTATCTCCCTGGGAATGAGGAGAAGCCTCATCTACAATCATAGTACATGGCTCTGAGCTGATCTCCCTGGGAATGAGAAGCCTCATCTACAATCATAGTACATGTCTCTGAGCTGATCTCCCTGGGAATGAGGAGAAGCCTCATCTACAATCATAGTACATGGCTCTGAGCTGATCTCCCTGGGAATGAGGAGAAGCCTCATCTACAATCATAGTACATGGCTCTAAGCTGATCTCCCTGGGAATGAGGAGAAGCCTCATCTACAATCATAGTACATGGCTCTGAGCTGATCTCCCTGGGAATGAGGAGAAGCCTCATCTACAATCATAGTACATGGTTCTGAGCTGATCTCCCTAGGAATAAGGAGAAGTCTCATCTACAATCATAGTACATGGCTATCCTATCTCCCTGGGAATGAGGAGAAGCCTCATCTACAATCATAGTACATGGCTCTGAGCTGATCTCCCTGGGAATGAGGAGAAGCCTCATCTACAATCATAGTACATGGCTCTGAGCTGATCTCCCTGGGAATGAGGAGAAGCCTCATCTACAATCATAGTACATGGCTCTGAGCTGATCTCCCTGGGAATGAGGAGAAGCCTCATCTACAATCATAGTACATGGCTCTGAGCTGATCTCCCTGGGAATGAGGAGAAGCCTCATCTACAATCATAGTACATGGCTCTAAGCTGATCTCCCTGGGAATGAGGAGAAGCCTCATCTACAATCATAGTACATGGTTCTGAGCTGATCTCCCTAGGAATGAGGAGAAGCCTCATCTACAATCATAGTACATGGCTATCCTATCTCCCTGGGAATGAGGAGAAGCCTCATCTACAATCATAGTACATGGTTCTGAGCTGATCTCCCTAGGAATGAGGAGAAGCCTCATCTACAATCATAGTACATGGCTATCCTATCTCCCTAGGAATGAGGAGAAGCCTCATCTACAATCATAGTACATGGCTCTGAGCTGATCTCCCTAGGAATGAGGAGAAGCCTCATCTACAATCATAGTACATGGCTCTAAGCTGATCTCCCTGGGAATGAGGAGAAGCCTCATCTACAATCATAGTACATGGCTCTGAGCTGATCTCCCTGGGAATGAGGAGAAGCCTCATCTACAATCATAATACATGGCTCTGAGCTGATCTCCCTGGGAATGAGGAGAAGCCTCATCTACAATCATAGTACATGGCTCTGAGCTGATCTCCCTGGGAATGAGGAGAAGCCTCATCTACAATCATAGTACATGGCTCTAAGCTGATCTCCCTGGGAATGAGG
Organism: Rana muscosa; assembly: GCA_029206835.1. Taxonomy (NCBI): domain Eukaryota; kingdom Metazoa; phylum Chordata; class Amphibia; order Anura; family Ranidae; genus Rana; species Rana muscosa. The sequence goes on along the minus strand of CM055117.1, from coordinate 678,624,986 downwards.
AGAAGCCTCATCTACAATCATAGTACATGGTTCTGAGCTGATCTCCCTAGGAATGAGGAGAAGCCTCATCTACAATCATAGTACATGGCTATCCTATCTCCCTGGGAATGAGGAGAAGCCTCATCTACAATCATAGTACATGGCTCTGAGCTGATCTCCCTGGGAATGAGAAGCCTCATCTACAATCATAGTACATGTCTCTGAGCTGATCTCCCTGGGAATGAGGAGAAGCCTCATCTACAATCATAGTACATGGCTCTGAGCTGATCTCCCTGGGAATGAGGAGAAGCCTCATCTACAATCATAGTACATGGCTCTAAGCTGATCTCCCTGGGAATGAGGAGAAGCCTCATCTACAATCATAGTACATGGTTCTGAGCTGATCTCCCTAGGAATGAGGAGAAGCCTCATCTACAATCATAGTACATGGCTATCCTATCTCCCTGGGAATGAGGAGAAGCCTCATCTACAATCATAGTACATGGCTCTGAGCTGATCTCCCTGGGAATGAGGAGAAGCCTCATCTACAATCATAGTACATGGCTCTGAGCTGATCTCCCTGGGAATGAGGAGAAGCCTCATCTACAATCATAGTACATGGCTCTGAGCTGATCTCCCTGGGAATGAGGAGAAGCCTCATCTACAATCATAGTACATGGCTCTGAGCTGATCTCCCTGGGAATGAGGAGAAGCCTCATCTACAATCATAGTACATGGCTCTAAGCTGATCTCCCTGGGAATGAGGAGAAGCCTCATCTACAATCATAGTACATGGTTCTGAGCTGATCTCCCTAGGAATGAGGAGAAGCCTCATCTACAATCATAGTACATGGCTATCCTATCTCCCTGGGAATGAGGAGAAGCCTCATCTACAATCATAGTACATGGCTCTGAGCTGATCTCCCTGGGAATGAGGAGAAGCCTCATCTACAATAATAGTACATGGCTCTAAGCTGATCTCCCTGGGAATGAGGAGAAGCCTCATCTACAATCATAGTACATGGCTATCCTATCTCCCTAGGAATGAGGAGAAGCCTCATCTACAATCATAGTACATGACTCTGAGCTGATCTCCCTGGGAATGAGGAGAAGCCTCATCTACAATCATAGTACATGGTTCTGAGCTGATCTCCCTAGGAATGAGGAGAAGCCTCATCTACAATCATAGTACATGGCTATCCTATCTCCCTAGGAATGAGGAGAAGCCTCATCTACAATCATAGTACATGGCTCTGAGCTGATCTCCCTAGGAATGAGGAGAAGCCTCATCTACAATCATAGTACATGGCTCTAAGCTGATCTCCCTGGGAATGAGGAGAAGCCTCATCTACAATCATAGTACATGGCTCTGAGCTGATCTCCCTGGGAATGAGAAGCCTCATCTACAATCATAGTACATGTCTCTGAGCTGATCTCCCTGGGAATGAGGAGAAGCCTCATCTACAATCATAGTACATGGCTCTGAGCTGATCTCCCTGGGAATGAGGAGAAGCCTCATCTACAATCATAGTACATGGCTCTAAGCTGATCTCCCTGGGAATGAGGAGAAGCCTCATCTACAATCATAGTACATGGCTCTGAGCTGATCTCCCTGGGAATGAGGAGAAGCCTCATCTACAATCATAGTACATGGTTCTGAGCTGATCTCCCTAGGAATGAGGAGAAGCCTCATCTACAATCATAGTACATGGCTATCCTATCTCCCTGGGAATGAGGAGAAGCCTCATCTACAATCATAGTACATGGCTCTGAGCTGATCTCCCTGGGAATGAGGAGAAGCCTCATCTACAATCATAGTACATGGCTCTAAGCTGATCTCCCTGGGAATGAGGAGAAGCCTCATCTACAATCATAGTACATGGTTCTGAGCTGATCTCCCTAGGAATGAGGAGAAGCCTCATCTACAATCATAGTACATGGCTATCCTATCTCCCTGGGAATGAGGAGAAGCCTCATCTACAATCATAGTACATGGCTCTGAGCTGATCTCCCTGGGAATGAGAAGCCTCATCTACAATCATAGTACATGTCTCTGAGCTGATCTCCCTGGGAATGAGGAGAAGCCTCATCTACAATCATAGTACATGGCTCTGAGCTGATCTCCCTGGGAATGAGGAGAAGCCTCATCTACAATCATAGTACATGGCTCTAAGCTGATCTCCCTGGGAATGAGGAGAAGCCTCATCTACAATCATAGTACATGGTTCTGAGCTGATCTCCCTAGGAATGAGGAGAAGCCTCATCTACAATCATAGTACATGGCTATCCTATCTCCCTGGGAATGAGGAGAAGCCTCATCTACAATCATAGTACATGGCTCTGAGCTGATCTCCCTGGGAATGAGGAGAAGCCTCATCTACAATCATAGTACATGGCTCTGAGCTGATCTCCCTGGGAATGAGGAGAAGCCTCATCTACAATCATAGTACATGGCTCTGAGCTGATCTCCCTGGGAATGAGGAGAAGCCTCATCTACAATCATAGTACATGGCTCTGAGCTGATCTCCCTGGGAATGAGGAGAAGCCTCATCTACAATCATAGTACATGGCTCTAAGCTGATCTCCCTGGGAATGAGGAGAAGCCTCATCTACAATCATAGTACATGGTTCTGAGCTGATCTCCCTAGGAATGAGGAGAAGCCTCATCTACAATCATAGTACATGGCTATCCTATCTCCCTGGGAATGAGGAGAAGCCTCATCTACAATCATAGTACATGGCTCTGAGCTGATCTCCCTGGGAATGAGGAGAAGCCTCATCTACAATAATAGTACATGGCTCTAAGCTGATCTCCCTGGGAATGAGGAGAAGCCTCATCTACAATCATAGTACATGGCTATCCTATCTCCCTAGGAATGAGGAGAAGCCTCATCTACAATCATAGTACATGGCTCTGAGCTGATCTCCCTGGGAATGAGGAGAAGCCTCATCTACAATCATAGTACATGGTTCTGAGCTGATCTCCCTAGGAATGAGGAGAAGCCTCATCTACAATCATAGTACATGGCTATCCTATCTCCCTAGGAATGAGGAGAAGCCTCATCTACAATCATAGTACATGGCTCTGAGCTGATCTCCCTAGGAATGAGGAGAAGCCTCATCTACAATCATAGTACATGGCTCTAAGCTGATCTCCCTGGGAATGAGGAGAAGCCTCATCTACAATCATAGTACATGGCTCTGAGCTGATCTCCCTGGGAATGAGAAGCCTCATCTACAATCATAGTACATGTCTCTGAGCTGATCTCCCTGGGAATGAGGAGAAGCCTCATCTACAATCATAGTACATGGCTCTGAGCTGATCTCCCTGGGAATGAGGAGAAGCCTCATCTACAATCATAGTACATGGCTCTAAGCTGATCTCCCTGGGAATGAGGAGAAGCCTCATCTACAATCATAGTACATGGCTCTGAGCTGATCTCCCTGGGAATGAGGAGAAGCCTCATCTACAATCATAGTACATGGTTCTGAGCTGATCTCCCTAGGAATGAGGAGAAGCCTCATCTACAATCATAGTACATGGCTATCCTATCTCCCTGGGAATGAGGAGAAGCCTCATCTACAATCATAGTACATGGCTCTGAGCTGATCTCCCTGGGAATGAGGAGAAGCCTCATCTACAATCATAGTACATGGCTCTGAGCTGATCTCCCTGGGAATGAGGAGAAGCCTCATCTACAATCATAGTACATGGCTCTGAGCTGATCTCCCTGGGAATGAGGAGAAGCCTCATCTACAATCATAGTACATGGCTCTGAGCTGATCTCCCTGGGAATGAGGAGAAGCCTCATCTACAATCATAGTACATGGCTCTAAGCTGATCTCCCTGGGAATGAGGAGAAGCCTCATCTACAATCATAGTACATGGTTCTGAGCTGATCTCCCTAGGAATGAGGAGAAGCCTCATCTACAATCATAGTACATGGCTATCCTATCTCCCTGGGAATGAGGAGAAGCCTCATCTACAATCATAGTACATGGTTCTGAGCTGATCTCCCTAGGAATGAGGAGAAGCCTCATCTACAATCATAGTACATGGCTATCCTATCTCCCTAGGAATGAGGAGAAGCCTCATCTACAATCATAGTACATGGCTCTGAGCTGATCTCCCTAGGAATGAGGAGAAGCCTCATCTACAATCATAGTACATGGCTCTAAGCTGATCTCCCTGGGAATGAGGAGAAGCCTCATCTACAATCATAGTACATGGCTCTGAGCTGATCTCCCTGGGAATGAGGAGAAGCCTCATCTACAATCATAATACATGGCTCTGAGCTGATCTCCCTGGGAATGAGGAGAAGCCTCATCTACAATCATAGTACATGGCTCTGAGCTGATCTCCCTGGGAATGAGGAGAAGCCTCATCTACAATCATAGTACATGGCTCTAAGCTGATCTCCCTGGGAATGAGGAGAAGCCTCATCTACAATCATAGTACATGGTTCTGAGCTGATCTCCCTAGGAATGAGGAGAAGCCTCATCTACAATCATAGTACATGGCTATCCTATCTCCCTGGGAATGAGGAGAAGCCTCATCTACAATCATAGTACATGGCTCTGAGCTGATCTCCCTGGGAATGAGAAGCCTCATCTACAATCATAGTACATGTCTCTGAGCTGATCTCCCTGGGAATGAGGAGAAGCCTCATCTACAATCATAGTACATGGCTCTGAGCTGATCTCCCTGGGAATGAGGAGAAGCCTCATCTACAATCATAGTACATGGTTCTGAGCTGATCTCCCTAGGAATGAGGAGAAGCCTCATCTACAATCATAGTACATGGCTATCCTATCTCCCTGGGAATGAGGAGAAGCCTCATCTACAATCATAGTACATGGCTCTGAGCTGATCTCCCTGGGAATGAGGAGAAGCCTCATCTACAATCATAGTACATGGCTCTGAGCTGATCTCCCTGGGAATGAGGAGAAGCCTCATCTACAATCATAGTACATGGCTCTGAGCTGATCTCCCTGGGAATGAGGAGAAGCCTCATCTACAATCATAGTACATGGCTCTGAGCTGATCTCCCTGGGAATGAGGAGAAGCCTCATCTACAATCATAGTACATGGGTCTAAGCTGATCTCCCTGGGAATGAGGAGAAGCCTCATCTACAATCATAGTACATGGTTCTGAGCTGATCTCCCTAGGAATGAGGAGAAGCCTCATCTACAATCATAGTACATGGCTATCCTATCTCCCTGGGAATGAGGAGAAGCCTCATCTACAATCATAGTACATGGCTCTGAGCTGATCTCCCTGGGAATGAGGAGAAGCCTCATCTACAATAATAGTACATGGCTCTAAGCTGATCTCCCTGGGAATGAGGAGAAGCCTCATCTACAATCATAGTACATGGCTATCCTATCTCCCTAGGAATGAGGAGAAGCCTCATCTACAATCATAGTACATGGCTCTGAGCTGATCTCCCTGGGAATGAGGAGAAGCCTCATCTACAATCATAGTACATGGTTCTGAGCTGATCTCCCTAGGAATGAGGAGAAGCCTCATCTACAATCATAGTACATGGCTATCCTATCTCCCTAGGAATGAGGAGAAGCCTCATCTACAATCATAGTACATGGCTCTGAGCTGATCTCCCTAGGAATGAGGAGAAGCCTCATCTACAATCATAGTACATGGCTCTAAGCTGATCTCCCTGGGAATGAGGAGAAGCCTCATCTACAATCATAGTACATGGCTCTGAGCTGATCTCCCTGGGAATGAGGAGAAGCCTCATCTACAATCATAGTACATGGCTCTGAGCTGATCTCCCTGGGAATGAGGAGAAGCCTCATCTACAATCATAGTACATGGCTCTGAGCTGATCTCCCTGGGAATGAGGAGAAGCCTCATCTACAATCATAGTACATGGCTCTAAGCTGATCTCCCTGGGAATGAGGAGAAGCCTCATCTACAATCATAGTACATGGTTCTGAGCTGATCTCCCTAGGAATGAGGAGAAGCCTCATCTACAATCATAGTACATGGCTATCCTATCTCCCTGGGAATGAGGAGAAGCCTCATCTACAATCATAGTACATGGCTCTGAGCTGATCTCCCTGGGAATGAGAAGCCTCATCTACAATCATAGTACATGTCTCTGAGCTGATCTCCCTGGGAATGAGGAGAAGCCTCATCTACAATCATAGTACATGGCTCTGAGCTGATCTCCCTGGGAATGAGGAGAAGCCTCATCTACAATCATAGTACATGGCTCTAAGCTGATCTCCCTGGGAATGAGGAGAAGCCTCATCTACAATCATAGTACATGGCTCTGAGCTGATCTCCCTGGGAATGAGGAGAAGCCTCATCTACAATCATAGTACATGGTTCTGAGCTGATCTCCCTAGGAATGAGGAGAAGCCTCATCTACAATCATAGTACATGGCTATCCTATCTCCCTGGGAATGAGGAGAAGCCTCATCTACAATCATAGTACATGGCTCTGAGCTGATCTCCCTGGGAATGAGGAGAAGCCTCATCTACAATCATAGTACATGGCTCTGAGCTGATCTCCCTGGGAATGAGGAGAAGCCTCATCTACAATCATAGTACATGGCTCTGAGCTGATCTCCCTGGGAATGAGGAGAAGCCTCATCTACAATCATAGTACATGGCTCTGAGCTGATCTCCCTGGGAATGAGGAGAAGCCTCATCTACAATCATAGTACATGGCTCTAAGCTGATCTCCCTGGGAATGAGGAGAAGCCTCATCTACAATCATAGTACATGGTTCTGAGCTGATCTCCCTAGGAATGAGGAGAAGCCTCATCTACAATCATAGTACATGGCTATCCTATCTCCCTGGGAATGAGGAGAAGCCTCATCTACAATCATAGTACATGGCTCTGAGCTGATCTCCCTGGGAATGAGGAGAAGCCTCATCTACAATCATAGTACATGGCTCTGAGCTGATCTCCCTGGGAATGAGGAGAAGCCTCATCTACAATCATAGTACATGGCTCTGAGCTGATCTCCCTGGGAATGAGGAGAAGCCTCATCTACAATCATAGTACATGGCTCTGAGCTGATCTCCCTGGGAATGAGGAGAAGCCTCATCTACAATCATAGTACATGGCTCTAAGCTGATCTCCCTGGGAATGAGGAGAAGCCTCATCTACAATCATAGTACATGGTTCTGAGCTGATCTCCCTAGGAATGAGGAGAAGCCTCATCTACAATCATAGTACATGGCTATCCTATCTCCCTGGGAATGAGGAGAAGCCTCATCTACAATCATAGTACATGGCTCTGAGCTGATCTCCCTGGGAATGAGGAGAAGCCTCATCTACAATCATAGTACATGGCTCTGAGCTGATCTCCCTGGGAATGAGGAGAAGCCTCATCTACAATCATAGTACATGGCTCTGAGCTGATCTCCCTGGGAATGAGGAGAAGCCTCATCTACAATCATAGTACATGGCTCTGAGCTGATCTCCCTGGGAATGAGGAGAAGCCTCATCTACAATCATAGTACATGGCTCTAAGCTGATCTCCCTGGGAATGAGGAGAAGCCTCATCTACAATCATAGTACATGGTTCTGAGCTGATCTCCCTAGGAATGAGGAGAAGCCTCATCTACAATCATAGTACATGGCTATCCTATCTCCCTGGGAATGAGGAGAAGCCTCGTCTACAATCATAGTACATGGCTCTGAGCTGATCTCCCTGGGAATGAGGAGAAGCCTCATCTACAATCATAGTACATGGCTCTGAGCTGATCTCCCTGGGAATGAGGAGAAGCCTCATCTACAATCATAGTACATGGCTCTGAGCTGATCTCCCTGGGAATGAGGAGAAGCCTCATCTACAATCATAGTACATGGCTCTAAGCTGATCTCCCTGGGAATGAGGAGAAGCCTCATCTACAATCATAGTACATGGTTCTGAGCTGATCTCCCTAGGAATGAGGAGAAGCCTCATCTACAATCATAGTACATGGCTATCCTATCTCCCTGGGAATGAGGAGAAGCCTCGTCTACAATCATAGTACATGGCTCTGAGCTGATCTCCCTGGGAATGAGGAGAAGCCTCATCTACAATCATAGTACATGGCTCTGAGCTGATCTCCCTAGGAATGAGGAGAAGCCTCATCTACAATCATAGTACATGGCTCTGAGCTGATCTCCCTGGGAATGAGGAGAAGCCTCATCTACAATCATAGTACATGGCTCTGAGCTGATCTCCCTGGGAATGAGGAGAAGCCTCATCTACAATCATAGTACATGGCTCTGAGCTGATCTCCCTGGGAATGAGGAGAAGCCTCATCTACAATCATAGTACATGGCTCTGAGCTGATCTCCCTGGGAATGAGGAGAAGCCTCATCTACAATCATAGTACATGGCTCTAAGCTGATCTCCCTGGGAATGAGGAGAAGCCTCATCTACAATCATAGTACATGGTTCTGAGCTGATCTCCCTAGGAATGAGGAGAAGCCTCATCTACAATCATAGTACATGGCTATCCTATCTCCCTGGGAATGAGGAGAAGCCTCATCTACAATCATAGTACATGGCTCTGAGCTGATCTCCCTGGGAATGAGAAGCCTCATCTACAATCATAGTACATGTCTCTGAGCTGATCTCCCTGGGAATGAGGAGAAGCCTCATCTACAATCATAGTACATGGCTCTGAGCTGATCTCCCTGGGAATGAGGAGAAGCCTCATCTACAATCATAGTACATGGCTCTAAGCTGATCTCCCTGGGAATGAGGAGAAGCCTCATCTACAATCATAGTACATGGCTCTGAGCTGATCTCCCTGGGAATGAGGAGAAGCCTCATCTACAATCATAGTACATGGTTCTGAGCTGATCTCCCTAGGAATGAGGAGAAGCCTCATCTACAATCATAGTACATGGCTATCCTATCTCCCTGGGAATGAGGAGAAGCCTCATCTACAATCATAGTACATGGCTCTGAGCTGATCTCCCTGGGAATGAGGAGAAGCCTCATCTACAATCATAGTACATGGCTCTGAGCTGATCTCCCTGGGAATGAGGAGAAGCCTCATCTACAATCATAGTACATGGCTCTGAGCTGATCTCCCTGGGAATGAGGAGAAGCCTCATCTACAATCATAGTACATGGCTCTGAGCTGATCTCCCTGGGAATGAGGAGAAGCCTCATCTACAATCATAGTACATGGCTCTAAGCTGATCTCCCTGGGAATGAGGAGAAGCCTCATCTACAATCATAGTACATGGTTCTGAGCTGATCTCCCTAGGAATGAGGAGAAGCCTCATCTACAATCATAGTACATGGCTATCCTATCTCCCTGGGAATGAGGAGAAGCCTCATCTACAATCATAGTACATGGCTCTGAGCTGATCTCCCTGGGAATGAGGAGAAGCCTCATCTACAATCATAGTACATGGCTCTGAGCTGATCTCCCTGGGAATGAGGAGAAGCCTCATCTACAATCATAGTACATGGCTCTGAGCTGATCTCCCTGGGAATGAGGAGAAGCCTCATCTACAATCATAGTACATGGCTCTGAGCTGATCTCCCTGGGAATGAGGAGAAGCCTCATCTACAATCATAGTACATGGCTCTAAGCTGATCTCCCTGGGAATGAGGAGAAGCCTCATCTACAATCATAGTACATGGTTCTGAGCTGATCTCCCTAGGAATGAGGAGAAGCCTCATCTACAATCATAGTACATGGCTATCCTATCTCCCTGGGAATGAGGAGAAGCCTCATCTACAATCATAGTACATGGCTCTGAGCTGATCTCCCTGGGAATGAGGAGAAGCCTCATCTACAATCATAGTACATGGCTCTGAGCTGATCTCCCTGGGAATGAGGAGAAGCCTCATCTACAATCATAGTACATGGCTCTGAGCTGATCTCCCTGGGAATGAGGAGAAGCCTCATCTACAATCATAGTACATGGCTCTGAGCTGATCTCCCTGGGAATGAGGAGAAGCCTCATCTACAATCATAGTACATGGCTCTAAGCTGATCTCCCTGGGAATGAGGAGAAGCCTCATCTACAATCATAGTACATGGTTCTGAGCTGATCTCCCTAGGAATGAGGAGAAGCCTCATCTACAATCATAGTACATGGCTATCCTATCTCCCTGGGAATGAGGAGAAGCCTCGTCTACAATCATAGTACATGGCTCTGAGCTGATCTCCCTGGGAATGAGGAGAAGCCTCATCTACAATCATAGTACATGGCTCTGAGCTGATCTCCCTGGGAATGAGGAGAAGCCTCATCTACAATCATAGTACATGGCTCTGAGCTGATCTCCCTGGGAATGAGGAGAAGCCTCATCTACAATCATAGTACATGGCTCTAAGCTGATCTCCCTGGGAATGAGGAGAAGCCTCATCTACAATCATAGTACATGGTTCTGAGCTGATCTCCCTAGGAATGAGGAGAAGCCTCATCTACAATCATAGTACATGGCTATCCTATCTCCCTGGGAATGAGGAGAAGCCTCGTCTACAATCATAGTACATGGCTCTGAGCTGATCTCCCTGGGAATGAGGAGAAGCCTCATCTACAATCATAGTACATGGCTCTGAGCTGATCTCCCTGGGAATGAGGAGAAGCCTCGTCTACAATCATAGTACATGGCTCTGAGCTGATCTCCCTGGGAATGAGGAGAAGCCTCATCTACAATCATAGTACATGGCTCTGAGCTGATCTCCCTGGGAATGAGGAGAAGCCTCATCTACAATCATAGTACATGGCTCTGAGCTGATCTCCCTGGGAATGAGGAGAAGCCGAGCTGTGATTGCAGGAAGGTGCTCTGTGTAGATGAGGCAGGACGAGGAAGGATGTACGGGGCTGACTGGGATGAACTTCCTCTCTGGATGCCGGAACTGTTATGTGCTGTGAGTAAGGCAGAGACAAGAAGCCAGATCCGGGCTGTGTGCATGTCTGGGAGAGCAGGTGAGAAGCCGCTGATCGATGCGGCAGGAGTCATGTATGAGGAGATCGGTAGGGAGGGGAGGTGGTATGATGACAAAGGAGGAAGCACACATCTCTCGGCTAGCACGATGAGGGAAAGTAAGGATCGTACGGCGGCGGACTGAGGTGCCATCGCTGGCCACCTTAACACAGCCTGTGACAGCCCTTCCTCCGCCGCCGTATGATCACAATAGAGCTGTGCGTGCTCCGATCATCAGGGAACACTCCCCTGTCCTCTCCGATGGTAATGGGAACCGTGCCGGGCTGTGCTCTCACCATGGTGTCCCCTGTGCAGGCATGAAGCGGCTGTGACACGGGCGGACAGGATGTGGCTGAAGCCTGAGGAGGTTCTGCTGAAGAACGCGCTGCGGCTGTGGGTCACACACAAGTCCAACCAGTACTTCATCCTACAGCGCCGCCGAGGACATGGCGACAGCGCGGCCAAGTTCACCGGTAAGTCCAACACAGGCCGGACACATAGAAACTTCCTCACTACTCCTAGGCGGGGGTTCACCTCACAACTGCATCACCTCACTACTCCTAGGATGGGGGTTCACCTCACAACTGCACCACCTCACTACTCCTAGGCGGGGGTTCACCTCACAACTGCATTACCTCACTTATCCTAGGATGGGGGTTCACCTCACAACTGCACCACCTCACTACTCCTAGGCGGGGGTTCACCTCACAACTGCACCACCTCACTTATCCTAGGATGGGGGTTCACCTCACAACTGCACCACCTCACTTATCCTAGGATGGGGGTTCACCTCACAACTGCACCACCTCACTACTCCTAGGCGGGGGTTCACCTCACAACTGCACCACCTCACTTATCCTAGGATGGGGGTTCACCTCACAGCTGCACCACCTAACTACTTCTAGGATGGGGGTTCACCTCACAACTGCACCACCTCACTTATCCTAGGATGGGGGTTCACCTCACAGCTGCACCACCTCACTACTCCTAGGATGGGGGTTCACCTCACAACTGCACCACCTCATTACTCCTAGGCGGGGATTCACCTCACTACTAGGGGGGTGTAGTCCTGACAACAGCACCTTACTACTACTACTAGGAGGGGGTTCACTTCACCACTAGGGGGGTGTACTCCTTACAACTGCACCTCACTACTACTAGGAGGGGGTTCACCTCACAACTGCACCACCTCACTACTAGGGGGGTGTACTCCTGACAACTGCACCTCACTACTACTAGGGGGGTGTACTCCTGACAACTGCACCTCACTACTACTAGGGGGGTGTACTCCTGACAACTGCACCTCACTACTACTAGGAGGGGTTCACCTCACAACTGCACCACCTTACTACTAGGAGGGGGTACATCTGACAACTGCACCTCACTACTACTAGGAAGGAATTAACACCTCACTACTCCTAGGAGGGGGTACACCTGACAACTGCACCTCATTTCTGATTCAAACTCTAGTCCTAGGAGAGGGTACACCTGAGAACTGCACCTCGATGCCTGATAGAAACTTCTCTTACACTACTCCCAGGAGATGGTACACCTGAGAAATCCTTTCACTGCTCCTAGAACAGCATATACTTTACCTAAGAACCTCCCTCACTACTCCTAGAAAATTGTACACCTAAGACCTTCCCTTACTACGCCTAGGAAATTGTACGCCTGAAAATGTCCCGCACTACTCCTAGGAGAGAGTGTATACCTGAGAATGTCCCTCACTACTCCTAGGAGAGAGTGTATACCTGAGAATGTCCCTCACTACTCCTAGGAGAGAGCGTATACCTGAGAATGTCCCTCACTACTCCTAGGAGAGGGCGTATACCTGAGAATGTCCCTCACTACTCCTAGGAGAGAGCGTATACCTGAGAATGTCCCTCACTACTCCTAGGAGAGAGCGTATACCTGAGAATGTCCCTCACTACTCCTAGGAGAGAGCGTATACCTGAGAATGTCCCTCACTACTCCTAGGAGAGAGCGTATACCTGAGAATGTCCCTCACTACTCCTAGGAGAGAGCGTATACCTGAGAATGTCCCTCACTACTCCTAGGAGAGAGCGTATACCTGAGAATGTCCCTCACTACTCCTAGGAGAGAGCGTATACCTGAGAATGTCCCTCACTACTCCTAGGAGAGAGCGTATACCTGAGAATGTCCCTCACTACTCCTAGGAGAGAGTGTATACCTGAGAACGTCCCTCACTACTCCTAGGAGAGGGCGTATACCTGAGAACGTCCCTCACTACTCCTAGGAGAGAGCGTATACCTGAGAATGTCCCTCACTACTCCTAGGAGAGAGCGTATACCTGAGAATGTCCCTCACTACTCCTAGGAGAGAGCGTATACCTGAGAATGTCCCTCACTACTCCTAGGAGAGAGCGTATACCTGAGAATGTCCCTCACTACTCCTAGGAGAGAGTGTATACCTGAGAACGTCCCTCACTACTCCTAGGAGAGGGCGTATACCTGAGAATGTCCCTCACTACTCCTAGGAGAGGGCGTATACCTGAGAATGTCCCTCACTACTCCTAGGAGAGAGCGTATACCTGAGAATGTCCCTCACTACTCCTAGGAGAGAGCGTATACCTGAGAATGTCCCTCACTACTCCTAGGAGAGAGCGTATACCTGAGAATGTCCCTCACTACTCCTAGGAGAGAGTGTATACCTGAGAACGTCCCTCACTACTCCTAGGAGAGGGCGTATACCTGAGAATGTCCCTCACTACTCCTAGGAGAGAGCGTATACCTGAGAATGTCCCTCACTACTCCTAGGAGAGAGCGTATACCTGAGAATGTCCCTCACTACTCCTAGGAGAGAGCGTATACCTGAGAATGTCCCTCACTACTCCTAGGAGAGAGCCTATACCTGAGAATGTCCCTCACTACTCCTAGGAGAGAGCGTATACCTGAGAATGTCCCTCACTACTCCTAGGAGAGAGCGTATACCTGAGAATGTCCCTCACTACTCCTAGGAGAGAGCGTATACCTGAGAATGTCCCTCACTACTCCTAGGAGAGAGCGTATACCTGAGAATGTCCCTCACTACTCCTAGGAGAGAGCGTATACCTGAGAATGTCCCTCACTACTCCTAGGAGAGAGCGTATACCTGAGAATGTCCCTCACTACTCCTAGGAGAGAGCGTATACCTGAGAATGTCCCTCACTACTCCTAGGAGAGAGCGTATACCCGAGAATGTCCCTCACTACTCCTAGGAGAGAGCGTATACCTGAGAATGTCCCTCACTACTCCTAGGAGAGAGCGTATACCCGAGAATGTCCCTCACTACTCCTAGGAGAGAGTGTATACCCGAGAATGTCCCTCACTACTCCTAGGAGAGAGCGTATACCCGAGAATGTCCCTCACTACTCCTAGGAGAGAGCGTATACCCGAGAATGTCCCTCACTACTCCTAGGAGAGAGCGTATACCTGAGAATGTCCCTCACTACTCCTAGGAGAGAGCGTATACCTGAGAATGTCCCTCACTACTCCTAGGAGAGAGCGTATACCCGAGAACGTCCCTCACTACTCCTAGGAGAGAGCGTATACCTGAGAATGTCCCTCACTACTCCTAGGAGAGAGCGTATACCTGAGAATGTCCCTCACTACTCCTAGGAGAGAGCGTATACCTGAGAACGTCCCTCACTACTCCTAGGAGAGAGCGTATACCTGAGAACGTCCCTCACTACTCCTAGGAGAGAGCGTATACCTGAGAACGTCCCTCACTACTCCTAGGAGAGAGCGTATACCTGAGAACGTCCCTCACTACTCCTAGGAGAGAGTGTATACCTGAGAATGTCCCTCACTACTCCTAGGAGAGAGTGTACACCTGAGAATTGCACCTTATGTGCTCTGTGTATACAGATACTTCATGCTCCTAAGAGTACTGCACACGTCTCTGTCAGCGCACAGATGTAGGTAAAACTGACACAGGTGAATTTCCTCCTACACCTAATACACACAGCTTCTGATAACCCAGAGACTTTGGTACATACCTTATGTCTGTAAAGGCCTCATATACTGTAGACATGACATACATGTGTTTATAGGACATATTCAAATGGATAAAATCCTTTTAATGCCTTGGAGTACACGAATTCCAAGCAGTTTCAGGTTCCCGGGAAGCCCAGCGTCCTGAGGTATTCAGGAAATACAGACCTATGTGAGTGCCACTTGGTACAGCTTCCATCTGCAATTTATTTCACCTTGGCGTATTTCCACTGGATGCTTCTCCTGGGCCTCCCAGGCACCCACAAAAATGTCCATTTTGAACAATGACGGAGCAACCCACCTGTGTGCATGTAATACTAAATGGTATAATTCACACTGTTTAGGTGTATTTGGTTTCGATTTGTTTAGCGGAACCCAATGGCATGAAACCCAATGTGCATGTGCTTGAATATATACAGTATGTAGTACATGGTATTAGTAAACTCAAGGGAGGTCCATTGACAGCTTGTAAATACCTTAAATAGCCAGAGTCGGTCATGTGATCCTTCTCTATGTCTTTTATTAGGTCAGCGTGCAACATGTTGGTTATATGATTGATTGCAAAAAACACTCTAAATGCAAATATTTTTTAATGTGAAGCACCTGAAAGCACAAGGACATTATTATGTGCGAAAAAACCTCTGTAATCTTCTCAGCCGATCTTCACGTCATATCGGGGATCATGGCTCATTGCAGAGCATGTCCTCCTTGCTCCCCTCTTTGTCTCTGCAGTCTGTGTGAATGTGGGTGGAGCTCTGGCGGTCAGGTGATCATTTTGAAAACGAGAGCCCTAAATGTAAATAACATAATGGGAAACAAACTATTGAAAGCAATGCCAGAACAAGTGGCAACACAGAAGACTGTGTAGATCATCCACAATAGTGTTGCCACCCTGATCAGGGACCTGGCAGGATCAACAAGTAGTTACAGCCACAGGAAAACTTAAAAAAAAAAAAAAAAAAAGAAAGCACCCATAATTCTATGAATTCTACTACATGTTTAGATACAATTTCGGGTTTAATATCACTTAAAGCTGTAATGGCAGTCCTATGGGGGTGTACAAGTGCCACGGCCACAATGTTTTGCTGCGTGGTAAAAAAATGTCCCCCTGTTGTGTTCATAGCAAGCCCTACTGCTACCAAACGAGACCTATGCGAGTGAATGGGGCCACATACACATACCAGGGTCAGTTTACACAGGAGCCATTTAGCCTTTGTTTCTGAAGTGTGGAGGGAAACGGAGTACCCGGAGGAAATCCGCACAATCACATGAGGGGCAGGCAAACTCCATGCAGGCAGTGTCATGGTTGGGATTCAGACCCAGGCACCTTGAGGTGATTGTAGCCATATTGGGTGCTGGGGGTTGTCTAGTAGGCCACTTGCAAAGCTGCACAGCACTTGCTTTGAGATCCATGGGCCCTGACTTGGCCTGTATTGTTAAAAAAAGAACACTGGGGGGGGATTTACTAAAGCAGTTGCACTCAGAATCTGGTGTAGCTGTGCATGGTAACCAATCAGCTTCTAACTTCAGCTTGTTCAGTTAAGCTTTGGCAATAAAACCTAGAAGCTGATTAGTTCCTCTGCAGAGCTGCGCCAGGTTTTGCACCATACAGTTTTATTAAATAATCCTCATTGTTTTTTAGTCAATTGTATCATTGGTTACAGAAACTTTATCAGAACCTGGGCGACCTGTTAACAGCTAGAAGTGTGTCTTTGACACAGGTTTTGATGTCACTTTTTTTTCTGATTTCTGTGTGACATTATGTCCAATTTGCTTTTTTCCTCCCTTGTTTTGTTTTGTTCCAATACACACAAAGGGAATAAACATGTGTATAGCAAAACATGTGTTACTGCAATACTTTTTTGTAAGAAATACTTGATTTTCTGGACAAATTTCTGGGGTACCAACAATTTCGACCATGACTGTATATGCCAGGCGGTTTGAGGAGCAAGGGATATTTGACAGCAAAGGATGCAGGGAGTGGTGGCATAGAAGGTCTAGGCACAGGGGGTAGTTGCAGAAAATAAATCACAGGTGCTAAGAGGAACACAGCCAAATGCTACAGTCACCCAGCAGAAGCATCTTGGCTGCATCTCCATGGCAGGACTCAAAGGACAATATAAAAAAGCCAACACAGCCTTTAACTACATTACCAGACACCGAGGGGCAAGCTGGAAATTGTCTACTGAGCAGATTTCTGTCTTCTGTTACCTGTATGCTCATGTACCTTTTATGTTGTCTTATGTCGTGGTGAATTGTGTTTTTAGTTACTAGTCAGTGCTTGTCAGTTTATCATGGGCGCAGAGCTGTATATGGTGGTTTATCAAATCTGAATATAGTATAGATTTTTTAATGTCTTCTTTAGTAAGTTGGAATGAACTTTTAGGTTTCACACACACGGCCATACATCACGCAGAGCCTGCATTATGACATTCCTTTGCTGCACACAGCTGCCCATTGAGATGCCCCAGAAGTGGCTGTATGCAGCTTTGCACAAATGGTTTGTGTACAGCACCAGCATGCACCCTGACTTATGCTCCGAACGCAGGTAGTCTATATATCATTGTGCATGTGGGTGCTTTATGTGAACCCCGGCCCACAACCACGCACAGCCGCCTCATCGAAATAGGTGGCTGTAGGCGGCGGCAGTGGGTCCTGGGAATGTCATTGCCCAGGTTCTGCAAGCTGTATTGCCCTAATACGGCCATGTGCAGGAAGCCGTTCTCTGTTTTAAGTGGTATTTTAAACTCCGTAAATATGTTGGTATACAGTGCCTTGAAAAAGTATTCATACCCCTTGAAATTTTTACCATTTTGTTATGTTACAACCAAAAGCGTAACTGTATTTTATGGGATAGACCAACACAAAGTGGCACATAATTGTGAAGTGGAAGGAAAATAATAAATGGTTTTTCAAAATTTTTCACAAATATCTGAATAGTGTGGCATGTATTTGTATTCAGCCCCCCTGAGTCAATACGTTGTAGAACCACCTTTCGGTGCAAGTCTTTTGGGGATGTCTCTACCAGATTTGCACATTGAGAGAGTGACATTTTTGGCCATTCTTCTTTGCAAAAGAGGTCAAGCTCTGTCAGATTGGATGGAGAGTGTCTGTGAACAGCAATTTTCAAGTCTTGCCACAGATTCTCAATTGGATTTAGGTCTGGACTTTGACTGAGCCATTCTAACACATGAATATGCTTTGATCTAAACCATTCCATTGTAGCTCTGGCTGTATGTTTAGGGTCGTTGTCCTGCTGGAAGGTGAACCTTCGCCCCAGTCTCAACCATGGACCTCTTGGCTGCTTCTCTGATTAATGCTCTCCTTGCCCGGCCTGTCAGTTTAGGTGGACGGTCATGTCTTGGTAGGTTTGCAGTTGTGCCATACTCTTTCCATTTTCGGATGATGGATTGAACAGTGCTCGGTAAGATGTTCAAAGCTTGGGATATTTTTTTTATAACCTAACCCTGCTTTAAAATTCTCCACAACTTTATCCCTGACCTGTCTGGTGTGTTTTCTTGGCCTTCGTGATGCAGTTTGTTCACTAAGGTTCTTTAAAAGACCTCCTGAGGGCTTCACAGAACAGCTGTATTTATACTGAGATTAAATTACACACAGGCGGACTCTATTTACTAATTAGGTGACTTCTGAAGGCAATTGGTTCCACTAGATTTTTGCTAGGGGTATCAGAGCAAAGGGGGCTGAATACAAATGCACACTACTTTTGTCACGTATTTATTTGTAAAAAAAAAAAGTAAAAACCCATTTCTCATTTTCCTTCTACAATTATGTGCCACTTTGTGTTGATCTATCACATAAAATCCCAAATAAAAAAACCTTTACGTTTTTGGCTGTAATATGAAAAATTTCAAGAGGTATGAATACTTTTTCAAGACGCTGTATAATGCATTATTCAATAGCGCATCCTTCGTAGGATTTTTTTTTTTTTTTTCGTTTAAGGCTAGCTTTACATAAACATTTTTCTTGTTCAGGCCATAGGTTGGGGGGGGGGGGGGGGCGGTCTTCAACAAGTTTCCGCACTTCTTCAAAATAAGTTAAATATATAAAAGTGCAAAAACTTTTTGAAGACTCCTCGTATTCTTCCCTTCTTGCTAAACCGCATGGATGGAGGCATCTCCCCTGCCTGCTATTGTATTCGGACAGCTGTAACAACCAGGGCTGTCTGAATACCTGAACAGTGACTGCATCTGATCATATTGATTACTAGACACTTGTGATTCAATGTCTCCTGTGTACCTACAGTACACATACTGTAGGTGGTAGGACTGTACCTTTTTTATTTAGGCTAAGCGTTCCATAGTGCCATGTATCTGGATATTGTATTGCTCTGAAGGACTCGAAACACCCCAGGTCTCAGCAATGTGCTTGTCATATGCTGTGCTAAAATGAGGAAGATCTCAGAGGAAAGTAGTCAATATGAAAGTCACTGTTTTTCCACTAGAACTCAAGTTTTTATTTTTTTATGCAATGACCTTATCAGAAACAAGTTGTGGGGCATTTGTTAATGTGGCATCACAAGTCATATTTGGCTATGGAAGATGTCATGGGTTCCTTCAGAATAACATGTTTTTGTCTTTAGGGCACAACATTTCTTTATTTTCGTGACAGCGGTAAATTATAGCTGGGAATGATTTCTAAATGCTTTGAGATGGTTTTTATTTGGAGTTATAAATTCCGAAATCACTGCATTTTGTTTCTTGTAGACAGCATGTTTGTATGTTTATGGCAAAGAATAAGCAGGTTTATCTTCTCTTTCTTTTCCATCCTCAACATTGGGCTAAGTATTTGGTTTTCCTTGATCAGTCCCAGGCATGCAGACAGAAGTGCTGGAAAGGAATGTTACCTTGTACAAAGAAAAAGAGCCGCTGCTCCAGGTGTATGATGATAACCTGAGGTGGAATGTCTCGTAGAGTGCCAGCCCCGGCCCCGCCTCCGTGGGAAACTTGTAAGAAAAGAAATGGCAGCACGTCCAGGAATTCCGATTGCCCTTTATTGTTCAAAGTGATAACACTAAAGACACCAACACGAGGTCAGGTAGACGCATTTCACATAAACATCTTGTGCTTAATCGTTAATGATTAAGCACAAGATGTTTGTGAAACGCGTCTACGTGACCTCGTTTTGGTGTTATCACTTTGAACAATAAAAGGCTATCGGAATTCCTGGATGTGCAGCCATTTCTTTTCTTATAAATGTTACCTTGTAGGTGGAACAGTTTTTTGTTTTACTTTTGGATTATCACAAACCAGTATTGTATGTTTTAGCTTCAAGGGACTTTACATTTTCCGCAAGCTGTTTTTTTTTTAGGTACTGTATTTATATCTTATTGGACTTTCCCTGCCCCCTTTTTTTTAATGAAGTGCTCTTTTTGATTGATATTTTGTTTCCTGCGTATCTCCAGTGTATTTAATCACGTATGATCTACTAAAGCCCTTCACACCCACTTAGGCCCTCTACTACTCCTGTAATGTGATGTAGTAGAGTCAGTAACCACTGGGAAGATTTGGGAGGCGGAGGGGTCAAGAACAACTTTTCCGAAAAAGTTTACATTTGACCTCAATTACCTTAACACCTTCCTTACTGGGCACATATACCCCCTTCCTGCCCAGGCGAAATTTCAGCTTTCGGCACTGCGTCGCTTTATCTGACAATTGCGCGGTCGTGCGACGTGGCTCCCAAACAAAATTGACGTCCTTTTTTTCCCACAAATAGAGCTTTCTTTTGGTGGTATTTGATCACCTCTGCGGTTTTTATTTTTTGCGCTATAAACCAAAAAAAGAGCGACAATTTTGAAAAAAAACACTTTTTTGATTTTTGCTATAATAAATATCCCAATTTTTTTTTTTTTTTAAACTTTTTTTTTTTCTCAGTTTAGGCCGATACGTATTCTTCTACATATTTTTGGTTAAAAAAAATCGCAATAAGCGTATAGTGATTGGTTTGCGCAAAAGTTATAGTGTCTACAAAATAGGGGATAGAATTCTGACATTTTTTTAATTATTTTTTTTTTTACTAGTAATGGCGGCGATCATAGTTACATAGTTAGTCAGGTTGAAAAAAGACAAAGTCCATCCAGTTCAACCATAAAAAAATAACTAAAATAAAATAAAATAAAAATATTGTGCACTCCCATATACCCAATTCTATACCCACAGTTGATCCAGAGGAAGGCAAAAAACCCCAGCAGAGCATGATCCAATTTGCTACAGCAGGGGAAAAAATTCCTTCCTGATCCCCCGAGAGGCAATCGGATTTACCCTGGATCAACTTTACCAAGAACTGTTAGTACTCAGTTATATTATGTACATTTAGGAAAGTATCCAGGCCTTTCTTAAAGCAATCTACTGAGCTGGCCAGAACCACCTCTGCAGGGAGTCTGTTCCACATTTTCACAGCTCTTACTGTGAAGAAACCTTTCCGCATTTGGAGATGAAATCTTTTTTCTTCTAGACGTAAAGAGTGCCCCCTTGTTCTCTGTGTTGACCGTAAAGTGAATAACTCATCACCAAGTTCACTATATGGACCCCTTATATATTTGTACATGTTAATCATATCCCCCCTTATTCTCCTCTTCTCAAGAGTGAATAAATTCAGTTCCTCTAATCTTTCTTCATAGCTGAGCTCCTCCATGCCTCTTATTAGTTTGGTTGCCCTTCTCTGCACTTTCTCCAGTTCCCCGATATGCTTTTTGAGAACTGGTGCCCAAAACTGAACTGCGTATTCCAGATGAGGCCTTACTAATGATTTGTACAGGGGCAAAATGATATCTCTCTCTCTCTGGAGTCCATACCTCTCTTAATACAAGAAAGGACTTTGCTCGCCTTGGAAACCACAGCTTGGCATTGCGTGCCATTATTGAGCTTATGATCTACCAAAACCCCCAGATCCTTCTCCACTACGGATCCCCCCAGTTGTATTCCCCCTAGTATGTATGATGCATTCATATTCTTAGCCCCCAAGTGCATAACTTTACATTTATCAACATTAAACCTCATCTGCCACATAGTCGCCCAATTAGACAGGGCATCGAGGTCGGCTTGTAAATTGGAGACATCTTGTAAGGACGTTATTCCACTGCATAGCTTGGTGTCATCTGCAAAGACAGAAATGTTACTTTTGATCTCGGACCCAATATCATTTATAAAGATATTAAAAAGCGATATCAGCGATTTTTATCATGACTGCGATACTGCGGCGGACACATCGGACACTTTTGACACATTTTTGGGACCATTCACATTTATACAGCGATTAGTGCTATAAAAATGCACTGATTACTGTATAAATGTGACTGACAGGGAAGGGGTTAACACTAGGGGGCGGGGAAGGGGTTAAATGTATGCCCTATGAGTGATTGCTACTGTGGGGGGAGGGGACTGACTGGGGGAGGTGACCGATCTGTGTCCCTATGTACAAGGGACACAGCATCGGTCTCCTCCCCTGACAGGACATGGATCTGTGTGTTTACACACACAGATCCATGTCCTTGTCTGTGTACAGGCCGATCGCGGGTGCCTGGTGGACATCGCGGCCGCCAGGCACGCGCATCGGCATCTCAGTGATGCGCCGGGCGCGCGCGCGTGCCGCCGGAGACGCTCGCGCGCCCCCCAGTGGCCGAAGGAGCGGAGGCCGTATAATGACGGCCTCCCGGCATTTAAGAACCACTTTGCGGCCGTCATAAGTCGTATGACGGGCGCAAAGTGGTTAATCACCGGATCTGCTGATGACTTAACATTCAATATTCACTGGATTTGTCACTGAAGCACCGATGAACTTTCCAAAAACACAAGTAAACATATTCAAAATTAAACAGGAAATGAGTGGAAATCTAACAAATTAGACACAGAGAGGAAAAACAAAATCTGACACTTCTATGCTATCCCATCCCCACTGTTTCCCCAACATCAACATCTTCAGAGCTGGACCTGAACATGCATAGTTACACTCTATATTCAGCCCTTTGTCCCAGCAGAGCACAAACTATAGGATTGAATGTAGTGTGTACTGAACATGGCCTCAGCTCAGAAGGTTTTGACAAGCAGTTTGGTAGCTTTGTGGGTGGTATTGTAGTGAATTGGGGACAGGTAAGTATAAGACTTCCAGGAGGGCACTGGGGGAAAGTAGTCCTGCAGTTCCAATATTTTTTGTTTTTTCTGAGCCACTGTGCAGAACAAGTGTGTGTATGTATAGTGGAACCTTGGATTACAAGCATAATCTGTTCCAGGAGAATGCTTGTAAAGCACTTGCATATCAAAGCGAGTTTCCCCATAGAAATCAATGGAAACAAAGATAATTTGCTCCACGCGTCTCCCCGCAAGGATGTAGTCCCAAGGGAGGGGGCGATTATGCTGACTAACCCCCCAGCCAGAACGGCTCTGATGATGGGGCAAGCTTACTGAGGAGGAACAGGAAGTGAGAAATTCAGACAAAGAAAAAAAACATTTAGAAGGGAAATCGAAGGAAAAGGTAAGTGAACCAACAATGCACTAGCTTAACCACTTAAGCCCCGGACCATTTTGGCTAGTTAATGACCAGGCCCCTTTTTGCGATTCGGCACTGCGTCGCTTTTACTGTCAATTGCACGATCGTGCGACGTGGCTCCCAAACAAAATTGACGTCCTTTTTTTTTCCCACAAATAGAGCTTTCTTTTGGTGGTATTTGATCACCTGCGGTTTTTATTTTTTGCGCTATAAACAAAAATAGAGCGACAATTTAGAAAAAAAATGCAATATTTTTTACTTTTTGCTATAATTAATATCCCCAAAAAATATATAAAATAAAAAAAAAATTCTCCGTTTAGGGCGATAAAAATTCTTCTACATATTTTTGGTAAAAAAAATCGCAATCGGCGTTTATTGATTGGTTTGCGCAAAAGTTATAGCGCTTACAAAATAAGGGGTAGTTTTATGGCATTTTTTTATTAGTAATGGCAGCGATCTGCGATTTTTATCGTGACTGCGAAATTATGGTGGACACTTTTGACACTATTT
The DNA here is from genome assembly GCA_029206835.1 of Rana muscosa. Taxonomy (NCBI): domain Eukaryota; kingdom Metazoa; phylum Chordata; class Amphibia; order Anura; family Ranidae; genus Rana; species Rana muscosa. The sequence goes on along the minus strand of CM055117.1, from coordinate 678,601,078 downwards.
TTTATTAAATTTTTTTTTTTTTTTTTTACTAGTAATGGCGGCGATCAACGTTTTTTTTTTTTTTTTTCGTGACTGCGACATTATGGTGGACACATTTTTGGGACCATTATCATTTTTACAGCGATCAGTTCTATAAAAATGCACTGGTTACTGTAAAAATGACACTGGCAGTGAAGGGGTTAACCACTAGGGGCGCTGAAGGGGTTAAGTGTGCCTAAGGGAGTGATTACTACTGTTACGGGGCGTGGCTACGAGTGACACGTCACTGATCTCCGCTCTGATTACACAGAGCGGAAATCAGTGACAGTGTCAGTAGGCGAGCGGGGAGATGTTGTGTTTACACTAACATCTCCCCGCTCTATCCCTCCGTGAGACGATTGCGGGGATCCCCGCGGCGATCGAGTCCGCGGTCCGACTCACGGGGAAGGTAGCGGGGTCAGGAGCGTGCCGCCGGCGGCGCGCGACCCCCACGTCGGGCAGTTAAAGGCGACATACAGGTACGTTGATGTGCCTGTACGTACCATTCTGCCAACGTATATCTACTGGAGGGGGTCCTTAACTACTTCCCACCCGGCCACTGTACATATACGGCCGGATGGGTGCTCTCTCCTTCTGAGTGGACATCCTGAACGTCCTTCAGAAGGAGGGGGATTGCGCGCGCCGCCGGCGCCGCCGCCGGCGCGCGCCCGCCGCGTTACCAAGGACCCGGTGCGCGTGCCCGGCAGCCGCGATTGCCGCCGGGCACCCGCGATTCCCCGGGAACCAAGCAGGAAAGTGGATCTGTGTGTGTAAACACACAGATCCACGTCCTGTGAGGGAGAGGAGGCTGATGGTGTGTCCCTTGTACATAGGGACAACCATCGGTCACCTCCCCCAGTCAGTCCCCTCCCCCCACAGTAAGAACACATTGAGGGAACATATTTAACCCCTTCCCGCCCCCTAGTGGTTAACCCCTTCCCTGCCAGTCACATTTATACAGTAATCAATGCATTTTTATAGCAGGGATCGCTGTATAAATGTAAATGGTACCAAAAATGTGTCAAAAGTATCCGATACGCGCTTATTGCGATTTTTTTTTTTTTTATACCAAAAATATGTAGAAGAATACGTATCGGCCTAAACTGAGGAAAATTTTAATTGAAAAAAAAATGGGTATTTATTATAGCAAAAAGTCAAAAATATTGTGTTTTTTTCCAAACTGGACGCTCTTCTTTTGTTTATAGCGCAAAAAATAAAAACCGCAGAGGTGATCAAATACCACCAAAAGAAAGCTCTATTTGTGGGAAAAAAAGGACGCAAATTTTGTTTGGGAGCCACGTCGCACGACCGCGCAATTGTCATTCAAAGTGTGACTGCGCTGAAGGCTGAAAAATGGCTTGGGCAGGAAGGGGGTTTTAGTGCCCAGTAGGGAGGTGGTTAAGTGGTTAAAGGAACCTATTTAGAAAATAAAAAACAAACCTTTACAACTCCTTTAAGTATGTTGCTGTTCGCAATGAAAGTGTTATCTGATTGGTGTTCAGGGCTATGCTCAGGTAACCCATAAAAAGCATTTTTTATTCAACAGCTATATTAATATTGTACAGATTATGCTAGGAAAACTCTGCAACAATTCCTGGAATGTAAAACTACTGTGTGAAGAAGAATTCTTCTTCTGTATGTTAGGAGTGCAGACCCTCAATCAGCTGCTTTATAGCAACAGTAAGATGTTCACATAAGCTTTCGCAAGCTGCACCTTTTTGGTCTCCTAAAAATGAATTTTGTGAATGAGGGGGTTAAAAAACCCAGAACCAGCGCAAAGTGGAAAGATAATTGGTAACAACAACTCTAGAGTGATTAAATTAATTAAACAGGTGAGTGTTGATAAGGAGCAGCACGTTGTATAACAGAAAATAAATGAATAGAAATCAATAAAATATATATCATAAATTGATTAAAACGTGCAAAGTGATTTCAACTAAACACCAACATGATAATATATGTGTGTAAAAAGTCCAAACACAAAATAATTTCAATAGTGCGAATAGTGAATGTTCAAACAATGTATCAACTTCTTCAAATAGTGTACACAGTCTTCAAATCCCTGCTGGACAGTAGGTATATTTGACTGAAATTTCTTCCACCACCATCACCTGTCACACATCCTACTCACCAGACTTCCATGACCCCTATTACAGGTAGTCATAAAGCACATATGGGTATATCCAGCAGGAGTTGTACACGATCCCAATGATGATCCCAACATTTAACCGACCTCCAGGACACTCACACCAAAAGGAATCCAGATCGTTTGAGCACGTTCCCAGGAAAAAAACGGTTTTTCAAATATACCTACTGTCCAGCAGGGATTTGAAGATTGTGTACACTATTTGAAGAAGTTGATACATTGTTTGAACATTCACTATTCGCACTATTGAACTTGTTTTGTGTTTCGACTTTTTACACACATATCATATTATCATGTTGGTGTTTAGTTGAAATCACTTTGCACGTTTGCACTTTAAAACGGAAGGAGCGCGGTTTAATCAATTTAGTATTGATTTCTATTCATTTAAAAATGAATTTTGTTTTAATAGTTATAGATAGATAATGGAGATGGCACATATTAATGTAAATGCCTAATTTAAAATCTCATCTGAGTATTCCTTGATCAGCTCAGCCACATGCGTATGCCAACCCATATGCCATCTTATAAAATGGGATGTTCTTCAATCTGTAGAATGTTATATGCAAGTGGAGTAAGTTTTCATTATAAATCAGCCATCATTACTTGATGATGATTTTTTTTCCCATAACCACTTCAATACAGGGCATTTTCACCCCCTTCCTGCCCAGGCCAATTTTCATTTTTTAGCGCTGTAACATTTTGACAATTGCGCCGTCATGCGACGCTGTGCCCAAATGAATAGAGCTTTCTTTTGGTGGTATTTGATCACCTCTGCGGTCTTTATTTTTTGCGCTATAAACAAAAGAAGAGCGACCAGTTTGAAAAAAACACAAGTTCTCTTCTCCCCTGACAGGACGTGGATCTGTGTGTTTACACACACAGATTCAGGTTCCTGCTCTGTATCAGGCAATCGCGGGTGCCCGGCGGTCATCGGGCGCGTGCGGCAGCGCCACGCCCCCTAGACGGTTGGGAAGCCCAGGACATCATATGACATATTCAACTTATGTAGGAGGATTTGTTACATCCTGTGTATCAGCTGAGGCCAGTCACTTCACTGGGTATATGTAAGGGTTTACAATAGCTTTAACGTTTTCCTCATGCCAAATAAGTTGTTCACTGTAACACTTTTATGGGATCACTAGGTATACTAGGCGCAGGCATTCCTCAGAGATTTTGGTCCATGTTGACATGATAGCATCAGGTAGTTGATGCATATTTGTCGGCTGCACATTCATGATACGAATCTCCCATTCCATGATGTCCCAAAGGTGCTCTATTGGATTGAAATATGGTGACTGTGGAGGCCATTGGAGTACAGAATTCATTGTCATGTTCAAGAAACCAGTTTGAGATGATTTGAGCTTTGTGCATTATGCTGCTGGAAGGAGCCATCAGAAGATGGGTACACTGTAGTCATAAAGAGATGGACATGGTCAGCAACAATACTCAGGTAGGCCGTGGTGTTTAAACGATGCTCAATTGGTTCTAAGGGGCCCAAAGTGTGGCAAGAAATTATCCCTCACACCATTACACCACCACAAGCCTGAACCGTTGGTACAAGGCAGATTAGATCCATGCGTTCATGTTGTTTATGCCAAATTCTGACCCTACAATCTGAATGTCGCAGCTAAAATTGAGACTCATCGGACCAGGCAACCTTTTTTCCGGTCTTCTATTGTCCAATTTTGGTGAGCCTGTGCGAATTGTACCATACGTTTCCTGTTCTTAGCTGACAGGAGTGGCACCCGGTGTAGTCTTCTGCTGCTGTAACCCATCTGCTTCAAGGTTTGATGTGTTGTGCTTTCACAGAGGGTGTTCTGCATACCTTGGTTGTAACAAGTGTTTATTTGTGTTACTGTTGTCTTTCTATTATCTGGAACCAGTCTGCCTATTCTCCTCTGACCTCTGACATCAACAAGGCATTTTCATCCACAAATCTGCCACTTACTGGATATTTTCTCTTTTTTGGACCATTCTCTGTAAACCCTGGAGATGGTTGTGCATGAAAATCCCAGTAGATCATTAGTTTTTGAAATACTCGAACAAGCCCGCCTGCCACCAACAACCATGCCATGTTCAAAATCACCTAAATCCCTTTCTCCCCTATTATTATACTCCGTTTGAATTTCAGCAAGTCTTCTTCACCACAACTAGATGCTTGAATGCATTATGTTGCTGTCATGTGATTGGCTGACTAGCAATTTGTGTTACCAAGCAATTGAACAGGTTTACCTAATAAAGTGGCCGGTAAATGTGTGTGTGTATATATATATATATATATATATATATATATTATTATGACCATATATTATTTTTTTCCCCACATAGTGGCCCAAACTCCAGGTAAAACAATAACCACACAACGTCTATCATATGCGGAAGTCTTTTAATATGTGTTTTATATCATGATATATCGCCAGCTTAGCAAGCAAATCTTTTAATATGGTACACATTGGCTGGCATGTTCAAAGGCTTTGATTCACTGCCATTTAAAATAGCTGCACAGAGAGAATTATGTAGGCTGGAACAAGTATGTAGGTCAGGAAAGTCAGAGTGAAGTCAGAACTTCTGATTTGCATGCTACTTTTAGATCACTGAAGCCAAAGACAACGAGGTAATTAACATTTTGGGATAACCGTAATATGTTTTGTTTGGGTGTATCTTTACAACATTTGAGAAAAAGTGTTCGGTCACAGTCAGTTTTGTGCTGTGCTTACTTGCAGGCCACACCGCAATGCACACATGTAAATACTCCATTTTGGTGCATTGCATTGTCAGTAATAGCGGAGGTGCATTTTTTTTTTGTGTGTGTGTTAAGGTGCATTCCATACAAATAAATAGGCTGCCTTAACAAAAGCACCTCAATGCACAAACCTGTTTGGTAACGCATGCAAAGGTTTGAATGGGCCCTTATAGTTTTAGATGGACTTATAGTTGTGTGCTTCCTGTACTCTTAAGCCTCGTATACACGGTCGGATTTTCCGGGGACAAAGCGTAGGACTTTTGTTCGAAGGGTGTTTGCCACGAACTTTGTCTTGTATACAAACGGCAAAGAATTGTCGGCCAACAAACACCAAACTACGTGGTTTTTCAGCTCTTTAGTGCCACCCTTTGGGCCACTTCTGCTAATGTAGGGTTATGGTGAGCATGCATGTTTGTACTTTGGAGTTTTGTCCGACGGACTTGTGTACACACGCTCGGAAAATCCGACAACACACAATTGTTGGCGGAAATTTTTTCAAACATGCTATCCAACATTTGTCCATGGAAAATCCGCCAACAATTGTCCGATGGAGCATACAAACGTTCGCATTTTCCACCAACAGCCTGTCATCACACAATTTTCTTCGGAAAATCCGATCGTGTGTATGAGGCTTTAGGCTCCATTCACATCATGGCGTTCCGTTTTGCAGGTGGAATCAATGCGATTCTGGCCAGGATTCGGATACACCGCAAATTGCAGGACGCCCTTGCGATCCCTGCTATTTTGAATGGCACCAAATCGCGTCTTGATTTTGCAGCGATTTTTCACCCGACACCGGTAAAAAGCGCAAACAGAATCGCAGGACGGCCAAAATAAGTTCTTGTACTTGTTTTGTGGTCCCACGATGCTGTTTGCGCATTTTTACTGCAATTTGGCCCATTCAAAATAGCGGTGATTGCAAGGGCGTACCGAGACTTGAGGAGTTTCCGAATGGAGGGCAGAATCGCAGCGACACGCCATGGTGTGAATGGAGCCTAAGGCTGGCCATACATTATACAATTTTCTTGTACAACTTTCCTTTTAGATTTACCAAAAACATATAATGGGAGGTCAAACCTAAACGCTTTCAATTTGTATTCTATCAGGCAGGCCCTTGCACTACATAGTTGAAGGTAAATCTAAAGTAAATTTGAATAAGAAAATTGTATGGTGTATGGCCAGCTTTTGGCTGCATTCACACTACAGCATTTTAAATCGCCGGCAGATTTGCCGCGTATCTGCCCGCGACTTGACAGTGCTAAGGTGTGAAAGACAAAACACTGGACTTGCATTTGAGATGCTATTCATTTGAATGACACCTCAAAGCGCGGTGCGGGTCTTCCGCTATTGTCACGCGATAAAACGTGCTGCAATCCCGGCAAACCCACATCGCGGGAGGCAGGTTGCCCAAAAATATTTCAGGAGCTACTTTTGGGCGACATGCGTCCTGCGATTTCAGCTCGAATTATATCGCGGCAGACCCGCAAATCTGCCCGCGCTTCAAAAGACTGTAGCGTGAATGCAGCCTTACAGTACAAGCAAATTGTCTTATGACCTTCAGCTATGTGTTTTTTTTTTTGTTTTTTTTTTTGTTTTTTTTTTGATGGCGGGCAGACAAGGTGACTTCATTTGTTTGGCGTGAGATATGCTGGGCTGCCTTTGGCTACTTTCTGTGACATGAACTGCATAGCAAATTGACATCAGTAATGTGCAGCCAAGAGTGGAGATCTGGGATCTCTAAGGAGATTTCTGATGCAGGCCAGGCCTTATCCGCATTACCATGGCCATTACTGTGGCCAGCATTCTATTTTATGAGTCATTTTATTAAGATTATGGCTTCTTTTTTATTAGGGTGAAAGAACAGAGCGTAGTTAGGTTTTTTTTTTATATTCTTTTATCTGAGCACTGCTGTGACTTTTTCCGGTGCGCTGATTATTAACAGTCTGTGGCTAGGGAGGTGAACGCTGCAGTCTTGCTTGCAGGGATAGATGATAGACACAAGGATTAAAGGAAATTCACCTTTTTATAGGACGTCTATAGCCAAAGTGCTTAGTAATGTTTTCTTTTAAGTCCTGTAGACATTCCAATCTATACAAGTAGTATATTAAAGTTTTTATTAACATCGTCTTTCTCTTTTACTCTGTGTTAAGCTAAACTGGAGAGTGGTTTATGCAACTACATGAACCCTTCCATATCTTTTAAATAGAACAAATTAATAGCAGTTGGCTATATTAGGTGTGTGTGACCCAAAGCACCTGTACCTTGACTTTCATCTTTGTAGACACATTATTATTGTTGCTGTTCGTAGTAAGACCTCATGCACACTGGGCCTAAATAATGCTTCTTTTACAGGTGTTTGAAGTCCTTTTTTTTTTCTTCTTTTTTTCCAGCCTGTAAAAGCACCTCTGTTAGCCTATGTGTCCATGCACGCATAGACTTTTACAGGTATATTAAAAGAAGAGCATTTACAGGCTAAAAAAAACACCACCAACATTCAGGAAAGCAGCTGTGGAGCAGAAAAACAAGTTGAGGCTTCTAAATGCGCTTAAATTCTAGCTGCGTTTTTAGTACTTGAGCGTTCACTCATTCCGATGGCCAAAGTAAATCAATATTTTGGCCAATGGAATGCTCAAATGATTGATGTGCCTAAAAGTGTCTAAATGCGTGTGCAATACACGGACTTGGGCACGTTTTCTTTTAAGCAGCTTTTTTCCAAGAGTAAACTGCGTTCAGATGAGACAATCGAACACCCTGTGTGCATGAGGACTAATAATTACAGCGTACTGTTCTCTAGATTACAAAATGAGTAGGTTCCTAGCAGAGAGGAAGTGCTTATAGTCTTTTGAATCCATGTGTTCACCCAAGATTCACACATTTTTCGGATACGTAAATCTTGGGGAAACCATTGGTAAATAGACCCCGATGTAGTGTTAAGAATCCGAACACGCAGGTAGCAATTTTGGTCAGTATCCAACTAGCCTAGCAGTAGGGTTAAAGCAGGGCTGTTCAATCTTTTGAAGAGCAAGGCCCACTTAAGTGATTTGGTAATCCATTGCGGGCCACAATAAAATAAAAAGGTTCAGAATTTAATTTTTTTAATTTTATTTTGAATAGCATAATGAACATTTTCCTCCTGCAGCCTCTGAATGCAGACCGGAGAGGAGGAGGAGAAGCCAGATTTCATCAGTTGCAGGAGGAAAATAGAGAGGATTGGTTCTTGTATATGCTGCCCCTCCTGTCCAAGTATAAAACAGAATGTGACAGGGAGGCTGCATGGCCCCCCCTGGAGCATGAGTGTGTGGTTTACCTGCACCCCTGTGCAGCGCGCAGTGCACCTGTGGCTTTCCTGCGGGTTAGCTGCGCTTTACCATAGACTTCTATTATCTTGCTAGTGTGGTGCACTTTCTGAAAGTGCACCAAAACTCCTGCATTCAGTTTGATGTCGAGGGCCACATCAGAGGGCTCTGAGGGTCACAGGTTGAGCACCCCTGAGTTAAAGGAAAAATTTTCTGAGAGAAATATGTAGGCTGCCAGTGCCAGCCTCTCCTGAAAATGCTCTTAGCCTGACTGTCATTTTGATCTCTTGGCTTGAGTAGTTCCTGATGTGGAAAATGTGGGACGAGTATGCAGCACTGGCTGCACTTGTCCTAAGTCAGAGATTTGCCAGGACAGCCAGGCAATTGGCACTTTCAAGGAAACCTACGATGGCAGCCCATATGTTACTTTTGACTACTAACAGGTTTTCCTCATGAAACCTGACCAGTAGGAGAAAACCCAGCAATGTGAAAATGTACGTTAAAGGAACTAATACTATACTCAATACTGTAGGACAATAACCATTCGTTCGTTTTTGTTAGAGACGTTACATTATTATCGCTTTTATTATATCAACAGTCTGAAAAAGTAGTTATTCTCAGAATTTGACAAACTTTTTTTTTCTGGGTGGGGATTTTAGAGGAAGGATATAGTGGTGCACAAATAAAGTATTGTAAACTACAAAAGCATAAACTCAGCAACCATATAATAAGGAATGCCATTTATCAAATAATTGTATAAGTAAAATGTGTATTCTGTTATATTTAGAAGCACCTTCTCTTCACATTCACCCTGTTTATAAAGCACAGGTCAGGGTTTGTTAGGGAAAAGCTTAGATCAGTGGTTGTCAATCAATAAGCTAAAGGGGGCCTCAAATACACCCCCTTACATCAACAAAGGTCTGGACATAATGTTCAAAATATGTAATGTTTGAGGGGACTGTCAGAAATGGCAGACCTAATAGCTTGGGATATACTGCAGAAGACAATACGAAACTGGGAACATGTTACCAGAGACTAGTAGAGCTCAATGCCATTACCCTAATCAATGTCCCCACTACAGACTGCTTAGGTCCAAAGGCCGCACATATACCAAAGGGCCACAGGTTGGGCACCAGGGTCTTGGAACATCTGGCAGGTTATTTTGCTAATCTTGTTTGTCTTGTAGTGCACTGGTAAATTTCAATTGTACAGTTGTCACTGGAAAAAAGGTAGATGGGAAATCTTCCAAAAGAAACACCACATGGTGACAGCTGTGTAATAGATTATTTTTCCCACGTGGGTAGAGATGTTCTCAAATGTTATACTTTAACTTCAGGACAGGTACTTCTGGTAAACAGGGCCATGCCACTAATGAGAATGCAGGGTTGGGGTGGCACTGAGACACCATATTGCACACTCCATTCTCGGTGCAGCTCAGTAACCCTGAGCCTAATAAAACCCCAGGCTTACTGTTACTAAGCTCTTTGCCCGGCTGCTGTGCCTCTCACAGTTGCCGTGCCTCTTCAGTAATGGGGAGCCTGTTGACAGGTTCAGTGTCACTGAGCACTGCTGCAGGCCATCGCACCTGCCACAGTGGTTGAACAGACTTTTCACTCACTAACACTGAGCCTGCACTTTTCAAAGGCTCTGTCCCAATAAAAGCAATGAAAACAAAGTACGTGCAGCCCAAATGCTGCCTGAACAGCATACCAGTCATGACAATGGGTCCGCTTGTGTTTCTTTTAGCATTGGTGATGGGGGGGGGTTGTTCAAGAGGTAAAGGGGACACCAAAAAAGGGTTACAACTCCCAAAGAATTGTTGCTTGATGCTTATGGACAATACTCTCTAGTGCCTAGGTGCTGGCACATAGGGGTATGTGTAACCTTGCTGGGGAGCAAGGAAGTTGCCATCAGCTTGCCGACTGCCTCACACACTTATACGTTGGCAGAATGGCACAGGCAGGCAAAGCATTGTGTATATATACGTTGCTTTGAATCTGCCGCCTAGCCGGTGTCTCGCGATCAGGTCACGGAACGGCAGAACGGGGGGATGCCTTTGTGAACATCTCCCTGTTCTGCCTAGTGACAGGACACTGATCGTCTGCTCCCTCTCATCGGAAGCAGTGATCAGTGTTGTGTCACAGTAAGCCCCGCCCCCACACAGTTGGAATCCCTCCCTGGGACACACTTAACCCCTTCCTAGCCACCTAGTGGTTAACCCCTTCACTTCCAGTCACATTTATACAGTAATCAGTGCATTTTTATAGCACCGATTGCTGTATAAATGTGAATGGTCCCAAAATAGCATCAAAAGTGTCCGATGTGTCCGCCATAATGCCACTGTCACGATAAAAATCGCAGATAACCGCCATAACTAGTAAAAAAAAAAATTATAATAAAAATGCCACAAAACCACCCCCTATTTTGTAGATGCTATAACTTTTGCACAAACCAATCAATAAACGCTTTATTGCGATTTTTATTTATTTTTAATTTATTTTTTTTACCAAAATTATGTAGAAGAATACGTATCGGCCTAAACTGAGGAAAAAAAATAGTTTTTTTTACACATTTTTTTGGGGATATTTATTATAGCAAAATTTTTTTTTTTTCAAAATTGTAGCTCTATTTTTGTACTTGGTCTTCTGGGGTCCCTCTGCGGCTGTCTCGGCTCCTCCCCGCAAGAACTCACCACCTATATGCGAGCGAGCTCGCATGGTGGTGAATGATTGTGGGCGCGCTCCAGTGATACAGCCGGTGGCTATAGGCGATCACTGTATCACTTGCCCCCCCCTCCCGGCGCGCCGCGTCATTGGATGTGATTGACAGCAGCGTGAGCCAATGGCTGTGCTGCTTTCAATCCATCCAGTGTAGCCAATCAACGGTCAGGCTCAGAAACGAGGAGGATGACAGGGCGTGCGCGGGACTTTCGAGGGCTCAGGTAAGTAAAACGGGGGCTCGGAGGGAGGGGGGGGGGGCGGTACTGTCGGATGTTTTTTCACCTTAATGCATAGGATGCATTAAGGTGAAAAAACTTTTACCTTTACAACCCCTTTAACCACTTCAATACAGAGCACTTCCCCCCCTTCCTGCTCAAGCCAATTTTCAGCTTTCAGCGCTGTTGCATTTTAAATAATAATTGCGCCAGGGCCGTAGATAATTTTTTATTCTGGGGGGGGGGGGGGGTTCAGCAGCAGGTACTAAGTAAAAGTCTTTTAAATAAAACAAATTTCACCAAATTCACATTCATAAAGACTGGAAAAGGAAAAACTGTGTGTTGCTCATAGTAAGCAATCAATCACATTCTTTAATTCTATTTTCTCTGATCATCTTGAAAATTGAACACGATTTCAGTTTTGCCTTCTTCCAGTTTTTATGAAGATTGCAGTGAGGCTGGCTATTGTCTAGTCTAAGGCCTGGTACACACTGTCGCACGCTAGGCTGAATGGAAAAAAAACCTGACAGATCACTGTACTAACACACACACTGTTAGTACAGCGATCTCCCAAGCTGTGCTATTGTGTTCTGACAGGGGACGCCCCACCAGAATACAGCTTTCAGTGCTCTTAGCTATTGGAGTGGCTATCACAGGATGGTGCATTGTAATAGCCAATCTTACTGGGCAGGTGCAAAGAGCACCATCTTGTGGAAGGCAGCACACTCGCTGATTTTTTGTTATCCCGGTATACCAGACAAGAGAAATGGTACTGTGCACAGTTCATACATACAAAACATACCTCTGGAACTTTTGAACTTGAGAATGAGGGCTATGCCAGGAAAAGAAGGACCTGCCGCACGCATAGTGCACCGGGAAAAAATTGTCTGTGGCCAAAATTATTGTGGGAGGGGCTTGAAGGCAGTGGGGGAGAGACTGCAGATGGATTACAGGAGGTAATCAAAAACTGCAAACTGACTACAGGAGATAATCATAGACTGCAGATGGATTACCCTTATATTAGGGCAGGGCTTGACAAATTTGCTTGGAATCTAGGAGCTAGCTAAAAAAGTTAGGAGCCAGGAACGTGCCCCGTCCCGCCGAGCTCGCGTGCAGAAGCGAACACATATGTGAGTAGCGCTCACATATGAAAGCGGTGTTCAAACCACACGTGAGGTATCGCCGTGATCGGTAGAGCAAGAGCAATAATTCTAGCCGTAGACCTCCTCTGTAACTCAAAACATGCAACCTGTAGAATTTTTTGAACGTCGCCTATGGAGATTTTAAAGGGTAAAAGTTTGTCGCCATTCCACGAGCAGACGCAATTTTGAAGCGTGACATGTTGGGTATCAATTTACTGAGCTGTCTGCAGCCCTGCCAGGGCCGAACGGTGTTGTCAGCAGAGCGCCCCGCCCCCCTACTGAGCCGAGATCTAAAGCGGGCCGGCCTGGAGGAAGGAGGATGACAGCGGCAGCGGCTGGATCAATACAGGAGCTTGCCTTGTTCCCATCCATTGACTATTACGGACTGGACGGGGACAAGTGTAAGGGCTCTTTCACACGGGCGGATCCCGTCATGATCCGCCCCGTGAATATCCGTTTGCTCAGCGGAGATCACTCCGTTGATCCCCGCTGAGCCGGCGGATGACTTGTCCGTCTCTGCACACTGTGCAGAAACGGACCGGTCGGATCGCTGCCTTCCTCGTCTGTCCATTTTCATCCGATCCGCAGACGGATGGAAAAGTAGGATTTTCCTCCGTCATGCTAAACGGACCATAGCGGAGACTGATGTCGTCGGATGTCAGCGGATGTTCATAGGGATACATGTATGTCTGTTTTTCATCCGAAAACGGATGGATGAAAAACGGACATACGGAACGTCCGTGTGAAAGCTCCCTTCTTTTTGACAAACAATGTACTAACAATTAAACATCAAGTGTTTGTACGTTGACCGCTTGAGTACAAGTCTGTAGATACTCCTTCATTACTGGGCAATTTTTCAGTTTTTGATGCAGTGATGGTTTGACTGACATGCAGCACTGTAACCACATGTATTTTATATACGGTAGTTGGTATATTTAATAACCACTCTATTTTTTATTTTTTTTTACTATTCTTGAAAAGAAAACCCTTTGTCTTAAAACCGAGATTAAAAAAGTGGAGAAGGTTTGAAACACCTCAAAATGGCAACGTTGGAAAGTAATTTTTTGCCCCAGTTTTTGGTAAATGAAAAAAAGATGCTGGTATTGAGGGGATGCACTAAATAAAGCAGCATCAAGGGTCATACACAGAGGAGAAGGTGACTTGCATACTGTACAATGGGCAGATGGAGATGAAGGGGTAGTATTCATATTTGCAGGGTAAGAGAGTTAAGGGGTATATATATAGATCACTAGAGACAGGCTGGGCTTCAGATGTATAGGGGAGGAGGGGGAGGTAAAAGGGTTAAAAAAAAAGCTCTAATCCCACAGTCAACATTCCCACCACCCTGCTGTTTGTACTTTGGAACTAATGTATGATTGTTCATTCATTAATTCCTCTTTCCTTCATCTTGAAAGAAAGGGACAGGCTCTCGGATGTAAATGGTAGTACAGTTTACTAGTGGGGCAGCGGAATGAAAATTCTGGCACTGAAACCAAAAATTCAGGATGTTCTTGGCTGAAGACAGAAACCGAAATGGACAGTTTTTTAAAAAATGTTTTAAAAAGCCAATGGGACGCGATTTTGCATAACATCAGTGGGACGCAGCATGCCATTATGTGCACTTTTTTTTTTTTTTCAAACGACAAAATGCAGATTACCCTATTTTCGGCCAATAATGTTCGGCGGTCGATATATCGGCGCAGCCCTATGGTTTGTTTGCGATCATTGCAATCGCTCTGTACACTGACCATAAACCAAAGCAACCAACACCTCCCTGTTGTTTCTTTTACAATACTGCAGTAGGGAAGTGCTTAAGGGTTAGAGTCTCTATCAGGTTTTCATTGCTGCCTGTGCCCTTACTGGGAAAATTCTCTTCACAGGAAGTTATGGGAAATCCTTACAACAGGAAAACAGACAAAAACAAAAATACATTTTTAGTAAAACAGAGAAGAGTTAGAATCCCGTCCTGCTGTGCCTTGTGCTTCCTTTTTCTTGTACAAGCATTAACAGGATAAGAATTAAAGGAAAATCTCCCTCGCTGAGTACCAGATAAAAATCCTGGCATAAGTTTTTTTGACTCCTTACCCATTCTAGAACGGAGACAATTGTAAGAACTATTGAAGAACTTCTTTCACTTCAGCTTTGATGCAGCCATTTAATTCCTTAAGACCTATTATTGAAACAAGTGTGGCTGGTTCTTGTCCTCCACAGCATTCTGGGCCCACATTTCTGCATATTTTCCATATATCATCCTCTAAGTACTTGATCTTCCTCCTGCCTTTACAGATGCCCTGCTACTTGTTATTTTTCACATTTATTCCGCGATTCAGCTACCTGTGATTTTCATCACTTGCCTGCAAATGCCAGCTTTCAATATTTCTTTTACTCTATCACTGTAATGTTAATCTATAACAGAAAACATGTATATAAATGGCTATATTGATTGCCATCCAGCAATTAGGCCATGATGAAGAAGACTGATGGACCTGACAGAAGACTCCCCTGCATTTTCAAGCCCCTGCACTTTTTTGACACTTTTTTTTTTTTTTTTAATTGTAGTTTATTTAACCACTTTAAGTGGTTGTAAACCCTTAGAACACACTTTTTGCTACAGGTAAGGCTTACCTGTAGCTACCCTGGATATCTCCTAAACCTGAACGCCCCCCCACTACCTCCGTGGGACTTGAACCTGGTCATCTCGGTGCTTCAGAAGGCACCGTTTGAGAATATTAGAGATATTCCCCTGTTGACACTTTCTCAGAAGGTGGTCTTTCTGGTGGCTGTTACGTCAGTTAGACGAGTCTCTGAGCTGGCAGCCTTGTTCTGCAAGGCTCCCTATTTGATTTTCCACAAGGTTAAGGTGGTGCTGCGGCCACAGCCTTCCTTTCTGTCGAAAGTTGTTTCGGCTTTTCTTTTTTTTCAATTTCTTTATTTATCTATTTTATCCAACATACAGGGGAAGCAATCAAATAGCACATTTTTCTGTTTCAGTTTAAACCAATAAATGCCCCACGGGCCCAAACCATCTAACACATTCTTATGGTCTTAAATAGAGCATAAATCTAATTCCATTGGAATATTCCTGTTCCTTTGATTCTTCCCCTCCTATTACCCACCACCTTCTAAAAAACTTTAGTTACCTCACCTTAACAAAAAAAAAAAAAAATTAAAAAAATTAAAAAAAAAAAAATTCTCTCGGGTCGGACAGGGAGGTAGACGAGCCCTAGCTCCCCCCACCTCTTCTGGGGTTACAAAAAAGGGTCTTCCCTTCTTCCGAGTATTTAAATATGTTCCATTGTGCCCAGGTTTTGGAATAAATCTCATGACGGTCTTGACGTGAGAGTGTCAAGTCCTCCATCTTGTTTACTTCTTCAATTCTATTAAACCATAGAAAGATTGTTGGGGGATTCGTATCTCTCCACTGCCGGGCAATACATGCTCTAGCACCGTTAATAAGATGACGTACAATTGATCTACTGTATATTTCCCCTGATATTTCAGAAACATGCAGCAAGAATAAAGCCGGGTCTTCTGGTATATTATAATCAGTAAATTTTTGTGCTATCTGACGTACCTCCCTCCAGAAATGTGCTAACTTCGAGCATGACCAAAACACGTGGAGCAATGTCCCTCTTTCCTCTTGGCATCTCCAACATTTATCTGAGATCACCGGAAAATATTTATTAAGCAGAAGGTGGTCTTTCTGGTGGCTGTTACGTCAGTTAGACGAGTCTCTGAGCTGGCAGCCTTGTCCTGCAAGGCTCCCTATTTGATTTTCCACAAGGATAAGGTGGTGCTGCGGCCACAGCCTTCCTTTCTGTCGAAAGTTGTTTCGGCTTTTCATCTCAACAAAGACATTGTACTTCCATCCTTGTGTCCTCACCCGTCGAATCCTAAGGAGTCGGCGTTGCATTCCTTGGACGTTGTCCGAGCTTTGAGAGCATACCTATCTGCTACTTCCCTGTTCCGGAAGTCAGACTCACTGTTTGTTTCAGTGGCTGGTCCCAAGAAGGGCCAAGCAGTCTCATCGGCCACCATCTCTAGGTGGATCTGACAGATAGTAATCCAGGCTTACGCCTTAAAGGGTCAAGCGCCCCCCTTTCCGGGCACGGCGCATTCAACCAGGGCAATAGGTGCCTCTTGGGCTTTCCGACATCAAGCGTCTGTTTCCCAATTATGTAAAGCGGCGACTTGGTCGTCCGCTCACACTTTCACAAAATTCTACAAAGTTGAAGTAGGTGCATCTTCGGATGCCTCTTTCGGCCGCAAGGTTTTGCAAGCGGCTGTTTAGAGTTGCAACTCCTCCGTTGGAGGAGTGCTGTTTTGTGTTTGGGGTGAAGTTTATTTTTATGCTGTTACCACCCCTCGTTTTAAGTTTGTACTGCTTTTTGATGAACTCATCTGCGAGATGCAGACTGAGGTGATATACCTGGAGGGTCCGCCCCCTGGGCGGTACTGTAGAGGGTGTGATGCAACACTTTTTACAAGTTTTTTTGCCTAGTCACTCCTAATTAACGGATAATACCCACTTTGTCAATAGAGAAGCTGTGTTGGTCCATGGACTCAGAGAAAAGGATTTTACGGTGAGTAAAAAATCCTATTTTTTTTGCTAGAAAATTACTTTTAACCCCCAAACATTATAAAAAAAAAATTCTAATATCCTAGAGAATAAAATGGCGGTTGTTGCAATGCTTTCTGTCACACCGTATGGAGACAGGTGGGGGCCATCTTCCCCTCGCTCATCTCCATACAAAGCACGAGAGCGTACCCGATCGCCTCCGCCGCTGCCGAAGGCTCTGGTAAGCGGGCACAGGAGAGCGGCAGAGGGGGGCCCCTCTTCCCCCACCGATAAAAGTGATCTTGCGGCGAATCCGTCCCAGAGACCACTATTATCGGAAACCGGACCGCCCGCTGAAGAAGAGGATACTTGGGATAGCTAGCTGCTGCCATAACAAAGATATACTTCTTCAAACAGCCGACATATATCGGTGTGCGGCGGTCCGGAAGTGGTAAACCACTTCTGCACTAAGCCTATTTCTGAGACTTATTGCTTTCAAGTTAACCACTTGCTGACCAGCCGCCGTCATTAAACTGCGCTAGGTCGGCTCGCCGTAGGTGTACATTGGCTCCTTTAAGAGCCATAGCAGGTGCGCGCACCCGCTTCACGGTGGGGGACCCGAAGCGTGTGGCCAGTGGCCGCGATGTCTGCCTGCCACCCGCGATCACGGGAAAGAAAGCCAGAACAGTGATCTGTCAATGTAAACAGACAGATCCTCGTTCTGACAGGGGAGGGGAGAGAGATCTGCTTTCCTAGTGATTAGGAACAGTGATCTCTCTCCTCCTCCTCCAGTCAGTTCCATCCCCCCCACAGTTAGAAACACCTCCCATGGAACACATTTAACCCCTTGATCTCCCCTAGTGTTAACCCATTACCTGCTAGTGACATTTACACAGTAGTAATTAGTGCATTTTTATAGCACTGACCGCTGTATAAATGTCAATGGTCCCAAAAAAGTGTCAAGTGCCCGATCTGTCCGCCGCAATGTCACAGTTCTGCTAAAAATCGCAGATCGCTGCCATTACTAGTAAAAATAATAATAATAAAAATGCCAAAAATCTATCCCCTATTCCAGGGATATGCAATTAGCGGACCTCCAGCTGTTGCAAAACTACAAGTCCCATCATGCCTCTGCCTCTGGGTGTCATGCTTACTGCTGTCAGAGTCTTGCAATGCCTCATGGGACTTGTAGTTTGGCAACAGCTGGAGGTCCGCTAATTGCATATCCCTGCCCTATTCTGTAGATGCTAAAACTTTTGCGCAAACCAATATACGCTTATTGTAGAATACATATTGGCCTAAACTGATGAAGATTTTTTATTTTTTTTTGGATGTATTATTATAGTAAAAAGTATTTGTTTTTTTTTTTCAAAATTGTCGCTTATTCTTGTTTATAGTGCAAAAAGTAACAACTGCAGAGGTGATCAAATACCACCAAAAGAAAGCTCTATTTGTAGGAAAGAAAGGATGTCAATTTTGTTTGGGGGATACAGCATCGCACAACCACGCAATTGTCAGTTAAAGCGTTGCAGTGGCGTATCACATAAAATGGCCTGGTCTTCCGGGCTGTAAGTGGTTAAAATCTGTATTTTTTTCCTAGAAAATTACTTGGAACCCTCAAACATATTATATTATTTTGGTAAAATTACACTTTTTTTTTTTATTATTAAATAATAAGATAACAATATTTAGACCATTTTTTTTCTATAATGTGAAAGATGTTACGCCGAGTAAATTGATACCCAACATGCTTCAAAACTGTGGCGTTCGTGGAATGGGGACAAACTTTGGTACTTAAAAATCTCCATAGGCGATGTTTAAAACATTCTACAGGTTACCAGTTTTGAGTTAGAGAGAAGGTCTTGGGCTAGAATTATTGCTCTTGCTTTAACGATTGCGACAATATCCCACATGTGTGGTTTGAACACCATTTACATATGTGGGCGCGACTTGCGTTCGCTTGAGCGCACAAGCTCGGAGGGACGGGGCACATAAAATTTATATATCATTTTTTATATTTCTTATTTCACTTATTTTTACACTGTCCCTTTTTTTAATAAAAAATTTTTTTGATCACGTTTATTCCTATTACAAAGATTGTAAACATTCCTTGTAATAGAAATAAGCAGGACAAGGCTTCTTTATTTGTGAGATCTGGGGTCAAAAAGATCACACATTTACACTTAAAAGCATTTAATAAAAAATAAAAAATGGGCCATTTAAGGCCGCAGGGTGGAAGTGACATTTGACGTCGCTCCGGTCCTCCAAGGGCATAGAGTCGAGTGGGGCCCATCTTGCCCTCACTCGACTTCCAGCAAATCCATCCTGGGGATCGGATTGTTTCCTTCCACTGACACCAACACCAATTTTAATAAAAATACTACACTATGGTATCTTTATCTTGTCTCCCATGGGTTCACTCTTCCATATGACCATTGTCACCAAGGAACTAATTGGAGCTGCCTATCAGGGAAATCACAGCTTTTTGTGATATAAGTGCATTGTGACCTACCTGTAATAAGGGGTCAAAAACCTCTGGTGAGTGTACATCCACTTTTAGAGCACAAGCGGTGAAGACCTAAGAAAATCCAACTATTGCAACAATATTTGGTGTTGGGATGTGTGTGTGTGTGTGTGTATATGTGTGTGTGTGTGTGTGTGTGTATATATATATATATACAAAAAGATTGCGCCAATAATAAATTGATGAACAAATAAATGAAAAGATGTCCAGGGGCTGGGTTGTGTGAAGCACTCACAATCCACCAATTCCCAGCCTTTAGCAAGACTGGATAAGACACAGGGAGTGTAGTCTGATGTTGACTATATTACACCAAACCCCGACTAAATAAATCATACATATGATTAAGGCTTAAATCAATGATGGGGTTAACCACACAGATAATAATAATAGCAATTGAACAGGAAAATATTCATCGCCATTGATAACGTCCAATTAGTGACGAAACGCGTATGGGAGCGACGTGCTGACGTCACCACGCTGATCTAAGTGAAGGGTGATCGTTCGTTTTGCCGGCCGGCAGATTCTTATGTTTTTTAATCGCTTCTTTGATGTAAGTGCTTTTATTCCTTTTTTAAATAAATTGTACCGTATGATATTACTCTATGGTCTATGTCAGGGATCTGCAATTAGCGGACCTCCAGCTGTTGCCAAACTACAAGTCCCAGCATGCCTCTGCCTCTGGTTGTCATGCTTGATGCTGTCAGAGTCTCGCTATGCCTCATGGGACTTGTAGTTTGGCAACAGCTGGAGGTCCGCTAATTGCATATCCCTGGTCTATGTCCTCTCCTTACAACGGTTCTGGGTGTCGGTGTACCTACAATTGGAAGGATCAGGTGAAAGAGTGGTGTGCGGGGCTGTATGCTATCCTTAGATCCTGGTTCATCCATCCAAAGGCGGCGGTTGGGTTACAGCCGATCGTTTTTGGTGGGCTTATCTCTGGTAAGCTGCCAATCTGTGGTGGAGGGCACTGTCAGTCTGTGAGATCACTGGGTGCTGCTGGCATTTTCATCTGTGTGCTTGAATCCTATCTTCGGAGATCCATTAGCCACATATAGCACTGTTAATCCAACCAGATCTGAGTCTGACCTATAGCTAAATTACAGACTGCTCATTTATTAATTTTTGGGTCTTGGCAAAAGCTGAAATCAAGTGTGCTGTGTGGTGTTTCACACAAACCAGCCCCTGGACATTTTACATCTTATAATATTCCTAATATTGGTGAATATTTTCCTGTTCAATTGCTATTATTATTATCTGTGTGGTTAACCCCATCATTGATTTAAGCCTTAGTCATATGTATGATTTATTTAGTCGGGGTTTGGTGTAATATAGTCAACATCAGACTACACTCCCTGTGTCTTATCCAGTCTTGCTAAAGGCTGGGAATTGGTGGATTGTGAGTGCTTCACACAACCCAGCCCCTGGACATCTTTTCATTTATTTGTTCATCAATTTATTATTGGCGCAATCTTTTTGTCTATGTTGTTTTGTGTTTATACCACCATTATTGCTGCCTTTGAGCTTATATAATCCTTTAGCGCAGTTCTTTTTCCGTTTATATGTATATGTATGTGTATGTGTATATATATATATATATATATATATATATATATATATATATACTGTGAGGGGGTTAGCTCGGCAGCGGGTGTGTGTGACCCCCGGGATGGGCTCCCCACACAAAAACAGGCCCAGCAAACGGAGGTTGTGGTTTTCAAAATCAAAAAAAAAGGTGCGGTTTATTTTCTATTTACAGTGACAAAACACAGCAAAGCCAAAAGAAACATAAACAAAATAAATCCTGGTCAACTTGACCTCTGACTAAACATACAGGTTTCCTAACTAACAACTGGGACCAGCCTAGTGCTGTCCTAGTCCCTAAGTCCCTGGTTTTAAATGTCCAAGCAAATAGCCACACAGGCTTTGTCTCACCGCACAGGGGTTCACTCTCCCTAGACAGTCCACACAGGTCTGGGTCCAGGCATGAGCTAACACCTAATGAATCTGGGAGTTTTTATAGAGGCCTTAAACGAACTGACAGGCTTCAGCTGGCCTCATCAACTCCCTGCCTGCACGACGCCCAGCCCTCTCCCTAGAGGTATGAGTCATCCATGAGCCCACTAGCCTTAGCTGGGCTTATACAACTCTCCACCTAGTTGTATAAGTCGGCGTAAAGCCTGAATCTGGGCGAAATATATCTACCCCCCTGGATGCAACCAGGTGACTTTACCTTCCTGCTGTCACATACCCCCCCCTCTTGTTTTAACCTCGGGGTTGGAACACCAGCAATCAGGCATTCATGTACTCGAGACAAAGCATCCACATTCCCCATTTGAACGCCAGGGCGATGCTTTACTGTGAAGTTGAATTCCTGAAGGGCCAGGAACCACCTATTCACTCTTCTATTTGTTTCCTTGTTTTGAGCCATCCACTTTAACGGAGCGTGATCCGTAACCATGTCAAAGTGCCTACCTAGCAGGTAGTACCGAAGGGAATCTAGAGCCCACTTCACCGCTAAACACTCCTTTTCAACGGTGGCGTAATTTACCTCATGGGACTTCAACTTCCTGCTGAGGTAAATGACTGGGTGCTCTTCCCCGTTCCAGACCTGGGACAATACTGCTCCTAACCCCACATCTGACGCATCACTTTGTACGACAAAGTCTTTAGAGAAGTCGGGTGAGTACAACACTGGCTGGCTACATAAGGCTTGTTTCAAGAATTGGAATGCTGCCTCAGCCTCGGGGGTCCATTTAATCATGACCGACCCTTTCCCCTTCGTTAGGTTGGTTAGGGGCACAGCCTTAGAAGCAAAGTGGGGAATGAATCGCCGATAATACCCAGCGATTCCCAGAAAGGCTCGTACCTGCTTCTTGCTGTTGGGACGTGGCCAACTCTGGATGGCCTCGACTTTGTTGAGTTGGGGTTTTATTACTCCCCTCCCAATGGTGTACCCAAGATATTTGGCCTCCTCCTGCCCAATGGTACACTTCTTGGGGTTAGCCGTAAACCCCGCTTCCCGAACAGAGTCCAGGACTGCTTGCACTTTTGGCAGATGTGAGGCCCAATCTGTGCTATGGACAATTACGTCATCCAGGTAAGCCGCAGCATACTTCCGATGGGGCCTCAGCATCTGGTCCATTTTCCGCTGGAATGTGGCCGGCGCATTCTGTAACCCGAACGGCATTCTTTTATATTGGAACGCCCCGTCTGGGGTTACAAATGCGGTTTTCTCTTTGGCCAATTTGGCCAGGGGGATTTGCCAATACCCTTTTGTGAGGTCAAGAGTCGTCATGTATCGGGCTGTTCCCAGCCGGTCGATCAACTCATCTATACGTGGCATGGGGTAGGTGTCAAATTTTGTAACTTTGTTCAACTGACGAAAATCGTTACAAAATCGCCAGCTCCCATCCGGTTTAGGCACCAACACAATGGGACTAGACCAATCACTTTGGGACTCCTCTATCACCCCTAAGTTCAGCATTTTCTGTACTTCCTCCCGTATTGCCTCCCGTCGGGCCTCTGGGATCCGATAGGGTTTTAACTTCACCCTTTCACCGGGCGGGGTAATGATGTCATGCTCTACCCCAAATGTTTGTCCCGGCAGCTCAGAGAATACCTCCTTGTTGCGAAGCACAAACTCCTTAACCTCCTGTTGTTGGGGTTGTGACAAGGTGGCTGCTATTCCAACCTCAGGAATCACGCAACCAGTTTGAGCTGGTGACCAAGTGTCTGTGACTAGGGACTCTCTATCCCTCCAGGCTTTCAACAGATTAACGTGATAGATCTGTTCGGGCTTTCGCCTTCCTGGTTGTCTGACCTTGTAATTCACTTCGCTCACTTTTTCCATTATCTCGTAGGGGCCTTGCCATTTGGCAAGGAATTTACTTTCAACCGTAGGGACAAGTACCAGTATCCTATCCCCCGGGGAAAAGGTACGGGTCTTGGCTCCACGGTTGTACACTCTCTGCTGTGCTAACTGCGCTTGGGCCAAATGTTCCTTCACGATGGGCATTACCTGTGCAATTCGGTCTTGCATCAGGGCGACATGCTCAATCACACTCCTGTGGGGAGAACTCTCACTTTCCCAAGTTTCCTTGGCAATATCCAACAGCCCTCTTGGGTGTCTCCCATACAGTAACTCAAAGGGGGAGAATCCCGTAGAGGATTGGGGCACCTCCCTAATAGCAAACATCAGATAAGGAAGTAGACAGTCCCAATCCTTTCCATCTCTATCCACCACTTTCTTCAACATTTGTTTTAGGGTTTTGTTGAATCTTTCAACCAGCCCATCGGTTTGGGGGTGATACACAGATGTACGTAATTGCGTCACTTTGAACAATTTACACAGCTCCTTCATAACCCGGGACATAAAGGGTGTACCTTGGTCCGTAAGCAGTTCTTTACAAATACCCACCCGGCTAAACACAAGAGATAGCTCTTTGGCTATGGTTTTGGCCGAGGTATTTTGGAGAGGGATCGCTTCTGGATAACGGGTGGCATAGTCCATTATAACTAATATGTACTGGTGCCCCCTAGCGGACTTGATTATAGGACCTACCAAATCCATGGCGATCCTCTCAAACGGGACCTCAATGATGGGTAGAGGGACCAGCGGGCTACGGAAATGTGGCATCGGGGCCGACCTCTGACACACAGGGCAGGAGGAACAATAATTTTCTATGTCCTTCATCACCCCCGGCCAATAGAATCTCTGTAATACCCTCTCTCGGGTTTTCTCTGTCCCCAGATGACCTCCAAGAATGTGCCCATGGGCCAACTCCAACACCAACTTCCTGTAAGGTTTGGGCACCACAAGCTGCTCAACGGTTTCTTCTGCCCTTTTTGCCACCTGATACAGTAGGTCCTTCTCTACGCTGAAGTATGGGTAAGTGCAGGTATTATCTGGGTTCACTAACTCGCCATCTATTTTCACTACGTTTTCGCGTGCCTTTATTAGGGCGGGGTCTTTCAACTGTTCTGTGGCAAAGTTTTCCCTGTGAACCTCAAGATCAGAAAACTCCACAGACGGTAGGTTTTCGTCTGAGGAGGTGGGCTCCTCTCCAGTTTCTTGAGTCTCCCCTGCCAATACTGATAAGGGAAATTCCGGAGAGTCCTCACCACTCTCAGGGGAGTTCTGGCTATCACATTCCTGGTACATAGGGGCACCAGTGGGAGGCTCAGGATCATCCCACAGTTCCCAGAACTTCGGAAAATCCCTTCCCACAATGGCGTCATACGGTAACTGAGATACTAAGCCCACTGGATGAGAGAGGGTACCTTTGGGGGTCTCGAAACACACTGTAGTCACTGGATACTCTCGGGTGTCCCCATGCACACAAATAACAGCTACCTTGCTATTCCCAGAGACCTCTGTTTTAACTAACTCAGCCTTTATCAGGGTCACAAGGCTACCTGAATCCAGCAAAACCACAACATTTCTACCATTAACACACATTTTGCATAAATGTTTCTCAGTTCCTCGAATGGCAGTGCATGCGACTGTCGCACACAGCGACTGACGTCTGCCCGTCAGAAAGTCACACTGCATGGGTTCCTCCACAACCGGGCAATTGGCTGCAATATGTCCCGCTTGCCGGCAGCGGTAGCAAACGATCCTTCTTGCCGCCTCTTGAGCCGCTGATTTCCCAGGCTGTTCTCGCCAAACTTGGGGTAGAGCTCCCACCCTCTCACTCTCTCCACCCTTACCCCTTGGAATCCTCTTATCCGCCCCTGGGGATGGTCTGGTCTTAGGGTGGAAAGTCTGAGTGTCTCTGGAAGAGGCCGTCAGGTTCTCTGTAGCCAAGTATTTCTCCACAAGATCCACAAGACCATCGGCCGTCTCTGGGTCTCCATGGCTTACCCACTTTTGGATGGCAGTAGGAAGAGCTCTCAAAAACCGATCCATTACAACACGTTCCACAATCTTTGGTGCGGACAAAGTCTCTGGCTGTAGCCACTTTCTGCTCAGGTGAATGAGATCATACATTTGAGACCTGGGGGGTTTTCCAAGCTGGAAAGTCCAGTTATGCACACGCTGAGCCCGGACAGCCTGGGTGACACCCAGCCTTGCCAATATCTCAGCTTTTAGCATCACATAGTCTTTTGCTTGGTCAGGCTCTAGGTCATAGTAAGCCTTCTGCGATTCACCAGTTAACAGAGGAGCCACCAGTCCAGCCCACTGCTCCTCAGGCCACTTTTCTCTTTCAGCAGTCCTTTCAAATGTGGTCAAAAATACCTCTGGATCATCCTCTCCAGTCATTTTTGTCAATAAACGACTCACCCCAAAGGACGCGGTATTAGTGGGACGGCTTTCCTCACTGGTCTGCGGACGTTGCTGCATTACTGCTTCCATTTGTTGTAGTCTCTGCTCTTGCTTCTGTAACAGGTCTATGAAGCGGGCCTCAGATTGCTGCTGGGCTTGTTGCTGAGCTTCCAGACTCTGTTGGTGAGCTTGCTGCTGGGCTGCAAGGCTCTGTTGATGAGCTTGCTGCTGGGCTGCGAAGTTCTGTTGTTGAGCTGCAAGGCTCTTTTGCAAACCTGCATTTGTCTGCTGTTGATTGGCATTTGCTAGAGCCAGCTGCTTCAGTATCTCCTCCATGCTGGCTTAAAAAAAAACTGCCACTGGTTCTCCACCAACTGTGAGGGGGTTAGCTCGGCAGCGGGTGTGTGTGACCCCCGGGATGGGCTCCCCACACAAAAACAGGCCCAGCAAACGGAGGTTGTGGTTTTCAAAATCAAAAAAAAAGTGCGGTTTATTTTCTATTTACAGTGACAAAACACAGCAAAGCCAAAAGAAACATAAACAAAATAAATCCTGGTCAACTTGACCTCTGACTAAACATACAGGTTTCCTAACTAACAACTGGGACCAGCCTAGTGCTGTCCTAGTCCCTAAGTCCCTGGTTTTAAATGTCCAAGCAAATAGCCACACAGGCTTTGTCTCACCGCACAGGGGTTCACTCTCCCTAGACAGTCCACACAGGTCTGGGTCCAGGCATGAGCTAACACCTAATGAATCTGGGAGTTTTTATAGAGGCCTTAAACGAACTGACAGGCTTCAGCTGGCCTCATCAACTCCCTGCCTGCACGACGCCCAGCCCTCTCCCTAGAGGTATGAGTCATCCATGAGCCCACTAGCCTTAGCTGGGCTTATACAACTCTCCACCTAGTTGTATAAGTCGGCGTAAAGCCTGAATCTGGGCGAAATATATCTACCCCCCTGGATGCAACCAGGTGACTTTACCTTCCTGCTGTCACAATATATATATATATATATATATGTGTATGTGTGTGTGTGTGTGTGTATATGTATGTGTATATATATATATATATATATATATATATATATATATAATTTATTTATTTTTTCACTATATTTCATTCATTATTTAATTTCAATTTCTTTCACATTATTTGTATGCATGGTTTTAAAGGTTCTATGTCACTTATTTGTAACAATCACATGTGAGCGCCATCCTTTTACTATTTATACCATTTGGAGGTGTTGTCGTTAACTTTTAAAGGGGCATCCACATTCATTTGCTATATTTATTTCATTTTAATTTCTAGTTTATTAAGGGCACCACACACTGGTATTGTTTTGGGTCACATGTATGCATTGTAACAATTGTTGTATCTGGTGGCACACTATATAAACTCACCCCCCCCCCCTAAAAAATAATAATTTGTTTCTAAAGTAGAATGAGGAAGTTACAAATCGCTTTCCTGTGAAAAGTGGTGAAAACAAACACCTCATTGCTGCTCCTAAGATAGTAGCAGTCTCTGCACACTATAAGCTAAAATATGCCAGAAAAACACTGGATGAAAAACACTCATAATAGCATTTTTGTGGCAGCTTTTTCTTTCGCTTGCAAATCGCTCCCAAAAACACACTCAAAAAATTTTTTTTTCTGCTCCTAGTGTTGTGAAAATGAATATACGCTATGTGCAATCAACTTTGCTTGCGCTAAAATACGCACTTTTTAGCTCTTTTGAATAATGCAATTTAGCGCACTCATGCTTACCAAGTAAAGTAGGCAGCAGTTGTTATCACATTGGAAGCTCCTCAGACAGTCCTGTGTATCAATGGGAGCTCCGTTTATTTATAGGACTTTAAATAGGGGTAACAAAATGGGCTTGGTGACTATTCAGTTCAGCCAATCAAGCCCATGTATTCCTTCAAACAGTAGGTGTTATACAAAACTCAACCAATGAAAACACGTGAAGAAATTGAAAATAATACCTGTCACCTGTATCTCATAGGCACCACATCCCTTCATTAAGAAGCTATATAGAAATATGAAGGTATTGGGACTTTTAAGGTGCAACAACTACACAATATTCAATATAAAAATATAATTTTATTACAAAAAATATATGAAAAATCATATGTACAAATATACATGAACCATCAAAATAAACATAATAAAGTTTCCAAAGTGCATACAGACAAAATTCTCTACATGTTTCGCCATTTTGTAGGCTTCCTCAGGAGTTTGTCATGCAAATACTGGAAAGAAAGAAAGAAAAATAAATACATAATAATATTTACTCAAATTTCAAACTCAAAATTACAAAACACAATATTATTAAGAAAAAAAAAAAAGGATAACTGAAAACCATAACCAGCCCAATGGTTGCTCAAAAGTTCATCTCAAAATTAGATCTATTTATTCAAGGTATATGACCTTATTAATATCAGTTGTAAGTACATTACCTGTAAATTTTGATGGTACAATCTAAAATGAAGAATGACCAGATAGCCAATGAGCTATCCCACACGGGGGCGCCCGTAAGGAGGGGATCATATGGTGTATCATAGAGGGGGAGAAATACTGGCACAAATAACCACCCGGATATTACTAGCACAGGAACAGAGGGCCATCTGGGGGAAATTACAAAGAAAAATCGAATGAAGTCAAATAGCAATCTATATATAAGAGTAAAGGCGTCTCCATCTAATTATACGGCACATACCCCATCAGTATTTACCTGTTTATGGCTGTTGATAGTAAAGAATATTAGAATAGGCAAAAAAAGGGGGGGCAGTATCTCCAAAGTACCCCAATCAGTGTCCACTCTAAAGGAAAAAGAATTAGTGGAAATTACTATAAATATATAATACTATAATAATCCCCTCTAGTTGGTAATCAAAATTTTAATTTTTTAGCCATATACTTGCTAGCTGATATATACCTGGTTAATCCAATTGGATAAAGTGTGTCCACATTAGGGCATCTCTGCCGAAAAACTTGTTTTACAAAACCGATCAATCAGTTTACTGAAAAAATATATATAAAATATAAAAACCATTTTAGATTAAAGACCAAGTAAACCAGACAACAGAATAAAAACCAATGTTGCCCGTAAAGAGATCTAGTGCCTAAGTAATATACCTTTGACTGATATCTAAGAATGTCTTCTCCCCAGAATGTTGGTCATGCTACTGATTTGCAAGGCTGCGATCCGGACTATATACCCCCCTCCCCCTTCCCATTGGACGCACAATGGCGCCAAATCAATGGGCGGAGCGGGCACGTCAGTTCCGACATCCGCCCATCGTCAGATCCGACCCGGAAGTGACAATTCCACCACTGAAAAACCGGAGACGTCCGCCAGAAGCGCCACCCCGCTCATCAGGAGAAAACATCCTGACGAGCTGGACGCACCATAAGACGGATCCGGAAGGGGAAAACATGCCTAAAGTATAGAAAAGGGCAGACTTCCCTTTAAAATCACGGCAGAAATGGCACATTGGATGTTAGAAAAAGAGGGCCAGGATATCCGGTGGGCTTGGTCAGATGGCGCTCAGATTGTCTCCCAAAGGAGAACAAAGAGAAACGCCCTGGGCGCCCATATGATCACCAAATCCCCCCCAAAAAAGAAAGGGGAAACGCCACCCTAAAAAAATGTGGTAAACTCCATTGAAATCAATTACATATAATGTAGATTATCAATAATTAAAGAGAGCCCCTATGGAATATAGAAATGGTACATTCAGTCACCTGTACATAAAGACAAATTTAATAAACAAAAAGAAAATAACAAAACAAAATTTTATTTGTTTTAGACAGTCTACATATACAGCATAACTATTTTTATCCTACAAAAAGGGTTTGAAACTGATGGACTCATTTAACCCGGGATACATAGTAGCTCTCAAGGTATGTATCCATCTGGTTTCTCGTTGTAGGAGATTTTTGTCCACATCCCCACCTCTTTCATTAAGAGGTATGTATTCTAAAGCAAAGAATTTAATCTTTGACAGATCGAAGGAGTGGAAAAGACCACTATGTCTACTAATAGGAGTCTCCATTTTTTTCTTTTGAATGAGAGATACATGGTCTCTCATTCTGTGAAAGAAAGGCCTCTTTGTTTTACCAACATAAAAGGCCTTACAATCACAGATCATCAAATAAATAACGCCAATTGACTGGCAATTGCTAAAGAAATTTGGTCTATACGTAACTCCATTAGGAAGAACTATTTCAGTAGAATCATATATCATATATAAACCTGCAAAATTCACAATGACCACATGGGGCCGAACCCCTTCTACTCTCAACCCTCTTGATTTGGAGATGGCTATGAACTAGTTGATCTTTTAAAGACCTAGATTTTCTATAGGTAATTTGGGGAAATGGCTTAATATATTTGGAGATAATCTCATCTGTTGCTAGCAAAGGCCAGAATTTTTCAATAATTTTGTGGTCATTGTGAATTTTGCAGGTTTATATATGATTCTACTGAAATAGTTCTTCCTAATGGAGTTACGTATAGACCAAATTTCTTTAGCAATTGCCAGTCAATTGGCGTTATTTATTTGATGATCTGTGATTGTAAGGCCTTTTATGTTGGTAGAACAAAGAGGCCTTTCTTTCACAGAATGAGAGACCATGTATCTCTCATTCAAAAGAAAAAAATGGAGACTCCTATTAGTAGACATAGTGGTCTTTTCCACTCCTTCGATCTGTCAAAGATTAAATTCTTTGCTTTAGAATACATACCTCTTAATGAAAGAGGTGGGGATGTGGACAAAAATCTCCTACAACGAGAAACCAGATGGATACATACCTTGAGAGCTACTATGTATCCCGGGTTAAATGAGTCCATCAGTTTCAAACCCTTTTTGTAGGATAAAAATAGTTATGCTGTATATGTAGACTCTGTCTAAAACAAATAACATTTTGTTTTGTTATTTTCTTTTTGTTTATTAAATTTGTCTTTATGTACAGGTGACTGAATGTACCATTTCTATATTCCATAGGGGCTCTCTTTAATTATTGATAATCTACATTATATGTAATTGATTTCAATGGAGTTTACCAAATTTTTTTAGGGTGGCGTTTCCCCTTTCTCTTTTTTTGGGGGGGATTTGGTGATCATATGGGCGCCCAGGGCGTTTCTCTTTCTTCTCCTTTGGGAGACAATCTGAGCGCCATCTGACCAAGCCCACCGGATATCCTGGCCCTCTTTTTCTAACATCCAATGTGCCATTTCTGCCGTGATTTTAACCACTTGACCACTGGGCACTTAAACCCCCTTAATAACCAGACCAATTTTCAGCTTTCGGTGCTCTCACATTTTGAATGACAATTACTCAGTCATACAACATTGTACCCATATGAATTTTTTGTCCTTTTTTTCACACAAATAGAGCTTTCTTTTGGTGGTATTTAATCACTGTTGGGTTTTTTATTTTTTGCGCTATAAGAGAAAAAAGACTGAAAATTCTGTAAAAAAATTGGGTTTTTTTCGTTTCCGTTATAAAATTTTGCAAATGACTATTTTTTCTTCATAAATTTTGGCCAAAATGTATGCTGCTACATATCTTTGGTAAAAATAAGAACAAATTGGTGCATATTATTTGGTCTTTGTGAAAGTTATAGAGTTTCACAAGCTATGGTGCCAATATCTGAAAATTGATCACACCTGAAGTACTGACAGCCTATCTCATTTCTTGAGACCCTAACATGCCAGAAAAGTACAAATACCCCCCAAATGACCCCTTTTTGGAAAGAAGACATTCCAAGGTATTCAAAAAGAGGCATTGTGAGTTTTTTGAAGTTGTAATTTTTTCCCACAATTCTTTGCAAAATCAAGATTTTTTTTTTCTCTTTTTTTTTTTAACAAAATTGTCATATTTGCAGGTTATTTCTCACACACAGCATATGCATACCACAAATTACACCCCAAAACACATTCTGCTATTACTCCCGAGTATGGCGATACCACATGTGTGAGACTTTTACACAGCATGGCCACATACAGAGGCCCAACATGCAGGGAGCCCCTTCAGGCGTTCTGGAGCACCAAGGCCAATTCTGACATTTCTCTCCTACATGTAAAAATCATCATTTATTTGCTAGAAAATTACATAGAACCCCAAAACATTATATATGTTTTTTTAGCAAAGACCTTAGAGAATATGATGGTGGTTGTTGCAACTTTTTATCTCGCACATGTCACCCTTAAAAATTGCACACGCTTGTGGAATGGAGTCAAACTTCGCTACTTAAAAATCCCCATAGGCGACGCTTTAAATATTTTTACTGGTTACATGTTTTGAGTTACAGAGGAGGTCTAGGGACAAAATTATTGCTCTCGCTCTAACGTTCGCGGCGATACCTCACATGTGTGGTTTGAAAACCGTTTTCATATGTGGGCGGGACTTACGTATGCGTTCGCTTCTGTATGCGAGCTCACGGGGACAGGGGCGCTTTAAAAAAAAAAATATTTTTTTATTGTTCATTTTACTTTATTTATTTTAGTTTGACATGTTTATCTGCCCCAAAATTTTTTTTGATCACTTTTATACCTATTACAAGGAATGTAAACATCCCTTGTAATAGGAATATGGCATGACAGGTCCTCTTTACAGTGAGATATGGGGTCAATAAGACCCCACATCTCACCTCTAGGCTGGTAAGCCTGAAAAAAAAACAAACAAAAAAAAACAATCCTGGCTTTGATCGTAGCGGTGAGTCGGTAGGAGCACCGGAGGGCGGCGGGGGGGGGGGGGACATCCCCTCTCGCCTCCCGTAAGAATGATTAAGCGGCAGAACAGCCACTATGATTGTTGTTATGGTGTAGGGAATCGCCGGCTGAAAAAGCTAATATCTGAATGATGCCTGTAGCTGCAAGCATCATTCAGATATCCCCGCACAAAGTCAAGGACGTCATATGATGGCCGGCGGGCTGGAAGTGGTTATTGCGGAGTAGTGCCGGGCATTGCGGAGTAGTGCCGGGCATTGCGGAGTAGTGCCGGGCATTGCGGAGTAGTGCCGGGCATTGCGGAGTAGTGCCGGGCATTGCGGAGTAGTGCCGGGCATTGCGGAGTATGGCAGGGCATTGCGGAGTATGGCAGGGCATTGCATGGGGTATTGCACAGGGGGTATTGCACAGGGTATTGCAGAGTATTGCACAGGGTGTATTGTGCAGGGTATTGCAGAGTATTGCGCAGGGTATTGCAGAGTATTGCGCAGGGTATTGCAGAGTATTGCGCAGGGTATTGCAGAGTATTGCGCAGGGTATTGCAGAGTATTGCGCAGGGTATTGCAGAGTATTGCGCAGGGTATTGCAGAGTATTGCGCAGGGTATTGCAGGGTATTTTGCAGGGTATTTTGCAGGGTATTTTGCAGGGTATTTTGCAGGGTATTTTGCAGGGTATTGCGCAGGGTATTGCAGAGTATTGCGCAGGGTATTGCAGAGTATTGCGCAGGGTATTGCAGAGTATTGCACCAGGGTATTGCAGAGTATTGCACCAGGGTATTGCAGGGTATTGCACCAGGGTATTGCAGGGTATTGCACCAGGGTATTGCAGGGTATTGCACCAGGGTATTGCAGGGTATTGCACCAGGGTATTGCAGGGTATTGCACCAGGGTATTGCAGGGTATTGCACCAGGGTATTGCACCAGGGTATTGCACCAGGGTATTGCAGGGTATTGCACCAGGGTATTGCAGGGTATTGGCAGGGTGTATTGCAGAGTATTGGCAGGGTATTGCACAGGGATGGATGGATGGCTGGATCTGTGACTGCAATTGTCACAGATCCAGCCCACAGTGCTGCTGCTGCCATCCGCTCCCTCCCCCTCCCCTCTCACACTGTACCGATCGCTACAGAGAGGGGAGGGAGGAACCGGCGTCATCAAATGACGCCGGTCTGTTTACAAGTGATTGCTCCGTCATTTGACGGAGCGATCACGTGGTAAACGGCCGCTATCAGCGGCGATTTACCGCGATTCGTGATCCGCCGGGTCCTCTGGACCCGGCGGTCACGGAGTTTCCCGTGTGCGCGCCCCACAGGGCGCGCGGGAGCGCGATTCTGGGAGGACGTTATATAACGTCCTCCCAGAGTTAAGCAACCACCTTGTCGACGTTATTTGTCGGCAGGTGGTTGTTAAGTGGTTAAAGGGAAGTCTGCCCTTTTCTATACTTTAGGCATGTTTTCCCCTTCCGGATCCGTCTTATGGTGCGTCCAGCTCGTCAGGATGTTTTCTCCTGATGAGCGGGGTGGCGCTTGCGGCGGACGTCTCCGGTTTTTCAGTGGTGGAATTGTCACTTCCGGGTCGGATCTGACGATGGGCGGATGTCGGAACTGACGTGCCCGCTCCGCCCATTGATTTGGCGCCATTGTGCGTCCAATGGGAAGGGGGAGGGGGGGGGTATATAGTCCGGATCGCAGCCTTGCAAATCTGTAGCATGACCAACATTCTGGGGAGAAGACGTTCTTAGATATCAGTCAAAGGTAAATTACTTAGGCACTAGATCTCTTTACGGGCAACATTGGTTTTTATTCTGTTGTCTGGTTTACTTGGTCTTTAATCTAAAATGGTTTTTATATTTTATATATATTTTTTCAGTAAACTGATTGATCGGTTTTGTAAAACAAGTTTTTCGGCAGAGATGCCCTAATGTGGACACACTTTATCCAATTGGATTAACCAGGTATATATCAGCTAGCAAGTATATGGCTAAAAAATTAAAATTTTGATTACCAACTAGAGGGGATTATTATAGTATTATATATTTATAGTAATTTCCACTAATTCTTTTTCCTTTAGAGTGGACACTGATTGGGGTACTTTGGAGATACTGCCCCCCCTTTTTTTGCCTATTCTAATATTCTTTACTATCAACAGCCATAAACAGGTAAATACTGATGGGGTATGTGCCGTATAATTAGATGGAGACGCCTTTACTCTTATATATAGATTGTTATTTGACTTCATTCGATTTTTCTTTGTAATTTCCCCCAGATGGCCCTCTGTTCCTGTGCTAGTAATATCCGGGTGGTTATTTGTGCCAGTATTTCTCCCCCTCTATGATACACCATATGATCCCCTCCTTACGGGCGCCCCCGTGTGGGATAGCTCATTGGCTATCTGGTCATTCTTCATTTTAGATTGTACCATCAAAATTTACAGGTAATGTACTTACAACTGATATTAATAAGGTCATATACCTTGAATAAATAGATCTAATTTTGAGATAAACTTTTGAGCAACCATTGGGCTGGTTATGGTTTTCAGTTATCCTTTTTTTTTTTTTCTTAATAATATTGTGTTTTGTAATTTTGAGTTTGAAATTTGAGTAAATATTATTATGTATTTATTTTTCTTTCTTTGTTTCCAGTATTTGCATGACAAACTCCTGAGGAAGCCTACAAAATGGCGAAACATGTAGAGAATTTTGTCTGTATGCACTTTGGAAACTTTATTATGTTTATTTTGATGGTTCATGTATATTTGTACATATGATTTTTCATATATTTTTTGTAATAAAATTATATTTTTATATTGAATATTGTGTAGTTGTTGCACCTTTTAAAAGTCCCAATACCTTCATATTTCTATATAGCTTCTCAATGAAAACACGTGTGTATTCAAACAGAACAATGGAGAGTGTCTGGTCGTGTCTGTGCAGAGCAGTGTGCAAAATTTCCTGCCGTCTGTATTTGAAAACTGTGCTTCTACAGTTAACAAAGAAACCCACGTGTAGTGAGATTGGCACCTAAGAAATCCTGAATGCCGTTCCGCCCAAGCTCGCGCACACATTCCCACTTCTACCATTGGCGCAAATCCTTATTCTGCATTGTTCTGAGAACAATGCATAGCCAGATTATACTACCGTTCCTATGGACGCGAGGCTATCTGCAGGGACACGCTAAGGCCTTTCCACGTGGTGATCAGACACATAGAAAGACACAAGCGTATATCCCTCCGCAAAAGCAGATGGGTATCAAACCGATAATGTCTTCGCAGAGCAAACATATCCCTACCAATCGAACAAATCTGCCCATAACGCAGGGGCCCCCGCTGGCGGACATATCTTTGCAGGTCGAACACCTCTCCATCCACAGGGAGATTTTCACTACCAATGGTCCTTCAACGATGCCGGTTTGCTCTAATGAGCGAGTCACAAGTAGAACTAACACTGGGAGACACTGACAATACATATTGAATACATCTTAATAAAATTTCTACAACACTAGAAGCTGAAACTTCAAAAACACTTCTAGACTACAATAGTGTGCTTGGACACATAGGATAACGCTGCTTCTAGAAGCAGAAAAGAAAAAAATGCTGAAAAGCTGCTGCTAAAAGCGTTTTTTTTTTTAAAGCTAGTGTGCATGGAGCCTTATACTGCAGTGGAAGTGCAAAATTGTCCCTTTCCAACTGTCATTTATTATAATTTAGGACTTGATAAACACAACTGCAGTTTTTTTTTTCTTCCTATACTGTGCATTTTCTGTGCAATGTACTGTAGTATAATAGACCCATCTTGTGACAATATTTTATCATTTCCTTAGTTCAATAGGAGTTATTGGCTGAGGCTCCTTCAATCTGCAAACTCTAGAAATAAATATTAGACTACATAGCATATGTCCCATTTACTAAATGATTGTAGTAAATACATGGTGTATTTTCATAAAAAGGAGTGTATTTTTGCAGTAGTGAGGAGGAAAAAAAATATTTGATGCTTTTGTTGTTGGAGTGAACCATAGATAAGACTATAGCAGTCCTGCCTTGGGTCCTTGCATTCTGCTCCATTATCTTGATATAGAAACAGACATCACTGGTTAGTCATGTGGCAGGCTGACTCCAGATTAAGTTACACTGTATATTAGAAAACCTCTTCCAGTATAATTTACACACAGCTGAAAATAGTTGTGTGGTGGATTTACCGGATTGCAGAAGCTCAGTGTAAAATATTGAGAATATATGTGTGTCCGTTTTGTAAACGCATATGTATTTATATAATTTGTATATTGTGCAACACTTTTATAGGCGACACTGAATCATAGGTATGTCTCCCTTTTTTTTGATGTCCTTCTTTTTCTTTTTTTTTTAATTGTTGAAGTAACCATGCAGGTACTCTCATTATGTATGTTTGCTCTTACTTTAAAGCTGAAATTGAAAAATAAAATATTGATAACCATCTGCCTGCTGAAAGATTAAGCATCGTAGCAGAGGGTCTTTATCTTCATGCTCTTCCTGTGCTTGTGGCTTCTTTTAGGTGTTTTCCACAGTTTTTAAATATGAACTGGTAGGTTACTTTTCTACCACCTAACTTTGCACTGTGTGCTATGTGTTTGTATAAATCTAGTGTAGCACTACCCTCGTAGGAGCCGCTTGAGTTTGTTCAGTCTGTTACTCTGCCCTTCAACCCCCAAAATCGTCTCAGCCCCTACTGGCACACCTAGTAATAGGGTTAGTGGAATAGCACAATAAATGACACACAGACACAGTTCAAACTGTTTAGCTCTCTCAAATTTACTTAGTCAAGAGAAGAGACTTAAAAGGATATTAAAATAGCCAAGACTTGGTTGAAACCGTTCTTAAAGCAGTTAGATAACACTTCGCAACAAGTAATTGATACCAATGTGTACAGTAATAGTAATAAAAGGATTCCTCAAGCAAGCTGTTGATTGCTGTAGGTATTACTAGGGCCAAAGGGGAACCCCAGGCTGGCCTATAGTGTCTTTTATCCTAATGAGACAATGTACTATAGTATACTAGTGACGTGTCCACTTTAAGCGTATTGAATAGCGATGTTATGATGCAAGGCCTTGCTACTGTCTTCACCGGCAGGTTGGAGCTCTTAACACCAGAATTCCTTAATGTGGAAAAGTGATAGTAGACAAAATAAAGTGGCTGATTCGGTCTTTTATAGCAATCCTCTATGTAATCCAGGCAGTGTTGTCTGTGCACAGTGTTGAAAGTGTAGTATTAATAGCTGACTGTGAAATTTGTGGGTAAATTCTCTCACCATACTCAGAGGGTGGTCAACTGATTCTGCTTGCTGCAGATGTACAGAGGTGACAATCATCCTGCTGCTTCAGCTAACTGTCCTGGATCCTCAGCTTTCTGCTCTGCTGACAAATGTCCTTCTAGTAGTGGGTGACGTCCCAACCCTCTGTGGCTGGAGCTATAGGCTGTGCACTGCGCAGTAGGCCGTGGTCTCCTCGCACAGCGGCGAGATGGTGCTCACACGATGGGATCCAGGAAGCAAGAGAGCGTGGACCTGATCAGATCCCTTTTATAGTCTCTCGCACCAATCTCCCCTGGAGCAGATGGCTTGCTGGGATGTATAGTCCATGGTCAGATCTGAAGATCAGCAATATCTGTTCAGAAAACTACAGCTCCCACAATGCTTTTCTTTAGGCTCAGAAATGTGATGTCAGTAATCCGAGCCCAGCACTAGGGGGATACAGATCAGTCTCGGACAGCAGGAAACAAGTCTGCAAAATCAGGTGCTGTAATTTTGCTCCCGACTACACTAGTTTACAGCAAGGCTACAGATGTGCTTTTTAAAAGCAAGATCGATATGTTTGTTTTAAATCTGAACTCCATTCTTGTAAAAAAAAAGGTATTTAATTGTGTTGGGGATTACTTATAAATCATGAAATGTGTGCTTAGATACAGCTTGGAAATTCTATGCACAGTGTTTTCAGGTTAACATTGGAAGCTTCATAACAGGAGGATTATGGTTACCTCATCATTGTTCTGCTACTTTATTATGCCTTCAGTTTGGAAGGAGTGGGGGGTGGTCACAGAGAGAGCAGGGACCTGGCTATGTTGTCTTGCTGCCTGTCTCACAAGACTTGCTAATCAGAATTAAAAATCCAGGCATGTAAAACAGTTCACATTTGTTTATTTGAAATGCGTATTTAGCTGTTGTCTGGAGTTAAGATTAAATGTTCCCACAGTGGATTGCTTTGTTTTTACCACATTCATTGATTTGTGACTAGAACTCAGTAAATCTGTGTATTGTACCATTGGCAGAGTAATTTTGTATAATCTGATTATGCTGTATAGTCATGTTTTGTTTTTAGGAGTTGATCTCTTCCATAGGCTGTAATGGGATAAGGAGGTGAATTGCTTGGGCATTTTTAAGGTAATAAGGTAAACCTGTGACACAAACTCACACATACAGCCTGTATTTTGACAGTTTGGCTCCCCAAATCACTACTGATGTTATCAGAAAAACCTGAATCTCCAGGTATGGGAAAAATGGGCTGTGCTTCCAATTGCCACATTCAAACAATGGCACAGTGTTGCCAACCGTCAGTATTTTTACTGGCAGCCAGTAAAGAATGGGCACTTTTCTCCTGCCAGTGACAGGAAAAAAATGACTGACGCTCGGTTCGGAAATGCGCATGCAGGGCTGCCATCAGGGGGGTACAGGCAGTACACCTGTAAGGGGCCCGGAGGTCCCCAGGGGCCCGGATGCCCCCCCCTTTTTTTTTTTGTTGTAAGGGGCCCAGAGGTCCCCAGGGGCCTGGAGTTCCCCAGGGCCCCGAATGTCAACCCCCCTTTTTTTGTATTTTTTTTTTTATAATTTTTTTATTATTAATATTTTTTTATTAATTTTTTTATTTTTTTTTGTAAGGAGCCCAGAGGTCCCCAGAGGCCCGGAGGTCCCCAGGGCCCCGGATGGAAACCTCCCTTTTTTTATTTATTTTTTATAAAAATAAATTATTATATATTTTTTTTTTATAAATTTATTTTATTTATTTATTTTTTTGTAAGGGGCCCAGAGGTCCCCAGAGGCCCGGAGGTCCCCATGGCCCCGGATGGAAACCTCCCCCTTTTTTTTATTTTTTTATTATTTTATTTTTTTTATAAAAATGATTATTATTTTTTTTTTGTAAGGGGCCCAGGGGGTCCCCAGGGCCCTGGATGGCAACCCCCCTATTTTTTTTTTTTTTTTTGTGTTCGTCAGCACCCAAACCCCCTGCTTCTCAATTCGTGCCCCCCCCCGCTTCTCAATTTGCTCCAGGGGGGGCCCCATGTCTGAAGCTGTGTAAGGGGCCCCAAAATTCCTGATGGCGGCCCTGTGTGCATGTACAGTTCCGGTCCAGAGCCGGCGGAGACCATCTGAGTGCCTGCTACAGTGTGTTTGGGCGGCACCAGCGCGGGGGGGTGGGTGGGTTTTGGTGGAGGCGGTGTGATGTCATGGTGCAGGGGAGCCGAACGGAGTGTACGGAGCCTCATGTGTGGGTCTGCGGGACAGAAGCATGGCAAGCCGGGAGCAGGATTGTCGGTGCTGTGTGGACTGGAGTTGGACTAAAGGGACCACCTGGTGTGGAGAGAGATTGTCACTGTGACTCAGGAGGGGACATGTCGGGTCGGTTATGTGTCATCATCATCTGTGCTGCTGTCCATTCTAATTTATTGCCTCCCTGAGTGCAGTACCTTAGCTATTTACTTTATCAAAAATGAAATAATGTAGTAACTTTGGGGGGGAAATGCCAGTAAATTTTTGGTGTTGTCAGTAAAATTCAATCTGGTATGTTGAATGGCACTAGGGGAGCAAGGCAGACTTGTTTAAGGTGTATCTCTAGGCAAAACCTTTTCTTAATTTTGGAGTGGCGTAGAGAACATATATACATGCAGTGGTGCTACTCTGGCCTCACACTTCAGATACTTTTGTCTCGGTTCATACTAATGCGATGTACGGGTTCCCGCATCGCATCTAACTCACAGGGAGTTCCCACTGCTCTCTGCAAACCGCTGCGGGTTTCGCCCCCAAAATCGGTTCGCAGAATGCACTGCGAACTGTGGAATCAGATCGCATGGGTGTAAACATTCGATTCCAGTCCTGCACCATTTAGGTGCAAATGCAATGTGTTTTTTTAGCCATACAATCTGTATGGCTAAATTTGCATTGCACAGACATTGCATGTGATGTGCACAGAAATGCGTCTCAAATCACATGCAACGTCTGGCATCACATATGTGTGAACCCGACATTTTGTCTGTAAACCTCCCAGGCAGTTTTCAAACAAATTCGGCGCACGTATCTGGCCCCTTTGCGACACTGGCTCCCACCTCTTTCCCAAGTCTTTACAAAGTCTGGACTCCACGTCCCAAACCGGGTTTTACGTACCACTGAGGAAACCGAAAACAGTTTTTTCTGAATGAGACACACATAGTTACATAGTTAGTCAGGTTAAAAAAAGACACCAGTCCATCCAGTTCAACCATATAAAAAAAAAAAAAAAAAAAAAAAAAATATATCGTACAATCCCATATACCCAATTCTATACCCACAGTTGATCCAGAGGAAGGCAAAAAACCCCAGCAGAGCATGATCCAATTTGCTACAGCAGGGGAAAAAATTCCTTCCTGATCACCCGAGAGGCAATCGGATATTCCCCGGATCAACTTTACCTATAAATGTCAGTACCCAGTTATACTATGTACATTTAAGAAAGAATCCAGGCCTTTCTTAAAGCAATCTACTGAGCTGGCAAGAACCACCTCTGCAGGGAGTCTATTCCGCATTTTCACAGCTCTTACTGTGAAGAAACCTTTCCGTATTTGGAGGTGAAATCTCTTTTCCTCTAGACGCAAAGAGTGCCCCCTTGTCCTTTGTGTTGACCGTAAAGTGAATAATTCAACACCAAGTTCACTATATGGACCCCTTATATATTTGTACATGTTGATCATATCCCCCCTTAATCTCCTCTTCTCAAGAGTGAATAAATTCAGTTCCTCTAATCTTTCCTCAAAGCTGAGCTCCTCCATGCCTCTTATCAGTTTGGTTGCCCTTCTCTGCACTTTCTCCAGTTCCCCAATATCCTTTTTGAGAACTGGGGCCCAAAACTGAACTGCATGTTCCAGATGAGGTCTTACTAATGATTTGAACAGGGGCAAAATGATATCTCTCTCTCTCTGGAGACCATACCTCTCTTAATACAAGAAAGGACTTTGCTCGCTTTGGAAACCGCAGCTTGGCATTGCATGCCATTATTGAGCTTATGATCTACCAAAACCCCCAGATCCTTCTCCACTACGGATCCCCCCCTAGTATGTATGATGCATTCATAGTCTTAGCCCCCAAGTGCATAACTTTACATTTATCAACATTAAACCTCATCTGCCACATAGTCGCCCAATTAGACAGCATTGAGGTCGGCTTGTAAATTGGCGACATCCTGTAAGGACGTTATTCCACTGCATAGCTTGGTGTCATCTGCAAAGACAGAAATGTTACTTTTGATCTCAGACCCAATATCATTTATAAACATATTAAAAAGTAAGGGTCCCAACACTGAACCTTGGGGTACACCACTGATAACCTTGGACCATTCAGAGTAAGAATCATTAACCACTACTCTCTGAATTCTGTCTTTTAGCCAGTTTTCTATCCATTTACAAACTGATATTTCCAATCCTGTAGACTTTACCTTGCACATGAGCCGTGTGTGGTTAACTGTATCGAACGCTTTTGCAAAATCCAAGTATACCACGTCCACAGCCACCCCTCTGCAAAAAAACAGGAGAGAGGAGAGGGAAGACCCCCCCACAGACAGTATTCTTCAAAAAGGCTAAACTAAACTAAAGATACTAAATCTAAGTAAACCGCAATTATGAAAATGAAAAAACAATTTAATGATTATACATGATATTTATACACCACATCAGAAGACAACTATAATAAAATAAGACTAGTCAAAAAGAAAAAACTGTGAAACAGAGGTGGCCACCCAAACGACCATACACACCACACACATGCAACCGTTGCTGATCATGAAAGGAATATCGATGTAGGCATAGTCACAAAGACTTTGGGGTTATTATGTAAGTGCCTGATAGATGAATAGTATTCAATCCTATGGGCTAACCACCCCCACCAGCCGCCATGATCTGTTACTATGCCGCTTTGATCTGATGATAGCTCTGCGGCGCATCAATATCGACATTCCATTTATGTGGACAGACTTTCCATTCCATGTGCATTTATTGGGATGATTCCTCCCGGACTTGATGAATGGAACTCAATACATTCCAGGTGATACCAACAGAAGCATAGACTAACAGCAGCCGACCAACACACTTTGAACTGGTGAGTGAGTGTCTTCCATATATGAACTTTTTGGCAGCTTCCAATGGATGGTGGATTTATCCCACAGATATAACTTTGTGAGGGACAACTGTCGACTATTAATTCGACCACAGTCACCCCATTTTTCTGAAGCGCAATTCAGCCAATCTCTATCCCTGTGACACCCTCACCCAACTATTGATTGTTCAATCATATTGGCTG
This sequence comes from Rana muscosa, assembly GCA_029206835.1. Taxonomy (NCBI): domain Eukaryota; kingdom Metazoa; phylum Chordata; class Amphibia; order Anura; family Ranidae; genus Rana; species Rana muscosa. Next base: position 678,558,156 of record CM055117.1, on the reverse strand, counting down.
GTCTATGGCTACCCAGCACAGTCACCTGTCAACTTTTTCATCATAAACAGTCACACGCACGGATTGAATACTGTTCATCTATCAGGCACTTACATAATAACCCCAAAGTCTTTGTGACTATGCCTACATCGATATTCCTTTCATGATCAGCAACGGTTGCATGTGTGTGGTGTGTATGGTCGTTTGGGTGGCCACCTCTGTTTCACAGTTTTTTCTTTTTGACTAGTCTTATTTTATTATAGTTGTCTTCTGATGTGGTGTATAAATATCATGTATAATCATTAAATTGTTTTTTCATTTTCATAATTGCGGTTTACTTAGATTTAGTATCTTTAGTTTAGTTGAGCCTTTTTGAAGAATACTGTCTGTGGGGGGGGTCTTCCCTCTCCTCTCTCCTGTTTTTTTGCATATGATTTTTCTTATTCAGAGGCTCTACAGGTGGAATATGCCCTTATAGTTGGAGGTTATTATTATACCTGCTAATAGACTGATTTATAACTCGCATCCCCACCTGGACACCACTGTTAATTAATTATTGGATGAGTTTCTCCATAAACCCACCCCTTTGTGTTTTTTGTTCACAGCCAACCCTCTGTCCAAGGACTTACTTACCTCTTCATAAAAAGAAATCCGGTTTGTCTGACAACTTCTGTCTTTCATGAATCCATGCTGTCTGTTGCTTAAATAGTTTTTTTCCAGCAAGAACTCATCTATGTGGTCTTTTATTAATCTCTCCAGTATCTTCCAAACTATGGAAGTTAAACTAACAGGTCTATAGTTACTTGGTAAAGACTTAATTCCCTTTTTAAATATAGGCACCACATTGGCCCTGCCCCAATCCAGTGGTACTATTCCTGTCATTAATAAGTCCCTAACAATTAAATACAATGGCTTTGAAATTACAGAGCTCAATTCTTTTAGGATCCGTGGGTGTATGACACACACCCTTGAGCCGCTCAACCTGCCTGGATGAGAACCCTGGGTGATACAAAAACCTGTTTACACCTTGGCAGGACAAAGCACTGGCACATCACCAAGGAAGAAACTGAGGAGAAATCTTTCAATGGGGCTACCTGTTCCAGAACACCTCTCTAAGAGGGGAATCCCCTTACTTTGGCAGATTTCCTCAAGCTTCCTGTTGCATCCCTCTGACAGAAAGTGCTGGGAACTTTCCCCAGAGGTACACAGACAGCAAAAAAAAAAAAACTTAAGGGTTTTTACCCATTCCCTACTTTATTGAAAAGTAAATAACCCTTTCTCTTATCGTCCATGGACTGACACAGCCTCTCTTACACTTTACCCATGGTTTATGTCCCTGCTTGCAGGAGAAGACCTAGGCAGAATGTGAAATGTTATACATACATACATTCTAAAAAGCCAGAGCTGAACAGCCCTGCCCAGGGGGCGGTCCCTCCGGACATAACCCTCCCACTGCAGTCAGCAGACCTCAGTTTTTTTTTCTGCCTAGCAGGAGGAGAAGACGTGGCTGTCTCAGGAGCCAGTCTCCTGGAAGATCCTTGCCTTGTGTGCGTGAGATTTAGTTCACGACATGCCCCATGACTCCAGGGGTGGCCCGGGTTGCTTTTATGCTCCCGCGGTCCTCTCAAGATTGAACAGTACCTGTCTGTATCTTTTGCGGTGGACCGGGCCGACAGCTACTCAGTACTACTCTGATAGGTCTGTCTGAAACAAGCAAGTGGGTCCCTCTGGGACGGGTAAGTAGTCTCTCCTGCTGCAGGTGAGTACATGCTGGCTGTGTTTATTTATATGGGGGTTTCTCCCTGTCTCCCCCCTATTATGCTGCTCTCTGCACCCTGTACTGGTGCTGTGCTGTGTGGGGGTACTTGGGGGTCGCTCTGGCCTGGCGGGGGGCGCTCTTTTTTGTGTAGTGGGTGGACTCTGGCCTGTAGGGGAGTGCTCTGTCTCAGATATGGGCCTAGCTACTGCTGCTCAGGACCCTAGCTCTGAGGATTTTCATGTTTTTGAACAGGACATTCCTTGTGAGAAAGACCCCAGTTCTGAACCAATAACTGACAGGGTGCTTGTAAGTTAACTCATTGATGCTGTGAGGGACACTCTCAAGCTGAATTTTGAGGCTGAGGAACCTCAGGTGGAAGCTGTCTCCTTTTGGTTCCTTTAAAGCCGTTTCTTCAAAAAAGGTCTTTCCATATGTGCCTTTTTTTTTATACATTCATTGACCAAGTCTGGGATAAGCCGCAGAAGACTTTGACGGTCTCGCGGCGCCTAGCCATAAGGTACCCCTTTGAGGAGAACCTGGTTAAGAAGTGGGCTCTCCCCCCAGTGGTCGACCCCCCGGTCGCCCGTTTGAATAAGGCTACCACGCTCCCAATGGAAGGGACTCCTGCATTTAGGGATCCCACTGACAGGAGGGACTCAATCGCAAGGTGTCGAGGTTCGTGGCCAGGTCCAGAGATCCCTGGGCAGACGCGTCAGACACGTTAGTGGCCCCGTGGGGTCAGTATCGGCTGATTTATGCCTTTCCCCCACTGAAGTTGCTTCCTCGTCTGCTCCGCAGAGTAGAGACCGAGGGGATTCCGGTGATTCTAATCGCCCCAGATTGGCCCAGGCGTCCCTGGTACGCTGACCTCGTGCGCCAGGTGGCGGATGCACCTTGGCGACTGCCAATGCGGGAGGACCTTCTCTCGCAAGGTCCTATTCTTCATCCTGCTTTACAGTCACTGGCTTTAACGGCATGGCTATTGAAAGCCAGGTACTAAGGGACTGAGGCTTGTCGGATTCGGTCATTTCAACCATGTTGAGGGCACGGAAATCTTCTTCTAGGAAGATCTACCATCGCACGTGGAGGACCTACATCTCTATGTTTGAGGAGATGGAATGGCATCCACGGGCATATTCGGTTTCCAGGATCCTGCTGTTTTTACAGCGTGGATTGGATCAGAAACTTGCCTTAAGCACCCATAAGGGCCAGATTTCTGCCTTGGCTGCTTTCTTTCAGCGACCCCTGGCAGCTCATTCATTGGTGAGCACTTATGTACAAGGGGTCCGGGCATGTGGCCCCTCCGGTCCGTACACCACTACCTCCGTGGGATTTGAATCTGGTGCTCTCGGTACTTCAGAAACCTCCATTTGAGGACATCAGGGAAATTTCCTCTTTTGACGCTCTCTCAGAAGGTTGCCTTCCTAGTAGCCATCACATCCGTCAGGAGGGTTTCTGAACTGGCAGCCTTGTCTTGCAAATCCCCATATTTGGTCCTCCATAAGGACAAAGCGGCGCTACGCCCGCAGCCTTCCTTCCGAAGGTAGTTTCAACTTTTTCACCTAAATGAGGACATTGTACTTCCATCCTTGTGTCCTCGGCCATCGCATTCCAAGGAGGTTGCGCTGCATTCTTTAGACGTGGTACGTGCCTTGCGGGTGTACCTGTCTGCTACGGCTCCGTTCCAAAGGTCTGACTCACGGTTTGTGTCTGTGTCTGGTCCGCAGAAGGGTCTGGCGGTCTCGTCGGCCACCATTTCTCGGTGGATCAGGCAGACCTTCATCCAGGCCTATGCCCTTAAGGAATGGGCGCCCCCCTTTCCTGTCACGGCGCATTCGACTAGGGCTATTGGTGCCTCTTGGGCTTTCCAACATCAAGCGTCTGTCTCACAAGTGTGTAAGGTGGCGACCTGGTCATCCGTTCACACTTTTTCAAAGTTTTACAAGGTTGATGTGAGTGCATCTTCGGATGCTAGCTTCGGCCGCAAAGTTTTGCAGGCGGCTGTTTGAGGTTGCAACTTCTCCGTTGAGGAGCTCTGCTTGTTTGGGGTGAAATTGTTTTTTTGATTGCTGTTCCCACCCCTCCGTTTTTTTTTTTTTTTGACACTGCTTTGGGACGTCCCAACTGTCAAGAATTAAGGAGCTGTGTCCGTCCATGGACGAAAAGAGAAGATAGGATTTTTTGTACTCATCGTAAAATCCTTTTCTCTGTTGTCCATGGACGGACACGGCACCCACCCCTCCTTTTTTGGCTTGTACTGCTTTTTTACGAACTGAGCTGCTGACTGCAGGGTGGAGGGTTATGTCTGGAGGGACCGCCCCCTGGGCGGGGCTGTTCAACTCTGTTAAAGTAACATGTATTTAAATATCTAATGTTCTGCCTAGTCCTCTCCTATAGAACAGGAACATAACCCAACTGTCAAGAAATAAGGAGCTGTGTCCGTCCATGGACGACGGAGAGAAGGATTTTACGGTGAGTACAAAAAATCCTATTTTTTTTTATTATTATTATACACACACCTACATATGTACATTTTTCTTTGTGTGTCTTATCCATTGCATGTCTTCTAAGTATTTTTTTACAAATTACTTACGATAATTAGTACACCAATAAAGCCAGTACTTGTGTCTGTCTTGGTTATAAATGCTGTTTTAGTGTAATAAAATGGGCATGGTAGTGTCTCTAAAAATTACAGCTGCAGTTGCCTTGTTTGCAATTTGATCATCTAAAACAATGAAGCACTTATTAGATACCATCTAAGGCTGGGTTCACACTGATACGACACGACATTCATCCGACTTTCATCCTACTTTGCTCTGCGACATCAGTCCTACATTGATCCTACATTGGTCCGACATCCATCCGACATTCATGAACAGGATACTACTTTGATCCGATTGTGCTAGTCTGACTTGTCCTTTGACCAATCAAAACAATCCCAGGGTGAGATAAATTCCTTTTACTGCTGCTGTAATCACATGTCGGATGTCAAATGTCGGATGGTTAGGACAAGGATCCTACTTTGATCCGACTTCAATGATATTCAATGGGCTGAAGTAGGATCAAAGTCGGACCAAAGTAGTACAGGGAGCATTTTCAAAGTCGGACCGACTTGTGTCTGACCAGTTAAGACGGCTCTCATAGGGAAACATTGATTTTCACACGTCATGCGACATGAGCTCCCAATGTCGGAGCGTTTGTCGGACCAGTGTGAACAAGGGCTCAATCTACACTTATTAGGCATATTCATCATCATCATTGCACCTGTTTTAACAAAATAGTTAGCTATATCATGCATGTTTATAAGGAATAGTACTTTCAGGAATACATAAATAGATGATCTAATTCAGTAAGAGGAGGCTGACTCCCTTGCTTCACAGAAGGAAATGAATAGGTTTCAATATAGGCTGGCAGTTACCAGAGTTTTTACATTTTAAAATGTCAAATTGAATAAAATTACATTTTAGGAGTATGCCAAATTTAAAATGTAATCCTGTTTGCTTTACAGGTCGTCTGGTGGGTGCCCTAGATGCTGTGCTGGATTCCAGTGCCCGAGTTGCCCCATTCAGGATATTGCTTCAGGTCCCTGGATGTCAAGTTTACTCGAGCATTGCTTGTGGTGAGTCAGAGATGTACTGGGCCCTAGCAATTGGTGAGTTTTCAGAACCAGAATTCAAAACGTGCTGTGTGCCTGCATGGCCATGGATGTTAAGGTAACTGGAAATAACATTGCTGTGCAGTGACTCAACACTAATTACTTCATTCACTAATACTGAAGGTTGCTCAAAATCTGGAAACATTTTATTGCAGAAAATGATAAACGTGCTTTTAAATGTTACAGGGTTTAAATGTGGGGTAAAAATAGGAAAAACCACCTTAGAATAATGAAAAGTGTTGCATTGCTAGTCATATAAAGAGATGTACAGTATTCGTTGTTCAGAATTTTTTATATTTTATTTGATGAATGCTTTTTTTTAGCTCTATTTAAATGATAGATGGGAATGCTGCATTTATCTATTAAACTACAAAGGTTATGAAAAATATAATTTTCAGTACTAGGGTTTTAGTGTTGTCTTTTAATAAGTTGACCTAACAATTGCCAGTTAATAGACTTTGCTGCTTAAAGTGTGTTAACACTTTTGCAGTCAAATTTTACTTATGTTTGTTATGTGTTCCCATTCACAGAGCATATCTAAAAATAATTTTAAAACATTTCTTACCTTTTCTAGTTGTTTCTTTGAATCAGGATTATACATGGGACTCTACAGGCAGTATGGAATTGTTCAAAATGGCTTCCAATGTCAGAGGACAGATGTAGAAACACTTTGTATTTTTAATGCACTTAAAAAAATAAAATAAAAAAAAAATGTACCACCCAAGCCTTGAGATCTTTAATACTTTGTATAGATAAACGTTGTGCTCATCTACTTTACTGATAATGAAGATCTGCCAGCACAGTTATGGTAAACCTGAATCTCTGTAGCCTGCTCCTTAAAGTGGTTGTACACCCTGTACAACCACTTTCACCTACAGGTAAGCCTAGATTAAGGCTTACTTGTAGGTGCTGGAAATATCTCCTAAACCTACACGGTTTTGGAGATATTTCCAATTCCCCATACGATGATTTCTTCTGCGCATGCGCTGATGTATTCGGCGCATGCGCACTTTAGAAAGGGCATGCTGTGCCGTTTCTAGATGGGGTTGTGCCGTGACTTGGGGCTCCCGCGTGCATGCGCGGGAGTGACGTCACGCTACTCCGGCCAGTCACAGAGCCGTAGTCCACGACCCCCGGAAGGAAGAGGGCTGAAGATGGACACTGCCAGCCAGCAAGGACATCGGGGACATTGCCGGCTTCGGTTTCAGGTAAGTGACACATAATGGGCTACTATGCGATGCATAGTAGCCCATTATGCTTTACCTTTGCAGGGAAACAGAGGAAGTAAAACCCATCAGGGTTTACTTCCTCTTTAAGATTACATAGAAGGGAAAAGCTAGGTAAGATTTTTTTTAACCAGTTTCTGCCTGTGCTTTAACCCAAAGATGGCCACAGAGTGGCTCTCCACTTCTGGGAGTACCATCATGGATGTCCTTCCACGTGTGTGCCTCCTACTCACCCCCTGGGGCACGCATTGGGCGTGCTCTGTGGCCTTTGGACAAAACTGATGACAGATCGCAGTAAAAAGCCAATCATAGCGGCCCTTTACCATGTGATCAGCTGTGTCCAATCACTGCTGGTCACATGTGAACAGACTTGCCAGTTATCGGCATTCCTTTCTTTCTCGTACATCACGGGACACAGAGCGACATAGTCATTACTAATGGGTTATATAGATACCGTCAGGTGCTGGCACTGGCAACTTCCAAAACCGGAAGTACCCTCCCCTATATAAGCCCCTCCCATCCGGGAGCACCTCAGTTTTTTGCCAGTGTCTAAGGTGTTGGCCAAGAAGAAACATGTGTTTTTCACTGAGCTTGCGTACAGGTTCTTTTGGGCCTCAGTAAGCTATTCCGGATCCAACCAAAAAAGCTTCATAGCTAAACGGTCGGTACCCGGGCCTTGCAGAGAAGAGCAAGGTTTTGCCTGTAATGCTTCTCTTAGGAGAGCTGGACCCTGGGATCCAGAGCTCTGGTCATACCCACGACCAAGATGTTTTCTGTGCAGGGTGCTATACAGGTCCAGGGGAGTGGAATCCTTGGGAACCCGGTCCCTGAAGGTTTGATTACAATGCCTGCCGTGATAGGTGAAGTTTGGGCTTTTGTGGACCAAACAAAGTCCTGCGGCGGGGAACAGGTAAGTGGGGGCCCCCAGGAACTTGGTTCTATTGGGGGACCCCCAAGCCTAATTTGTCTTTCTGTCTGTTACCTAATGGTATTCCCGCAAAATTCTGTGCATGCCTGTAACTACTAAAAAAATGTAATAATTTTTAATGGTGGTCAAGAAAAAAAAAAAAAAAATTTTTTTTTTATATATATTTAATATATTAGACTGCGGTACCTGTGTTTGTCCACTAGAGGCCGCTGTGGAACGTTTCTTGTCATGTGGACTAGTTTCTTCTCATCAGAGCGAGTCCAGGCAGATGGTGAGTTCTCTTATGGGAAACTGCTTCCTCTGCCATGTTGCAATGCTCGTCCATCCCCCGGCCTGCGGCAAACGGGCCCTGGCTCTTGTCCCTGGTTTCCATTTTCGAAATTAGCGCCGAAGGCGCACGTGGCCGCGCGCGTGCACGCGCCTCTATATATAGAGGTGAGCCGGGAAAGGGGGCGGAGCCTGGGGGATGACGCTCTGTGCGCGCCGCAGCGCTTCTGCGCATGTGCGGGCGTCCCAGCATGTTAAAAACCACAATTTTGTGTGGTGAGCTGGCTATGAAGTACAGAGACAGAGCTGGCAACATTTAAAGAAGGCATACAGCAAGCGGTTGATACAGGCATCCCCTAGAAAGGCACATTAGTAGACACCAACTGTTTCTTATAGCAGCATTTATGCTAGACTATTGTCAGTAACTGGTGTATTTCGGCTGGAATACCTCAGCTTTGTGGCTTAGGAATATGCCGTCTAAAAACTCCGGGACTAGAAATTCCAGGAGGAATAGGGGGTCTCCATCGGGCTCTGAGGATCTTGGGCATGCTTCGGCTGCACCAGTCTCCCCTGAAGAATCAGAGGTTAGTGACCGTAGAGCACCCTCAGGAGTACCTGGTACTGTGGCTGTCCTCAGTTCACCTGCTCCTGTGTATGTAACAGAGGAGGTTTTTTCCTCAGCTCTGGGAGGGCTGGAAGAGAGATTGTCAGCATTGATCGCGGCTTCCCTGTCACAGGAGAAAAGCGCCCGATCTCCGTCTCCTCCCTCAGAGTGCCTGTTAACAGAGCAACAGTCCCATACAGGGATCGACCTACCTGAAGGGGATCAGGATGAGGTCGATTCGGTTGTAGAGGAATCAACAGTGGAAGAGCCGTTCTCAGCATCACATGCTGAAAGGTTATGGGTTCAGTCCCTGACTAATATGGTCCGATCAGCATTTAAAATGCCACTTGCGGAGCCATCATCCACTTCTGTCTCCTCGTTGGGGTCGCTAAAAGCTCCCCAGACTGTTTGTTCCTTTCCGATCCATCCTTTACTGGAAGGGCTCATTTACCAGGATTGGGAGCATCCTGACAAAATATTTACTCCCCCCAAGAGATTTCCGGTGGTCTATCCCATGGAGGATAAGTTCATCAGAAAATGGAGGGTCCCTACAGTGGACGCAGCCATCTCTTGTGTGAATAAATCACTGACATGTCCGGTGGATAATGTCCAAATGTTCAAGGACCCAATAGATAAAAAATTGGAGTCCTTATTAAAATCTGCTTTTTCTACAGCAGGATTGGTGACACAACCAGCAGTGGCAGCTATTGGGGTCTGCCAAGCAGTGAAGGATCAGTTGAAACAGGTCTTAAGGGACTTGCCAGATCAGCAGGCTCTTGCCCTAGCTGATCTACCTAGAGCCTTATGCTTTGCGGTGGACGCTATAAAGGATTCAATCCATCAGGCCTCCCGCCTTACGCTGTCTGTAGTACATATGCGCAGGCTTCTATGGCTCAAAAACTGGTCTGCTGAAGCTCCCTGTAAAAAAATTGCTGGTCAGCTTCCCATTTCATGGTGAACGCTTATTCGGGGAAGACCTGGACAAATATATCCAGAGAATTTCCAGCGGTAAAAGTACACTTTTGCCGGTTAAAAATAGAGTTAGAGGTCCCTCTTTTAAGAGGCCTGCTTCTCCAGTCCCTAGGACATCGGCTGTGAAACAGTTTCGACGGCCTCCTCGGTCAAATCCCGGAGGTAAAAATCAGGGACAATTGCAGGGTAACAAGAAGCCCTGGAGCAGGAGAGGTACAAAACCTCCCCCAAAGTCAAATGCATGAAGGGTTGCCCCCACCCAATCGGGTGGGGGGAAGACTTCAGTTGTTCACAGAGACCTGGCGGGACACGATCCGAGACAGATGGGTGCTCTCCGCAGTAAATCTGGGATACAAATTGGAGTTAAAAAACTCCCCTCCTTCCCGCTTTATAAGGTCAAACGTGCCAAGGGATCCCCAGAAGAGAGGATCCCTCCTGTTGGCACTAGAACAATTATTGCTCCAAGCAGTAATTATAGAGGTTCCCCTGGAAGAATGGGGGTTCGGGTTTTACTCAAACCTCTTTACAGTCCCGAAGCCAAACGGGGACGTGAGGCCCATATTAAATCTAAAAGGGCTAAACAAATTCCTACATATCAGGACTTTCCGGATGGAGTCGATCCGATCGGTGGCCACTGCCCTACAAGGGGAGGAATGGTTAGCCTCGATCGACATCAAAGATGCTTATTTGCACATTCCCATCTTTCCAGCCCACCAAAAATTTCTACGCTTTGCGGTAGAAGGGCGCCATTTTCAGTTCAGAGCCTTACCCTTCGGTCTGGCCACAGCACCAAGAGTGTTCACAAAAATTCTGGCCCCATTATTGGCCAATCTAAGAACACGAGGTGTAACGATAATGGCATATCTAGACGACTTGTTGCTGATAGACCACTCAGTGGAAAAACTAGAAGTGGTTGTTCACGAGACAATCAAGTATCTGGAATATCACGGTTGGATTATCAACCGAGACAAGTCAGCCCTAAAACCAGTCAAAAGTCTGGAATACTTGGGGCTAAGGCTGGATTCAGACCAGAGAAAAATTTTCTTGCCTCAAGAAAAGGGGTCGTCTTTGAGAGATTTGATCCACTTAGTGGGTTCAAAAAGACAGCCATCCATACGCCTGTGCATGAGGCTGCTGGGAAAAATGGTGGCATCATTCGAAGCAGTACCCTACGGTCAATTCCATTCAAGGAAGTTGCAAAGGGCCATACTGTCAGCCTGGAACAAAAAAGTTCAGGCTCTGGACTTACCAATGTCCTTGTCCCCTTCCGTTCGCAAGAGCCTCCGCTGGTGGTTGGTTCCCCAGAATCTGGAAAGAGGGAAATCCTTCAGTCCGATTTCCTGGAAAGTGGTCACTACAGATGCCAGCCTTATAGGCTGGGGAGCAGTACTGGAGCAATGGTCTCTCCAGGGCAGATGGTCGGATGCGGAAAAGGCCCTGCCCATCAATCTCTTAGAGATACGAGCAGCCCGGTATGCCCTAGTAGCATGGACATCCAAACTCCAAGGGTCCCCTGTCAGAATTCAATCAGACAATGCCACAGCAGTGGCATATATCAATCGTCAGGGGGGCACCAGGAGTCGTGCAGCCCAAAGGGAAGTAAATTACATCCTGAGATGGGCAGAAAGATATGTCCCAGCCATATCTGCGGTATTCATTCCAGGAGTGGAGAATTGGAAGGCGGACTTTCTAAGTCGCCAACAATTATGCCCAGGGGAATGGTCCCTTCATCCCGAGGTTTTCCGGACAATATGTCAGCGGTGGGGAACACCGGATGTAGATCTGCTAGCATCCAGATTCAACACAAAAGTGGACAGGTTTGTCTCTTGGACAAGGGATCCCCTAGCTTGCGGCTCGGATGCCCTAGTGTTCCCTTGGGATCAGTTCAAGCTGATATATGCATTCCCACCGCCACAATTGTTACCTCGATTACTCCGCAGAATCAGGGTAGAAAAGAAACCAGTGATTCTGGTGGCTCCAGCGTGGCCCCGAAGAGCATGGTACGCGGAGATTGTAAAAATGTCTGTGGGGAGTCCTTGGACCCTCCCACATCGTCCGGACCTGCTTTCGCAAGGACCGATATACCACCCTTCCTTACCAGCCCTAGGTTTGATGGCCTGGCTATTGAAGCCCACATTCTAAAAAAGAGAGGGCTCTCTAATGCTGTGGTATCTACCATGATCAATGCCAGGAAGCCGGTATCCAGGCAGATCTACTATAGAATCTGGAAGGCGTACATCGCCTGGTGTGAGGCCAAGAAATGGCATCCACGTAAATACGTAATAGGTAGGATTCTGGACTTCCTACAATGGGCTGTAGATAGGAAGCTTGCCTTGAGTACTATCAAGGGTCAGATTTCGGCCTTGTCAATATTTTTTCAAAGGCCCTTGGCTTCACATTCACTAGTCAAAGCCTTTATACAAGGAGTGATGCGTATTAGTCCTCCGGTTAATATTCCCATATGTCCATGGGATCTAAACTTGGTTCTGTCGGTTTTACAGAAACAACCATTTGAACCATTACAGCATATTTCCTTGGTGCTTCTCACCAGGAAATTGATTTTTCTAGTAGCCATTTGTTCGGCTAAAAGAGTGTCGGAATTAGCAGCTATGTCCTGTAAAGAGCCATATCTGGTTATCCATAAGGACAAAGTAGTGTTACGTCCTCATCCAGCCTTTCTTCCTAAGGTGGTATCGAGGTTTCATTTGAACCAAGATGTGGTTCTTCCTTCTTTTTTCCCCAAACCTACTTCGGTAGAGGAAAAGTTATTGCATTCTTTGGATGTAGTAAGAGCAGTTAAAGCTTATCTAAAAGCCACTGCTCAGATTCGCAGAACGGATACTTTGTTTATTCTGCCGGAAGGCCCCAGAAAGGGTCAGGCAGCGTCAAAATCTACTTTAGCCAAGTGGATTCGACAGGTCATAATACAAGCCTATGGCTTGAGAAGGAGACCGCCTCCGTTCAAAGTTAGAGCGCACTCCACGAGAGCAGTTGGAACTTCATGGGCAGTGCATCACCAGGCCTCCCTGGCTCAAATCTGTAAGGCCGCAACATGGTCTTCAGTTCACACGTTTACTAGATTCTACCAGGTGGACGTTAGAAGTCAGGAGGATGTCGCCTTTGGGCGCAGTGTGTTGCAGGCCGCAAAAGATCCTCATGTCTGATAGCGCTCAGCTTATATATGGTGTATCCCCCCCCTCATTTGGCATTGCTTTAGGACATCCCATTAGTAATGACTATGTCGCTCTGTGTCCCGTGATGTACGAGAAAGAAAATAGGATTTTTATAACAGCTTACCTGTAAAATCCTTTTCTTGGAGTACATCACGGGACACAGAGCTCCCGCCCCTCTTTGGGGACACTTATTGCTTTGCTACAAAACTGAGGTGCTCCCGGATGGGAGGGGCTTATATAGGGGAGGATACTTCCGGTTTTGGAAGTTGCCAGTGCCAGCACCTGACGGTATCTATATAACCCATTAGTAATGACTATGTCGCTCTGTGTCCCGTGATGTACTCCAAGAAAAGGATTTTACAGGTAAGCTGTTATAAAAATCCTATTTTCCTCACATGCTCTCAGTGTGTGGGGAAAGGAGAGCCGATAACTGGCAAGTCTGACGGGGTACAGCGAGTACCTTGTTTACATTGATGATCAGGGCACTGATCACCAGTGCCCTGATTATCAGTGCAGCCTCATCAGTGCACATCAGTGAAGAAGAACAATTAGTTATTTGCAAAATTTTATAGGAGAAACCAAGAAAAACTTTATTTTTTTTTTACAATTTTTCTTTTCTTTTTTTTGTTTAGCAATAAATAAAAACCTCAGTGTTTGATTAAATACCACCAAAAGAAAGCTTGATCTGTTTTAAAAATAAATGATAAAGTCATTTTGGGTACAGTGTTGCATGACTACGCAATTGTCATTAAGGCTGGGTTTACACCGCAGCACGAAGCGGCTCACAGCAGGGGTCCGGTGCGTCCCTGTTCACGGTTTCAGGTCTGATTTCGGCCCAAATTTTTGTCTGAATTCGGACCTGAATGGACCAAAAGACACACGGGACTCCTGTACAATTCTCACGGGAGCCGCTCCAGAGATGTGTGAGCCAGCCACAATCTCCTGACCTGCAAATTGGATGCAATTAAACCAGCATCATATTCGCAATAATATGAACTCAGCCTCAAAATGCAACAGCACTAAAAATTGGCTTGGACAAGAAGGGGGTGAAAGTGGCCAGTAGGCAAGTGGTTAAGGATAAAAAAAAAACAGTTATTAAAAAGGTAAGTAGGGAATTTTGTAATTTTATTTATTTTTGTTAAGTTATACTATGAGAATGGGAACATGTAACAAATAGAAAGTAGGTGTTATTTCAATTTGTCTGCAAAAGTGACACTTTAAAGCAGGGGTCTCAAACTCAAATTACCTGAGGGCCACAAGACAAGTTTTCATATCCCATGGGGGCCACATGCAAACTTTCAAACTTCAAAAACAACAGTACTGGTGTCCGCGGACGCATTATTAACCCCCAGCACTAGTGTCAGCGGACGCATTATTAACCCTCAGCACTGGTGTCAGCGGACGCATTATTAACCCTCAGCACTGGTGTCAGCGGACGCATTATTAACCCTCAGCACTGGTGTCAGCGGACGCATTATTAACCCCCAGCACTGGTGTCAGCGGACGCACTATTACCCCCAGCATTACCCCCCTACACTCCACAGAAACCCCCCTACACTCCACAGACACCCCCCTACACTCCACAGACACCCCCCTACACTCCACAGACACCCCCCTACACTCCACAGACACCCCCCTACACTCCACAGACACCCCCCTACACTCCACACACCCCCCTACACTCCACAGACACCCCCCCACACTCCACAGACACCCCCCTACACTCCACAGACACCCCCCCCTACACTCCACAGACACCCCCCCTACACTCCACAGACACCCCCCCTACACTCCACAGACACCCCCCCCTACACTCCACAGACACCCCCCCTACACTCCACAGACACCCCCCCCTACACTCCACAGACACCCCCCCACACTCCACAGACACCCCCCCCCACACTCCACAGACACCCCCCCCCACACTCCACAGACACCCCCCCCCTACACTCCACAGACACCCCCCTACACTCCACAGACACCCCCCCCTACACTCCACAGACACCCCCCCCTACACTCCAGAGACACCCCCCCTACACTCCACAGACACCCCCCCTACACTCCACAGACACCCCCCCCCTACACTCCACAGACACCCCCCCCCTACACTCCACAGACACCCCCCCCTACACTCCACAGACACCCCCCCCTACACTCCACAGACACCCCCCCCCTACACTCCACAGACACCCCCCCTACACTCCACAGACACCCCCCCTACACTCCACAGACACCCCCCCTACACTCCACAGACACCCCCCCCCTACACTCCACAGACACACCCCCCCTACACTCCACAGACACTCCTCTACACTCCACAAATACCCCCTCTTCACAAATCTCACTCGGCCTCAGTGTGATGGCTCACTTACCTCTCCTCCTGGCAGTCAGCTGGTGGCCTGATTTGCTGCCTCCCGAGTCCTCTCCTCCTGTAAGGTCCTGGCTTTAACACAGGGCACCCCGAGAACGCCATGATCATCTCCCGCCCTGAGATGACATCAGGACCCAGGAGACGTGGCTCTGGTCTATTATCAGTGCCTAGGTGGGCGGGGCAATGGGCGGATCCGCCCTCTGCTCTGTTCTCTCTCTGCTCTCCTGTGCGGTGTCTGTATCCAGCTGAGCTACAGCAGCATGCGGCGAAAAGGACACAGGAGACATAAAGCTGTTCAGCGCAGTGCGGCACCCCCCCCTTCCATGGCGCCCCCTGCCTGCGGGCCATTTGTAACCGATTTGTGGCCCGCGTGCCGGTACTTTGAGACCCCTGCTTTAAAGTGACACTGTCATAAGAAAAGAATAGACGCTGCCATTGCTTAACTTTTCTTCGAGAACGTTGTTTCTCTAGATGTTATCCTGTTTCTTGGCGTCAATGATTTCCGAGTCTCTGACCTAAAACAAGTTTGGAGAAGGTTCTGAAACTTTTCTGACATTCATTTACAGCATGCTTGTTTGTGTCTGTAGCTGACAGGTGCTGCATGCAGATGGCACATTCATGTCCATGAAGACAGCTGCAGCTGCATGGACACAGCCACTTGTCCTAATGTGACAGCATGCAGGCACGGGTGAGCAGCCCCGATTGCATGCTGTCTGTGTCGGGACCGCTCGCCCACACGCCCGTCACATTAGGATGAGCGGCTATATCCAAGCAGCTGCTGTATCAGGGACACATACACACCTACACATTCAGCCCATTTATGGTGTACGGGCTAGAGATGCATAAGCAAACGGCCCCTTTATGGCATACAGACTTCAGCATCCATATGAATGAGGCCTTAGTGATCTAAAAGTATTTTCACCAGACCACTAGCGATCTCTAAAGTGGACCAGCAATGGCTACACCACTACATAATCAAAAACAACTATATCATTAGGTAGCCTTGCTTATCCAGATATTTTGTTTACTGACTGTGGGGAGAAACCAGACTGAAGTTTTGTACAAGCCTTCTGTCTACCCAGATTACCCAGAAGGATCCTAACACTTGTCTGGCTATATCCTTTATTTTTTCTAAAATTGATGACATTCATTGTGTTTTGTTCATAGATTTTCCTGTTTGGAAATTTCTTAGCCAGTTGGCCGCCTGTCTGGAAATATACTATGAGAGACTCGTGTATCTCTGATTGTCTAAATGTCTTTTGGTTTTGGATGTCTTCCAACGAATAATGTGCAATAGGTTATAAGGGCCTGTTTGGGGGAAAAAACGACTGTTAGCATTACCTCAAGTCTCTTACTTTTGTAGGTTAGATAGGAAAAATCCATTAGATGTGTTTGTTACCATTTGCAGTGTTTCTAGAGCACATGATCCCATCCTGCTTAGTGTGTGAGCAGTAGTCAAATCTATCAAAAAGCCTTTATTAGTAAGCGTTCAGAAGTTAAATAAAAGTGTGTCATGTACAGTAGATCATTTTTTCATGGCTTTTATTCCCTATGAGAAGTAATGGGGCAGGTTATTTCCAAGCTGAAGAGGTGACCGCACTCCAATCTTCAGAAGTATATGAATGCTTTAATCGTAAAAATCCACGCATTACATCAATAGACCACGATACAACAGGACTATAGCAGCAAGGTTAACATGTTTCACAAACTAAATCGCTTAATCATAACATTGGTTATGATTAAGCGGTTTGGTTCATGAAACATGTTAACCTTTCTGCTGTAGTGTTGTATTTTTTAAATTAAAGCTTTGATAATTCTGAAGATTGCAGTGTGGTCACCTTTTTGCACATACTTTGACAGTCTTTCAGTTGACGGACTGGACCAGCACCAGATCTTCAGTACAGCTATTATATCACCTGGAGCTGTGTTGCAGCCTCTCTTTGTCCTATTTCCAAGCTGAGTTTGCTAGGATGCTACTGTGAGAAGCCTCTGAGAGAACAGAGCTACGCAAGGCTCTCAGGCCGTTGTTGGAGAATCGCTGTTCTACCTCTATATTTATGATTGGTTTAGACTTAATCCTCACCAATCATGTTAAAGTAAAATGGTTTGATATTTCTTTGTCAATGGTGAGGAATCATATTGCTACATTTCAGAATAATGTATTGGTTGTGTCTCTTTTTGCTCTATATTTTTACAACTTTCTGAACTGCAGATCTAAGTTATCATAGACCATTATTTTGTGGCAGCTTATTGTGTGATTGCCTTGCTAGCTGTACTTTGTTGCAGTACATTTTAAAGCATGGTCTGACAAAGTCCCGAAACCAGTTCCTCATCGGTGCTTATGACCCCTAACATTCTCAAGCCTTTTTGGTTCAGGTATCTGCAGACTAAACTTGTCGGTTTGACTGACTTGTTATATTCATATCCAGACTTAAGTCAGTTCCAAACTAGTTAGATGTTTTTTTAATTCCAATCGGTTAATCAACATAATTTATCAGTAATCATGCAGTGTGAGGGTCTTACTGGCTCGGCTTAAATTTAATAAATTGTATCTGTATTAAGGATTATTAAAAGCTAAGGTCACCATTTTTTTATTTCTAATATCCAGCTCCCCTATGTACCGATATACCATTAATGTACCTCTCTGTTCCCGCAAAATAAAAGCTTTCTTTGATTTTTAGAACAAGGTCTTGTATGTGCCACTGGTGTGTTCCATAGAAAAGTTCATGACTTCCTAGTATGTACATTTGGGAAGTGACCACCAGTAAGCCCAGTTTCACACTGGTGGTCACTTCACTTTAACTGAACTCGCACAATTTCAAACCGGCAATGCAGTCCGACTTTGGAGGCGATTTGAGAGACATCGGGTTCATGCACAGATGTCTATTTAAATCGCCCCTGAAGTCACCAAAAGTAGTACAGGAACTACTTTTGAGAATCTGTGCATCACCGCAAGATCGGCGTTGCACCGATTCGGACGGTGTCGTTGCCAGCAATAGCTGCCAATTTGGCATGCAATTTGACATGTCAAATCGCATGCCAAATCGGCCCAATGTGAACGTGGACTCAGGCCTGGTTCACACTGGGGCGACAAACGCTCCGACATTAGGAGCTCATGTCGCATGACGTGTGAAAATCAATGAATCCCTATGAGAGCCGTCTTAACTGGTCCAACACAAGTCGGTCCGACATTAAAAATGCTCCCTGTACTACTTCTGTCCGACTTTGATCCTGCTTCAGCCCATTGACTATCATTGAAGTAGGATCAAAGTAGTATCCTGTTCATGAAAGTCGGATGGATGTCGGACCAATGTCGGACCAATGTAGGACCGATGTCGCAGAGCAAAGTAGGATGAAAGTCGGCGACATCTGTCCTACATTGGTCCTACATTGGTCTGACATTGGTCCGACAGCCATCCGACTTTCATGAACAGGATACTACTTTGATCCTACTTCAATGATAGTCAATGGGCTGAAGTAGGATCAAAGTCGGACAGAAGTAGTACAGGGAGCATTTTTAATGTCGGACCGACTTGTGTCGGACCAGTTAAGACGGCTCTCATAGGGATTCATTGATTTTCACACGTCATGCGACATGAGCTCCTAATGTCGGAGCGTTTGTCGCCCCAGTGTGAACCAGGCCTCAGACACAGAAAGCAGCTCACCAGCTGAACTCATTAGCGCACACATTCCTGGCATCCCTCCAGGCGTGAATTTTCCTGGCCTGTCAATGTAGGCTGCCACAGCTGCTATGTTTGCGCGGCATCCACAGTGTGCCTCCAGATGGGCCTGGGCCGCATGCAGGCTGCGGGTTTGACACCTCCGATGTAGTGCAATCTCTGTACAATTTCCTTTTAGATTTACCAAAACTATGGAATAGGTGGACCCACCTATTTATCCATTCACTCTGTATCCAGTCAGGCAGATCCTTGCACTACATCAGGGGTGTCCAAACCATGGGCCGAATGCGGCCCCAGAGAGTTTTGCATACGGCTGGGCCCATCTGGAGGGACACTGGGGATGCCGTGCAAACATAGCAGCTGTGGCAGCCTACATTGACAAGCCAGGTAAATGCATGCCTGGAGGGATGCCGTGCAAACGTAGTTGATGGGTGAAGGGTGTGTGCTAATAAGGTCAGCTGGTGAACTGCTTACTGTGTCCTTACCGGTTTTCATGTCCCAAATCTACATACCAGATAGTCATAAACTTTTCTATGGAACACACCAGGTGCTAAGGTAAGACCTTGTTCTAAAAATCAAAGAAAGTTTTTATTTTTCTGCAACAGAGGTTCGCTAATGAAAAATTTGTACATAGGGGAGCTGGAATTTTAGAAAAAAAAAAAAAACAACCTAGCATTTAATACATTTTACTGTAATGTCAAATACAATCTAAAGAACATTTTAGCTTGTGTGTGATCAGCTTTGAATTGTATAAATGCTACTTTTGGCTTCTTGGTTTACTTGCTTCTAAAACATGCAAGTGCAGGAAAATTTTAAGTTTTCATTAAAGTGTATGCAGGGTAAAAAAACATATGAAGTACATTTCTGCAATATATTTACATATTTCCACATGTTATATCTCTTTTAAGACTCTGCAAGTGCAGAAAAATACCTGTTGATCCGCCAGAAATGCAGTCTGCTTAAATCCGGCCATACTTGGATCAAACTCTGGCCGTTTCAGCAAAGAGCAGCCGAAATTCGATCCATATATGGCCACTGTGGTTGAACGGAAGTTGATCTACTGATTGACATCTGTTAGGCTGCCCTGTTGGGAAATTTCCAGTCAATCAGCGGCACAGACTGCAGTGGTGTCATCCCTGCCCAGTTGTCTTTTTGCTAAACTACTCAAACCCGCCCCCATCCTATTTCCAATAACATAGACACTAATTGTTCTGTGGTCCATGATAAGAACATGGAGGGCTAATTATCCCCCTTGAGAAAACGCAGGAAGTGAACACAAACAGGTTGGTTCTAAATATCGGACAGGATCAACTGGTAATTTTTAGAAGACCAAACGGTTGCAAATATGAGACCTTCATTGATGGGCTTACATACACCTTGAATAAATGCTGCTCATTCATCACAGTGTAGTAACCTGTAGCAGCCAGTCACATTTTAGTGTACTCCGAGTTTGTATGCTTTGCACATTGCACTATACATCCCATAATCGGGTTTCTGATGTTGGTGCATTTTCATATAGGCCATATGTCAATACTGTACTAGGAACTTAGCCTGTGTTTTTATCATACCAGGGGCCACAATGGAGGAGATCACACAGCACTGGGACTGGCTGGAACAGAACTTGCTTCACACTTTGTCAGTGTTTGACAACAAAGATGACATAGCTAATTTTGTCAAGGGAAAAGTAAAGGTAGGGTGTATCTCTGTCTGTCTATCTGTGCAGAGAATTGCTTGTCTTCCTGTCTCTCCATTGGGAAAAATGTGAACCTTAAATATGGGCAGATAATTGGCAATGTAGGTTATTTGAGAGGTAAATCTTAATTTTCTTTCATGACTGGAGTCTTTGTTTTCCGAACACAGCTTTAACACAAGGAGAAAGTTATTACTTTTGCAATACCAAGCTTTGTTTTTAGGCACTACCCCACTTAGAAACAGGTATTTATAGTGGTGGTTGTATGATTATAAAAACGAGGCAAATTGATGAAAGGTTGTAGGATTGCTGTTATGCTTTTTTTCAAGCTGTGAATTTTTTTTTTTAAAGATTTTTTATTGTCAAGCTGTGAATTTACCGACACTTTAAAGCAGTTTTAAACCCAAAAGCAAATATTAATTATTATTTTTATACAGGATTTATATAGCGCCAACAGTTTGCGCAGCGCTTTACAAAATGAAGGCAGACATTAGTTACAATAAAATTTAGTACAAGAGGAATCAGAGGGCCCTGCTCATTTAGAGCTTACAATCTAAGGGCTCATCTAAACACAGACTAGGTTGACCACAAAACGTTCTTATCCTGAACGCGATTTTTCCATGTTCAGGAGAGGGAGCAGCTTCTAAACTCTTGCAAAAGCCTATGTGTAAAATGGATACATAGGCTTTTATAGAGTTGAGTTTAGGAGCTTTGGCAAAAAAATGCCAAAAGCTCCTAAACTCAAGTTTAAAAGCTGTAGTGTACATGAAGCCTAAGGCAGGGCTTGACAAATTTGCTTGGAATCTAGGAGCCAGCTAAAAAAGTTAGGAGCCAGGAACGCGCCCTGTCCCGCCGAGCTCGTGCGCAGAAGCGAACGCATACGTGAGTAGCGCCCGCATATGAAAGCGGTGTTCAAACCACACGTGAGGTATCGCCGCGATCGGTAGAGCGAGAGCAATAATTCTAGCCCTAGACCTCCTCTGTAACTCGAAACATGCAACCTGTAGAATTTTTTAAACGTCGCCTATGGAGATTTTAAAGGGTAAAAGTTAGTCGCCATTCCACGAGCGGACGCAATTTTAAAGCATGACATGTTGGGTATCAATTTACTCAGCGTAACATTATCTTTCACAATATAAAAAAAAATTGGGCTAACTTTACTGTTGTCTTTTTTTTTTATTAAAAAAAAGAGTGTATTTTTTCCCAAAAAAGTGCGCTTGTAAGACCGCTGCGCAAATACGGTGTGACAGAAATTATTGCAACGACCGCCATTTTATTCTCTAGGGTGTTAGAATAAATAAAATATATATAATGTTTGGGGGTTCTAATTAGAGGGAAGGAGATGGCAGGGAAAACAGACAGGGAAACTCCATTAGCATTGCTGGTTGTCATACCAACTGCCACCACAAGATGGCGCTGGTTCACAGAAGGAAGCATAGGCCTGCAAAAGGCCGCAAAGCCGGGGCCTCAATTACCGGCCGGCGCGGCCCGACGCGATCCCGCGGCGCGGAGGGGGGGCACGGAGACACAGGATACCCCAGCTGTGCTGCCCCAGGCGCCAGGTCGCTAATTCTAGTCGCAATGGCGACCTGGCGCCCGGAGTTTGTCGAGCCCTGGCCTAAGGCCTCATGTACAATCCTGCTGGTAAACGGACGTTTAGGAGCAGTTGGGTGTTTTTTTACAGCTGCCACTGAACTCTCCTGTTATCTTATCAGTACATGTACATAGGGTCGTTTTATAGTCGTTTTTCTAGGCAGTTGAGTTTAGAAGCATTTTTTGGAACGCAAAAAAATGCGCTCAGGACGGATGTTCAGAGGCATTTGAAATGCCAAATGCCTGTATACGTGGCAACTCGTGTTTAGCCGCGTTTTTGCTAACATGCGTTTTTCATTTTTTGGCTATTTGAAAAAAAAAAACGCTTCTAAACGCAAAAAGCCGCTAAACGCGGCATATAAACGCAGCAAAACAGACCTTTTCAGTTACTATCTGTCAAGTTAAATCATTCAGGAGAGGTTGTAAAGACATCCCGTGTACATGAAGCCTCAGCGAGAGGGTCAAGTGATACAAAAAGGAATAACTGTGGGAGATGGGCTGATGGATAAAGTAAAAATACAGCATATTAGTTAGAAGCAGGTTAGGCTTCTTTTAAAAAGAAGGGTTTTCAGGGATCGTCTAAAGATGGATAGATTAGGAGATAGTTGGACAGATTGGGGTAGGGAGCTCTAAAGGATGGGAGAAGCTTGGAAGAAGTCCTGGAGGTGAGCATGAGAGGAGATGACGAGAGAGCAGGAGATCTTGGAAGGACTGAAGAGCGGTTTGGTTGATATTTTGAGACCAGGTTAGTGATGTAGCTGGGGATAGAGTTGTGGATGGCTTTGTAAGTTGTTGTTAGTACTTTGAATTTTATTTGTTTAGTAAGCGGAAACCAGTGGAGGGATTGGTAGAGAGGGATGGCAGACACAGAGCGGTTGGTAAGGTGGATGAGTCTGGCCGCAGCATTCATGATGGACTGAAGGGGGATAGCTTATGTAAAGATAATCCAATGAGGATGGAGTTGCAGTAGTCGGGGAGAGAGATGACCAGGGAGTGAATTAGAAGCTTTGTGTTATTGATTAAAAGGGGTTCTGGAGATGTTGCGGAGATTGATGCGGCATGATTTGGACAGGGATTGGATATGTGTCTGAAAGGACAGTTCAGAGTCTAGGGTTATCCCTAGCACCCTGGCATGTGGAGACAGACTGATAGTTGTGCCATTAGTCTTGACAGAGGTCAGGGGAAGTAGAGGAGGAAAAATTATAAAATTATGAGCTCGGTTTTGGATAGATTGAGTTTGAGGAAGTGATGTTACATCCAGACTGATATGTCTGTTAGTAAATCAGTGATACGTGAGGAGACTGATGGGGTGAGCCAACGAGTAGAGAGAGCGATTTGGGTGTCGTCAGCGTAGAAATACTCAAAGCCATGGGAAGCTATCATCTAACCCAGAGAGGAGGTGCAGATCGAGGATAGGGGAGGTCCAAGGACAGAACCTTGGGGGACACCAACAGTAAGAGGAATAAGAGAGGAGGAAGTAGAGTTTTGTAAGTGACACTGAAGGTGCGGTGAGATAGTTAAGATTCGAACCAGAAGGAGAATGCAGTCACGGAAACTATGGCAATAGAGTTTTTTGAGGAGCAGGGGGTGGTCAAGAGTACGGAATAGTAACCATTGGTTTTAGCTGTTAGTAAGTCGTTTGTGAGTTTTTGGAGAGCAGTTTCTGTGGAGTGTTGCGGGCAAAATTATTATATTGCAGCATACCAATTTTTGAGCCATCCCTGCCGGGACAACACTAGCTGCTGGCAATAATCGCATGTAAAAATCTGACATGCTGGCTGTACCAAAGTCAATCGATGGATCGGGTTACAATACATGTATCAAGATTCGCACCATCTATGGTCTGCTTTATACAAGCTGAAGCTCGTGTGAAGCAGGCCTGTGTGTATCTAAATCTACTAGTACATCTAATCATTTCCTCCCCCAGACTGACAAAGTTGCTGTCCAACGGTGCCCTCCAGTGCTCATTCATTCAGAGTGGGGGCACTCTAATACAGGAGGTGGGTTACTGGCCAGATTCCTGGGTATAAAGGGGAAAAAAAAACTAAAAACAAATGCAGCCCACCACATCTAATGATAGGTAAGCCTAAAATATATTACATTTTGGTTTTTTATTTAATAGCGCTTTAAGTGATTTTATTGTCTGATAGAGGTTCAATGTATAGAGTGCAAATGATCTATTGCCATTAACATCGGATGGCATATTTTAAGGCTGTATCCTGAACAATGACAAAAAGTTCAGTGATTACTCAAGATTTCTTTGGAATAACACCTTGATTCAAAGCAACATCGTGGCTAGATATTTTTCATACATTTTCTATTGTTTTCTATATAGCACACAGAGAAGACAAAACAACAAATGCCTGCAGGCTGTCCAAAGCAGCTTTCCTAAAGTAAAGCTTTCCCAACTTTATATTACCGGTAGTTAAAATGGTGCTTGAGCAGATCAGAAGAGTGCTGATGGTTCAGGTTTTATTGAATTGTTAGGTCTTACAGATGCTAAATAGCTTAATTTGTTTGTTATAAATCTGATGTACATCAAACTCTTTTGTTGATTTTGCACAGGGTCTCATTGCCGAGGAAGCTAGCAGTAGGGTGGCTGAACAGGAGGAAGATCCTGAAAAGTTCCGTGAGGGTTTGGTGAGGTTTGAGAGCAGATTCAACTTTCCAGAGGCAGAGAAGCTGGTGACCTTTTATTCATGCTGCTGTTGGAAAGGCCGAGTGC
The DNA here is from genome assembly GCA_029206835.1 of Rana muscosa. Lineage (NCBI taxonomy): Eukaryota > Metazoa > Chordata > Amphibia > Anura > Ranidae > Rana > Rana muscosa. The sequence continues at coordinate 678,533,534 of CM055117.1, read as the reverse complement.
CACGCCAGGGCTGGCTGTACCTAAGCATCAACCACATATGTTTCTACTCCTTCTTTCTGGGAAAAGAATGTAAGCAACTGATTATGCATTTGTTGAAATATGTGTGAAAATTGCTTGCTTTTTGTTTTATGACAGTAGTGTATAGTCCTGCAGAACACAGATATATTTTCAATGACAATTCCTTCCAAGGCAAGCCTTGGCTTGATATATGGCTCCGTGTACAATGTAGAGTTTTTGGGGTGTAGTGCATCATCTATTGATCATGTCTGTAAGACTTTGTGTAAGTATTGACCTATGCACTGTGATATATTATTTTATTACTGAGCTATAAAGCAGGTTTTACTTCCTCAAATGCAATAAAATGTCATGGGTGCTGGCTGTCATGAAAACTTCAGACTGGTAGGTTATAAAAAAATCTATTCCAGCAAGCTTATTTTATATTAAAAAATGTTCAACTCAAATACACTGTTAGCTGAACAAGCACACATGGGATCCTGGGAAAGAAGAGCAAGTTTTCACATGCAAATACTTTTCTCTTATCGTCCATGGACCGACGCAGCTCTCATACTGATTACATGTGGGTATATGTCCCTGCTCGCAGGAGAAGACCTAGGCAGAATGTTAGAGGTTAAAACATTCTAGAACAAGCCAGAGCTGAACAGCCCCGCCCAGGGGGGCGGTCCCTCCGGACATTACCCTTCCACCTGCAGCTAATCAGCCTCAGTTTTTTTCTGCCTAGCAGAAGGAGAAGACGTGGCTCTCAGGAGCCAGTCTCCTGGAAGATTTTACTTTTGATTTTTATTCCTTTGGGAATTTTATTATTTTATTTTTGAGACCTTCAATCAACTGTCGGCTGGGCAACAGGTTGGGTACACTAGTATCCTCGTAGTCTTCCCTGTCCGACCATCGAGCGCGCTGATCCTCGCCTTGTGTGCGTGAGACTCAGTTCACGACATACCCCATGGCTCCAGGGGTGGCCGGGTTGCTTTCATGCTCCCGCGGTCCTCTCAAGATTGAACAGTACCTGTCTGACTGTATCTCTCGCGGTGGACCGGGCCGACAGCTACGCAGTACGACTCTGTGATAGGTCTGTCTGAAACAAGCCAGTGGGTCCCTGAAAGGGACGGGTAAGTAGTCTCTCCTACTGCAGGTGAGTACATGCTGGCTGTGTTTCTGTGTGTGGGGGTTTCTCCCTGTCCCCCCCTGTTATGCTGATCTCTGCACCCTGTACTGGTGCTGTGCTGTGGGGTGCTTGGGGGTCACTCTGGCCTGGTTGGGCGCTCATGTCTGCAGTTTTTTCTGGTGTGTGAGGTGATTATTGCGTGCGCCATTGGCGCTGTTTGAGGTGGTTATTGCGTGTGCCATTGGCGCGCATTAGAGCTTTGAGTTTTGCGCTCGGCGGCCATCTTGGCGTTCAGGGGCGCAGTTATAGCTGCGGACGGCGGCCATTTTCTTGTGGCCGCCGCGCATTTATTTCTGGCGGCGGCGCGAATCTCCTCACAGACTGAGCTGTCCTTAAGGGTTGGTGGGTCCTCCCGGGTATCCCCTCCTCAGCGTAGCCAGTGGGTGGACTGTATATTCACTGTATAGTGTATAAGGTCTCAGAGGGTGGCGTTTATGGAGTCTGATACACCTGCTCTCCACATTGCCTGGGGCAACTGGCAGTGCTGCACAGTTAAACATGTTCATATGTTTCCTGCACCTGCGGTCCTTATGGACCAGTTGTCAGCAGTCCTGGAATCATTCCTGTCAGAATGGAAGCGGTGTGCGAGCAAAAGGAGCTATAAGCCCCCTACCCCCACAAAAATCTTTACTGAAGGGGTGCTCTGAGTCAGATATGGGCCTAGCTATTGGGCTCAGGACCCTACCTCTGAATATTTAATGTTTATGAACAGGACATTCCCTTGTGAGGAAGACTCCAGTTCTGTGTCAGTGAATGACAGGGCGCTTGTAAGTGATCTCATTGATGTGAGAAACACTCTCAGGCTGGAATTGCTGTGACAAGCTTTTCTTTTACACAGTTTCCTCACTGTTTTCCTCACACTGCCTCAAGAGCAGCATGGATGAGGGAGGACTTTATTAATTTATGTCTCTAATCCCTGTGAGCCTTGTGTGTGATACCTGAGGTAACATTTCCCGCCATTTCCTGGGGAATGATTTGAGCTCTGACAGACACACGGTCTGAGGATCAGAGGTTACCTGTTACCTGCATGCTGCTTCAGCAGCACTGTCAAGCAGGTTGGAATGATACAGAGAAGATTATGCGCCTCTGCGCCATAATTTAAACTCATCCTATACCTCTACACTGCATACATTCACAGTGTATGTATGTGTTATTGGTCTCTGTGTCTGCGTGGCTGTCCCCACGTTCCAATGCTGTGTTTCAGTGCCATACATGATATAAACGTACAAAATATGTTTATGCACGACTCCAGATACATTCACAGTATATGTATGTATCATACTCTCTGGGCTGGCGGGGGCTCCGGTGTCCTCCCGCACTCTCATGGTATGTGCGCTTCGGCTCTCTGCACAGTATAGACATGTTCAATATGTTTATTGCACATATTATACACGTTTACAGTATGGGTATACTGTTTGCGTGGGGTTCCTCCGGGTACTCCGGTTTCCCCCCACGCTCCAATGGAAATGCACAGCATAAACATGTGCAATATTATGTTGATTCACATGCTATCATTCCTACACGGTATCTGTGTGCTGTCTGCGTGGAGTTCTTCCGAGTGGGCGCTTCGGTGCTATGCACAGTCTAAATTTGTGCGATTGAACCTTTTCGGTATGTCTTTGCAGTCTGCGTGGGTTTCCGCCCACGCTACATGACATGCATGCCTTTGGTGCAATACACGATGTAAACATACACATTATGTTTATACACTACACTAAATACATTCACAGTAGTTGTAGGTATTGCATTCTCTGAGTATGCGTGGGGTACTTCGGTTCCTCCCACGCGCCAACGGTGTGCGCGCCTTCGGTGCTATGCACACATGAGCTTGTGCAAAAGGTTTAGCACACACACTATAATACCTATACGGTATGCGTATGCAGTCTGCGAGGGTTTCTGCCCATGCTACATGACATGCATGCCTTTGGTGCAATACACGGTGTAAACATACACATTATGTCTATACACTACACTAAATACATTTACAGTAGCTGTAGGTATTGCATTCTCTGAGTATGCGTGGGGTACTTCGGTTCCTCCCACGCGCCAACAGTGTGCGCGCCTTCGGTGCTATGCACACATGGGCTTGTGCAAAATGTTTAGCACACATACTATAATACCATACACGGTATGCGTATGCAGTCTGCATGGGTTTCATCCGGGTGCTCAGGTTTCTCCCCTGCGTTCCAATGGTGTGCGCATTCTCAGCGCTATGCACAGTATAAACATGTGCAATTTGTTTATTCGCAGGCTAACATACCTACACGGTTGTGTACGCAATCTGTGTGGCTGGTTTACGTCCAGGCCCCGATGATGTGCACGCCTTCGTCGCTGGCACAGTATATACGCGTTTAATAGGTTTATCCACAAATACTAAACTACATACGCCGTATGTGGTGGTATTATGCTCTTTGTGGCTGGGTGGGTTTCCTCCCACACTCTCCATTTGTGCGTTTGACACAATACATAGTATAAACTATGTGTTTGCACAATCAGCACCTATCCATGGGTAGCTGCTGGATGGAGCATTGTCACAAGGATCCCTGGTTTCAGGGGTATCACTTTCCACCTGCTTTCAGTGGTGATCAGAAGCGCTGGCTTGGACTGTGTTCGCCAGGCTGGGGTTGGCGTTGCGCCCGTTAGTGGCTGCGTCTCTGGCATTTTTTGTAGCTCAATGACTGGGCAAAAGCCTCTGCTTCATTCATCAGTCGTCTAGCAGGTGCACTACAACTGCTTTAGCCTTTAGGGTCTCTGTGCCCGGGGTGGGTTTGCGCCACCTGTGGAGGCTGAGGTACTAGTCCTCTGACCGAGTTTCTAGGGAAGTTCCGTCAAGTTGCCTTTATTGGCCAACATTTGAGGCACCCTGTACACTGGGGCCTCCCTTCTCCGATACATTGCGGAGTCTCTTTGGGATTTTCATACGTCTCGCTGCAAGACGGTCCTGTCGGCCGTGTGCATTGCAGGCGAAGGGTCCTTGCATCCGGAGGTGTTTCCACCTTCTTTACCGGAGGTGGGGCACCGGAAGTGGACCTTGTGGCCTCTCGACTCACTCGCAAGGTGGCAAGATCGTGGTCAGGTCCAGGGACCCCTGGGCGGATGCGTTAGACGCGTTGGAAGCCCGTGGGGGCAGTATCGCCTGATATATGCTTACCCTCTGCTACTGTTGTTGCCTCGCCGGCTTCGCAGAGCATACTTCATCCTGCTTTACAGTCCTTGGCTTTAATGGCATGGCTGTTTAAAGCCAGGTGCTAAAGGACCGAGTTCTCTCGTATTCGGTCATCTCTTCTATGTTGTTGACACGGGAATCTTCCTCCAGAAAGATATCTCACTGTACCTGGAAGGCTTACATCGCTATGTGCGAGGAACTTGAGTGGCATCCTCGGATGTTTTCCATTCCCAGGATTTTGCTGTTCTTACAGCGTGGTGTGACCCAAAAGCTGGCCTTGCATACCTTTTTTTTGAGGGTCGGATTTCGGCCCGGACTGTCTTTTTCAACGACCGCTGCCGGGCCATTCCTTGATTAGCACCTTTTGGGCAGGGGGTTCGCCATGTGGTCCCCCCTGTCAAACCTCCTCTCCCTACTTGGGATCTGATTTTGATGCATCTCGGTTCTCCAAGAACATCCCTTTGAGAATATCAGAGAGATTCCTCTCTTGACCTTGTCCCGGAAGTTGGCCTTATTGCCCATTGCTTCGGTTAGACGGGTGTCTGAGTTGGCAGCCTTGTCTGGCAAGTCGCCTTACTTGGTCCTCCATAAGGATATGTTGGTGTTGCGCCTACGACCATCCTTCTTTTCTAAGGATGGTCTTGGCCTTTCACCTTAAGAAGGACATTGTTCTTCCGTCCTTGTGTCCTCACCCATCGCTTCCCTGAGAGTTTGCACTTCCTGCATTAAGATGGGTACAAGCCTTACGAGTGTACCTGTCTGCTACTGTTTCCATTCGGAAATCTGTGTCTGGTCCAAAACAGGGCCGAGCGGTGTCGTCTGCCACCGTCTTTAGGTGGATCAGGCAGACTGTCATACAGGCCTATGCCCTTAAGGGGCGGGCACCTCCCTTAACGGGTGCGGCGCATTCCACCAAGGCAATTGGTGCTTCCCGGGCCTTCCGACATCAAGCGTCGGTTGCACAAGTGTGCAAGGCGACGACCTGGTCGTCCGTTCATACCTTCTCAAAGTTCTACAAGGTTGATGTGGCTGCATCTTCGGATGCTTCATTCGGCCGCAAAGTGTTGCAGGCCGCTGTCTAATGTTGCAACTCCTCCGTTGAGGGGCTCTGCTGGTTTGGAGTGAAGTTTTGGTTGTTCCTTACTTTTTTTGCTCCCACCCTTTTCTTATACTGCTTTGGGACGTCCCACATGTAATCAGTATGAGAGCTGCGTCGGTCCATGGACGATAAGAGAAAATAGGATTTTTGTACTCACCGTAAAATCCGTTTCTCTGACGTCCATGGACCGACGCAGCACCCACCCTTCCTTTTAAGTTTGTACTGCTTTGTTACGAACTGAGGCTGATTAGCTGCAGGTGGAAGGGTAATGTCCGGAGGGACCGCCCCCCTGGGCGGGGCTGTTCAGCTCTGGCTTGTTCTAGAATGTTTTAACCTCTAACATTCTGCCTAGGTCTTCTCCTGCGAGCAGGGACATATACCCACATGTAATCAGTATGAGAGCTGCGTCGGTCCATGGACGTCAGAGAAACGGATTTTACGGTGAGTACAAAAATCCTATTTTCCTGCATCCAAGGAGTATGACTACAATTTCAAATAGCCCTGTGTGTCATATATCAACATGTTAACTAGTAACCTGTGAGCAGGATATGTCCAGTTTCTTCAAATCTGTTTCTTTTAATGTGCCTAGTGGTAAATTCTTGCAGTCATGCTGTTTTTTCACGAATGATTATTAGTGTAAATACCAACATTTTAAAGAGAAGTATGGCTTTCTAAAAACAAAAACAAACATGTATGCTCACTTAGGGGGATGCAGCATCGACATAATGCTTCATTTTTCCCCCGCTGGCCCTACAATGAGAACTGAGCGATCAAACGCCACTGATCGCTTAGTTCTCCCCCCTCTGCTCTGAGCAGAGAGCCGGGACTGTCAGTCTCTGGCTCTCTGCTCTTGCCCTCTGGGCTGTGGAGGGGGCGGGAGTGGCTAACTGAGACAGGTGCCGATCCAGGCTTCTGGGTGTATCCAACCACCCAGGTCCTGTAGTCCTGTAGTCGGCTGAAAATGGGTCACAGGAGTGCAGAACTAACTGCAGACCTGTGATCCATAGGAGAAATCTAGCCATAAAAGCTTTGACTATACTTCTCCTTCAAATCACCTAGAGAGATGACCATACACCAACACATCTGACTGCTCTATGTGAGTATAGGGAAGCCAGTTTGTAGCCCTATGGCAAAATGTGAATCTCCCAAATAATACCTCCTAAGAAAAAAAAAGGGGGGGGGGTGGGGAAGGTGAGCAAATTAATACTTCACTTTTGTGAACAATACATTGAAGCTGGTCCTCCAAGGCTGAAAACAAGCTGTATAACCTGCAATGGGGTTAGATTGAAACTCAGCTGGGAAGCAGAGGAGTTTCCCCGCTGTCATAATACAGTGGCACAGAGGGAAGAATAAGGGGACTTGGTGTGGGTTGGGGAATTGGTTCAGTTTTTTCATTCAGCCGCCTAGCACAACAAAAAACGGAACTGTGTATGTACAGCTTAGGAATATCAATTTCATCATTTAAGTGTAAGACACACACGTTCGGTTCCATGGATTATCAGCCAGAAAACACTTTATAATGTACCATGGCAAGCAAGCATTTAATGAGTGTATTTAGGTTGACAGTCTTCTCAAGTTGATGGATGTAGCTCTAAAAGTCTTCTCCAATCACATTCATCTATTCAGTATTTATCAAACATCAATACCAAGGGAAGGTTGAACTTATTCAAGGTGTTGGATAGTATGTATTTACTCCATTGCAAGTAGCGCTTTGTGTTTAAAGCCCATATGGCTGGCAGCTTCTGAGCACTGGTGATCGCTATCCAGAGGAAAACTTTAGCTGCTTTAAAAAAATTGTATACCGTATTTTCCGGTCAAAAATCGGGGGGTGTCTTATACGCCGGTACCTGTATGCAGAGTCAGACTTCCGGTGTCCATTGTTCAAAAGCCACGCCTCCTCCTCGTCCTGTTCCGTGATAGGCGGAACACTCCGTTTCCCAGCAGAGCCTGTGTTCGGTGTTTCGCCTATCACGGACGTCTTCTCATCCTCGGCCTCGGACGAGAGGACATCTGTGATAGGCGGAACACTGAACACAGACTCTGCTGGGAAACTGAGTGTTCCGCCTATCACGGAACAGAACGAGGAGGAGGCGCGGCTTTTGAAAAATGAACGCCCGAAGTCTGACTTTGCATACAGGGATAAGGTATGGAGATCGGCACAGTGAGGTAGGCAATGGGCACAGTGAGGTAGGCAATGGGCACAGTGAGGTAGGCAATGGGCACAGTGAGGTAGGCAATGGGCACAGTGAGGTAGGCAATGGGCACAGTGAGGTGCGTCGGAAGGGGGTCGTCTTACACGGCGAGTATATCCCAAAACCAACCTTTCTCTTTCGTTCATGGACAGCCTTATTCTTGACAAAGTTGCTATTAGCCTTCATTCAGGAGTGACTAGGCAAAATGTGTTAACAACTTCAAAGCTAAACAGCCCCGCCTAGGGGGCGGTCCTACCGGCTATATCCCCTCAGCCTGCACTAAGCAGCTCAGTTTTTTTTCTGCCTAGCTAAGGAGAAGACATGGTTCCCTTCGGGCCCATAGGCCTGGAGGTTTATTTCAAATTGAATTTTTTATTTTATTGTTCCTGTGATCTTCGATCCACTGCCGACTGGGCAACAGGCTGGATCCCAGATCCTTGTAGTCTCCCCAGTTTCGGCCATCGACCGTGTGCTGACCGTAGCTACGCGCTGGGTCATCCAGGACATGCTCGTCGCTCTACGGGTGGCCGGTGAGCTATACGCTCCAGGGCATGCATATGACCGGTCTATAGGGCCGAGTTGCAGCAGCCGAGCCGACAGTCATCTCCATCACCATGCGGAAGATGGTCTGTCTGGGATGCTTCCAGCACAATCCACGCAGGAAGGGTAAGTAGTAATCCCCTGCTTCGGTAGGAAGACATAGCTGGGCATGCCTGGAGAGGTGAGTAAGGGGTTCTATCCTTCCCTTCCTCCCTCCCTTCCTTCCCTCCCTTCCTTCCCTCCTCCCTAGGCTCTCTGAGCTAGGCTGGCTGCTGGGGCTGGGGGTTCATCTGGGGGGGGCTCCACCTGTGTGGGAACTGTGCATGTATGTCCGCTAAACAAATCTTATGAGCTGCCATGAAAAGTTTGCTTACCTGATTGTTCTGCTGGATTGCTATCGGTGGCCATTTTGCTTGTGATCCATGCTGTGTTTGGCCTCTATCTGCGCTGGCGGCCATGTTTATGTGGTCCGCGCTGTGTTTGGCCTCTATCTGCCGCTCGGCGGCCATTTTTCCTGTGATCCATGCTGTGTTTGGCCTCTATCTGCGCTCGGCGGCCATGTTTTTGTGGTCCGCGCTGTGTTTGGCCTCTATCTGCCGCTCGGTGGCCATTTTGCCTGTGACCCACGCTGTGTTTGGCCTCTAGCTGCACTCGGCTGCCATGTTTTTGTGGTCCGCGCTGTGTTGGCCTCTATCTGACGCTCGGCGGCCATGTTTTTGTGGTCTGCGCTGTGTTGGCCTCTATCTGCCACACGACGGCCATTTTCTCACAGTCCACGCCGATCAAACCGCATTTAAACGCAAGTTTACAGACACGCTGCAGAGTGGTCAGACTGACATAGCTGACAAGGAAGCAGCTCTACTAGAAAGCGGATGGCAGCCGTACGACTGTTCAAGGGTGGTGAGCCTTCTGGGGGGGAACCCCTCGTCTCTTTGACAGCTAGGAGGGTGGGCTGTTTGGTACCTTGACTGGAGTCCTTGTGTCAGGTGCGTGGGTCAGCATGGCATCAGAAGCAGACGCTTCTCCCCCTGATACACCTGAATTGGCATCTGGTGCTCCTGCACCCGCTGTGTCAGTAGACGCCAAGGTGGAAGCAGCGCGTGGGAACACAGGGGGTAAAAAGGAGGGTGTTCGTCCAATCTTGGATCTCAGGGCCCTCAATTGCTTTGTGGAGGTTCGCTCTGTTATCGCTGCCCTCCATCCAGGGATTTTCTGGCATCCTTGGACATCAAGGATGCATACTTGCATGTCCCCATATGCACCAGGCATCAGATGTCTGTGCTTTGTGGCCGGGAAAGACCACTGCCAATTTGTGGCTCTCCCCTTTGGCCTGGCATCGGCATTGAGGGTGTTCACCAAGGTGCTCGCCCCGATTCTTGCCCTACTAAGACAGCGTGACATTGCTATCGTGGGCTACTTGGACGATCTTCTTCTGAGGCCGGCACTTCTGTCCGGGAAGTCGTTCCTTCCTTTTTACTGGATGGTGGTCACGACAGGCACCAGCCTTACCGGTTGGGGGGGAGTCTGGGGGGTTCAGTCAACCCAGGGTCGCTGGACTCCGGAGAAATCCCACTTGCCGATCAATGTCCTGGAACTCCGGGTGATCAGGCTGTGTCTCTCCACATGGTCTCAGAGGCTACAGGGGCGTCCAGTCAGGATCCAGTAGGACAACGCCACGGCGGTGGCGTATGTCAACCATCAAGGAGGAACAAGAAGCTCAGTGCAGCATCGGAGGTCGCTCACATCTTAAGGTGGGCAGAAAGGAGCGTACCGGCCCTGTCGGACGTATACATTCCAGGCATAGAAAACTGGCAGGCAGAGTCAGCCAATGCTGGACCAAGGAGGATGGTCTCTACACCTGGAGGCATTTCAGCTCCTTTGCCAAAGGGGGGGGGGCACGCCAGACGTAGATCTCCTAGCTTCTCGACTTAATCGGAAGGTATTGAGGTTTGTGGCCAGGTCAAGAGACCCATGGCAGACGCGACAGGTGCGTTGGTGGCACCGTGGTGTCAGTACCGGCTAACCTATGCCTTCCCTCCTCGGAAGCTCCTTCCTCATCCGCTTGCAGACTGGAGACAGAGGATTCCAATGATCCTAATTGCTCTGGATTGGCCTCGGCATCCTTGGTATGCCAATCTAGTGCGTCTGGTAGCAGACGCCTCTTGGGGTCTACCGCTAAGAAAGGACCTGCTGTCGCAAGGTCCCATACGCCATCCTGCTTTACAGTCACTGGCTTTAACGGCATGGCCTCTCGGTGTTTCAGAAACCACCGTTTGAGAACATCAGGGAGATTCCCTTGTTGACACTTTCTCAGAAAGTGGTCCTTTTGGTGGCTGTTATTTCAGTTAAGACGGGTTTCTGAGCCGGCAGCCTTGTCATGCAAGGCTCCTTATCTGATCTTCCACAAGGATAACGTGGTGCTGCGTCCGCAGCCTTCTTTTCTTCCTAAGGTTGTTTCGACCTTCCATCTCAAGGAAGAGATGCCATCCTTGTGTCCTCATCCGTCGAATCCTAAGGAGACGACATTGCTTTCCTTGGACGTTGTCCGCGCTCTGAGAGTATACTTGTCTGTTACTGCTCCATTCTGGAGTTCAAACTCACTGTTTGTTTCAGTGGCTGGTCCCAAGAAGGGCCCAGCGGTCTTGTCGACCACCATTCCGAGGTGGATCCGACAGATCATGATCAGGCTTACGCCATAAAGGGTCGGGTGCCTCCCTTTCCCGGCGTATTCGACCAGGGCAAGAGGTGCCTCTTGGGCTTTCTGACATCAAGCATCTGTTTCCCAGGTGTGTAAGGCGGAGACCTGGTCGTCCGTTCACACTTTCACTAAACTTCACAAGTTGATGTGTGTGCATCTTCGGATGCTTCTTTCGGCCGCAAGGTATTGCAGGCGGCTGTTTAGAGTTGCAGCGCCTCCATTGAGGAGCTATGTTTTGTTTTGGGGTGAAGTTTTTTTAATGCTGTTCCCACCCCTCGTTTTTGACACTGCTTTGGGACGTCCCACTTTGTCAAGTTTAAGGCTGTGTCCGTCCATGAACGAAAGAGAAAATAGGATTTTTATACTCGCCGTAAAATCCTTTTCTCTGAGTTCATGGACGGACACAGCACCCACCCTTCCTTTTTAAGTTTGCACTGCTTTTGACGGACTGAGCTGCTTAGTGCAGGCTGAGGTATATAGCCAGTAGGACCTCCCCCTGGGCGGGGCTGTTCAGCTTTGAAGTTGTTAACACATTCTGCCTAGTCACTCCTGAATAAAGGCTAATACCCACTTTGTCAATATTAAGGCTGTGTCCGTCCATGAACTCAGAGAAAAGGATTTTACGGTCAGTATAAAAATCCTATTTTTAGCTGGAAAAATTGGGGGTCGTCTTATACAACCCAACCGCCTTATACGCCGGCAAATACGGTATTTAAAAAAAACCTCACTGTGCTTTGAAATGGACCCCTACTCAGGTGTCATTGGAGTTATGTGAAAGACTTAAATGATTACACTGTGGACAGTAAGTAGTTACTGTACTGCTGCCCCTTGCTTTTTTTTTTCAAGCCACTTCATATTTGGCTGTGTATTGAGTGGCTATAGGAGTTAATTTGTGCAAATTATAGCAATGCAGTCCATCACCGATTTTTAAGGATAGCATGGGGTCCCTTTTTTGTTTCATATTCGCAGGTTTGAAGTTTCATGAGTGCAAGGTCATGGTCCCCCATGTGCGATCCCCACAACATTGGGCTGCTGTAGTGCTGTGTCTCAATTTTGAATCAAATCTTTGCTGATACTTAAATAATTTCAAGTTCTGGGAATTTCTACCTATTCTAATAGACATGACCACTCCACACGTCTTTGGAGTGCAATGTGACAGAGAAAATTAAGTACTGTCCGTGATACTTTTTTTATTTGCACTAACATAGAATTTTTCAGGACAAGCTTTCGGGGTATGTCCCCTTCTTCAAGGTCCAAGCAGTACTGATTCACGAGTGCAATGTGAATATGTGTCTGAGTGAAGGTACAAGAATGTTCAGTACCTCATGTAATTGAAATTTATTTTTTAAAATGTTTTTTTATTTCAGGTTCTTGTATAGCGCCGTCACTTTACACAGCACTTTACATATATATTATACATTCTCATCAGTCCCTACCCTCAAGGAGCTTACTAAATAAGTTTCCTAACTCACATTCATACACACAGTACACATACTAGGAACAATTTAGGCAGGAGACCATTAACATACCAGTATGTCTTTGGAGTGTGGTAGTAACCCAGAGTACCTGGAGGAAACCCACGTAGGCACAGGGAGAACATGCAAACTCCAGGAAGTTGATTTACAATTTAGCGTTTATTACTTGTTATGGTATATTCTCTTGCTCTCTCCTTCAGTCATTTCTCTGAAGTGTTTAGCACTGCATTATACATTCTTTCTGAAGTAAGATTTACTGGGTTGTTGCTCTATAAAAAAAAATCTGGCTTAAGAGCAGGTCTGCCCTAGCTGCGGATTTGCTTGACAGTTTCAATACAATAACATCCATTCATTGAGGTATTCAGCTGTCCTTTGTTCTTTATGTTTGAGGGAGAGGCCCTGAAGTGCTGTGTTTAGTATCTACTTTTTAGAAAGCAGTAGAACCTGTTTTTTTTTGTGTTTTGTTATTTTGTTCTTGGAAGCTTGGTGACCTTTATGGCATGCAGGGATCGTTTTTTTTTTGTTTTGTTTTTTAACAGGGAATGGACACAACATTCCATTAAAGAAAAAAAATAATATATACGTGAGTCTGAAATTTAGTTACATAGTCGGGTTAAAAAAAAAGACACATCTAGTTCAACCAAAATAAATAAATACAATCCAATATACACAATCCTTCACCCACAGTTGATCCAGAGGAAGGTGAAAAAAACCAGCAAAGCATGCTCCAATTTGCTACAGCAGGGGAAAAAATTCCTTCCTTATCCCCCAAAAGGCAATCAGATTTTCCCTGGATCAACTTTACCTATAAATATCAGTACCCAGTTATATTATGTACATTAAGGAAAGAACCCAGGCCTTTCTTAACCACTTCAATACAGGGCTTTTTGTACCTATTCAATACCGGGCCTATTTTGGCACTTCTCTCCTACATGTACAAATCATCATTCTTTTGCTAGAAAATTACTCAGAACCCCCAAACATTATATATGTTTTTTTAGCAGACACCCTAGGGAATAAAATGACGGTCATTGCAACATTTTTTCTTGCACAATATTTGCGCAATAATTTTTCAAACGCCTTTTTAAAAAAAAAAAAAAATGATTTCATGAATTAAAAAATAACAAAACAGTGAAGTTAGCCCAATTTTTTGGGAACATATGAAAGATAATGTTACGCCGAGTAAATAGATACCTAACATGTCACGCTTTAAAATTGCGCACACTCATGGAATGGCGCCAAACTTTGGTACTTAAAAATCTCCATAGGCGACGCTTTATTTTTTTTTACAGGTTACCAGGTTAGAATTACAGAGGATGTCTAGTGCTAGAATTGTTGCACACGCTCTAACGCACGCGGCAATACCTCACATGCGTGGTTTGAACAGCGTTTACATATGTGGGCGACTTGCGTGTGCATTCGCTTCTGATCGCGAGCTACCGGGGACAGGGGCGTTTTAATTTTTTTTATTTTTTATTTATTTATTTATTTTACTTATTTATTTATTTTTTTACAATGATTTTCCATTTTTTTTTTTTTTTTTTTGATCACTTTTATTCCTATTACAAGGAATGTAAACATCCCTTGTAATAGGAATGTGTGTGACAGGTTCTCTTTATTGAGAGATGCGGGGTCAATAAGACCCCACATCTCTCCTCCAGGCTGGAAAGCATGAGATCAGTGAAAATTTTTTCACTGATCTCATACTTACAGCCGCAATGGCAGCTTTGTTTACATTTGAGGACCCGGGCGTGACGTCATCACATCGCGCCCGGGCCTCCGACGATCATAGAGATGACTGGTGACCATCTGGTCACCAGTCATCTCTATGCTCATCACGTGACTCCACCAACGATGCCGGAAGATTCGCTCCGGGTCCCCGATCGCACGGGGGAGCCCGGAGAAGCACCGGATGGCGGCGGGAGGGGGGGGTGCTCCCCCCTCTGCCTATAAGAACGATCAAGCGGTGGAACCGCCGCTATGATCGTTCTTATGGTGCACAGAATCGCCGGCACTTTAAAAGGATATCTGAATGATGCCTCTAGCTGCAGGCATCATTCAGATATCCCCCTACAAAGCCGAGGACGTCATATGACGTCCACCCAGGATGGGAGATCCCATCTGTGGACGTCATTTGTCTATGGCTGGGTAGGGAAGTGGTTAAAGCAATCTTCTGAGCCTGCCAGAACCACCTCTGGAGGGAGTCTATTCCATATTTTCACAGCTCTTACTGTGAAGAAACAGACAAGCAAAGATGTATGCATTGTGTGTGTTGGGGGTGGTGACTGAACAAGGCTTGGGTTGGAGGGTTTCTTTATAACAAAAATTATATCCACTAATACACATTGCTTGCAGTTTATAGAACTGCAAACTGTTTTACTTTCTCCCAGCCTTTCCTCTAGACCTAAACAGAACCAGGGCAAAAGATATAAAAATGTCGGTTCCCTCAGACATAAATAATATGATAACATGGTAAAATGCAAATCGAGCCATTTTGAATTGCATTATTACAGTAGTGAGAAATGCACCCACACTACAGCGCATCACAATCCATATTTCTGGTCATGCTTTGCCACATTAGAAAAAAAATGGGGTCATGTCTGTTTTTTTTTTTTTTTTTAAAGCCCATCTCTGGGCAAAGATATTCTGCCTCCTAGTCTGTCCCTCCTACTCGCTTGTCACCCATTCAGCAGTTATTTAAACCAAACTCTAAGAAATCTTCTGTGTGCAGCTCCCCCCTCTGCCCACCTAATATTTACCTGAGCCCATCTCGATCCAGTGATGTTACACAAGAGACTCGGCATCCCGGGACTCTCTCTCCTCATTGGCTGAGACAGCAGCGAAGTGCCATTGACTCCCGCTGCTGTTAAAGTCAGTGAGCCCATGAGGAAAGAGAGGGGGTGGGCCGGGCCACAGCTCCATGTCTGAATAGACACAGGGAGCTGCGGCTTGACAAAGGTGCCCCAACAGCTAGCTGCTTGCTGTGGGGGCACTCAACAGGAGGGAGGAGCCAGTAGCTCCGAAGAGGGACCAGAGAAGAGGCGGATCTGTACACAGAGCAGGTGGGTATAATATGTTTTTTTTTTTTTTTTTTTTTTTTAAATCAGTGTTTATTGTAATCCAAAAAATAAAGTGCACTAAAGTTTTACAGCCATTTACATAACCAAAGGCAGTAGTTACATAGACAATGTCAAATATAGGTGCTATGCATATCAAAAGCTATGCCAGCACAGTGCAGACACGACTCCATCACCCCAAAATAAAGCAAAATCTCATATAATCATCTAATTTAAATGATCTTTATGGTCTGTTCGGACACGTAAACAACCTCAGGTACACCAGATCCTGTGGGCTAAGGCCAGGGGGGTATCCAGCCACATTCCCCGCAGCTTATATTTGTTATTTTTAACAAAAAAAAAAACACAAAACAAGACTTTAGTATCACTTTCAGGTAAAATGTATTTAAAAAGTAGCACATCCCCCAGCTGCTTAAATAATTACCTGAGCCCGATCTAAATCCAGTGCTGTACACGCCTGCAGCAGCTCTTCTCCCCTTTTCTCCTGTCTCACAGGCATGGCTGACAGCAGCACAGCCATTGGATCCTACTGCTGTCAGTCAAAAGCTGTGAACAGGGGGTGGGTAGAGCTGTGCTGTGTGTCTTAATAGACACAAACAGCCAGGCTCAGGAACGAGCATGCACGAGTGCCCCCAAAAGAAGCAGTATTTTATGGGGGAGGAGTCAGGAGTGCCAGTGCAGAATCCCAGAAGAGGCGGTTTGGGGCTGCTCTGTTCAAAACCATTGCACAGAGCAGGTAAGTACCGGTATAACATGTTTATTATTTTAAGAAATTAAAAAAGAAAGCTTTACAATCTATTTAAAGGGGTTGTAAAGGTTCATTTTTTATTTTCTAAATAGCTTCCTTTAAGCTAGTGCATTGTTGGTTCACTTACCTTTTCCTTCGATTTCCCTTCTAAATGTTTTTTTTTCTTTGTCTGAATTTCTCACTTCCTGTTTCTCCTCAGTAAACTTCACACCATCATCCGAGTGGTGTTTAGTCAGCCAGAACAGCTTACTGAACAGCTTACTGAGGAGGAACAGGAAGTGAGAAATTCAGACAAAACAAAGAAAAAAAAATTTAGAGGGGAAATCGAAGGAAAAGGTAAGTGAACCAACAATGCACTAGCTTAAAGGAACCTATTTAGAAAATAAAAAATGAACTTTTACAACCCCTTTAACTGCATTTAGCTGTCTGCCTGGAGTTTCACTTTATACAGTATATTGTTTAGGTCTTTTTTTTTATTTATTTTTTATATTTAAACTGTAAACAAATAAAAAGTAAAAATTAAATTACCAAAAACAGTGTCAGGATGCAGAGTTTTTTTTATGACCAAACATTGCATTTTATTATTGCTAACCTAATACAAAAAAGGCAGTTTTCTTTACCCTTTGTCATGTTCCTAATTTTTTACAAAACATATCTGACATTAATGTATTTTTTATATCAATAATGTTGGCTAAAGTGCTGTGTGGTCCATCTGTTTATGTATTCAGGTGCAGCAGGGGTCAGGAAATCTCTTCTATGCAGTCTATGGCTGCTTAAGAAAGCCTGGCATGGTTAGCTTAAATATGCAAATCTTCCATTTGTATTGCTTAAAAAGCTATAATGTAGAAAAAAAACGCCTAATTCCATTTTCACAAGTTTGTTTTGTTGTGGTTTACTGTCTAGAACATGTTTCACAGTTGTATGACGCAAAGTGAAATTGTACAGTGCACCAATCATGTTTTGTTTTTTTGTTTTGTTTTTTTACTAAGTGAAAATGGTGATCCCCTGGGTTGAGGTCCAGAAACTTGAAAGGACATCCAATGTTTTAATGGCAGACATCATTGTAGTCCATGCACGAGGAAAGGAGCGAGAGTTTTCCATGTTCTTTGATATCAGTGAAGTATTCCAAATAATGGAGCAGCTTGCCGATGTGACGGTCAGAAGACTGTTGGATAATGAAGTATTTGAACTGGACACAAATTTGCAACAGTCCACACAAATAACAAAAAGGTATTTTTTTTTCCCCCCCTTGAGTGATGCAGTGGCATAACATAGCCTAGGGGTCCTAGGGAAGTGCTTTGGTGACAGTACAATTTACAACTGTAAGGTGTATTGTAAAAAAGGATAAAGAATATGAGTCAGATGGCAGGTCTGCTAGAGCAGCGGTCGCCAACCGGTGGTCCGTGGACCACTGATGGTTCACGAGAAAATTTTGGTGGTCCCCAGGGGATCTGCCACAAATCAACATTGTGGCACATGTATACCGTCCAATGTTTCCAGTATTGTTCTCAATGTGTGCTGACAGTCAGTATAGTCAGCACGCATTGATATGCGGTTTCTCCTTTGTAGTTCTAGCTCCTGAGCAGGAGGTGAAGAAGGAGGGGACTTATAATGGCAGGGCTGATCACAGACTGTGGTAGGCAGCATGGAGCTTGAACACATGGCTGAATAAGGAGATGAGATCCAATGATGAGTCTGTGTAAGGCAGCAATGTGATGTAGAGTGCAGAGAGGGGGGCGAGAGCTGGAGCATTATGTGTGTATATTTCTTTTCCAATAATTTTTATTGCAAATTGTACATATCAAATTTTCAAGGCAAAATATTGTTTACATGAGATAAGCATTTCCATATACAAAATGTTTAAAGATACTAGAGGTGAGAGCAATATGATATACCTTAACAAGGGTGCTCATTGTATCTCAAACAGTACAAATGTTTAATCATGTTTTTTGTACTGAGCAAATATCCCTAATGTGAACTTATTATGGGGAAAAATTGCATTCAACCATATAGGAAAATGTAGTCTAAACTTTTTTTTTCCCCGCATAGAAATTTTAACTCATTATCATCTAGTTTGGTCAGTAACAATTGGATTGTCTGTATACACTGTGACTTTTGTACTTATCCCCTGGCCAATTGACCTAGGGGAGAAAAACTGCAGCATCCAAAGTAAATTTTTCCCAAATCATTTCCATAGTTTCCTCAAGATAAGGTCAGTTCTGGGGCTGTCTGCTTATTGCATAAAATGCGCATGAAGCCAGATTAATTAGTCTAATGGAAGAATGTTTGGTAGGGAAAATCTTTTGGCCTTTGCTTCTGCTGACCTTTAATTATTTGGCTTGGGAAGCTCTACTGCGTAGTGTTTGAATCGCTGAGATATCTCCTTCAGAAGGCCCTCTATTTAATGGGTCTTAGGGAATGTCTGCTTTACCAGACAACATTACCAAGGCAAATTTTGTAATGTATGTATATCCTAGGTTGGTTTTTACATTATCAGAAACCACTAAGTAAGGCCATGTGTTATATTTGCAACTTTGCGGTTTAGCATTGTCCTGCTGAAAAATGCAAGGCCTTCCCTGAAAACGGCATCATCTGGATGAAAGCATATGCTGCTCTAAAACCGGGATAATATCGTTCAGCATTGATGTTGTCTTTCCAGATGTGTAAGCTGCCCATTCCATAGGCACTAATGCACACGTTGCCATCAGAGATGCATGTTTTTAAACTGACCACTGATAACCAGCTGGAATGTCCCTCTCCTCTTTAGTCCCGAGGACATGGTACCCATGGTTGTCAAATTTCGATTCGTCTGACCACAGAACAGTTTTCAACTTTGCAACACACCATTTTAAATGAGCTTTGGCCCAGAGAAGACGGCGTAATTTTTGGATCATGTTCAGATATGGCTTCTTCTTTGCATGATCGAGCTTTAACTTGTAATTTGTGATGGCTCAGTGAATTCTGTTCAGACAGTGAACACACACTTATCAGGAATAGTGAATTATTGGGCTCTTTAAACCCATGCATGTACCAGGTTTCTGAAGTCTGAATTATTAAAGGGAAAGGTGTTGAAGAGATACAGTATATTCCCATGGAAAATATCTTCTACATGTTTCCCAAGTTGTTCCTATAGTGAGATGTGTCTTAAGATGCAAGATTTCCATCAGAACACATTGGGAGTAATTGTAATGGAACAGTAGCAGCAGCCTGTTCAGTCCTCACCCAGTGTTTATTGGGGCCATGGCGACTTCAGTCTATCACTGGGGTGAGGTTGTCAAGCTGCCAAGTAAAGCGAGATGTGTGGAAATGCATGACCCCCTGTGTCCTTGCTTAGTCTGAAAATATATTACTTTTAAGGCCTCGTGCACACTGGACGTTCTAAAAACGCCAGTAGTGTTAGCTGTAGAAAGCTGTAGCTGTAGTATAAGTTTTGCAGCTTTTTTGCAGTAGTGTTTTTTTAGCTATTGAGTTTTTTGGGCTTTTTGTTAGCAAAACTATACTCCCACGAAAGCTTATGGCTCAAAAACACAGATAAACGCCAAATAGCCACGTTTTTTTAGCGGTTTACAGCTGAAAAACTCCTCTTAAAACCCACTACATAGTTTAAATGGTTACATAGTTAGTCAGGTTGAAAAACGACAGAAGTCCATCTAGTTCAACCAAAAAATAAATAAATAAATCGTACAATCCTCCACTCACAGTTGATCGAGAGGAAGGCAAAAAAAAAACAGCAAAGCATGATCCAATTTGCTACAGCAGGGGAAAAAAATCCTTCCTGATCCCCCGAGAGCCAATCGGATTTTCCCTGGTCAACTTTACCTATAAATGTTAGTACCCAGTTATATTATGTACAATAAGGAAAAATAACAAAATCTACTGAGCTTGCCAGAACCACCTCTGGAGCGAGTCTATTATACATTTTCACAGCCATTGAACCAATATCACCCCCATTATGGAGGTGCCCTCAAGGGGCACCTTCATGTGTTTTCATTGCAAAACTCCTCAATTATAAAGACAGGGATGCTGTCCTACACAACCATCAAATCCTGGAGTTCCCTGACTTCTCCGCTGAGATCCAAAGAAAACGCAGCCAGTTCACAGAGATCAAGAGACATCTACGTGTTCGCCATTAGAAATATGCCATGCTTTTCCCAGCTTGACTCCGGGTAGTTGACTAGCTTGATCACATAAATTCTGCCTGAGCCGTGAGTACTACAGGGGCATCTGCTCTTTACTGTTGCATTCTACATACTTGATGCTGCCCGTGTCTCCTGTTTTCCAATTTCAAGTTTGCTAGGGGCACTGCAATTGACCTCCTGGCTGTTATTATAATGTTAGTGTTACTTTCCCGCTGCTTGAGTACACCCGTTCTAATTCTTCGGTTGGGCAGCCTACCTACCGGATCGCATTATTCAATATACCACATCGTTCATATATGGAACTGCATCACGTTTCTCTAGCGCTGGTGGACATTGACTCTGTGGTTGGACTTTTGTAGCCATCACAACCAACAGGAAACCCCTTCCTGATGTCTACCTGCCCGCAGTGTTGGTTAGAGGATTTTCGCCCTTCTGCTGGATTACTTTTTGTTCACGATTGCTACCCCAGTTAGTGGCCTTGATGCATCAGGCACGAAACTGGCGTTTTACCCTGGGTACTGCTATTTTTTGCTTTTTGTTTTGGGTCATATGCTCGCACAAGTTGAGGTGTGTGTAGAGTCGGGAGGGTTAGGTGGTTTCTCCTTTTCTTTTCACTGATTAATTTTTTCTATGACTGTCTATTATATCTGTCCATTTATGTGCTACTGCTTGCCTATGTACTGACTAGCTGGTATACATTGCTAAGTATTTTTCTGTTTTCTGTGTGGTAATGAGTTGCCCGGGTGCGGCGTGCTTTTGCTCTACCCTATGCCTACATCATGGCCAGACTGAAATTCCTCACGTGGAACGTCAGGAGCCTCAGGGATAAGCTGAAGTGCACCGTTGCCCTATCTTTTCTGAAGACACAACGCGCAGATATTATTGTCCTAGTTGAGACCCATGTAGAGGGGTCCATGCAGCGGGCGCTGCGGCGTCCCTGGATAGGGTGGGCATTTCATGCCACACATACCGCCTTCTCCAGGGGTGTCTCCGTGCTCGTAGCTAGGTTGGTGCCCTTTTGAACTTCAGGTGGCGGTGTCAGACCCACACAGTGGCAGATATGTGTTCCTGCTGGCCAAGGTGATCTGTTGCTGATACTCCATCACCCTATAGTTCTAATATTCTTAGTGAGGGGTTCTCGTTTATGGCCAAATACCCATCTGTACTAGCCATATGGCTAGGAGACTTCAATATGGTCGCTAATCCTTGTTTGGACCAAATGTCTCAGGGGATACATTCTCCTGGGGCGGACCAGGACACCAGGTTCAGTCGTCTGCTGACAAATGTTGATTTGGCGGACACCTGGCGACCCTTACACCCTACCAGTCGGGCTTATTCTTGTTTCTCTAGCTCCCACTCCTCTATGTGCTGCATAAGACTTTATTTAGATATACTGCACCTTCCCAGGTTACAGGCCGCGGGCTTCGGCCCTTGCATACTATCAGATCATTCCCCATGTTGGATAGATCATCTGTCCTCACGCTCTGCACCCCCCCCCCCGTCCTTAAATTGGAGACCAAGCCCGTTTTGGCTAACTATTCTCCCTGATTGTGATAGATTAGCACTCGAGTGGAAAATCTTTTTTAAAACCAACGCAGAAACGACCACTACTCTATTAATATGAGAAACTTTTAAAAAACATGCTAGACTCCTACTTACTGAATCCATTTCTAGATTTAAACGGAAATCTTGGGCAGACTATGCTCATGCCGTGACTCAGTTGACAGAGGCGGAGGGACGCTATGTGTCCTTGCCTTTCCCTCACTGCTTGGCGCAATTAAAACTGCAGAGCCAGGTGGTAGATCAGCTCTGTCAGGAAAGGGCCAAACACAAGCTGTTCTTCAGTAAACAAACGATATTCGAGCAGGGTGAGCTCCCTGGTAAACTCCTGGCACATTTGGATTTCAGACCCCCAGTAGTAATTAACCTACACTCAGATACGATAAGCGAAATCTCGGAACCTGCTACCATTATTGGAGAATTTGTTGATTTCTTCTGGGATGTCTATAGGTCCAAAGTGAGCTACCCCCACAGGATCTTTTGGATCTTCTTGGATCCCTGGATCTCCCCAACCTAAATGCCGATCAGGTAGCGATTATTGGAGGCTCCGATCTCAGAGGATGACATCACTCTTGCTATTTCTCAATTTGCAAAAGCCAATGCCCCTGGATCTGATGGCCTACCTATTGCGTTCTATGCCCAGTTCTCAGACGTCCTAGTCCCCAGACTACTTGCCCATTATCGCGCTATATTCAGAGCCTCCACCTTCACCGAATCTATGCGTGAGGTGGTTATAGTTCTGATCCCTAAACCTGGTAAGAATCCCCATCGCCCTGAATCCTATAGGCCTATCTTTCTACTGCAAACAGACATCAAAATCCTGGCTAAGATCTTGGCCTTATGCTTTAACAAAGTTATTCTAACACTAATGCATTCAGACCAAACAGGCTTCATGCCAGCAGAAAACACAGCATTTAACACCAGACGCCTTTTTGTGAATCTTCAGGCTTCCCATGATCAAGTCTGTTCTAGTCATTGTCTCCCTTGATGCAGCCAAGGCATTTGACTCGGTTGAGTGGCAATATCTGTGGCAGTGCCTTCGCTGTTTTGGATTTGGCCCCAACTTCGTCAAATGGCTCACCATTCTTTGCGATGCACCACAGGCCAGGGTGGTGGCAAATGGTTGGACCTCTGGCGCTTTTCCTCTTTCTAGAGGGATGCGTCAGGGTTCCCTATTTCGCCCCTTCTATACGCACTGGCTGTGGAGCCCTTGGCAGTAGCTCTCAGGGAATATCCAGATATTAGAGGCCATACGTCTGGATCTCTAGTGGAGAGGGTGGGGCTATACGCCGATGACATGATCCTGTACTTGGCTAATTCGAGTCCTTCACTCCTTGCTGCACTACAAATTATAGATAACGTTCGTAGGTTTTCAGGCCTCAAAAGTAACTGGGACAAGTCCCAGATACTCCCTCTGGATGTATTTCAGCCTTCCGCAGACCAGGCTACTATGTCACTAACCAGAGTTAGCAGCTTTTAAATACTTGGGAATCCAGGTCTCCAGGAATGCAGCTGACTATATTTTGTTGACTGTCGAGCCCATGTTCCTGTTGTTAAAAGCCAAAACACAACCATGGGCCAAATTGCCGTTGGGAGTAATGGGCTGCCTGGGGGTGGTTAAAGTGGTTGTAAACCCTTTACAACCACTCTTTTAATACAGGTAAGCCTATAATGAGGCTTACCTGTAGCTATCCCGGATATCTCCTAAACCGGCACAGTTTAGGAGATATCCCCTGTATCTGCATGTGCCGACGTCATTGGCGCATGTGCAGACGTCATCTGCACATGCGCACTGAAGCAATGGCACATACGTGCCATTGCTTCAGTGAGTGTGCCGTTATTGGTGGCTCAAGCGCGTATGCGCGGAAGTGACGTTATAATGGCTCCAGCCAATCACAGTGCCGGAGCCCACGATATCCGGAAGTAACTCCGGGAGCGATGTCGCTGGCCGGAGCAGTGTACGAGGACCGCTACGGGGGCTTCAATCTAAGGTGAATATTTCATAATGAGCTAGTATGCTATGCATACTAGCTCATTATGCTCTTGTCTTTTAGTGTTTTTTTTATGTTAGTGGGTTTACAACTGCTTTAAAATTATACTCTTACCTAAAATTCTTTATATATTATGGCACTTCCCAGTTTACATTCCCCCTAGATATTTCAGAACTATCGATACCTTATTGTAAACTTTTATTTGGGGGCCTAGCAGACGCAAGCTGTCCTGGAGGGTTCTTCAGGCTCCAACTTCTCTGGGGGGCCTAGCGGTCCCAGACTTTGGTTCATATTATCTGGAGACTTAGCGATCTAATTTTTACCATATTGATAAGGCTGATAAATGTGGATACCTCGCTTTGGTATGCCACCCAGGGGAATCGTGATTCCCACATCCGTTCTGTGACCTACTGCACGGCCTGTGTGATTCGTTGGCGGCTCCGAACCGCTCAGGCCGCTTTATTCCAGCACAAGCAGATATGGGACCTGGTGATGTCCATGATGGAAATGACTGTGTTTAATGCTAATAACCCTCTGTCATACAACAACCTCTTCCCAGAACTTCTTCAGGTACCCGATCCTAATATATGTATAGCTAGGGGAGTTTACTTGCTATCTCATGTCCACCAAAATGGTAAACTCAAAACCTTTGACTGCTTGAAAGCAGAATTTAATCTTCCAAATTTTATGTTCTTTAGTTTTCTTCAGATGCGACATGCTCTACATACCCAGTTCACAGGTTCTTACCCAGAACTATAGTCTTTAGATATACTTGCTATAATCTGCAGTGATGATCCACGCCAGCTTATTTCTATTCTTTACAATATGATTATTACTCCAGCTGCCACTAAACTTGCCTACTCGGTTAAAAACAAATGGGCTGATGATGTTGGGGAACTGGATGATGGGGACTGGGGAGACTTGTACCCTTGTGTCACCCAAAATGTCGGATATGGTCTGTAACGTAAATGGTAAATAATTATCACCAGTGTTGTGTTTGTTTTTTTGTTAATTTACCTTTTATCTTTATTAATATTGTGTATTGTTGTATTATATTCTCTTTATTGGGTCCTGCCTTCCTATTATCATTGATGTACATGATTACGTGTATACTTTTACATAAAAACTCAGTCTGTTTAAAAAAAAAAAGTGAGTTCCACCCACTTTTACAACTTTGTCTTAAAGGAAAGATAACCCCTCCACCACTCGATTTTGGATATTATTATAATTTTTTTCTTACTTGCCTTTTATGAAGTACCTTGTGTACTTCCGTCCCAGCCTCGCTGCGGCCCAATGCGTCATGTCCTCTTCTCCCCCTGCCTTCTGGGACCTGTGCGTTTCCCAGAAGACAATGGGGCCAGTCAGGAAGCGCCGCGCGACTCGCGCATTGCACAGTAGGAAACCGGAGGTGAAGCCTGAAGGTTTCCCTTAGTTGGAATGACGGCGCCTGCACCCGATCCGATGGATGGATCGGCCTCGGGGAGCCGACATCGTAGGCTCTCTGGACAGGTAAGTGTCCTTATTAAAAGTCAGCAGCTACAGTGTTTGTAGCTGCTGACTTTAAAAAAAAAAATTGTGGCTGGAACGCCACTTTAAGTGTTTTTATATTTCCTGTATGTGTTTTGTTGCTTACAGCTAACCTTAAATGAAATCATGTTATGGTCACTGCTACCCAGATGTTTTATTGTATGAATATTGGTAATAAGCTCTGCATAATTTGAGATTACCAGGTCCAGCAGAGCATCATTCCTAGTCGGGGCCTTATTAAACTGGACCATAAAAATGTCTTAGTAGGTTAGTTCTGGATTTATTTTTGTGCCCTGCCATAAAATGCTGATACCAGCTTATATGTGCATGGACACATAGGATAACATGCTGGGGAATTTACTGGCTGCAGAAAAAAAATGCCTGACGCCAAAAACAGCGGCTGTAAAAACATCTATTGTGCATAAGACCTAAGTCTCAAGGGTTTCTGGCCCATAAGAAGTGGAGAAATATGGCATAAATATCTGCTCTGCCCCCGCTCACTGGAGTGTTGGGCTGTGGAGGGGGTGGGAACGACCTGCTCAGGCTATCCGTGGCTTGCTGAGAGGCTGAGCCGGGTGCTGGTCCAGGCATGTGGGCAGATCCTGACCATATGGTCACGATCTTTCCTGAGCCTGGACCGGCTGAAAACAGATCACAGGAGTGCAAAACTAACTGCACTCCTGTGATCCACAGAAGTACAGTCAAATGAGTTTAAACCAGTATATTTTAAGCCTTTTACAAGTAGCTCCTAGTGAATTAAGTGCATTCATAAAAAATATTTCAGCCAATGACAAGGTTACCTTCTTAACAGTCATGCGATGGGTTAATTTTTAAGCAACCATTTGTATCAACAACATTATGTATCTGCCTTCAGTGTATTCTTATGTTTACGATTCAGTAAATGGTGTAGCGAAGCACAGCCCAGTCCGTTGGTGAAAAAATGTTTTTTTATCAATACTGATCAATTTGTTTTTGTATGTGTTATTGAGCTGTGTAGTCTTTTTCTGGTATTCATTTTGTCTCAAAGACTTCCTGTGATTGCTCTTCCCAGAAATCCAATTCTGTACACACATAAATAATTAAAGCATCTATCTTTATTAGTCATTAAAAATATTCTTCAAGCACAGCACATGAGTACAAAATAATTATGGCTAATAGGCATCCTGCTGCTTATTGACTTTCTATCCTCTCGTTTTTTTTCTTCTCTTTAATCTCAGATTGATATTACATGGTACATTTGGGTCAGGATTTGACTAAAGTGGTATAAGTGCCGGTTCACACTTGTGCGAGTTGATACCGAATGCGATGCGTCAAACACAAACTAGATTCGCATGTCATCCAAAAAGTAATTGTTTTCAATGATGGTGGTTCACATCTATGCGTTGCGATTCCTCTCCGAATGCGATGCGATGAAAAAAAGGGTCTTGTGCGAGTTTAGACCGCTGCGTTGCGAATTTAGTCTCCATAGACATCAATGTAAATCGTTCTGGAATCGCATTGGTGGTTCACATATGTGCGAATACTTCACCTCCAGCTCCTCCTTCCAGTTCTGCCCCCTCACTTCCTGTTTCCTGTCTTGTGTCCATATGTAAACAGAGAAGATGGCCCCAAGGCGCCGGGACACCATTGATAATGAGGAGCTCATCAGGCTTGTCCGTGACAGGCCTTATATATGGGACAGCCGGATTGAAGAATACAAAAATCATGCCCGGAAGAGCAGAGGCTGGGTTGAAATTTGTCAATCTCTGTATGCAGACTGGGATGACTTCACACCTCATGTTCGCAAAATTAAACGTAAGTACATTCCTATTTATTCATCCCACTGACCACCAATGTAAGGACATGTATCCCAGTGACCACCAATGTAAGGTGACCACCAATCCCACTGACCACCAAACAATCCCACTGACCACCAATCCCACTGACCACCAATGTAAGGGCATGCTTCCCACTGACCACCAATGTAAGGTGACCACCAATCCCAATGACCACCAATGTGAGGGCATGCATCCCACTGACCACCAATGTAAGGTGACCACCAATCCCACTGACCACCAATCCCACTGACTACCAATGTAAGGGCATGCATCCCACTGACCACCAATGTAAGGTGACCACCAATCCCACTGACCACCAAACAATCCCACTGACCACCAATCCCACTGACCACCAATGTAAGGGCATGCTTCCCACTGACCACCAATGTAAGGTGACCACCAATCCCAATGACCACCAATGTGAGGGCATGCATCCCACTGACCACCAATCCCACTGACTACCAATGTAAGGGCATGCATCCCACTGACCACCAATGTAAAGTGACCACCAATCCCACTGACCACCAAACAATCCCACTGACCACCAATCCCACTGACTACCAATGTAAGGGCATGCATCCCACTGACCACCAATGTAAGGTGACCACCAATCCCACTGACCACCAAACAATCCCACTGACCACAAATCCCACTGACTACCAATGTAAGGGCATGCATCCCACTGACCACCAATCCCACTGACTACGAATGTAAGGGCATGCATCCCACTGACCACCAATGTAATATTGTGGGATGATATTTTGACACAAAGCAGAAAAAATACATGTACACACTGTTGAACAATAAAACATTATCACATTTATTGAAAAAAGTAAAAGATATGAGACGATGCAGCATTGACTGGTAAAAAAGTTATTGATCTTTATGCAATGGCATCAAGCTGCCATGATACTTGACCGGCAGGACTCATAAAGAAGTCAGTAAACTTCTCACGGACGCTGGCCCCTCTGTAATTGCCCCTTGTATGTGTCCAATCTGCGCCTTCCATCTCATCCAACAAAGAGTCCTCGAAAAGGTATCCATCTCTTTCCCGCACAAAATTGTGGAGTGCACAGGCAGCTTTTACGGCAATTATGGCGTTTTCCATGTTTAGAGTAATTGGGGTGTGCAGAAATCGCCATTTGTTTGCCATGATTCCGAAAGTACACTCCACAACTCTTCGGGCTCTTGTTAGCCGATAGTTAAAGACCCTTTTCTCCACAGACAGTGACCTGTTGGCATATGGCCTTAGCATTTTTTCCGAAAGAGCGAAAGACTCATCACCGACAAATATTAAAGGGAGAGAGGGTTCAGATGTTCCAGGGAGTGGTCGTTCGTTTGGGAGGTCCAGTGTGTTCTCCCGAATCATTCTTCCAAAACTAGAGTGGGAAAAAATGCTGGAGTCAGAACTACTCCCATAAGAACCAATGTCTATGTATGTGAACGAGTAGTTTGCATCAGCCACTGCCAGAAGCACGAAAGAAAAATATTTTTTATAATTAAAATATTTTGTCCCACTACCGACTGGCCTAACAATTCTGATGTGCTTTCCGTCGATTGCCCCCACACAGTTAGGGAAGTTGCAGCGATCCCAAAATAACTGAGCTTTGGAGTTCCATTCGTCTTTGTTTGGTTTTCTCATGACCACATCTCTTAAGACCTCCCAGATGGCCATACAGGTGTCCCGTACAATTGTGCTGACCGTAGATTTTCCCAGTTTGAACTCGTATTGCAAGCTGGCAAATGAATTTCCCGTTGCTAGGTACCTGTAAAAGATAGAAAAATAATTAGTGTTATTTTTTTTTTACAGAAGGACTCATACGCACTAGGTGGCGGAGCCTTAACGACACACTTCAGAGACACCAGAGACTGGAGCGTGAAGCAAGGAGTGGGTCTGGTGCCCCCCCAAAGCGTCCCTACGCCTTCGCCAGATACATGGATTTTTTGAGGCCTGTTCTAGAATTGAGGAAGTAAGTTATCATTTATGAATCGGTCACTCTACCATCTCTATCTAATTATCCTGTCCTAGCCCTAACCTTTACTTCTCCCCTTATCATCTTTTTATTTATTTTAAAAAAAGAGTTCTAATTTTTGTATTGCAGCACAGAAGCAAGTTGGGAGGAGGAGGAGGAAGAGAAGGAGGAGGGGGAGGAGCATGCTGCTACTGTTGACGTTGATGAAGGAGTATCATTTGCTAGCTCAAATCATGAGGATTTAGCTATGGAGCTCCAGGGTGAGGTGATTGAGGTTAACGAGTCCTCTTCTCATGAGCTGGATAACGAGGATACAGACGTTTCGACACCTTCCAGCAGAAGGCAAAGACAGGCATCTACTTCCCGCAGAAAGCAAAGCTGCAGGGCAGCTGAACAGGTTGAAGACCAAGACCAGACCAAGAAATTGCTACACATTGTGTCAGGGATCACTGAACAAATTGATGCCCAGCGATGCCCTCATACAATGTTTGCCATTAGTTTGGTGCCTCTTCTGAAAGAGGTCTTGCCAGACTATTACTTTAATATGAGGATTGCAGTGGAACATTGCATCCATTCATTTACTGTGCCACGCCATGTTTCTGTGCCAACGCACCAGAGTCTTTCTACTGCTTCAAACACTGCACCAAACCCTTACCCCTCTAGTTTTGCGGAACCCCCTAGCATCTATGAGACCCCCAGATCACGAATCCCATATCCCATTCCTTCACCAGTAATTTCACCCCCAAATACAACCGCCGATATTAGTAGACCAATGGATATGAGACCACTTGAGTCAACATCTTACCATGTGCCATCACAAAACAGACCACAACAGCTCTACGAGCAAATACCGTCCGTGGCAAAGCAATTTCCACCTGTAGCAAGACCAATGGAACAGCACAAACCGCTAATTCAAAATCCTTATCTATATCACAATCAGTCGATTGAAGTTGCCTCTAATATGCATATGCCCTATAGACAATATGGGCCCCCAAGTGTACCACCGGATACCGAGATATCCCCACCTGTGCCATTGAGGAAATATCCCTCAACACAAGATGAAGCCTTGCTAACACCACCAAGCTCTTCAACACTACAACGGCATGATTTCAACAAGCCTGGTGAACATAGTTCACCAAGTTTTTTGAATTTGTAGAGGACTACCTGCTAATTTCACTACCAACTTCATGTGGAAATTCAATACTTTCTTAGTAAACGTTATGTTTTTTGTTAAATTATATATCCTATTTTGAATATCTCAGGGAAAAAGAGACGGAGAGAAAAAAAGGTAGTGGGGAAAGTGGAGATGAAGATGCGAGGAAGGGAGGATGAGAGAGTTGGATATGACAGGGAGGATAAGGTGGAGAGATAGAGTTAGTAAACTTTTGTAAGTTAGAATTAAAGTTACTTTAAGTTAAAGCTAGACAGTGAGAGCAAGTTATAGAGTCAGAGGAAGTTAGAGAGTCAGAGGAAGTTAGAGAGTCAGAGGAAGTTAGAGAGTCAGAGGAAGTTAGAGAGTCAGAGGAAGTTAGAGAGTCAGAGGAAGTTAGAGAGTCAGAGGAAGTTAGAGAGTCAGAGGAAGTTAGAGAGTCAGAGGAAGTTAGAGAGTCAGAGGAAGTTAGAAGGGCAGAGGAAGTTAGAAGGGCAGAGGAAGTTAGAAGGGCAGAGTAAGTTAGAAGGGCAGAGTAAGTTAGAAGGGCAGAGTAAGTTAGAAGGGCAGAGTAAGTTAGAAGGGCAGAGTAAGTTAGAAGGGCAGAGTAAGTTAGAAGGGCAGAGTAAGTTAGAAGGGCAGAGTAAGTTAGAAGGGCAGAGTAAGTTAGAAGGGCAGAGTAAGTTAGAAGGGCAGAGTAAGTTAGAAGGGCAGAGTAAGTTAGAAGGGCAGAGTAAGTTAGAAGGGCAGAGTAAGTTAGAAGGGCAGAGTAAGTTAGAAGGGCAGAGTAAGTTGTAGAGGCAGAGTAAGTTAGAAGGTGATGGAAAAAAATGCATAGTGTGTTTAAAAAGTAAAAAAAAAAGTGAAGGAGAGTGTTGTCTCCTCTTTATGTTGTTCTTGATATGTAAGAAAAAATTTGAAAGTTTCTCCAATGGTTGGTGCAAAGCATGTAGTCACAAACTGATTAGAAGTTTTTGAAAAAAATAAATAAAATACTTATTTTGGAAGACAATTTTATTGTGATTTATGTCTGCATTCTTTGCATTCCTATAGCTTACTATGGTGCATAGCATAAAATTCACAAAGTATATCGATGAAATTTACCTTAATGTTACAAGCAACCTTTCCGCTGGCTCCACACTTTTCCGAAAGGTGGTGTTCTGATACTCCAATCGTGTACCAAGCAACCGAAGTAATTCATCAAAACTAAGAAATAAAACCACAAAACCAATTTAAGTGACAAGTTAAAGCCCATACAAAATGACATGGTAAAAGGCAAGAGTACTAGTGAAAGGATAAAAGAGATGGAAAGTTGGATTGGTGGTCATTGGGATTGGTGGTCAGTGGCATTGGTGGTCAGTGGGATGTATGCCCTTACATTGGTGGTCATTGGGATTGGTGGTCAGTGGCATTGGTGGTCAGTGGGATGTATGCCCTTACATTGGTGGTCATTGGGATTGGTGGTCAGTGGGATTGGTGGTCAGTTGGATTGGTGGTCATTGGGATTGCCCTTACATTGGTGGTCAGTGGGATTGGTGGTCAGTTGGATTGGTGGTCAGTTGGATTGGTGGTCATTGGGATTGCCCTTACATTGGTGGTCAGTGGGATTGGTGGTAATTGGAATTGGTGGTCAGTGGTATGCATGTCAGTGATAGATAGAAAAAAGGAGGGAGGAGGAGAAGGAAGTGGGGTACAGGTACTAACCTATTTACTGACATCCGGGAATAGTTGAAGAACTTCTCCTCATGCTGCCTGAGATGATTGTAGAGGATCCTAAACTGACCTCTCTCTTCCCTATTTAGAATAATTGGATGGACCCAATATCTTCTTGTACTCATCAGTCTCTTGGTCCTCCTCCTCCTCTTCCTCCGGGCTTTGTCCATCAGTACTGCAGCAGTAGCAGTAACAACTGCTGCCATTATCAACGGCACATGATGAAACATAATGACCAAAAAACAAAATCCTCACTGACTACTCACAAAAACCACACTCCTCCAATGACAATACTCTCCCCACAAGAGAAAACAGGGAAAGCACAGGAAGTTAACACCCATTTTTTTCTTGGTTTTTCAATTGGCCTGAGCAGAAATCGCATCTGTGCCTAATTTACATTGTAAGCGCATTACATTCGCATTGGATTCGCATTGCAATTGCGCTGGTAATTAATAAACAAACAATGAAAAAAAAACCCTCATAATCGCATCGCACAAGTGTGAACCGGCACTAAAGTTTGATGTAGTGCAAAAACAGTGTGCTAATGTAATGGCCTCTGCATACTTGTAACACTTTCTACTCTGGAATATAATATGTGGCACCTTTTGATAAAGCAAACCTTCGGGCAAAAAAAGCAAATGCATAAAGTTGTAATTATATACAATAGTACTTGTACTACGGTATGTAGAACTGAGTGAAACAGACTTTTTGGTTTACAAAAAGTTGTGGAAAACATCTGGATATTTTGGCAAAATTTACCATTTAGGTTAATTTTGCATTGGAGTCAAGGTGAAAGTCAAAGGGGGTGGCTAAATTTAAAGTATAAAGTAACTAAAGGTAAAACTTTTTTTGCCGATGTATTCGAACACTGTCAGGTTTTTATTGCTGTCTGTGCCCTCATTAGTGAGATTCACATTCTTTGGTTGTCCTGTTTACCGTTATTAAAAGTAAAAAAAAAAAAGTCCCACATTTTGGGTTGTCCTCAAAACAGTAATAGAGGGGAAATCTTCCAATGGGGACACTAGTTCTGGTGACCTGGGGGCCCCCCAGAAATTACCTTAATTTGATGCCTTTTTTTTATGCCAATTTTTTCCTTTAGTTCTACTTTAAGGTGTTTTTTACTTTCAATCGTTTTTTTATTGATTTTTTAACAATAAAGAGAAGAATATCAAGTACAAAATAGAAAAACAATTACAATGTCTTTGTACAGTTCCAACACATTCTGGGATATTGGTAATACTATTAGAGATGAAAAACGATATATGAGGATATTTATCCCTTTTACTTTTACTTTAGTTTCAACGTTTTTATTAGCGTTTTCCCATTGGATATAACAAAAGCAAAACATGCAGACATTATAGCAGTTGCAGAGTACCTGATGTTTGTTTATACGAGTGAGAACACTTGGGTACCTCTGTCTTGGCACTCAGTACCTTAAAGCATTCTCTGCATTAAGGTAAAAAATGTTCCAGTACAGTACCTGTATCGCCCCCTCATCCCTCTTCTACTTACCCGAGTCCTTAGTCGATCCAAAGCTGTGCCTGACTGCAGCAGCTCTCGCTTCTCTAACAGACTTTGCTGAGGCAGCGGGAGCCATTGGCTCTCTCTCCCTGCTGTCAGTCCTGTGATGAGGGAACGGGGATGGGGGGGGGGGCAAGCCTCGCTGTCTGTGTCTATGGACTCAGGCAGCATGGCTTGGGATTAAGCCCGTGGGTGTGCCACTACAGGAAGGGGCCTTGTATGGTGGCAAATCGAGGAGGAGACAGGAGCACCAGTGGGGGACAGCAAAAGAGGAGGATCGGGGCTGCTCTGTGCATTTTTATTACATGGAGCAGGTAAGTATAACATGATATTATTATTTTATTTTTTTATGGTTGAACTGGATGGACTTGTGGCTTTTTTCAACCTGACTAACTATGTAACTGTTTGGTTTTTTGGCCATCGAGCGTAAGCATGCCCTAGCTTCTACGCCCTGGCTGTCCGGCCACGACATGCCCCGTCTGATCCAGGGGTGGCCGGTGAGCTATATGCTCCGGGCACACATATGACCGGGCTACTGCTGTCCGTGTCAAAGTGTGCCGTAGCCTTCAGCCACCCCGTACCGCTCGGGTGATGGCTCTGTCCGTGGAATGCGTCCAGCAATCCCCACAGGACGGGTAAGTATGTTCCACCTGTCTCGGCAGGATGGAGCAGCTGGGCATTTCTTGGGAGGTCGACTAGGGGGTCTCTCACTCTCCCTTTCTTCTCTCCCTGTCCCTTTCCCTCCTCCCCAAGCTGGGTTGCTGTGTGACTGGTCGGGGGTCCCCAGGGGGGGGGCTCCGAGTCCTAGCGCGGGGCTACGCTGGGGGTTGGTGGTCCTTCCCTGTTTTCTGGACATTGTGGGGTGTTCTGGTGTACTCTTTGTTTTTAGGCCGCCGCGCGGCGTGGTCGCGGCCATTTTGTTGTGGTCTCATTCAGGGAAGGCCGGCGGCCTTTGTCCCGGAGCCCACGGGCGTTGCTGAGGCGGCCATTTTCTTGTGGTTTTCAGCTTGTTTTACCTTTAGCGCTGGGACTGTTAGTCTGGAACGGCGCGAATACACAGAACACCTCATGACTGACACAGGGGAGGACGGCAGCGCGGCGCAGTACCTGGGTCAGGGTGGTGAGTCCTGTGGGGGGCCCCTCAGTCTGTGGCAGCTAGGAGGGTGGACTTATGGCTTACCTTGGCCCATATCAAGTGTCAGGCGAGTGTGGGTCAGCATGGCGTCAGAAGCTGGAGTTTCTTCCCCAGACATCCCTGTGGTGGCAACCGGTTCCCATGCACCTGCGGTGCCTATAGACGCTTTGTTTTCTAGGAGAAAAGTTCCTGCAAAATGATCAGTAATATATTTGCATAGAGATACATTTAAATACATAAAGATGCATGAGCGTACACGTTTTAATGATTTACTTTATTTAGACTTATTTTACGCACTGTCAAATACTTATACACATATATATATATATATGTAATATATATAATGTACTTATATGTGTTCTTAGATGCAGATTTTTGGATTCTGTGTCGCGCATCTGAAAGCAGTTAATGTTTATGCACCTGTGTGAAGGGCTCTACTGGGAACAATACAGATCTGTGATTTAATGGCTATGTGAATAAAGCCTTAAAGTTGGCATTTGTTTATTTTCTTTTTACATTTTTTTTTAAGCAAATTTTGCCTAAGCAGTCCATATTTTAGTCCAATCTTGGCAAATAAAAATTGGTAACTTTACAGCAAAATCATTTGCTTGCTCTATTTGTTGGCTTTCATTTGCTTAAGTTCTTGTATGTCTTCTCCGTTTATAATCTGGCCTCTGGTTGACAGTGCTCAAAGATTTTGTAAATTTTTCATAATATTGCATGTTGCACCCGTATCTTGGGTGTAACATGTTGCTAAATGAGCAGCCCCCACGCACCCCCCCCCTCCTGAGCCCCAGTTGTGACAGTGGGCTGGGAATCTTCTCCCTGCACCCGCTTTCAAAAAATGTACATTCTCTCAGTTTTGAGAATGGGAGAGCTACAGCTACCATCAGCCATTTCTGCTGATGACTTGTAGTTCTCAATGAACTGCCAGAGCTCTGATGCGTGCTCTAGGTAGTTTGATTCTTTCTGTCATTTAGTAACTGCCTGCCTGTACAAGGTATGGGTGGCAGATAGCTACACTGACAGTCTGTAGGAGCCTTGCATAGCTTCTGCAATCTGCTGATCATGGGTGCAGTGCTTTTCAGGCTCCTAAAAACATGGCCTTTAACATACTTGTAGCATTGCCTCAATACTCAAAACCATCACCACATAACCGCTTTACGACTGCCCCCTTCCCTGCACATATACTGCGGCAGGGTGGCTGCCCTGCACCAGATCAGTAGAGTGTACACCTGCGCCGCCCCAGGCTGTGCTGCAATTGTCTGCAGCACCAACCAATCGTCAGTTGATTGGTCACCGGCACGTGACGAACGGTCACGGATGTTACCGAAGAGAGCCCTGTGTAGGTAAACAAACACAAGGCTCTCTTCTGACAGGAGAAATGTGCCTCACACACAGTAACACATGTTGGCAACATATTTAACCCCTTGATCGCCCTAGATGTTAACCTCTTCCCTGCCAGTGTCATTAGTACAGTGACTGTGCATATTTCTCTTTTCGTCCATGGACAGGCACAGCCTTCTCAATTCTTAACATACGGGTTATGTTCCTGTTCATAGGAGAGGACTAGGCAGAACATGTTAGATATTTAACCACTTCCCGCCCCATCAATAGCAGATTGACGTCCGGGAAGTGGTTCTGTTATCCACACTGGACGTCATATGACGTCCTGCGGGATAACAGCCGCCGCGCGCCCAGTCTGACCCACCGCTACACTGATCTCGGTAAAAAGCCTCCGGCGGAGGCTTTTTACCACGTGATCAACCGTGTCCAATCACGGCTTATCACAATGTAAACAGGAAGAGCCATTGATCGGCTCTTCCTCACTCGCGTCTGACAGACGCGAGTAGAGGAGAGCCGATCGGCGGCTCTCCTGACAGGGGGGGTTCGCGCTGATTGTTTATCAGCGCAGCCCCCCCTTGGATACCCACACTGGACCACCAGGGAAGCCCCCCAGGACCACAGGGAAGCCCCAAGCATGTGGATGGCCCCCATGGCCATCCACATGTAGTAAAATCAAAAAAAAAAAAAAATGCCAATCAGTGCCCACAAATGGGCACTGACTGGCACTATGATGGCACCACCTCAATGTGTGGTGGCTGGCATTGCTGGGCATCAGTGTCCATAAGTGCCACCTACTAGTGTCCATCAGCGCCACCTATCAGTGCCCATCCGTGCCCATCTGTGCCCATACGTGCCCACCTATCAGTGCCCGTCCGTGCCACCTATCAGTGCCGCCTATGAGTGCCAATCAGTGCTGCCTATGAGTGCCAATCAGTGCCGCCTATGAGTGCCAATCAGTGCCGCCTATGAGTGCCAATCAGTGCCCCCTATGAGTGCCAATCAGTGCCACATACCAGTGCCACATACCAGTGCCACATACCAGTGCCACATATCAGTGCCTATCAGTGCCCATCATCAGTGCCACCTCATCGGTGCCACCTCATCGGTGCCACCTCATTGGTGCCACCTCATTGGTGCCACCTCATCGGTGCCTATCAGTGTTGCCTTATCAGTGCCCGTCAGTGCCCCCTTATCAGTGCCCGTCATTGAAGTAGAAAAGGTACTTATTTACAAAAAAAATTTACAGAAACAAAGAAAAACGTCGTTTTTTTCAAAATTTTCGCTCTTTTTTTATTTGTTGTGCAAAAAATAAAAATCGCAGAGGCGATCAAATACCACCGAAAGAAATCTCTATTTGTGGGAACAAAATGATAAAAAATTTGTTTGGGTACAGTGTAGCATGACCGCGCAATTGTCATTGCGACAGCGCTGAAAGCTCAAAATTGGCTTGGGCAGGAAGCTGTATAAGTGCATGGTATTGAAGTGGTTAAACACATGTTACATTAATCAGAGTTGAACAGCCCCGCCCAGGAGGCGGTCCCTCCAGACATAACTCTCCGCCCTGCAGTCAGCAGCTCAGTTTTTTTTCTGCCTAGCAGAGGAGAAGGACGTGGCTCCCTTTGGGCCCAGAGTCCTGAAGAATTTTTTATTTTATTTTTATTTTTTTTGTGATATCTTCTATCATTTGCCGGCTGGGCGACAGGCTGGATATTATAGATCATTGTAGTCTTCCCAGTTCCGGCCATCGAGCATGCCAGTCCTTAGCTTGGCGGCTGGTTCTGCCACGACGTTCCCCATGACTCCAGGGGTGGCCGGTGAGCACATGCTCCGGGGTCCACATATGACTGCACTGATTGTTGTTTCACTCACAGTGGACCGGGCCGACAGCTACCCCAACTCGGTTGTAGGCCTGTCAGGAATGCACCAGCAAGTCCTCGCAGAACGAATAAGTACTAGTCCTCCGGGGAAGTCCCTGTACTCGGCCTTCTCGTCCACATTGCGGGGCTCGGCCGCCATTTTTGCGGCGCCGATGCCATTTTCTTGTATGCCTGCTGTTCTATGTAATTTCCCCATTGGCGGCCATCTTGCCGTAGCCACGCTGTGGCGCAGGTTGTTATTGCGAGCGGCCATTTTCTTGTGGTTGTGCCCTTTTCTTTCTGAGGCATCTGGCGGACATTTTGGCCTTTAGTGCTGGCTTCCTGTACGGCTCAGTTTTTCCTCACACACGCTGTGTACAGACAGAAGGCGGGCAGCGGCGCTGAGCGGTCTCTTGCTGGGTGGTGAGTCCCCTGGATAACCCCCCCCCCCCGGTCAGTGCAGCAAGGAGGGTCGACACTTAATTTGTTTTTTACTCAGTCCTTGAGAGCTGTCAGTGTATGATGGAGTCAGTGTCTGGCCCTTCTTCCCCAAACACGCCAGAGGCGGCAGCCGGTGCCCCTGCACCTGCGGTTGCCATGGACACTTTGTCGGCAGTCCTGGAATCCTTTGTTGCCAGGGTGGAAGCGGCGTGCGAGTGTAAGGGGGGTAAAAAGCGCCCCCTCCCCCCGCCATCTCCAGGGGAATGCTCTGACTCAGACCCGGGCCTAGCTGCGGCACAGGACCCTGGTTCAGGGTTATCAGAGGATGCGGACCAGGACCTTCCTTGTGGGGAAGACCCTTCGTCCGGGTCAGCGCATGATAGGGCACTTGTTGGTGCGCTTATCAATGCTGTGAGGGACTCCCTTAAGCTGGAAGGTGAAGCTGAGGCATCCACGGAGGGGTCAGTCTCTTTTGGGTCGCACATATCGACACGCTCTGTGAAGGTGTTTCCTTGTGTGTCCTTCTTTGATAAATTCATAGATAAGGAATGGGAAAAGCCGCAGAAGTCCTTTGTGGTCCCTCCGTGCCTGGCGGTCAGGTATCCTTTTGAGGAGAGCCTTTTGAAGAAATGGGCTTCTCCTCCGGTTGTTGACCCCCCGGTCGCTCGGTTAAATAAAGTAACCACTCTCCTTGTAGAGGGGACCCCTGCATTTAAGGACCATACTGATAGAAGGTCCGAGGTGCTGAGCAGGTCCATGTTCACCTTGCTGGGGTCTGCGTTGCGGCCTATTTTGGGTGCTACCTTGGTGTCTCAGACGCTCACTGAATGGGCAAAGATTTTGCACCAGACTGTGGAGGAACATCAGCTCCCTTCGGAGTGTTTAAGACTGGCCGACCAGTTGGTGCAGGGCCTTGTATATGTCTGTGATGCCACTCTGGATGCGGCCCCCTTAATCTCCAGGGCCTCTGTATCTGCGGTGGTAATGCATCACCTAATTTTGCTGAAATGCTGGTCCACTGACCAGCCTTCTAAGAAAGCCTTGGCAGACTTGCCCTCAAAGGTGGGAGGCTTTTTGGCACCTCACTGGATGACATTATTAAGGCACACTTCTCCCTCAGTCCACTAAGGGGAAGGAGCCGCGCCGTAAGCCGGGTCCTTCCTTTCCCATGCAGAAGCGGTATTTTCGTCAGTGTCCGCGGGTAGACCCTCCCAAGCTGAAAAAGGTCCAGCTGGGGGACAGAAGCATCCCTGGGTGCGCAAGCCCAACAAGCCAGCAAGCAAGCCTGCCACTGCATGACGTTTTGCCCCCACCCGAATCATGGGTGGGGGGAGGGCTCTGCAGGTTCACGGCACGGTGGACCTCCCTGCTCTCCGACCAGTGGACCTGCAAGGTGGTCACTTTGGGGTACAAGATTAAGTTTCTTTCCTGTCCGCCGAACAGATTCTTTCCCTCAAATCTCCCTCTTCTTCCGGGTCGTCAGTCTGCCCTATTGGGGGCAGTGCAAGATTTACTAAGGGCCGGGGTGGTTTTACCTGTAACACTGGAAGAGAGGTTTTAGGGTTTTTATTCGAATCTGTTTGTGGTCCCAAAGAAGGATGGAGTCCGTCCGATCCTGGACCTCAAAGCCTTAAATGTCTTTGTAAAGGTTCGGAGTGGTTCAGTGGTTGCTGTGCTCCATCCGGGGGACTTTCTGGCATCCCTGGACATCAAGGAAACATACTTGCATGTCCCAATCTGCACAAGACACCAGAGGTTTCTGCGCTTTGCAATCGGCGAAGACCACTATCCGTTTGTGGCTCTTCCCTTTGGCCTAGCGTCAGCACCAAGGGTTTTCACCAAGGTGCTCGCCTCGATTCTGGCTTTGCTGAGACAGCGAGGCATTGCTATCGTTAGCTACTTAGACAATCTTCTTCTGAGAGCAGCTTCTGGCTCAGAATTAGAAGATGTGGCTATAGCCAGTCAGACCCTCCGAGAATTCGATTGGGTGTTAAACATTCAGAAGTCGGTCCTGACACCGACTCAGCGTTTGGAGTATCTAGGGTTGATTCTGGACTCCAAGGAGGCGAGAGTCTTCCTTCCCTTCGAAAAATTGCAGACTCTCCAGTCTGCGGTGAGGTTGTTGACATCCCGCAAATGGTCGTCTCTCTGTATTTGCATGCGAGTTCTGGGTCTCATGGTAGCCTCCTTCGAGGCAGTACCGTATGCCCAATTCCACACTCGAGTCTTGCAGAAGGAGATCCTGTCCCAAATGGAACAAATTTCCATGGTCTCTGGATCATCAGATTCAGGTCAGTCGCCTGGTCAGGGCTTCTCTGAGTTGGTGGCTGAGATCCCCGACTCTTCAGTCCGGGAAGTCGTTCCTTCCCTTTCATTGGACTGTGATTGATTATGATGGATGCCAGCCTCACAGGTTGGAGGGGGGAGTCAGGGGAGTCCAGTCGGCCCAGGGTCGTTGGACTCCGGACGAATCCCGTCTGCCGATCAATGTCCTGGAACTTCGGGCGATCACACTGTGTCTCTCCTCGTGGTCGTGGAGACTACAGGGACGCCCGATCAGGATTCAGTCGGACAACGCCACGGCAGTGGCTTATGTCAACCATCGGGGGGGAACAAGGAGCTCGGCTGCAGCGTCCGAGGTCGCTCGCATCCTGCGGTGGGCGGAAAGAAGCGTGCCGGCTCGGTCAGCCGTCTACATTCCGGGTGTAGAAAACTGGCAGGCGGACTATCTGAGTTGCCAGATGCTACACCAGGGGGAATTGGGACTTTTTGAAGACTCCTTACCTGACGAACGGACATTTATATATATATATATATATATATATATATATATTACAACTTTTGCGCTGCACTTACCCATTGTTTTGCATATTGTTTTATAGGCTTGTGATTACCTATAAGTGTTCAGCTGGCATTTTTCTGTGCTTATATTGGTTGTTTGCGCTGATTGTTTTCCAGTTTTATAAATAGTTTGTAGATGCTATAACTTTTGCGCAAACCAATCAATATATGCTTATTGGGATTTTTTTTTTTACCAAAAATATGTAGCAGAATACATATTGGCCTAAATTGATCAAGAAATTCGATTTTTTAAAAAAATTTCATTGGATATGTTTTATAGCAGAAAGTTTTATTTATATATATATATATAATTATTTATTAAATTGTCGTTTTTTTGTTTACAGCGCAAAAAAAAAAAAAAAAACTGCAGAGGTGATCAAATACCGCCAAAAGAAAGCTCTATTTATGTGAAAAAAAAGGACATACATTTTTTTTGGGGTACAGCATTACATGACTGGGCAATTGTCAGTTAAAGTAACGCAGTGCCATATCGCAAAAAATCGCCTGGTCATGAAGGGGGTAAACCTTCCGGAGCTGAAGTGGTTAAAATCCTCATGTTTAACCTGTTTAACTAGTTGTCAACCGGCCGCCGTCAATTGATGGCGGCAGGAAGACACTGTTATTCTGGGCGGACGTCATATGACGTTGCGCCTCTAAAATCCACTAGGGGGCGCAAACGCCCGCCGCGTCACTGGGCACCCGATGCGCGATTGCCCAGTAACCGAGCAGGACCATGGATCTGTGTGTGTAAACACACAGATCCACGTCCTGTCAGGGAGAGGAGACCAATGCTGTGTCCCTTGTACATAGGGACACAAATCGGTCTCCTCCCCCAGTCAGCCCCCTCCCCCCACAGTAAGAATCACTAATAGGAAACACATTTAACCCCTTCCTCGCCCCCTAGTGTTAACCCCTTCCCTGCCAGTCACATTTATACAGTAATCAATGCATTTTTATAGCACAGATCGCTGTATAAATGTAAATGGTCCCAGAAATGTGTCAAAAGTGTCCGATGTGTCCGCAATATCGCAGTCACGATAAAAATCGCTGATCGCCGCCATTACTAGTAAAAAATAAATAATAAAAATGCTATAAATCTATCCCCTATTTTGTAGACGCTATAACTTTTGCGCAAACCAATCAATATACGCTTATTGCGTTTTTTGTTTTTTTTACCAAAAATATGTAGAAGAATACGTATCGGCCTAAACTGAGGAAAATAAAAAAAATAAAATAAATGGATATTTATTATAGCAAAAAGTAAAAATGATTGTGTTTTTTTTTTTTTCAAACTTGTCGCTCTTCTTTTGTTTATAGCGCAAAAAATAAAAAACGCAAAGGTGATCAAGTACCACCAAAAGAAAGCTCTATTTGTGGGGGAAAAAAGGACGCAAATTTAGTTTGGGTACATCGTCGCACGGCCGCGCAATTGTCATTCAAAGTGTGACAGCGCTGAAAGCTGAAAAATGGCTTGGGCAGGAAGGGGGTTTAAGTGCCCAGTAGAGAAGTGGTTAAAATCATAGTTGTACTTGCATGGCAGTGATGTAGGTGCCCACTCAGTCCTTACCTGAACGTTGAGTTAACTTTTAAGATGGTACACAGTACCAAGGGAAGTTTTAAATCCTTGTTTCTTCATGGGTACATGTTGACTCTTATTTTAAATATGAGTCTAGATATGTGTCCCTAGTAGATATTTCAGCAATGTACACAGTGTATCCAGAAAGTATTCACAGCGCTTCACTTTTTTCACATTTTGTTATGTTACAGCCTTATTCCAAAATGGAATCAATTTGTTATTTTCCTCAAAATTCTACAAACAATACCCCATAATGGCAACATGAAAGATGTTTGTTTAAAATCTGTATAAAAAAAATAAATAAATCACATAAGAATTTACAGCCTATGCCATGACGCTCAAAATGTAGCTCAGGTGCATCCTGTTTCCACTGCTCACCCTTGAGATGTTTCTACAACTCAATTGGAGTCCACCCGTGGTAAATTCCGTTGATTGGACATGATTTGGAAAGGCACACACCCATCTATATAGTTAACCTTACATGTCGGAGCACAAACCAAGCCATGAAGTCCAAGGAATTGTCTGTAGACCTCTGAGACAGGATTGTATCGAGGCACAGATCAGGGGATGGGTACCGAAAAAATTATGCAGCAATGAGGTCCCAATGAGCACAGTGGCCTCCATCATTCGTAAATGGAAGAAGTTTGGAACCACCAGGACTCTTCCTAGAGCGGGCCGCCGGTCTAAACTGAGCAATCGGGGGAGAAGGGCCTTAGTCAGGGAGATGACCAAGAACCCGATGGTCACTCTGATAGAGCTCCAGCATTTCTCTGTGGAGAGAGGAGAACCTCTCAAAAGAACAACCATCTCTGCAGCACTCCACCAATCAGGCCTATATGGTAGAGTGGCCAGACAGAAGCCACTCCTCAGTAAAAGGCACATGACTGCCCGCCTGGAGTTTGCCAAAAGGCACCTGAAGGACTCTCAGACCATGAGAAATTAAATTCTCTGGTCTGGTGAAACAAAGATTGAATTATTTGGCCTGAATAGCAAGTGTCATGTCTGGTGGAAACCAGGCACCGCTCATCACCTGGCCAATGCCATCCCTACAGTAAAGCATGGTGTTGGAAGCATCATGCTGTGGGGATGTTTTTCAGCGGCAGGAACTGGGAGAC
The DNA here is from genome assembly GCA_029206835.1 of Rana muscosa. Classification (NCBI taxonomy): domain Eukaryota; kingdom Metazoa; phylum Chordata; class Amphibia; order Anura; family Ranidae; genus Rana; species Rana muscosa. The sequence continues at coordinate 678,489,654 of CM055117.1, read as the reverse complement.
TAGTCAGGATCAAGGGAAAGATAATTGCAGCAATGTACAATAACATCCTTGATGAGAACCTGCTCCAGAGCGATGGAGCTTGAGGGGTCCTGCAAAGAAGAATGGGAGAAACTGCCCAAAAATAGGTGTGCCAAGCCAATACTCAAAAATACTTGAGGCTGTAATTGGTGCCAAAAGTGCTTCAACAAAGTATTGCGTAAAGGCTGTGAATACTTATGTACATGTAAATTTGCAAAGATTTCAAACAAACTTCTCTTACATTGTCATTTTGGGGTATTATTGTAGAATTTTGCAAAAAATAATGAATTTAATCAATTTTGGAATAAGGCTGTAACATAACAAAATGTGGAAAAAGTGAAGTGCTGTGCATACTTTCTGGATGAACTGTATGTACAAAGCACTATAGAGAGGAGAACATTATAAGTTGACCTCCCAGCAAAATCCACGGTACAGTACATGTCCCAATGAAAAGGTAGCAAATGTACATGTAAACTACACACACCCCTTATAAAGATGGGATCAGAAAAGAAAAAACAAATGCGCCTACTAAGTGCAGTATGTTAGAAATTTATTCGAGAATAATTAAAATAACAGCCAAATGGCTACTCACAGGATGGAAGTGGAGTAAAAGCATAAATAGATATCCTTCTAAGTTGTCTGCGGAGGGCATGAGTCACTCCGTGTGTCTGTAGTCTCCCGGTGGTGGAATACTGCCAAGATGAAGAGGTAGTGCACTGCGGTGTTGCTGCAGGGATGGGGAGATGGCAGAAGAACGGTAGATGCGAGAAGAGCTGTCCCTCTATGCCAGTGTGGACACCGGTTCCCGTACGGCGTGCGGTTCACGCTGGAGCGCAGTCAGCTTCGGCAACCGGACGTGACGTCAATAGCAGACGCTAACTGATGACGCGTTTCAATGCTTCCGCATTTTCCTCGGATCTGATAGGCAATAGAAGCTGTCGGTATTATATGCGTTCCACCGGACGGAACCATCAATCTAGTGTCATACTCCGGAAATGAAGTGCTGTAGGCCGGAAGGAATGGATACATAGGCCTAACAATAGCATATACATAGGAATTCGTAGATTTAAAAAAACATACAATATACAATTGATTGAGTTGATAGAAACCTTTAGAAGACTTGCCCTATAATGAATGTATATATGGCAAGAAATTTTATATTTTGACAGGAGATATATATATTGGCATCAATGCATGGAAGAAATGCATGAGAGGGGCTTACAAAAAAATATCTTAAAAAGTGCATAGAAAATGCACTAAAAAATATATCAAAAATAAAAATGCTGGATGCAAAAAATATATATATCTCTAAAAATGCTGGATACAAAAAATAAAAATAAAAATAAAATTGGAAATAAAAATAATAAAAATAAATAAATATAAAAATAAAAATAATAATAGTAGCCAATAATATCGAAGAAACAGTTATGGAGAGCTGTTATTGAGAAACTCATAATCTCAATAATACAGATATCTAATTTATAATGATGGGGATCGCAAGCATGCATATGCACACATCCGCACATGCATGCGTCCAATCCATTGTGTATGGATATTGTGCTCACAATAAAAAAAGGGGTTTAATGATAAAAATTATATAACGATCATTGATAAAGGACCAATTGATAAACAGCCAATTGATAAAAAATCAATAAATAAAAATCTTTTACCATCAAGGAAGGAATATATAAATAGCAGGAATATATGTACAAATGAGGATGTAATAAAACACAACATAGTGGAATAAGGGTTCCTATTGGTTCTTAATGGTCAAAAAGGAAAAGAGGAAAAAGGTAGAGGAGATGGGGATGTGTGTAGATGAATACAAACATACACCCACACAAAATGTATGTGCACGTGTGTACATGAATATGTCTCTATCACATGACTGTATTAACCTCAATCTCCTCGTTAAGTCCAAAGGGTGTAAGTGTGTTCAGGATATAAATCCAGTATGTTTCTTGTTTACACAGACGTTGGAATCTCTCTGCTGATGTATATTTGTCGGGTATGGATTCCAAGATCCATACTCGAAGTGCAGAGGTGTCTTTAGAATGGTGAATGTTAAAGTGTCTGGAAACACTATATTGTGGACTGCCATCCTTAACTGCTCGGCGGTGTTCACCAAATCTAGCTCGCAATGTGCGTATAGTCCTACCCACATACAACAAACCGCATGGGCAGGTTATGCAGTAGATGACGAACATGGTGGAACAATTGTAGAAGGAAGTAAAAGTATACAGTTTACTGTTAGCGGAGTAGTTTTTTTGACCATGAGTCACATGGGAACAGGTGAGGCACAAGGCCTTATTACATCTATACATACCTACTAAGGGTATTAATGTTAGCTGTCTAGATGTGGTATTTTTAGCATTGATTTTCATTTTGCTAGGTGCAATTTTACCTTTTATGTTCGGCGCCTTGCGGTATGCAAATTTAGGGTGAAGAGAAAGTGATTTTTTCAAAAGTGGGTCCTGTTGTAAAATAGACCAGTGTTTACGGAAGATGCTTTCCATTTGCTTATGACTATGGTGATATTGTGTAATAAACCTCATCACTGGCATAGATGCCTGCTTGGGTTTTGATGCTATGTGGTCTGTACAATATAAGGAGCAAGCGTCATCAATAAGATGTACTGGATACCCCTTATCTGTGAACTTGGTTTTTAGAGGTATACTCTGTGTCACATAATCATCCAATCTAGTGCAATTTCGTCTGAGACGATGAAATTGGCTCTTTGGGATATTTTGAATCCATCGTGGGTGATGACAGCTGGTATAATGTAAAAAAGAATTACCAGCTGTAGGTTTTGTATAACTTTTAGTTGTTATCTCCTTATTGGTATATGATAGTTCCAAATCTAAAAAGCATATGGATAAAGTGTTGGATTCTGAAGTAAAGGTGAGTCCATAGGGGTTAGCATTACAATACGAGACAAAGCTATGAATGAGATCGGTAGGGCCGTCCCAGATGATTATGATATCATCTATGTATCGTCTGTAAAAAATGAGGTGCATAGTGAAAGGATTATTGGCCCAAATGTATTTTTCTTCCCAGAAACCCATAGTTAGGTTAGCATAGCTGGGAGCGAAATTAGCACCCATAGCAGTGCCCTGTTTTTGGCGATAGTAGGTTCCATCAAAAAGAAAATAATTATGATCTAAACAAAAGAGAGTGGCTTGAAGTATGAAATCTATTTGATGAGTGTTAAGATGAGGGTCATTTTTGAGGAAATGAGTAACGGCTTGTATGCCTACGTTATGAGGAATAGATGTATATAAGGAGCAGACATCTAGAGAGATCCATTGATAGGTGGATTCCCATGTATAGGGGCGCATTTGTTCAATTAGATCTGTTCCATCTCTAATATAGGAAGGAAGAGCCTGAGCTAGAGGTTGAAGGAAATGGTCTACATATAGCGAAAAACTGGAGGTGATACTCTCCATGGAGGCAACAATGGGGCGTCCTGGTGGGTTGATAGAGTTTTTGTGTATTTTGGGCAGATGGTAAAAGTATGGTACCTGAAAAAAGGATTTTCGAAAGAAGGCCTTCTCCTGTTTGGATAGTATTCCTTCTATATGGGCCTTCTCTACTAAAGAATTGGAGACTTCTATAAACGCAGGCAATGGATCCTTTTTCAATATTTCATAAGTAGCATTGTCTGAGAGAAGCCTGAGGGCTTCTCTCATGTAATCTGCTTTGTCTTGTATGATAATGCTCCCACCTTTATCAGCCGGTCTTATAATTATGTTGTCATTCTGGCTCAATGTTTTTAAAGCAATATTTTCTTGTGGACTCAAGTTGTTCTTAAAATAATTAGGTTTGGTGGATGTTGTCTCACAAAGTTTGGTAAGTTCTGAAAGTACTACCTGATAAAATGTTTGTAAGTATGGGCCCTTGGATTGCGTAGGATTAAATGTAGATTTGGGTCGGAAAGTAGTATGGATGACTGGTGGCGGTAGTTCTGAATGTTGGGACCAGGCAACGATATCATCTTCTTCATCGGCATTCCATAGTTCACATAAATCTAATAATGCTTGTTGTTCCATAGATGAATCTAAGGTTGGAGAGTTGTCGGTCTGGAGATCGGTCTCTATGTCCACAGTAGATGTTTTTTTGTCTTTTATATTATAATGACGCCTCAAAGTTAGGTTTCTGACAAACCTATTGAGGTCTTTAAACATGACAAAAGAATTAGGGGCTATGGCTGGGGCAAAATTAAGGCCCCGTGCCAATAGTGAGAGTTCTTGGTCACTTAGAGATTGGTTAGATAAATTGAAAATCTTTACACTTTTCGCAGTTTCTCTGGTCTGGTTAGATTTAAATTTATTTCTTCCCCCTCTCCTTCCTCTTCTGAAAGTTTTCTTTTTGTTGTGGGTGGGCTGGAGCGGGGGGTCTGCACTAAAAAAGTGTCAATATTGTCCGTAGTAGTTGCCCCAAATGTTCTAGGTGAGGTGACCTGGGTGTCTATCTTAGACTGTTGGAAAACCGCAGTGGATGTGACATTGTCCTTGTTTATGGATGGAGTAGGATTCGCTTTTGCTACAATATTTCCAGAGGAGTGTCTGATGGCAGTCTCTGTGTTATTAATAGGGGTATGTTGGGCTGAAGTAATAGCCTTAGTCGGTGTATTAATTATAATGGCATCTATATTATCCACCAAGACTGTATTGGAAATTGATAATTGTGTATCTGTTCTTTCGGTGGTCTTGGGATGTAAAATAGACGAATCGTTAATATGTAGGGAGGATGATATTTTTAGAGATTCTTTGGGGATCTTACTCTTATAATTAGCCATAAATCTGGGTGACATAAGAGGCATTAATGGAAATGAGGGTTTTGGTCTTTTCCAATAAAATACTTTTTTATGATTATAATCATCTAAATCCCTTTTAAATTTATTGAGTTTGATACTGATCAGAGTATCTTCACTTTTTTTGGTGTTTCGTTTGAGGGTCTTCAACCATTCCATAGGTAAGTGACGGTATTTATTATGTAATTCACTGATGTTGTTCTTAATTTTATCGCAAAGGAATTTAAATCTCTTGTCTCTATGTATGGTGAGCACCTGGATCCATTTCTGGGTGCAGAACTCCGCAATACCCTCCCATTCCTGACGGAGGTCAGCATCCAGAAATGAACAGCCTTTGAGTACGCGCAGGCCACGTGGGGAAATTTTTGTGTCAAAATATTGCTGAAGGAAAAAACCATCCCACCATTGCTGATTGGCTGAATTTATCTGGTCCTCCAGGCGTCTCATTCTCGTACATGTATCTTTAAATTTAGTTTCTGGCCAATATCGTGAGTGTATAGTAGTGTATAGTATATAGTGTATAGTGTATAGTAGATATATAGTGTATAGTGTATAGTAGATGAAAAAAACTCATTAGGAAATAGAGTGTATAGTTTATCTAATGTGCCAGCTAGCTCAGGCTCTTCCTTCCTATATTAGAGATGGAACAGATCTAATTGAACAAATGCGCCCCTATACATGGGAATCCACCTATCAATGGATCTCTCTAGATGTCTGCTCCTTATATACATCTATTCCTCATAACGTAGGCATACAAGCCGTTACTCATTTCCTCAAAAATGACCCTCATCTTAACACTCATCAAATAGATTTCATACTTCAAGCCACTCTCTTTTGTTTAGATCATAATTATTTTCTTTTTGATGGAACCTACTATCGCCAAAAATAGGGCACCGCTATGGGTGCTAATTTCGCTCCCAGCTATGCTAACCTAACTATGGGTTTCTGGGAAGAAAAATACATTTGGGCCAATAATCCTTTCACTATGCACCTCATTTTTTACAGACGATACATAGATGATATCATAATCATCTGGGACGGCCCTACCGATCTCATTCATAGCTTTGTCTCGTATTGTAATGCTAACCCCTATGGACTCACCTTTACTTCAGAATCCAACACTTTATCCATATGCTTTTTAGATTTGGAACTATCATATACCAATAAGGAGATAACAACTAAAAGTTATACAAAACCTACAGCTGGTAATTCTTTTTTACATTATACCAGCTGTCATCACCCACGATGGATTCAAAATATCCCAAAGAGCCAATTTCATCGTCTCAGACGAAATTGCACTAGATTGGATGATTATGTGACACAGAGTATACCTCTAAAAACCAAGTTCACAGATAAGGGGTATCCAGTACATCTTATTGATGACGCTTGCTCCTTATATTGTACAGACCACATAGCATCAAAACCCAAGCAGGCATCTATGCCAGTGATGAGGTTTATTACACAATATCACCATAGTCATAAGCAAATGGAAAGCATCTTCCGTAAACACTGGTCTATTTTACAACAGGACCCACTTTTGAAAAAATCACTTTCTCTTCACCCTAAATTTGCATACCGCAAGGCGCCGAACATAAAAGGTAAAATTGCACCTAGCAAAATGAAAATCAATGCTAAAAATACCACATCTAGACAGCTAACATTAATACCCTTAGTAGGTATGTATAGATGTAATAAGGCCTTGTGCCTCACCTGTTCCCATGTGACTCATGGTCAAAAAAACTACTCCGCTAACAGTAAACTGTATACTTTTACTTCCTTCTACAATTGTTCCACCATGTTCGTCATCTACTGCATAACCTGCCCATGCGGTTTGTTGTATGTGGGTAGGACTATACGCACATTGCGAGCTAGATTTGGTGAACACCGCCGAGCAGTTAAGGATGGCAGTCCACAATATAGTGTTTCCAGACACTTTAACATTCACCATTCTAAAGACACCTCTGCACTTCGAGTATGGATCTTGGAATCCATACCCGACAAATATACATCAGCAGAGAGATTCCAACGTCTGTGTAAACAAGAAACATACTGGATTTATATCCTGAACACACTTACACCCTTTGGACTTAACGAGGAGATTGAGGTTAATACAGTCATGTGATAGAGACATATTCATGTACACACGTGCACATACATTTTGTGTGGGTGTATGTTTGTATTCATCTACACACATCCCCATCTCCTCTACCTTTTTCCTCTTTTCCTTTTTGACCATTAAGAACCAATAGGAACCCTTATTCCACTATGTTGTGTTTTATTACATCCTCATTTGTACATATATTCCTGCTATTTATATATTCCTTCCTTGATGGTAAAAGATTTTTATTTATTGATTTTTTATCAATTGGCTGTTTATCAATTGGTCCTTTATCAATGATCGTTATATAATTTTTATCATTAAACCCCTTTTTTTATTGTGAGCACAATATCCATACACAATGGATTGGACGCATGCATGTGCGGATGTGTGCATATGCATGCTTGCGATCCCCATCATTATAAATTAGATATCTGTATTATTGAGATTATGAGTTTCTCAATAACAGCTCTCCATAACTGTTTCTTCGATATTATTGGCTACTATTATTATTTTTATTTTTATATTTATTTATTTTTATTATTTTTATTTCCAATTTTATTTTTATTTTTATTTTTTGTATCCAGCATTTTTAGTGATATATATATTTTTTGCATCCAGCATTTTTATTTTTGATATATTTTTTAGTGCATTTTCTATGCACTTTTTAAGATATTTTTTTGTAAGCCCCTCTCATGCATTTCTTCCATGCATTGATGCCAATATATATATCTCCTGTCAAAATATAAAATTTCTTGCCATATATACATTCATTATAGGGCAAGTCTTCTAAAGGTTTCTATCAACTCAATCAATTGTATATTGTATGTTTTTTTAAATCTACGAATTCCTATGTATATGCTATTGTTAGGCCTATGTATCCATTCCTTCCGGCCTACAGCACTTCATTTCCGGAGTATGACACTAGATTGATGGTTCCGTCCGGTGGAACGCATATAATACCGACAGCTTCTATTGCCTATCAGATCCGAGGAAAATGCGGAAGCATTGAAACGCGTCATCAGTTAGCGTCTGCTATTGACGTCACGTCCGGTTGCCGAAGCTGACTGCGCTCCAGCGTGAACCGCACGCCGTACGCCGTGTGGGAACCGGTGTCCACACTGGCATAGAGGGACAGCTCTTCTCGCATCTACCGTTCTTCTGCCATCTCCCCATCCCTGCAGCAACACCGCAGTGCACTACCTCTTCATCTTGGCAGTATTCCACCACCGGGAGACTACAGACACACGGAGTGACTCATGCCCTCCACAGACAACTTAGAAGGATATCTATTTATGCTTTTACTCCACTTCCATCCTGTGAGTAGCCATTTGGCTGTTATTTTAATTATTCTCGAATAAATTTCTAACATACTGCACTTAGTAGGCGCATTTGTTTTTTCTTTTCTTTGCCATATATAGAGTCTGCTTCGCTCTACAATTGCTGCCAACGGTGCATATGTTCATATGACTTGCTTTCAATATTACATGGACTTCCAAAGAGAAAGACTTTTATACTTTAAATCCTATTGATTTTCATCTGATTTATTTTTATCAGTTAGGTTGTTGTTCCTTCTTTTTGCGCCGTTATCTGTATTATAAAGATGGGATCAGCCTCTAGTTGTTAAAACATTTTAACTATTCAACTTCATTGACAAACGTAGCAAATATGTTTTATAATAATGCCCTATTGAATCTTTTGTCGGGCTGCGTGTACAGTAATAAATGTGCTGCTTTCTTACCCCTTTTACACTGGGGCGTCGGCGGTAAAGCAGCGCTTTACCGTCGTATTTGCGGAGGTATTCGGCTGCTAGCGGGGCGCTTTTAACCCCCGCTAGCAGCCAAAAAAGGGTTGGAAACCACCCGCAAAACGCGGCTGCAGCGGCGCTTTGCCGGCGGTATAGCCGCGCTGCCCATTCATTTCAATGGGCAGGAGGGGTGGAGGAGCGGTATACACACCGCTTCTTCGCCGCTCCAAAGATGCGGCTAGCAGGACTTTTTTTAGCATCCTGCCAGTGCACCGCTCCAGTGTGAAAGCCCTCGGGCTTTCACACTGGAGTGTAAGGTGCGGCTCTTTCATGTCGCTTTTCAGGCGCTATTTACAATAGGTTACAATGCCCAAGCTCTCTAGGAAGTGTACATTGGAGCAGTGTGTGGTGGAGGGGGGTTGCATTGATCTGACTCTTTTTTTTCAGCTGCCCTCTTCTACGTTATCTTATCAGTACATGTACACAGGGTCATTTATAGGTAGTTGAGTTTAGAAGCATTTTTTGGAAAGCAAAAAAATACGTTCAGGACAGATGTTCAGAGGCATTTGAAACGCCAAATGCCTGTAAACGCGGTAACTCGCCTTTAGCCGTGTTTCGTTTCCAGCTGTTTTTTAATGGAGATACATTTTTGACTATTTAAAAAAAAAAAAAAAATTTCTATACCCAAACGTGGCTGAACGCGGCATGTAAACGCGGCAAAACAACCCGTTTTTAAACGTTGGTTACTGTCTGTCAAGTTAAATAGTTCAGGAGAGATTTCAAAACGTCCCGTGTAAATTAAGCCTAAGTCACAGAACGTTTGATTTTATGGTATCTTTAGATCCCATATTAGAGCACTCGCCTCTGCAGCTTCTGGCAGATGTACAACTTACTTTGGTTACAGTTAGAAAATCTAGAGTGACTTGTAACGTGTACAGTACCTGGATAAAAGACTATGCAGGTTATATTCTATCATGAGATGAAAGGGTAGGCAAGTTAGCTTTCTGGAAAAAAAGGCTAGCACGTGCATTGTAATTCAACTCCTATTCAAGATGCTGGCTGCAGTGCACACATAATTCAGGAGGAAGAGTACAAAGAACTTTATCTATTAACATTCAATGCTGTAGGCTATAACATCTAAAGGCAACTATTCATATTTGGTATGCTTGTTACCGTATATACTCGAGTATAAGCCGAGTTTTTCAGCACATTTTTTTGTGCTGAAAATGCCCCCCTCTGCTTATACTCAAGTCACCTTTTTGCGCCTGATCTCCCGGTTTTGGGGACCCGGTACCGGCCAGCCGTAGGTCCTCTACCCACATATAGCCCCACTCTTCCTCTACAATGGTGAAAAGTTTGTTGTCCGGGGGACCTACGGCCGGGGAGCACCGATTTTTCAAAGCCGGGCACCCCTTCCATAGACTCCCATGTTAAACGGTAATTTCTCTGGTGACTTTGGGGACCCGGTACCGGCCGGTCGTAGGTCCCCTGGATCCAGAACTTGGCACACATGTTGCCCCATTTCTCCTCTACAAGTGATTCCATAGACTCCCATGGTAAACGTCAGTCTAGTCATGGACACAGTGAGGCATGGGCACAGTGAGGCATGCACATGGACACAGTGAGGCACAGTGAGGCATGCAGATGGACACCCTAGGCTTATACTCAAGTCAATACTTTTTCCTAGTTTTTTGTGGTAAAATTAAGTGCCTCGACTTATATTCGGGACGGCTTATACTCGAGTATATACAGTATTTTCTATTGAATAGTAAATGATGTGCTAATCTGGCAAATGCAATATTGGTTATTTTAAAGAAAAGGTGTCCGTTTAGAAAAAAAAAAAAAAAAGTTGTTTTTGAGGTTACAAGTCCCAGGGCTAGCCATTAGTTCATGTTTCTATATATCGGGTGTCCTAACAGGTCACTGGATGCTTGCTTCAAATTGGCAACATGGTACTTAAGGAGAAGAAAATCCGAAGGTAAAAGATCTTTACTTTTTGGATAAATAAGTTGACGATGGCTGCTCCCAAATTTCTGCGCTGATGAGTTTCCTTTTGAAATGTTTACAAACCAGCCTTTTCCTTTAAAACTCTACAGCTGTGGCCAAAAGTTTTGAGAATGACACAAATATTAAATTTTCACAAAGTCTGCTGCCTCAGTTTCTATGATGGCAATTTGCATATATTCCAGAATGTTATATTGAATCTGTTTTAATTTTATAAACAGTACATACTGTAGTAAAAACGTGAGCATATTAGACCATTTCCAATAAATGTATAAGTATACATCAATACTGTATTAATAAGAACCCAAAAACTTTCACAGGGTTATGATAAAAGGAAGAACTCTAATGCCTTGTACACACGATCGGTTTTCCGATGGAATAAAATCCGATGGACTTGTTTCATCGGAAATTCCGATCGTGTGTGGGAACCATCTGACTTTTTTCCAATGGAGTAAAAAAATAGAACATGTTTTAAAATTTTCCGATGGGAAATTTTGATCGTCTGTGTGGAATTCCATCGGAGAAAAATTCACGCATGCTCAGAATCAAGTTGACGCATGCTCGGAAGCATTGAACTTAATTTTTCTCGGTTCGTCTGAGTGTTTTACGTCACCGCGTTTTGGACGGTTGGAATTTAGTCTGACAGTGTGTATGCATGACTGATGGAAGTCAGCTTCATCGGAATTCCGATGGAAAATTCCATCGGATTTTATTCCATCGGAAATCCGATCGGGTGTACAAGGCAAAAGGCACAATAATGTGAGCACATGTTCCGTATAAAAAATGATCTCTGTAGACAGTTGGTAATGTGATTTTAAAGAACACTATAAATTTATCATGAATATATAGTGGTGCTATATGTATGTATTTCAAAGCGTTAAAAATAATAGAACTCCAGGAAAGAAATAAAGAATAGCAGAAAGCAAAGTAGAGAGAGTGAGAGAGATACAAAAGGTGGGGGGGGGGGAATCTGAGTAAATGAAGGGGAGGGGAAGGTCATCTATGTATGGGAGGCCCCAGGGGAAGCATTATCGGATTTATCCGTTACAAAGATGTCAAAATTGGAGGAAAACCGGAAATGTAACCACATAATGGTATGTGATTTAGTCTTATCCACATCCCAGGCTATCATTCTTTCTGTGTTCAATCTTGTCCATTTCACAAGCCCAGTCAGTTAAAGAAGGAATCGCCTGTGAAAATGGCGAATTAGGCTTTTTTAAATTTTGTTTATAGAAGCCCGGCAACGTGGAGAGTACAGTTACACAAAGTTTGTTTGGGATTTAGTCCCCAATCAGTTTATCATATAAATGCAGTATTTTATCCCAAAAAGGGATAATGCGTGAGCATGTACCCCATATGTGTGTCATAGTGCTGGGGGGCCTGTAAACATCTCCAGCATGTATTTGGTATGGCAGGATCAATTTTATGCAGAATAGTGGGGCAGCAATACCACCTAGACACAATTCGGTAATTCCTTTCTTGGGCATGGGATAATATAATTTAAAGGAAAGTGACAATGTTTTGCCCCATTCTAAATCATCAGGGTATATTTATTTCCTATTCCCACTTTGAAAGGAATGGTGGTGGATCTGGATAGGTGGCCTGTAATAAAATCTGGTAAATTTGTGATAGCGAGTGTTCCAGTCTGGAAGGGTGGGATAGCAGTGGCTCAAAGGCTGTTTGTGGTCTAGTCACAACATCAGTGCTTGGAATTCCGTCTAGAAAGTGTCAGTTTAGTATCTTCAAGCCATGCTCCTGAAGGATTATAACAAGCAGAGAGCATTCGGGAAAGAGGAATCAACTTATAGTTTCGAAGTGTATGTTTCAGAAGGGGAGCGTCAGATTTTCGCCATGATAGGAATTTGGACCTAGTAAAGGTCTGAGAGAAAGGCCATAGTGTAGCAGAGGTCATGAGAGGTAATGGGTCAGAAGAGGGTCTATGAGTCGGATCTGTTCACAAAAGACCTGGGGATATTGGGTTACTTCAGAATGTTATGAAGAGAGATCAGATGAATTGCAATTAATTGCAAAGTCCCTCTTTGCCAAGAAAGTCCAGTAAAGCACCAGGACCTTCTCCTACAGTTGATTCAGCTGCGGGATCGGGGCACCACCAGTGCAGCGCTTGCTCAGGAATCGCCACAGGCAGGTGTGAGTTTATCTGCACGCACAGAGAGGCAAAGACTTTTGGAGGATGACCTGGTGTCAAGAAGGGCAGCAAAGAAGCTGCTGCTCTCCAGGATTAAACATCAGGGACAGACTTGATATTCAGCAAAAGGACAGGGATAGAACTGCTGAGGACTGGGGTAAAATCGTTTTCTCTGATGAATCCCCTTTACGATTATTTGGGGCAAATGGAAAAAACCTTGTCCGGAGAACAAAAGGTGAGTGCTACCATCAGTCCTATGTCATGCCAACAGTAAAGCATCCTGAGACCATTTATGTGTGGGGTTGCTTCTCAGCCAAGGGAGTGGGCTCACTCCCAATTTTGCCTAAGAACACAGCCATGAAAAAAAAATGGTTCAAAAACATCCTCCAAGAGCAACTTTACCCAACCACCCAAGAACAGTTTGGTGATGAATAATGCCATTTCCAGCCAGGATGGAGCACCTTGCCATAAAGCAAAAGTGATAACTAAGTGGCTTGGGGAACAAAACATAAAAATTTGGGGTCTATGGCCAGAAAGCTCCCCATTGAGAACTTGTGGTCAATCCTCGAGGCAAACGGAAACGGAACATATATAGTGCAGCGCTAATCTATCAAAATAACGATTGTGCTTAAAAATCACAGTGAAGGAAAACAAATAACGTCATAAATGATAATACCACCACATAGGAGTAATATAGAGGCGTATGCTTCAAACTATAAAACAAACAGTAAGTATAAGAGTCCATAGATTAAGGACATAAACGATATTCCTCCCCAGTGGATGATACAGGATGCAGGAAAAGGCAGTTGATCACTGAAAACATTCAAGCTCTTCAGAAGGTAGAAGTATAGTATAGGGTACTCTTACCACAGCAGGTGGACTCAGCTATTGTACAACAGTGAGTCGGACACGCTTATGGTCTCAACGACCTGGGTTGATGAAACGGCTAAGAGTCTCTCAGTCGAAATGCGTCGGTTTGCATTACTGCACCCCACATTGCTTTTAAATATTTTTGTGATCACGTTTCATTTAAAAAATGTTGTCATGTTTCCTGTATGACAATTTTAATCTAAATAAACCTTGACTGGTTTTAATTGACCTGTACCATCTGGAGCCGCCTTTTTTCTCCTTTTATCCCTCATCGTTTGTTCCTGTTGCATTCGGAGTCTATACAGACATTGTTACAGTTCTTATAGATCCACTTTATTCGGTGAAGGAGAGTGCTGCAGTGCATACGATTCATCTGGACTTCCGTTGGCAAACATCAGGAGCCGTTTCATCAACCCAGGTCGTTGAGACCATAAGCGAGTCCACCTGCTGTGGTAAGAGTACCCTATACTTCTACCTTCTGAAGAGCTTGAATGTTTTCAGTGATCAACTGCCTTTTCCTGCAGCCTGTATCATCCACTGGGGAGGAATATCGTTTGTCTTTAATCTATGTACTCTTATACTTACTGTTTGTTTTATAGTTTGAAGCCTACGCCTCTATATCACTCCCATGTGGTGGTATTATCATTTACGACGTTATTTGTTTTCCTTCACTGTGATTTTTAAGCACAATCATTATTTTGATAGATTAGCGCTGCACTATATATGTTCCATTTCCGTTTGACTTTGTTTGCGTGCTGGCAGCTGACGTGCAGCTTTTCTTTTTTCGTTTTGATTTTTGGGTTTTAGCGCAGTTTTTCCCCTCACATCCAATCCTCAAGAGGCGGTTGAACGAAAAAACCCCCCCACAATTTTTGGCAAACTCCAAGCATTGATTATGCAAGAATGGGCTGCCATCAGTCTGGATGTAGCCCAGAAGTTGATTGACAGCATGCCAGGGCGAATTGAAGAGGTCTTGAAAAAGAATGGTCAACACTGCAAATATTGACTCTTTGCATAAACTTAACCACTTAACGACCGCTCACTGTATATGTACGTCGGCAGAATGGCACCGACAGGCACAATCACGTACAGTGTACGTGATTGTCTTTGTATAGTTGCGGGGTTCGATCGGACCCCCCTCCTATACAGTGAGCGGTCGGTATTCGTTGGGGAGCGATCCGAGATGAGGGGATGGCCGTTCGATTCCGGCCAGCTCCCCGCGATCGCTCCCGGCGAATGAAAATGCTTCCTCTGTCCTGTAATGTAAACACAGGCAGAGTTGGCAGGAGGAAGTGATGTCATCTCTCATGCGGCGCTCACATATACCGAGCGCCGTACAAGAGAAGACATACAGGTTAGTGCACAAACAGCACACTGACACCAGGACACATAGGCACACAAATCGCCCCCCCAGATCACCCCCCAGTCACAGTGACCATTTATTTACTGATCACTGCAATAAGTGACATTTGTGACTGTAAAAGTGTCACTAAAGTTAGTTTTAGGTCCAGTGTAGCCCCCTAACCCCCCCTAATAAAGGTTTAACCCCCTGATCACCCCCCAGATAACCCTTTCACCCCCTAGCACCGCCGTCGCTAAGCGATCATTTTTCTGATCGCTGTCTTAGCGTCTGTGATGCAGATCGGTAGCCAGTATTTTTTTTTAGGTTCGCCGCAGGTTTTTATAGCGTCAGGTACCCCCATATATTACCTAATAAAGGTTTAACCCCCTTGATCGCCCCCCAGGTAACCCTTTCACCCCCTATCACCACTGTCGCTAAGCGATCGTTTTTCTGATCGCGGTCTTAGTGTCGGTGATGCAGATCGGTAGCCAGTAATTTTTTTTTAGGTTCGCCGCAGGTTTTTATAGCGTCAGGTACCCCCATATATTATCTAATAAAGGTTTACCCCCTTGATCGCCCCCCAGGTAACCCTTTCACCCCCTATCACCACTGTCGCTAAGCGATCATTTTTCTGATCGCTGTCTTAGTGTCGGTGATGCAGATCGGTAGCCAGTAATTTTTTTTAGGTTCCCCGCAGGTTTTTATAGCGTCAGGTACCCCCATATATTATCTAATAAAGGTTTAACCCCCTTGATCGCCCCCCAGGTAACCCTTTCACCAGTGATCACCATATAAGTGTTACGGGTGACGCTGGTTAGTTAGTTTGCTTTTTATAGTGTCAGGGCACCCGCCGTATATATAACCCAATAAAGGTTTAACCCCCTGATCGCCCGGCGGGTGATATCAATTAGGTTTTAGCGTCAGAGAGGGTCTGCGTCACACCCCAGGCAGCGTCAGGTTAGTGCCAGTAACGCTAACACCCACGCGTGAAGCATACACCTCCCTTAGTGGTATAGTATCTGAACAGATCAATATCTGATCTGATCAGATCTATACTAGCGTCCCCAGCAATTTAGGGTTCCCAAAAACGCAGTGTTAGCGGGATCAGCCCAGATACCTGCTAGCACCTGCGTTTTGCCCCTCCGTCCAGCCCAGGCCACCCAAGTGCAGTATTGATCGATCACTGTCACTTACAAAACACAACACACATAACTGCAGCTTTCGCAGAGACAGGCCTGATCCCTGCGACTCCAGTGCTGTAGGAGGTGATTTCACCACCACAGTTAAAAAAAAAAAGCATATATGCCGAAGCATTGGGGCAGCAGGGGCGGAGGAGCGATTTTGCTCCTAATGCCGTGTACATACAGTCGAAATTCCGACGGAGGCTTGCCTGTGGAAAAGTCCGACCATGCGTGTGCGGCATAATTTTTTTGCGGGAGGATGCCCCCATGCTTCGGCATATATAAATGGTGCATGTATGCCCATCATTAGAAGTGGGTGGATGAAGGGCGGTATTCTAATGGTGGGCATACCCACCGATCAATCTCTTTTTTTCGTTCAGCCAACTGGCTGCATGAAAAAAAAAAGATTACAATACATGTCCAACAAGGACCAGCAACGTACTGGTATGTTGCTGGACTTTGAATGTTTATACCAGAATGATGCCTGCGGGTTTAGGTATCATCTTGGTATCATTCTTTTCAGCCAGCGGCCGGCTTTCATGTAAAAGCAATCCAAGTGGCTAATTAGCCTCTGGACTGCTTTTACAAGCAGTGGGAAGGAATGTCCCCCCCCCCCCCGGATATAAAAAGCGCCATTGGGAAAGCATTTTATCACACCGACCCCAGTTTTTTCAAAAAAAGAGTACCTGTCACTACCTATTGCTATCATAGGGGATATTTACATTCCCTGAGATAACAATAAAAATGATAAAAAAAAAAAAAAAATAAGGAAGGAACAATTAAAAAAAAAAAAAAAAGGAAAATTAATAATAAAAAAAAAAAAAAAAAAGCAGCCCTGCCCTGCCCTGCTCTTGCCCAATGGCGAACGCAAGCGTCGGTCTGGCATCATATGTAAACAGCAATTGCACCATGCATGTGAGGTATCACCGCGAAGGTCAGATCGAGGGCAGTAATTTTAGCAGTAGACCTCCTCTGTAAATCTAAGGGGGTAACCTGTAAAGGCTTTTAAAAATGTATGTAGTTTGTGCGAAATTTTAAAGCATGTCGTGTTTGGTATCTATGTACTCGGCCTAAGATCATCTTTTTTATTTCATCAAACATTTGGGCAATATAGTGTGTTTTAGTGCATTAAAATTAAAAAAAAGTGTATTTTTTCCCAAAAAAATGCATTTGAAAAATCGCTGCGCAAATACTGTGTAGAAAAAAAAATGCAACACCCACCATTTTAATCTGTAGGGCCTTTGCTTTAAAAATATATATAATGTTTGGGGGTTCAACATAATTTTCTTGCAAAAAAAAAATATGTTTTCATGTAAACAAAAAGTGTCAAAAAGGGCTTTGTCTTCAAGTTAGAAGAGTGGATGTAAGCTTCCTAATGTTGTGTATACAATGCCAGTTCAAAACAGTTCAAAACCCCCCCAAATTACCCCATTTTGGAAAGTAGACACCCCAAGCTATATACTGAGAGGCATGTCGAGTCCATGGAATATTTTATATGTTGACACAAGTTGTGGAAAAAAGACAATTTTTTTTTTTTTTTTTGCACAAAGTTGTCACTAAATGATATATTGCTCAAACATGCCATGGGCATATGTGGAATTACACCCCAAAATACATTCTGTTGCTTCTCCTGAGTACGGGGATACCACATGTGAGACTTTTTGGGAGCCTAGCCGCGTACGGGACCCCAAAAACCAAGCACCGCCTTCAGGCTTTCTAAGGGTGTAAATTTTTGATTTCACTTCTCACTGCCTATCACAGTTTCGGAGGCCATGGAATGCCCAGATGGCACAAAACCCCCCCAAATGACCCCATTTTGGAAAGTAGACACTCCAAGCTATTTGCTGAGAGGTATGGTGAGTATTTTGCAGATCTCGCTTTTTGTCTCAAAGTTTTGAAAATTAAAAAAAAAAAAAAAAATATATATATATATATATATATATATATATTTTCTTTCTTCATTTTCAAAAACAAATGAGAGCTGTAAAATACTCACCATGCCTCTCAGCAAATAGCTTGGGGTGTCTACTTTCCAAAATGGGGTCATTTGGGGGGGTTTTATGCTATTTTGGCATTTTATGGCCTTCGAAACTGTGATAGGTAGTGAGGAGTGAAATCAAAAATTTGTGCCTAGAAATCCTGAAGGCGGTGCATGGTTTTCGGGGTCCCGTACGCGGCTAGGCTCCCAAAAAGTCCCACACATGTGGTATCCCCGTACTCAGGAGAAGCAGCAAAATGTATTTTGGGGTGCAATTCCACATATAACCATGGCATGTGTGAGCAATATATCATTTAGTGACAACTTTTTGTAAATTTTTATTTTTTTGTCATTATTCAATCACTTGAGACAAAAAAAAAAAAATATTCAATGGGCTCAACAGGCCTCTCAGCAATTTCCTTGGGGTGTCTACTTTCTAAAATGGGGTAATTTGGGGGGGTTTTGTGCTATTTTGGCATTTTATGGCCTTCAAAACTGTGATAGGTAGTGAGGAGTGAAATCAAAAATTTGCGCCCTTAGAAATCCTGAAGGCGGTGCTTGGTTTCCGGGGGCCCGTACGCGGCTAGGCTCCCAAAAAGTCCCACACATGTGGTATCCCCGTACTCAGGAGAAGCAGCAGAATGTATTTTGGGGTGCAATTCCACATATAACCATGGCATGTGTGAGCAATATATCATTTAGTGACAACTTTTTGTAATTTTTTTTTTTTTTTGTCATTATTCAATCACTTGAGACAAAAAAAAAATATTCAATGGGCTCAACATGCCTCTCAGCAATTTCCTTGGGGTGTCTACTTTCCAAAATGGGGTCATTTGGGGGGGTTTTGTACTGCCCTGCCATTTTAGCACCTCAAGAAATGAGATAGGCAGTCATAAATTAAAAGCTGTGTAAATTCCAGAAAATGTACCCTAGTTTGTAGACGCTATAATTTTTGCGCAAACCAATAAATATACGCTTATTGACATTTTTTTTACTAAAGACATGTGGCTGAATACATTTTGGCCTAAATGTATGACTAAAATTGAGTTTATTCGATTTTTCTTATAACAAAAAGTAGAAAATATCATTTTTTTTTAAAAATTTTCGGTCTTTTTCCGTTTATATTGCAAAAAATAAAAATCGCAGAGGCAATCAAATACCATTAAAAGAAAGCTCTATTTGTGGGAAGAAAAGGACGGAAATTTCGTTTCGGTACAACATTGCATGTCCGCACAATTTACAGTTAAAGCAGCGCAGTGCAAAATTCTGAAATCACCTCTGGTCCTTTAGCTACCAAATGGTCCGGGGCTTAAGTGGTTAAAGGAGAAGTATGGGTTTCGAGTTTTTCCCATATTTATACTTACCTCGGTGGATGGAGCATCAGACCGATGCTCCATCTGTCCCCCGCCGACTGTGCACTGAGAACCGAGCCACCGAACATCGCCGCTGGCTCGGTTCTCACAGATCCCCGAGAGGAAAGAGGCTGACTGTCAGTCAGCCTCTTTCCTCTCTGCTTCTCCACGCTCATTGGAGCGCTGAGCAGTGGAGGGGCAGGGAGAGGCTATCTTAGCGGCTCGCTGAGACTGCCATCAATCAGGGCAGCTGACGGATCCCGACTTGGGAAGTCGTGATGACGCGCTGCCCCGACTGATGGCAGTGACGTCAGCGGAGAGCGGACTTCAGACTGCTCTCCGCTGAAAACGGGTCACAGGAGTGCAAAACGAATATCACTTCTGTGACCCTTAGGAGAAGCCCAGCCAAAAAAGCTCAGACTGGACTTCTCCTTTTAATGTAATTGTCAAAAAAAACATTTGACAATTATGAAATGATTAATTATACTTCAGCATACCATAGTAACATCTGACAAAAAGATCTAAAAAACTGAAGCAGCAGACTTTGTGAAAATTTTATATTTGTGTCATTCTCAAAACGTTTGGTCACGGCTGTAAGCATCACAGTGCAAAGTGTGTAATTGGTGATGAAACTTGGTTTAATATTAAAATAGCTGATGGTGAAAAAAGGTAGAAGGCATGACCCTTAATTGTTTTTAATAACATTAGGCATATTTATTAGAGCACCTGACAAAAGAATCTTGAAATGTTTTTTTTCCTTAGCGCAAAGGCAGATCTGACAGTTTGGTTTAGGAATACGTTTTTCTTTTATGAGCTTTACTTCAGTGGCAAAATTCTCTTTAGTAGGTTTTGATCTTGGTTTGTTCAGACGACTTCTGCTTCCACAGTCATTTCCTGAATAGTAGGGCGCAGTGTAAACATTGGCTTAGTCATAAGGAACATGTAGCTGTGCCTATTCAAAGTTCTGGTCACCTTGTATTGTACATCTTGTACTACTTGAAAGAAGGAAGCAAAGTCAGCCAAAGTGGTGCAGTTCTAAAGGACTACTAACAAATTCATGTTGTTTTTTTTCTTGTTTTAGTAATAACTTCTTTTTTTTTTTTAATCATATATATATATATATATTTTTTTTATTATTATTTACAAATTTGGACCGTAAAATCCACTCTGCAAACAAAATTCTATTTCATTCTAACATTTGTTCTTAACTATATAAAAGGGGTATAGTTAAAGTGGACACGAGTAATTCAAACTAAACATGATAAAAAAACACACACAAGCACAGGCAGCTATATTACAGTATATGGTATCTTGATTTTTCCTGGGAAAATCTAAAATAGTCCTGACCCCTCACTGGTCATTTTATTTAAACAAATTTGTTTATAGCAGTGTTTCTCAACTCCAGTCCTCAAGGCACCCCAACAGGTCACGTTTTCAGGATTTCCCTCAGATGAAATAGCTGTGGTAAATACCAAGGCAGTGAAACTGATCAAATCACCTGTGCAAAATAATGGAAAGTCTAAAAACATGACCTGTTGGGGCGCCTTGAGGACTGGAGTTGAGAAACACTGGTTCATAGTATCAACTGCCTGTATTGTTGGCGCTATTGATTGTTTTGACGGGTATAATTTAACCACTTGTAGACTTTTGGCTTAGGAGATGAAACCCTAAAAAGACCTTTAAGATAGTTTCTAGGGCTATTCTCTTAAGCCCTACTCCTCTACCCCTGCCACTTCTATTATCGTCAATTCCCAGCTGCCAAAATGACAGCCAGTAGTTGCTATGTATCACATTGTAGGAGTGGCATTCAAAATGCACGCAGATAGCCCTTCCATATACAGCCTACTCATAGGAATGAATGGGACAGCAGTGTGTCCACACCAAGAAGAGGAGCCAGCAGGGACATTTACTGTACAAAGACTTGTTCTTTAACCCGCATATAGCTGAATGCACTGTGATGCACACCTTGCTTGACAGAAGTATTGCATTTATGCTTGCCAAGCAATGTAAATCAAATGTATTAGCTGATGAGACTAATGCACACTGGTATTGTTGGGTAATGGTAAATAATTATATTCAAAAGATATACTGGGCCTCATTTTTTTCCAATTGGTTCCTTTGCATGAAAATAAAAATCTGACTGATCATGTTGTAAAGCAAACGGTTGGCACTATATAAATCCTGTATAATAATGATCTGATTGGATGCTGTGAGGCAGTTCAGACTAAAGCTGGATACACGCTATACAACTTTTGTTTTTTGATTTCCTTTAGAATTACCTTCAACTATGTAGTGCCAGGGCCTGCCTGATTGCATACAAATTGAAAGTGTTTGGGTTTGACCTCATATTCTATGTTTTTGGAAAATTGTATAGTGTGTATCTAGCTTAAATTCCTCTCAGACACTTTTAAAGATTACAACCAATGTGACTGTGAAAAGTTTGTGTACATTCTTTAGTATGTGGAATGCAATGTTTTTAATCCCATAATGCTCCTACAGCATTGGTTCCCTGTCTGTTAGGTCAGTATTACTGTATGCCCGATGATTCTGTGTTCTGATCTATTGTTAAAAACAACACAAAATTCCTGCCAAGTCTTTCTGCAAGAGTTGGGCCTGTACATTCCAATGACCGGCCGACAAGGGCTCACCAATTTTTTAATAACGGAAAACTCCTCTCTCACCCAGACATGTCCTCCAAATTTACCGATCTCTCCATTCCATTCTTTAAATTCCTTCAAATCAGACACTTTCTGCAAAGTGCCCAACCACTCGCGCAATGGTCCAGGGACCTTACCCCCTTTGAACAGCTTTGTTCCGAGACAGAACCGCAAAACCATCTGATCTCAACACTATATTCCCTACTACTTGAGGGAGCACCTTCCCACACTAAAATTCATGAGCTCTGGGTAAAGGACTTAGCAATGGACCTGTCCGCAGAAGACTGGGAACTCATCCATGAGCACACACATAAGGGCTCCATAAACATCTCTACACAGGAAAACAGGTTCAAACTGTATTCAAGATGGTATCGTACACCAGATAGGATCCATAAGTTCTGCCCCAGTGTCTCCTCTAATTGCTGGAGATGCAATTCGGCCTTGGGTTCCCTTATCCACATATGGTGGGAATGTCCGCTGATACAAACATTCTGGAAGGAGGTACACAACCTGATCACTCGAATTACCACCTACACCCCAGACTTTACCCCTGCACAATACCTGCTTCACCACACAACCCTTCAGAGATCAGCCTACCGTAAATCCCTCACTCTTCACCTCATCAATGCAGCCACTCAGTGCATTCCGATCCACTGGCGAAGTGAAATCCCCCCCACCATCTCGGAATGGCACGCTAGAATAGATAGGATAGCGGACATGGAAAGGCTTGTCCATCAGGCTAATGACACCTCTACCAAATTTAGAAATACATGGACATGCTGGTTCCATTACAGAGAATCCACTCTGACAGGGGGTTCTGCCTCCACACCTTCACACCGTACAGAGGACCACAGAGGCATTCCACCTATGACCGCATGAGACTTTCGTTGCCCCTTTCGTCTTCCCTTCCTTCCCATCCCCATATGTTCGACCTGAATACATGCCCCCATGACATGGGACTGCCAAAACAGTCACCCGTCTTTATCTCTCCTCCAAGTAGGTCTAGTATGCTCCCGGGACGGTCAAGATCCACCCTCCAGGCTCCTGCTGGATAGATATTGTTCCCTAGGGATAAAGACGGTCACTTTAGAGGTGTCCCTCACCTGTTCGAACACCCTTTTATCCGTCAATTGTTCCCCCCCCCCGTTCACAGCGTGAACCCTTTTTGGGGTGAACGGGCGGGGGGTAGACATACTAGGGTTCACCCCTCCACCCACCCTGTCATCCCCTAGTCCCCCGCACTAAGGGTGGACTTTCTGGAACTTTCTGGAACCTTAATGCACCATGGGCGTCTGACACCTTTGCTGAGATGCCTTAGTAAAGGAGGACATTACTTCATATGTCAGGATATAACTGCCAATTTATAAATGGTTTCGTATGCAGTTGACTAGTATCCCGATACACTATGTAATATGTGCTCTGTGTACAATGCAGTACTAAACAAATTCTATCTCTTCTCTTTACCCTGTACTTGGTAAACTCTTAATAAAATGTTTTAAAAAAAAAAAAAACAACACAAAAAACAAGTAATATTTTTCAGAACAGGGTACATTGTATTTGTGCGGGTTCTTATCTTAGAGTTCCAGATGTAGTCAATAGAAAGGTATAGCTTTGTAAATGTACGCAGCAATCAAAATGGGTATTATATTTGATATATAAAAGTGTATTTGCACACTTTCTTGATACTGCTTGTATTCTAGTGAATGAGACTGTCTATAAGGCCCCTTTCACACTGGGGCGTTTTTCATGCGGTTTAGCGCTAATATTAGCGCTATTATACCGCATGAAAAAATCATGCCCTTTAGCCTTCAATGTGAAAGCCCGAAGGCTTTCACACTGAAGCGGTGCGCTAGCAGGACCGCTCCAAAAGTCCTGCTAGCTGCTTCTTTACAGCGGTAAAGGAGCGGTGTGTTCACCGCTCCTTTACCGCGGTCTCCCATTGAAATCAATGGGACAGCGCGGTAATACCGCCCGCAAACCGCGGTTTGCGGGCGGTATTAACCCTTTTTCGGTCGCTAGCGGGGGTTAAATTTACCCCCCTAGCGACCGCATACCGCGGTAAGAACGACGGTATAGCAGCGCTGAAAATCGCGCTGCTATACCGCCACCGCTCCTGCCTGCCCCAGTGTGAAAGGGGCCTAAGGGTTCACGCACACTGTGCTTAAAACGTCATTTTTTTTCACAGAAAGAAATGCTCATATTGAGCATTTTATTACAGGTGTTTAGGAGCGTTTAGCATTTTTTTTATGCTAGAAAACTGCTCTCAACAACACAAAAACACAAGGCTTTTTTTTTCTGCCTCAAAACGCTGAGTTTAAAATATGCCTCTAAACCTCCTAATATACATGGACACATAGGATAACATTAGCCGCTTCTACAGGCAAAACACTAAACTCCTAAAGAAGCAGCGTTTTTTTTTAAGCCAGTTTGCATGGACCCTAGGACTGATTGGTTTGCTTAGAAAGCATGTGTTTGAAGCATAGGGCAGTCTTTAAACTTTATTTCTATTTAAAGGGATCTTGAAGCAAGAGCACAAAAAGAGTTTTTTCGGGCCCTGTTCAAACTGCCAAGAAAAGAGAAGCTATATGACGTTGTGGAGTGTTCACTTTGGACTCCCTTTAGCCGATGCCATACCCCAGGCAGGATATATGCGTCTGACGGCTACCTCTGCTTTGCCAGCAAAGAAGATGGATTATGTAATGTTATTATTCCTTTGAAGGAGGTAAGTGTTGAATAAAGCAAAACCCAATAGACAATCAGGTCTTGATGTGGAAATGTTGCACAGAGACCTAGGCATCATTCAGACGTATATGCTCAAAGCGTGTCCACTCTCAAACCCTTCATGCGCACAGGAGTCCCATCGTCGTGGCACAGATGGGGTATCATAAATGTATTCTGGGCTGTTTGGCATTTATGACAGATAGTCTCAACCACTTCTGGATCAAGGCTATTTCTGACATTTGTTTTTTACAAGTTAAAATCAGTATTTTTTGCTAGAAAATTACTTAGAACCCCCAAACATTATATATATATATATATATATATATATATATATATATTAGCAGAGACCCTAGAGAATAAAATGGAGATCATTGCAATACTTTGTCATACCGTATTTGCGTAGCAGTCTTGCAAACGGAACTTTTTCGGAAAAAATAATAATTTTGAATTAAAAAAAAAAAGCCCAATTTTTTTGCATAATGTGAAACATGATGTTACGCTGAGTAAATAGATACCTAACATGTCATGCTTTTAAATTGCGCACGCTCATGGAATAGCGACAAACTTCAGTGCTTAAAATTCTCCATACGACACTTTAATTTTTTTTACAGGTTACCTGTTTAGAGTTACAGAGGAGGTCTTGTGCTAAAATTATTGCTCTTGCTCTGTTGATCGTGGGGATACCTCACGTGTGGTTTGAACACCGTTTACATATGTGGGCGCGACTTTCATATGCATTCGCTTCTGCGCGCAAAGAACAGGGCGCTTTAAAAAAAAATACGTTTTTTTCCTATTTATTTTCCTTTTTATTTTTACACTTTCTCTTAAAAAAAAAAAAATATATATTTTTGATCACTTTTATTACGATTAAAAGGAAATATAAACATCCCTTGTAATAGAAAAAAAGCAGGACAGGGCCTCTTTAATGCAAGATCTGGGGTCAAAAAGACCTCAGATCTCTTATTTACAAAATATGGCATTTTACTTTTTAGGCCTCATGCCCACGGACGTTTTTACAGCTGCGTTTTTTACAGCTTAAAAACGCCTGTCCATGTTATTGTAAATATTTTTTATTTTTTTTTTGAAAAAAAAAAGTCGGAGCTAAAAACGCGACCGCGCGTTAGTGCGCGTTTTTTGCGCGTTAGTGCGCGTTTTTTGACGCTCGCGTTTTTTTCTGCCTAATTCTGACGCTGAGGAACGCACTGGCCCTGGGTTTTTTTTACAGCTTACAAACGCCTATGCTCTTTACAGCTCAAAAACGCCTAGGTGGGCATGAAGCTATAGACTAACATGGACAGGCATTTTTAAGCTGTAAAAAACGCTCAAAAACGCGGCTGAAAAAACGCCCGTGGGCATGAGGCCTTATAATTAAAAAAAATTGCCCCTTTTAAGGCAATTGGGCAGCAGTGACGTCAGAGGTCGCTCCGGTCCTCCAGAAGCATAGAGTTGAGTGGGGGCGAATCTGCCACTCTGGCCAATCTGACCGCTTTTATGTCAGAGGATTGCCTGCTGTATAAAATACTGGAGCTATGGAAGCTAGCTGCTGCCTGAACCTTGGTATATAACGTCAAAGTAACGACATGTATATATACAGTGGGCAGTCCGGAAGTGGTTAAACTAAGATGAAACCTTTAGGTTTGTGGAAAAATCTGTTATTTTTTTGTTACGCTGTGTTGACAAATCCTTTTAGCAATTACAAACTGAACTCTCTCTACCAAGATCCACGTTCTTTAGGTATCTGCAACTCCATGAATACGTGTCTGTCCAGAGCGCAAAGTGTCTTTTCTTTCTCGTACATCACGGGACACAGAGCGACATAGTCATTACTAATGGGTTATATAGATACCGTCAGGTGCTGGCACTGGCAACTTCCAAAACCGGAAGTACCCTCCCCTATATAAGCCCCTCCCATCCGGGAGCACCTCAGTTTTTTGCCAGTGTCTAAGGTGTTGGCCAAGAAGAAACATGTGTTTTTCACTGAGCTTGCGTACAGGTTCTTTTGGGCCTCAGTAAGCTATTCCGGATCCGACCAAAAAAGCTTCATAGCTAAACGGTCGGTACCCGGGCCTTGCAGAGAAGAGCAAGGTTTTGCCTGTAATGCTTCTCTTAGGAGAGCTGGACCCTGGGATCCAGAGCTCTGGTCATACCCACGACCAAGATGTTTTCTGTGCAGGGTGCTATACAGGTCCAGGGGAGTGGAATCCTTGGGAACCCGGTCCCTGAAGGTTTGATTACAATGCCTGCCGTGATAGGTGAAGTTTGGGCTTTTGTGGACCAAACAAAGTCCTGCGGCGGGGAACAGGTAAGTGGGGGCCCCCAGGAACTTGGTTCTATTGGGGGACCCCCAAGCCTAATTTGTCTTTCTGTCTGTTACCTAATGGTATTCCCGCAAAATTCTGTGCATGCCTGTAACTACTAAAAAAAAAATGTAATAATTTTTAATGGTGGTCAAGAAAAAAATTTTTTTTTTATATATTTAATATATTAGACTGCGGTACCTGTGTTTGTCCACTAGAGGCCGCTGTGGAATGTTTTCTTGTCATGTGGACTAGCTTCTTCTCAGCAGAGCAAAGTCCAGGCAGATGGTGAGTTCTCTTATAGGAAACTGCTTCCTCTGCCATGTTGCAGTGCTCGTCCATCCCCCGGCCTGCGGCAAAGAGGGGCCCTGGCTCCTGTCCCTTGTTACCATTTTTTGAAATTAGCGCCGAAGGCGCACGTGGCCGCGCGCGTGCGCGTGCACGCGCCTCTATATATAGAGGTGAGCCGGGAAAGGGGGCGGAGCCTGGGGGATGACGCTCTGTGCGCGCCGCAGCGCTTCTGCGCATGTGCGGGCGTCCCAGCAGTTTAAAAAAACCACAATGTTGTAGTGAGCTGGCTATGAAGTACAGAGACAGAGCTGGCAACATTTAAAGGCATACAGCAAGCGGTTGATACAGGCATCCCCTAGAAAGGCACATTAGTAGACACCAACTGTGATATAGCAGCAATTGTGCTAGACTATTCTCAGTAAAAGTGGTGTATTACGGCTGGAATACCTCAGCTTTAGGCTTAGGAATATGCCGTCCAGAAGCTCCGGAACTGAATCTTCCAGGAAGCGAAGGGGGTCTCATCGGGCTCGGAGGATCTTGGGCATACTTCTGCTGCACCAGTCTCCCCTGAAGTTCAGAGGTAAGTGACCGTAGAGACCCCGCAGGGGTACTTGGTACTGTGGCTGTCCTCAGTTCACCTGCTCCTGTGTATGTAACAGAGGAGGTTTTTTTCCTCAGCTCTGGGAGGATTAGAGAGAGATTGTCAACATTAATCGCTGCCTCCCTGTCAGGGAAAGCACGCCCGATCTCCGTCTCCTCCTTCAGAGTGCCTGTTAGCAGAGCAACAGTCCCATACAGGGATCGACCTGCCTGAAGGGGATCAGGATGAGGTTGATTCTGTTATAGAGGAATCAACAGTGGGGGAACCTTTTCTCAGCATCTTAAGCTGAAAGATTATGGGTTCAGTCTCTGACTAACATGGTCCGATCAGCATTTAAAAATGCACCTTGCGGAACCATCAACCACTACTGTATCCTCGTTGGGGTCGCTAGAAGCCCCCAGACTGTTTGTTCTTTTCCACTTCACCCTTTACTGAAAGGGCTCATTTACCAGGATTGGGAACGTCCTGAGAAAATATTTATTCCCTCAAGAGATTTCCGGTGGTCTATCCCATGGAGGATAAGTTCATCAAAAAAAAAAAAAATGGAAGGTCCCTGCAGGGACGCAGCCATCTCTTGTATGTATAAATCACTGACCTGTCCAGTGGATAATGTCCAAATGTTCAAGAACCCAATAGATAAAAGATTGGAGTCCTTATGAAAATCTGCTTGGTGATACAACCAGCAGTAGCAGCTATTGGGGTCTGCTAAGCAGTGAAGGATCAGTTGAAACAGGTCTTGAGGGACTTGACAGATCAGCAGGCTTTGCCCTAGCTGATCTACCTAGAGCCTTAGGCTTTGCGGTTGATGCCATAGAGGATTCACTCCATCAGGCCTCCCGCCTTATGCTGTCTATAGTACATATGCGTAGGCTCCTATGGCTCAAAAACTGGTCTGCTGAAGCTCCCTGTAAAGAATGGCTGGTTAGCGTCCCATTTCATGGTGAACGCTTATTCAGGGAAAACCTGGACAAATATATCCAGAAAATTTCCAGCGGTAAAAATACGCTCTTGCCGGTTAAAAACAGAGTTAGAGGTCCCTCT
The DNA here is from genome assembly GCA_029206835.1 of Rana muscosa. Classification (NCBI taxonomy): domain Eukaryota; kingdom Metazoa; phylum Chordata; class Amphibia; order Anura; family Ranidae; genus Rana; species Rana muscosa. Next base: position 678,460,497 of record CM055117.1, on the reverse strand, counting down.
TTAAGAGGCCTGCTTCTCCAGTCCCTGGGGCATCGGCTGTGTAACAGTTCCGACGGCCTCCTCGGTCAATTTCCGGGGGTAAAAAACAGGGACAGTAGCAGGGTAATGAGAAACCCTGGGTCAGGGGAGGTACAAAACCTCCCCCAAAGTTAAATTCATTGAAGCCCCCACTCAGTCGGGTGGGGGGAGGACTCCAGTTGTTCGCAAGAGACCTGGCGGGACACGATCAAGACAGATAGGTGCTCTCCGCAGTAGGTTTGGGATACAGTTTGGAGTTAAAAGACTCTCCTCCTTCCCATTTTTGAGGTCAAACGTGCCAAGGGATCCCCGGAAGAGAGAGTCCCTCCTGTTGGCACTAGAACAACTATTGCTCCAAGGAGTAATTATGGAGGTTCCCCTGGAAGAATGAGGGTTCGGGTTTTACTCAAACCTCTTTACAGTCCCGAAGCAAACGCGGACGGGAGGCCCATATTAATTCTAAAAAGGCTATACAAATTCCTGTATATCAGGACTTTCCGATGGAGTCGATCCGATCGGTGGCCACTGCCCTACAAGGGGAGGATTGGTTAGCCGCGATCGACATCAAAGATGCTTATTTGCACATTCCCATCTTTCCAGTCCACCAAAAATTTCTACGCTTTGCAGTAGAAGGGCGCCATTTTCAGTTCAGAGCCTTACCCTTCGGTTTGGCCACAGCACCACGAGTGTTTACAAAAATTCTGGCCCTTTATTGGCCAATCTAAGAACACAAGGTGTAATGATAATGGCATATCTGGATGACTTGTTGCTGATAGACCACTCAGTGAAAAAACTAGACGTGGTCGTTCACAAGACAATCAAGTATCTGGAATCTCACGGTTGGATTATCAACCGAGACAAGTCAGCCCTAAAAACCAGTCAAAAGTCTGGAATACTTGGGGCTAAGGTTGGATTCAGGCCAGAGAAAAATATTCTTGCCTCGAGGAAAGGTGTTGTCTTTGAAAGATTTGATCCACTTAGTGGGTACAAAAAAGACAGCCGTCCATACGCCTGTATATGAGGCTGCTGGGAAAAATGGTGGCATCATTCGAAGCAGTACCCTACGGTCAATTCCATTCAAGGAATTTGCAAGGGGCCATACTGTCAGCCTGGAACAAAAAAGTTCAGGCCCTAGACTTACAATGTCCTTGTCCCCTTCCGTTCGCAAGAGCCTCCGTTGGTGGTTGGTTCCCCAGAATCTGGAAAAGGAAATCCTTCAGTCCGATTTCTTGGAAGGTGGTCACTACAGATGCCAGCCTTATAGGCTGGGGAGCAGTACTGGAGCAATAGTCTCTCCAGGGCAGATGGTCGGATGCAGAAAAGGCCCTGCCCATCAATCTCTTAGAGATACGAGCAGCCCGGTATGCCCTAGTAGCATGGACATCCAAACTCCAAGGGTCCCCTGTCAGAATTCAATCAGACAATGCCACAGCAGTGGCATATATCAATCATCAGGGGGGCACCAGGAGTCGTGCAGCCCAGAGGGAAGTAAATTACATCCTGAAATGGGCAGAAAAATATGTCCCAGCCATATCTGCGGTATTCATTCCAGGAGTGGAGAATTGGAAGGCGGACTTTCTAAGTCGCCAGCAATTAGGCCCAGAGGAAGGGTCCCTTCACCCCGAGGTTTTCTGGACAATATGTCAGCGGTGGGGAACATCGGATGTAGATCTTCTAGCATCCAGATTCAACGCAAAGGGGGACAGGTTTGTCTCTCGGACAAGGGATCCCCGAGCTTGCGGCTCGGATGCCTTAGTGTTCCCTTGGGATCAGTTCAAGCTGATATATGCATTCACACCGCCACAATGGTTACCTCGATTACTCCGCAGAATCAGGGTAGAAAAGAAACAGTGATTCCGGTGGCCCCAGCGTGGCCCCGAAGAGCGTGGTACGCGGAGATTGTAAAATTTCAGTGGGGAGTCCTTGGACTCTCCCACGTCGTCCGGACCTGCTTTCGCAAGGACCGATATACCACCCTTCCTTACCAGCCCTAGGTTTGACGGCCTGGCTATTGAAGCCCACATTCTGAAAAAGAGAGGGCTCTCTAATGCTGTGGTATCTACCATGATCAATGCCAGGAAGCCGGTATCCAGGCAGATCTACTATGGAATCTGGAAGGCGTACATCGCGTGGTGTGAGGCCAAGAAATGGCATCCACATAAGTACGTAATAGGTAGGATTCTGGACTTCCTACAGTGGGCTGTAGATAGGAAGCTTGCCTTGAGTACTATCAAGGGTCAGATTTCGGCCTTGTCAATATTTTTTCAAAGGCCCTTGGCTTCGCATTCACTAGTCAAAGCCTTTATACAAGGAGTGATGCGTATTAGTCCTCCGGTTAATATTCCCATATGTCCATGGGATCTAAACTTGGTTCTGTCGGTTCTACAGAAACAACCATTTGAACCATTACAGCATATTTCCTTGGTGCTTCTCACCAGGAAATTGATTTTTCTAGTAGCCATTTGTTCGGCTAAAAGAGTATCGGAATTAGCAGCTATGTCCTGTAAGGAGCCATATCTGGTTATCCATAAGGACAGAGTAGTGTTACGTCCTCATCCAGCCTTTCTTCCTAAGGTGGTATCGAGGTTTCATTTGAACCAAGATGTGGTTCTTCCTTCTTTTTTCCCCAAACCTACTTCGGTAGAGGAAAAGTTATTGCATTCTTTGGATGTAGTAAGAGCAGTTAAAGCTTATCTAAAAGCCACTGCTCAGATTCGCAGAACGGATACTTTGTTTATTCTGCCGGAAGGCCCCAGAAAGGGTCAGGCAGCGTCAAAATCTACTTTAGCCAAGTGGATTCGACAGGTCATTATGCAAGCTTATGGCTTGAGAAGGAGACCGCCTCCGTTCAAAGTTAGAGCGCACTCCACGAGAGCAGTTGGAACTTCATGGGCAGTGCATCACCAGGCCTCCCTGGCTCAAATCTGTAGGGCCGCAACATGGTCTTCAGTTCACACGTTTACTAGGTTCTACCAGGTGGACGTTAGAAGTCAGGAGGATGTCGCCTTTGGGCGCAGTGTGTTGCAGGCCGCAAAAGATCCTCATGTCTGATAGCGCTCAGCTTATATATGGTGTATCCCCCCCCCCTCATTTGGCATTGCTTTAGGACATCCCATTAGTAATGACTATGTCGCTCTGTGTCCCGTGATGTACGAGAAAGAAAATAGGATTTTTATAACAGCTTACCTGTAAAATCCTTTTCTTGGAGTACATCACGGGACACAGAGCTCCCGCCCCTCTTTGGGGACACTTATTGCTTTGCTACAAAACTGAGGTGCTCCCGGATGGGAGGGGCTTATATAGGGGAGGGTACTTCCGGTTTTGGAAGTTGCCAGTGCCAGCACCTGACGGTATCTATATAACACATTAGTAATGACTATGTCGCTCTGTGTCCCGTGATGTACTCCAAGAAAAGGATTTTACAGGTAAGCTGTTATAAAAATCCTATTTTCTGTCTGCTGCCTCGTTCTACTATCTGCATGAGTCACTTCTGATAAGTTTTCCTGGCACCAGAAGGTTTAATCTCTGTGCATCACCTGAGGCCAGTCATCTCACTGAGTATATGGAAGGGTTTACAACCACCTTGAGCAATTGTTCGTAGTACATAGGGTTTATTCAACTCCCTTAAAATGTATAACTTTTCCTGCAGAGACTCCCTGCTATGTTTTAGGTGCATGTCAGGAAAAGGGATCTCATTCACTCTGGAGATTCCCTAGGTTGGTCCAATACTTGCAAGAAGTACTTGAAATCATTCATCGTGGATTTAACATTGACTGTTCTCCCAAAGATGGGTATTCTTGGAATATTGAAATGTCCCTTGGATGATCCCCATGTAGAATTAGCAGTATCTTGGCCAGGAAAACAGCATCCCAACTTCCCTCAACCCACTTTTAGATAGACCAAGTAAATTCCATCTTGCACTTTCAAAGAGGTGGATACTAAAAATTCGCGAAAATATGGAGTTGTTGACTTCACAGCCCTATTCTTGCGCCCTGTTTATAGTCCTCAGAACAGCTAGGTAAACTGTACCCCTTAATATCCACTGTTTGTTACTGTTTTTTTGAGAACGAATTTCTTAAGGCCTCATGCACACTGGATGTTTTTACAGCTGCTGTTTTTGGCTTCAGACTTCCTGGTGCAAGTGTTTTAATATGCAGTGAATGATTCACCACCATTTAAAGTTTAATGAATATCATGGCAACTGCTGTATATATACAGTATATGCCCCTTAGTGTTCCTGTGCATATTTGTGTGTATGTATGCATGTGTATATATAGTATATCACCAAAGATTTTGCTTATGATTTGTTGAAGTGCAAGAAATCCAATATCCTGCTGCATGACTTCCTATGTCATCTGAATACCATTTACTTATTCCAGGTAGTGAGTGTGGAAAAGATGGAGGACACCAGCCTTCTGCCTAATCCCATTATTATCAGCATAAGGCAACAGATGGCTTTCCAGTTTATTGAGCTGAAAGACCGCGAGAGTCTGGTTAATGGTTTACTCCTCAGGCTTGAACAGGTCAACTCCAACACAGTGTCCATGAAAAACAGAGATATGGTACAGTTTATCTATAGATTTGTGTATGTTACTGCATAAAATTTTTTTTTTTTTCCAGCCATAGCAGGAGAGAAGCAAAGACTGTGTATGCTATATGTCCACATCATAGCAAATCATGTACAACTATGAACAGAATATGTATTTATGGACTTTGTGGACATATAGAAGAGAAACTGAGTACGATAAAAACAAGTTTATTATGTACCAATAAAAATCTATTACACAACAATAAAAATGACTCTCCACATAGGGTTCACAACATGCAAAGATTCTGATTACAGTTCACATGTGGACTTGACACGTTTCAGGAATCCTTCAGGAGTATATGAGACAGAATCGGTACACTTGAACCCACTCCTTATCTTTAATAGAGTAATATCAGCCAGTATCACATGTGTATGTTGCCCATAGAGGTGCAAATGAGTAAAGCCAAGGTGAAGCCACTGCATCTCTTAATTTATCAAAGAAGGTAGATTTTAGGTGTTATCAGTGCCTTGGATTTTCTTCCTTTTTAACACCTGATTTACAAATGTTCTTGGCTAGGTGTGAAAATACTGGTTTCAGGTGTTAAACCAAACCGATACTTTGACCAGGCAACATAAAGCAGCAGGTTTATTTTAATCTCTACTCCTGCTCAGCACATACTAACCTTTCCTTGCCTCCTCTGCTAACCCATTCAGCTGCTGGGAGCAAAGAGGATAACCAGTATTTCCAGGTTTGGAGAAATTAAATCTACTCTCCTTCCTTCCATGTTATAGCTCTGATGCTTGATACTTGGTCTAGCATCATCAAATGGGTGTGACGAGTCCTCTGACCCCTAGAAGCTTAAGCATAAACCCCTTTCCCAACTGCTGAATAGAGCAACAGGGCAGTGAAGGAAAGTTGAGCATGAACTCCTTGGAGGGGTGTATTAAAGTGAACTTGTACTAATTATTACATAGCACAACTTCACTCACTGACCTTTAGGTGACCACACATAGAATGTACTTGTAGTTTTTCAGCTTTGCCAGGTTGCAACCCTCTGACCTGTCTTATCTACAATTGTTAAGTTCTAGTGCAGGATTCTCCAAAAGTAGTGGGTGTACCCTAGGACATACTTGATGATACTGCTTGCAAAATGCATATATAATGCCCTGTACACCAACTGGTGGTTCAGGAATTACATTTCTGTGCGCCGCTGCAAATGCCAAATCCGGTCATGATTTTTAAACATTGCACCGTGGCCCAAAATGGCAATTGCAGCAGTGCACTCAAACTAATGTGCATCTAAAGTGTTTTTTTTTCCCTTCCTTACAAATTGGTGCTAGTGTGTATCTGCATTTGGGTGTCTTAGGCGGTTGGTGCCAACAGACCCTAGACATACTTCGATTGAAAAATCCAAGAAGAGTGGAAAATTGTCAGCCATAGATCACTGCACTCACTGTTCGGGTATTCAGACAGCCGTTTTCACTGTGGCTGTCTAAATATAATATTTTTAATACAGATTTTTCTATCAATGCTGTTTAGGGGAGAAATCCACAAGTGTATGGCTAGGATTAGAATGTTAGTTTCCTTAGGGACTGATGTGTATGAGTAGAACACTGAAGAAAACCTGAAGTCTCTCTAAATGAGAAAGATAAATGGATTGATAACAATTAGAAATGTTGCTTTGATGTAGCTGTAAGCCTCTGGTTATGTTAAAGTAATGTATAATGAGAAGAAAAGAAAATATAAGTGCTTGCACTTGATTTTCAGCCCTCTAGAAAAACTGTCAGTTTTGTTCTATTTGCTGTGTAACAAGAGTACACACATTTCTAGGCCATTGAACACAGTTTTAGTTGGGCTGCTTATTCTTTGTCTGATGCACGTTAGCATTTGCTGTTTCCATGAACACAATGATGATGGGCTTTTATTTGTTTTGTTTTTTCCAGTAGCTATTTTTTTAGCATTTCTGCTTGTGTGAAAGCCTAAATGTGGCTAGAATACTGTATACCATATATACTTGAGTATAAGCCGAGTTTTTCAGCACATTTTTTTGTGCTGAAAATGCCCCCCTCAGCTTATACTCGAGTCACCTTTTTGCGCCTGATCTCTGACTTTGGAGACCCGTTATCGGCTGGCCGTAGGTCCCCTGGACCCCAAACTTGGCACACATGTAGCCTTACTCTTTCTCTACAAGTGGTGCAACGTTTGTTGTCCGGGGGACCTACAGCCGGGGAGCACCGATTTTTTTTTATTTTATATTATTATTTATAGCCGGGCACCCCTTCCATAGACTCCCATGTTAAACGTCAGTCTAGTCATGGACACAGTAAGGCATGGACATAGTGAGGCACAGTAAGGCATACAGATGGACACCCTAGGCTTATACTCATCAATACGTTTTCCCAGTTTTTTGTGGTAAAATTAGGTGCCTCGGCTTATATTCGGGTCGGCTTATACTCGAATATATACGGTAAGCATTATTTCATAATTATGTTGTATTTTTAGGCCTCTTACATTTATTCGTTATTGGTGCTCATGCACGCTGGGCATAAAAAAATTACACTTTTACAGGCGTTTGGCAATCTTCGTTCAGCCTGTAAATTCACCTCTATGTTGGCTTATTTGTCCAAACACATATAGACGTCTACAGGCTAAAAAAAAAAAAAAAACACCAGAAAAGGAGCTGAAGAGCAGAAAAAAAGTGCCTAAATGCATCTATCATTTGGAGGTTAATGCATTCCAATGGCCAGAGTAAATTAATATTCTGGCCAATGGAATCCATTAACACTCAAACACTTGACAAGCTTAAACGCATGTGCAATATGCGATTTTAGGCATTAGGTTTTTTAAAACAGCCTTTCTCACCTCACCTTCCAGGATGGCAACACATGAGAGATGATAGGCTCCTCCCTACAGGAAATGCAATCAAATCACAGCTGTTTATAAGGCCCCACCTTACCCCTTGTCCCTCAGTATTGATTGGGTTTCTCCCACAGCAAAACATTTTTTTTTTTTCCTCTCTGACTAGAAGACTAAAAAGAGTCAGATGGTACCCCTGTGAGCCAGGTTTGAGAATGCCGGTGAGGGCTGCACTAACCTGCTGCCTCAGAGCTTCTTACAGGTTACCCCCAAAACAGCATTTGTGCAGGCGGTCTGGGCATTTTCAATCCCCCGCCGTTGCATGCCGCTCAGCAGCTCGGTTCTCCTCCTAAACACCAAGGGGAGGACTCGGCGCGCTCCAAACCTCACTCTCAGGCTAAAACTGTCACAGCAGAAAGAGGGTGGAGCAAGCCCAACGCGACCCAGGAAGTGGGTTTAAAGCGTGGAGGAGACGCCGGACTTAGAGCAGGGTTTCTCAACCAGGGTTTCATGGGTTCCTCCCGAGGTTGCTAGGGCTTCCTTGAGCAATAAGCAAGTTCTGCCTCCCAGATAAGTTCCCATTGACGCGATTGATCTTTTTAGCTATCTCTAAGGGGGTAATTCTTTAATGACCTAAAGTGTAAGGAGCATTCTTCCCATTGACCATTGCTCTGATACAAATGAGTAGATACAGTAATTTTTATCAGGGGTTCCCTTCTACCAGAATGTTATTTTAAGGGTTCCTATGTGTTGAAAAGTTTGAGAACGGCTGCCTCTCTAACATATTTTGTAATATGTCTTTCTAATCAGGTTTTCAGTATGGAAGGCTTTGGCAACATGAACATTATGGTAAACTCAAACTTGGAAAGTGGAAATGAGAAGGAGAAGTTGTCAACAAATGGAGAAGCTTTTATGACTACTTTTCATCAGACAGGAACTGAGAGCCCCAACACTGAACTGGTACTGTACTACTACTTCACAGTACCCTTTTGTGATGAAAGTAGGAACTGGTCTGAAGCAGAGTATGAATGTCTAGATTTATTGATTTTGTCCTTTCATGTACTACGTATTATAGATTGTTTTATTCATGAAACAATAGGAAATTGTAGTGTTTAGTATTCTATACAAAGTAGCCTACTGTTTATAGGTGTTTACAGTTGTTTTCACAATGTTAGGCATTTAAATCTCCCTTTTGGTGTGTTCCCAAATTTGCTTTAGTGGCTGCAATACTATTAATTTTAAAGTGATATTAAAGGTATTTTTATAAAAATAACAAACATGTCATACTTCCCTCCTCTGTGCAGTTGGTTTTGCAGAGAGCAGCCCCAATCCTCCTCTTCTCGGGTCCCCTGCCTGCTGAGTGCCCCCAGGGCAAGCAGCTTGCTATGGGAGCACCCAAGCAGGCTCACTCCAGAGCTGCTGCACTGCATGTTCATTCTCACGCAGAGCTGTTACACAGCCCCACCTCCTCTCTCTCTCCCTTTTGGCTCACAGCCAATGAGGATGGCGAATCCCTGGATCGCGATGGGGCTCAGGTAAGTATTAGGGGGGAAGGGGGGGCTCCTGCACAGAGAAGGTTTTTCACCTTCATGCATAAAATGCATGACAGTAAAAAAAACCTTGAGCCCTTAGAACCACTTTATTGGTATAGGTCTGGTGTCGTCTTGTACCGAAAGCTGAAGTTTGATGATTATGTTAATTTTTATTTTTTTTAAACCGCACCAGGAATGGTACTTGCCATGAATGAAGTGTCTCCTGTGTCCTGGTGGCTATTGTGCTAGGTTGAAATCTATAGTCGTTTGACATTGGATACTCTCACAGTACGAGTGGCTGCAGCTGCGATAGGCACTAGTCAAGTGCCCACTATGCCCACAATGAAAAGCGCTCTGTGAATGGAGGAGGCAGACCTTTCATTCATGCACCTGTTCTCCATTCAAAGAATGCTTTTAAAAAAAATCTCTACACTTTTTAGCTTTCAATAATGAATGTATAAAAACTTACCTCCTGTGATTCATTGAAGTCTCTACTCATATATTTGTATTTATTAACATGAGTTACATGACAGTCTTAAAAAATGTCTTTCATTATTAAATCAACACTTGTCACAGTCTCTGGATGAGAAAATGTTACCCCACAAGGCCAGAACTTGATTTGCATCCCTTAAAATGTATGCCTGGGAAAAATGTAAAATAAAAAAAAATAAAAAACCACTTACAAAAAAAAACAGTACCTGGTAATCCTGCTATTAATTTATTAAACTTTTAACTTCCAATAGTAAGCTGACAAACCAGCCCTGCTGTATTAAATCCCCAGTTAGTGCTGTCACACCTGCCCAGTTCTATACTGCCCCTTACTCATCTCCATAACATAAGTAGGAGGTGTTCTATAGTCCAGCAGGATAGATCTCAGGCAAGCTGATAACACTGCTTGTGATTTCAGAGCAGCAGAGGCAACGTGTACAAAAAGTTAGGAGCTTACTGGATTTCCAGCAGGACCAACAGATATCTTTTTTTGTAGTTGCAGCATTTTTAAAGGGATAAAACATAGAAAACATTTGTAGATCTATTTGTAGATATATTTGTAGATATATCTATATAGATATCTATATAGAGAGATAGATATAGATATATATATATATATATATATATATATATATATATATATATATATATATATATATATGAGAGAGAGAGAGATAGATTAGATAGATAGATAGATAGATAGATAGATACTTGTAGATATACTGAAAAAGTTTTTGTTGTAATTTATTTTGCCTCTACATTTATTTTAAGATGATCTGCAATGAGGGGATCTAAAACAAAACCCTGTGAGGCACCCTTGAAAAAAGTGGAAAGAAAGGAACATGTTTTAATTTCTTCTGTTTTTGTGAATTTTTTTCCAGTTTGCTGGCTATCAAATGCCACTTATTCACTACATACATTTTTAGATCGATACTTTTACTATGGAATTGTACAGTACAAAAAAAAAAAGTTACCACGCTGTTTGCTTTTTTTGATAGAAGTATTTACCGCATATAGAATTTCTTCGTTTTACAATGCTTTCAATTCCTATATGGTACTTTGCTAATTTGAAGCAGGGCTGGCAGCAGATTGCAGGTTTGCGGCTTGACATGAAGCAAATGATTTGTTTTTCTGACATTCTGAAGTGGTAAGTGGTGGTAAAAGCTGGATAAACTCCTTTCCCCGGCATAGCAGATGATTGGTGGGAGTTGTTTGTTGTCTGTGGGTCAGGAATGTTTTATTGTGCACACTGCACGTCGTCCTACACTTGCTGAAACAAAAGCTCAGGCTGTGTACGTCAGTAAATACATTTCATTATTGTTTTTCCATTTGTCAGATGGACAATTACATCCACCTTGGCCTGATTTTACTTTATCAAAGCATGGAACTATGCTTGATATTTCATCTACTAACATAGAGTAGTCTCCTTACTTTTCCTGCTGTAGTATAGGGCAAGATGACCAGTGTCATCACTACAATACATCCATACAAATATGACAGTGCTTTATTTGAATGTTGCTTCAGCTAAATGAGCAGACTTGATCCACCTGGACATCAAGAACTGCTCTGAGGGTCCTGCTGCTGCTAATTAAGATATTGAGGGTACCCCACTGCTGTCTCTCACAGAAGTTTGAATTTTTAATTTTATTTTATTGTAACTAATGTTTTTTTATTCACCTTAAAGCAGATTTTTTTCTCTTTGGGTGGGTGGGGAGATGGGAGGGAATGGGTAACTAGTCTTAGCTGGTACACGTCACAGATCCCAGGAGGTTGCGGGCCCATTCACAAAGTTCAGCGCAGTGGGAAGCTGGCTGTGAAGCCACAAGGAGTCACAGCTGGCTTCCCTCTGTAAATATGCCGGTCTCTTGTCGAGCTGGTTCCCCTATCGATATGGTTCCGGGCTCGACTGCGCAGGCGCTGCCGAACAGCTGTTTAAGCTCGGAGATTTCCATCGGCTCGGCTTGCGCCTGCGCAGTCAAGAGGGAACCAGATCGATAGAAGGAACCATAGGCTCGGCAGCTGTGAACGCGCTCGCCCCCGATGCTTCATTACACACGCCGCTTTCTTCTTCATGCCGCTCTATACAGCAAGGGGCGGATCAGATGTGATATTGAGCAGTGCGATTTGTTTGTTTATACACAACGCTCTATACACCCCCTTACTGTATAGAGCGGCGTGTATAAACAAACAAATCGCACTGCTCAATATTATCACATCTTATCCGCCCCTTGCTGCCCCTTGCTGTATACAGCGGCATGAAGAAGAAAAGAAAGCGGCGTGTGTAACTAAGCAATTGGAGCAAGCGCGTCTGCAGCTGCCGAACAGCTGTTAAACCTCTGAGATTTCCGTCGCCTTGGATTGCGCATGCGCAGTCGAGCTCGGAACCATATCGATAGGCGGAACCAGCTCGGCAGAACACCGGCATCAGGGATCCAAAGACCAGCGAATCAGCTCGGGTGAGGATGGCAGTGGATCCTTGAACAGGTAAGTGTCCTTTTTAAATAGTCAGTAGCGACAGTATTTGTAGCTGCTAACTTTAAAGGATAAGTTCACTTTAAAGAAAAAAAAAGAAATGCACATTTTTTTGCAAGTAAATAAAATGTATATTTAATATTTATATGTTTTTTGGGGTCTGTAAAGCATTGCACCAGCAATCAGCAGATCGCTGGTGCCATGCTGGTCCCTTGTAGACCTGTCAGTGTATCTGTGTGCCCGTACATCCCATACGGGCAAGCAAATACACTGACAGGAAGAATCAGTTAATTACCACGGCGCTCCACAGAGCTGTGGTAGTTCATTGAGAACTACAAGCCGACAGCCGCAAAGGGTGTCGGGGCTTGTAGTTTGTTCACACACACAGCCGTGTGAATTAATGACGCGGACCTGTGATTTCAAAAAGTGACAACTAGTACAGGGAGCTTTTACCAATACTGCTGTCACAGGGAGTGTGGTGATCAGACATCTTTAATGTACTTAAAGAATATGTCAACCCAACATTTCATATGCCTGATATGGGGCTGCTTTACCATATACTTGTATGAGCAAGTATCCTGTTCCCTTTTGTATTGCTTCCTTTGCATGAAATCCCTTGTGTTCCTGACAGTCTCTGTGCTTTCCTATTGAAAACTGACCACACTAGGCATAAGGGATTTTCTATCTGTGCTGGGAACTCAGCCTGCTGTCCTTCAGTGATTGTACTTGTGTTTCAACCCTCCCCCCTAAATCCCGCACAGCCATTTACTGAGAAGATCAGAGTTTCTCCACCCCCAGCTCTCTGAGCTTCTTTATGCAGCTGAGAACAGAGGGTACGTGATCAATTATAAAAAAGCAAGAGGGTATTCTGTGTTTAGACTTCCTGTTAATGGGTGGCTACTTTCATTCTCCATGGTCCCACTGAATGTAAGACTAGGGAAAACGATAGGTTTGGGAGCTCATGGAGGATTCTTTTTGGATAAAAAGGATATCGTTTAGTGTCACTTTTAACCATTTAAGCCCCGGACCATTTTGTTGCTAAATGACTGGGCCACTTTTTGCGATTCGGCACTGCGTCGCTTTAACTGACAATTGCGCGGTCGTGCAACGTGGCTCCCAAACAAAATAGATGTCCTTTTTTTTCCCACAAATAGAGCTTTCCTTTGGTGGTATTTGATCACCTCTGCGCTTTTTATTTTTTGCGCTATAAACAATTTGGAAAAAATTCAATATTTTTTACTTTTTGCTATAATAAATATCCCCCAAAAATATATAAAAAAACATTTTTCTTTTTGTCCATGGACGGACACAGCTCCTTTAGTCTTGACAAGTGGGTTATGTTCCATCTATTAGGAGAGGACTAGGCAGACATGTTTTAGATATACAAAAACATGTAATTATACCAAAGCTTTATAGCCCTGCCCAGGGTCATAGCCCCTCACACTGCACTCAGCAGCTCAGTTTTTTTCTGCCTAGTGTAGGAGAAGGACCTGGCTCCCTAGGGGCCCATTGGTCCTGGAGAACTTTTTTTTATTTTTAATTTTGGAACCTGAGATCTACTATCAACTGCCGGCTGGGTGACAGGCTGGATAATAGAGATCCTTGTAGTCTCCCCAGTCCGGCCATCGAATGTGAGCAGGCCTTTAGCTACGCGCTGGGTCAGCCACGACGTACCCCGTTTGCTTCAGGGGTGGCCGGTGAGCTATATGCTCCGGGGCCCACATATGCTGCTGCTACTGCTGTCCAGTCACAGTGGGCCGTGGCCGACAGCCACTCCGTACTGCTCGTTGATGGGTCTGTCAGGAATGCGTCCAGCAGTCCTCGCAGGGACGGGTAAATAAGGTTCCTCCTGTCTTGGCAGGATGGAACAGCTGGGGCATTCCTGGGCTGGTCGATTAGGGGGTCTCTAGTCCTCCCTTTCCTCTCTCCCCGTCCATCCCTCCTCCCCATGCTTTTTTGGGCCTGCTGTGTACCTCACCGGGGGGTCCCTGAGGGGGGCTCCTGGTCCTGGCTGGGGGCTGCGCTGTGTGTCCGGGTCCGCTCTAGTGTGGGTGGTCTGCCTTGTGGGGGGGCCTCCGCTCTGAGTGTTTTTGCGGCCTTTTATTTTTACCTCAGAAAGCCGCGCTGTTCCTAATGCTAATACAGCTGGCGGCCATTTTCTTGTAGCTCGCACTCTTTTTTCCTGAGGTAACCGGCAGCCATCTTTGTGGGGATTTTTACATTGGCTGGACCTCTAGCACTGGTTTGTCATTCTGAACGGCGTGAACGGCAGATCACCTCAGAGACACCTCAGGCACACACTGTGCAAGAGTTTAGAGCGGACGGCAGCGCTGAAGCAGTGCCTGGGTCAGGGCGGTGAGTCCTCTGGGAATACCCTTCGGTCTGGGAAGCTAGGAGAGTGTGCCCTTTCTTGTACCTTGACTTGTTCCCTGAGTGGCTGTCAAGTGTGTGGGTCAGCATGGCGTCAGAAGCTGGCGTTTCTTCCCCAGACATTCCGGTGGTAGCAACCGGTGCCCCTGCGGTACCTGTGGACGCTTTGTCGGCGGTCCTGGAATCTTTGTTGCCAGGGTGGAAGCGGTGTGTGGGCGCAAGGCGGGTAAAAACACCCCCTCCCCCCACCATCTTCTGGGGAAAGCTCTGACTCAGACTCAGGCCTGGCTGTGAAACAGGACCCCTGTGCTGACGGGTCAGGCGTAGAAAACTGGCAGGCGGACTACCTAAGTCGCCAGATGCTGGACCAAAGAGAATGGTCGCTACACCCGGACGTTTTTGAACTCCTTTGTCTAAAATGGGGCACGCCAGACGTGGATCTCCTGGCTTCTCGACTCAATCGGAAGGTATTGAGGTTTGTGGCCAGGTCAAAAGATCCCTGGGCGGACACAACGGACGCGTTGGTGGCCCCGTGGGGACAGTTTCGGCTGATCTATGCTTTTACCCCACTGAAACTTCTTCCTCATCTGCTCCGCAGAGCGGAGACTGAGGGGATTCCGGTAATCCTAATTGCCCCAGATTGGCCTTGGAGTCCCTGGTAGGCCGACCTGGTGCGCCTGGTAGCAGATGCCCCTTGGTGACTGCTGATGCTGGAGGACCTTCTGTCGCAAGGTCCCATACTTCATCCTGCTTTACAGTCGCTGGCTTTAACGGCATGGCTATTGAAAGCCAGGTACTAAGGGACCAAGGTCTGTCGGATTCAGTAATTTCCACTATGCTGAGGGCACGGAAGTCATCTTCTCTGAAGATCTACCATCGCACGTGGCAGGCAATACAACTCTATGTGTGAGGAGATGGGGTGGCGTCCACGAGCATATTCGGTTTCCAGGATCCTGCTGTTTCTACAGCGTGGAGTGGATCAGAAACTTGCCTTAAGCACCATTAAGGGGCAGATTTCAGCCTTGGCTGTCTTCTTTCAACGACCCCTGGCGGCTCATTTACTGGTGAGTACGTTTGTGCAAGGGGTCCGACATGTGGCTCCTCCGGTTCGACCACCACTACCTTTGTGGGATTTGAATATGGTGCTCTCGGTACTTCAGGAACCTCCCTTTGAGAACATCAGAGAGATTCCTCTTTTGACACTCTCTCAGAAAGTTGCCTTTCTGGTGGCCATTACATCTGTCAGGAGGGTTTCTGAGTTGGCAGCCTTGTCTTGCAAGTCCCCCTACTTGATCCTCCACAAGGATAAAGCGTTGCTACGCTCGCAGCCTTCATTTCTTCCGAAGGTGGTTTCGGCTTTTCATCTGAATGAGGACATTGTACTTCCATCCTTGTGTCCTCGGCCGTCTCATCCCAAAGAAGTTGCGTTACATTCCTTGGAAGTGGTACGTGCTCTGCGGGTGTATCTGTCTGCTACGGCTCCGTTTCGGAGGTCAGACTCACTGTTTGTGTCGGTGACTGGTCCAAAGAAAGGCCTGGCGGTCTCGTCGGCCACCATTTCTCGGTGGATCTGACAGATTGTGATTCAGGCTTATGCCTTTAAAGGGTGGGCATCTCCCTTTCCTGTCACGGCGCATTCGACCAGGGCGATTGGTGCCTCCTGGGCTTTTCGACATCAAGCGTCTGTCTTACAGGTGTGTAGGGCGGCGACCTGGTCGTCCGTTCACACCTTTAGTAAATTTTTTCAAGTTTGACGTGCATGCATCTGCGGATGCTTGCTTCGGCCGCAAGGTTTTGCAGGCGGCTGTTTAAGGTTGCAACTCCTCCGAGGAGCTCTGTTTGTTTGGGGTGAAGTTTGTTTGCTTGCTGTTCCCACCTCTCGTTTTTTTTTACACTGCTTGGGGAAGTCCCACTTGTCAAGACTAAAGGAGCTGTGTCCGTCCATGGACGAAAGAGAAAATAGAATTTTTGTACTTGCCGTAAAATCCTTTTCTCTGAAGTCCATGAACGGACACAGCACCCACCCCTCCTGTTTGAGTTTGTACTGCTTTTTGACGAACTGAGCTGCTGTGTGCAGGGTGAGGGGTTATGACCAGAGAGACTGCCCCCCTGGGTGGGGCTGTTAAGCTTTGGTATAATTACATGTTTTTGTATATCTAACATGTCTGCCTAGTCCTCTCCTAATAGACGGAACATAACCCACTTGTCAAGACTAAAGGAGCTGTGTCGTCCATGGACTTCAGAGAAAAGGATTTTACTGTGAGTACAAAAATCCAATTTTTTTTCCCTCAGTTCAGGCTGATACGTATTTTTCTACATATTTTTGGTAAAAAAAATCGCAATAAGCGTTTGGTTTGCGCAAAAGTTATAGCGTCTACAAAATAGGGGATAGTTTTTTTATGGCAATTTTATAAAAAAATTTTTTTACTAGTAATGGCGGCGATCAGCGATTTCTATCGTGACTGCGACATTATGGCGGACACATCGGGCACTTTTGACACCATTTTGGGGCCATTGTCATTTTTACAGTGATCAGTGCTATAAAAATGCACTGATTACTGTAAAAATTACAATGGCAGTGAAGGGATTAACCTGTAGGGAGCGCTGAAGGGGTTAAGTGTGACCTAAAGAGTGATTCTTACTGTTAGGGGGCGTGGCTTGGCGTGACATGTCACTGATCGTTGTTCCCTATGACAGGGAACAGACGATCACTGACAGTGTCACTAGGAAGAACGGGGAAGGTTTGTTTACACTTACCTCTCCCCGTTCATCAGCTCTGTGACCCAATCGCAGGACACCGGCGGCGATCGGGTCCACGGGCACGGTCACGGAGTTCCCGACAGGGTTGCGAGCGCGCGACCCACGGCACGCACATTAACCACTTAAGCCCCGGACCAATATGCAGCATAAAGACTAGGCCCTTTTTGCGATTCGGCACTGCGTCGCTTTAACTGACAATTGCGCGGTCGTGCGACGTGGCTCCCAAACAAAATTGGCGTCCTTTTTTTCCCACAAATAGAGCTTTCTTTTGGTGGTATTTGATCACCTCTGCGTTTTTTTTTTTTGTTTGTTTGTTTTTTTTTGCGCTATAAACAAAAATAGAGCGACAATTTTGAAAAAAATTACATTTTTTACTTTTTGCTATAATAATATCCCCAAAAAATATCGAAATTTTTTTTTCCCTCAGTTTAGGCCGATACGTATTCTTCTACATATTTTTGGTAAAAAAAATCGCAATCGGCGTTTATTGATTGGTTTGCGCAAAAATTATAGCGTTTACAAAATAGGGGATAGTTTTAAGGCATTTTTATAATTTTTTTTTTTTTTTTTTACTAGTAATGGCGGCGATCAGCCATTTTTTTCCGTGACTGCGACATGGCGGACACATCGGACACTTTTGACACATTTTTGGGACCATTATCATTTTTACAGCGACCAGTGCAATAAAAATGCACTGGTTACTGTAAAAATTACACTGGCAGTGAAGGGGGTTAACCACTAGGGGCGCTGGAGGGGTTAAGTGTGCCTAGGGGCGTGTTTCTAACTGAGGGGGGGCGTGGCTACTAGTGACACGTCACCGATCTCCGCTCTGATTACACAGAGCGGAGATCGGTGACATTGTCAGTAGGGGAGCAGGGAGATGTTGTGTTTACACTAAGATCTCCCGCTCCATGCCTCCGTGAGACGATCCGACTCACGGGGAAGACAGGGGGGTCGTGCACGCGCGCAACCCCGATGTCGGCAGTTAAAGGGCCACGTACAGGTACGTGATTGTGCCTGTACGAGCCATTCTGCCGACGTGTGTATATATACAGTGAGGGGTCTTTAAGTGGTTAAAGGGGACGTACCTGTATGCCAATGTGCCCAGCCGTGCCATTCTGTCGACGTGCGGTGGTTGGGAATCGGTTAATGCTTACTTTAAGGCTAAATCGAAAATTAACATCTGATGCCACCAACACTGACAAAGCAGTCTTTGTTTTTCTAAATTCCCTCTGTAAATTAGTTTTTACCAGTTGATTCTCCTGGTATTATTATACTTCCTGTAAGAGACCAAGCTGTCTAGCAAAAGTGGAATTTAGAGGATTGAGACAAATCATTTAACACCGACAAGGGGATGCTTACAATGGTCAGCTTTTATTCATTTATTTAATACATTTATCCAAAAAGGAAAACAGTTGCTATAACTGCTTAAAAGTGTTAACTGGAGTTGGGCTTTAAATTGATGGTTACTTACGTGAAGTCCATCTAACACTGCCCTTTCCAGACAGTGCTGCTGGGGTGTTTGTTGCTCCTCCATTAATAGAGGTGCCACTTTAAGTCAGGAATTGTGCTACTGGCCAGGTCATCAGGTGAAAAAAAAAAAAAACTGAAAACGAATGCAGCCATGGCAGTCAAGAATTTGTACGTTGCAATACAGTTGTGCTCATAAGTTTACATACCCTACATTTTTCAAAGAATATGAATGATAACACAAAAACGTTTCTTTTACTCATGGTTAGTGTTTGGTTGAAGCCATTTATTATCAATTAACTGTGTTTACTCTTTTTAAATCATAATGGCAGCAGAAACTACCCAAATGGACCTGATCAAAAGTTTACATACCCTGGTAAATTTGGCCTGATAACATGCACACAAGTTGACACAAAGGGGTTTGAGTGGCTATTAAAGGTAACCATCCCCTTGGGTTTAAGCGAGCGTTGATGTTTCAGTACATAAGAAAATATAGTCTGCAACTAATTATATTACAGGAGACGCATCTAGTGGGGAAAAAAACGACGCTAAAAAAAACTTGGATACAAAAAGAGTACCATGCCACCTACTCATCCTATGCTAGAGGGGTATCCGTGCTAGTAAATAAATCCTTTCCTGGAAAGGTGGAAAAAGCTTACATAGATTTACAGGGGAAATATGTGATCTTATTATATAAGATCGGGCAACAAAGGTATATTATAGTAGCAATATATATATCCCACCTCCATTTACAGTTGAAATCTTAAATAAGATAATGGAAAAAATGATACAGTATCCTCCAGCAAAATTGATGCTCATTGGAGATTTCAACTCGGTGATGTCCGTTAAACTGGATAGACCGAAGCCTCCTAAAAAACACTCAGACGATTTATATAATTGGGCACAAACGATGGGGGTAACGGAGATATGGAGATGGAGAAATCCGGAAAAAATAATGTATTCCTGCTATTCTACATCTTACAAAACAGCATCCAGGATAGATCTGGCATTTGCAGACCCTACAATGCTAATAGATATCATGGACGCTAAATACCTACCGAGTGGCCTGTCAGACCATGCTCCCCTGCAGGTGCTAATACGCATTCCCACCTCTGGGGATACAACATTGTGGAGGTTGTCCCCACAATGGGTGATATACCCAGAAATATCAGAAAAAATGATAACCATAATAAATGAATACTGGGAAAACAACGAGGGAACATCCACAGTAGATATAGTATGGGACGCATTCAAGGCATATTTGCGGGGTCAATATATTTCAAATATTGCAGCAATAATAAAAAAAACAGAAGGTCAAGGTACAGAAGTTACAGGTAGAGTGTAGTAAAGAGAAATACAGTCAAGACCCAAGTAACCCCAACTTTGACTTAATGATGGCCGCACAAAGAGAACTACAATTACACATGGAGGAGATAACAAGATTAGAATTATATAAAAAGAAACAAAATAGCTTTGAAATGGGAGACAAAAGTGGGAGGTTCTTGGCGAGACTGGCACAACAGGAATACCAACCTACAACCATAGCAGAAATAGAAACGCTAGAAGGAATAAGAGCAATAGAACCAGACGAGATATTGAAGACCTTCAGCGATTACTATGCTGGGTTGTATGCCTCTTCTCTCCCCTCCGACTTCCATCCAGGGGCCATGTCAGACCTATTGGATCGGGTTGCCCTTGGGTGGCTGTCGGACAGGGAGAGGGAGGCATTGGTTAAACCAATTACAAGTGAGGAAATAATAAAAGCCATAAATACATTTCCAGGGGAAAAAAACACCAGGGCCAGGTGGAATTCCTATTGAATTCTATAAGAAAAACAAAGATATATTAGCCCCAAAATTAGAAAAGGTATATTTAGAGGGACTGTCGAAGGAGATGTTGCCGGACTCAATGAGAAAGGCACATATAACTATAATACATAAAGAGGGCAAAGATCCAAAACTATGCCCCTCATACAGGCCGATAATATTTTAAAGTCTGTATTTAATAATGCTAACTAAAATATTAACATCTAGATTACAGCCTTTATTGAAATCTATAATAGACCCAGACCAGACGGGATTTATGCCACAAAGGACGACAGATGTAAATTTGCGTAGATTATTTATGAATATACATGCACGCCATAACTGTGAAGGATCTAGGACGGTAGCTTCCCTAGATATAGAAAAGGCCTTTGACACCATAGAATGGCCCTTTCTATGGGAAGTACTTAGGAGAATGGGGTTTCCTTTAAAATTTATCAGCTGGGTCCAAACAATATATAGGAAACCTATGTCAGCAGTCAAACTCAGGGGAAGGCTATCACCTTTCTTTGAGCTGTACAGAGGTACAAGACAGGGCTGCCCTCTATCTCCAGCATTATTTGCGGTAGCAATAGAGCCAGTGGCAGAGGCTCTGAGAACGTCACAAGAGATTCAGGGACTCCGAATAGGAGGGCTGGAGGAGAGGGTAGCCCTATATGCAGACGATATGCTGCTATTTTTAAGAGATGCAGGCCCGTCATTGAATGGGGCATTAGAGTTATTAAATACCTTTACACTGTACACAGGACTTAAGGTAAACTGGGGTAAATCATTGTTATTTGCTATAGACCAAGGAGCACAAGATACAGCGACCCCAAATCTCCCACTAAAATGGGTAACAGAATTCAAATACCTAGGTATAGTTGTATCACGACAGGCTGAAAAATTTAAAAGTTTGAATTTAGATCCAGTATTACAGGAAAATAAAAAAAAATTAAAGATGTGGGAAAAACTACCCCTATCCCTACTAGGACGTATAAATCTGATAAAGATGAAGATTCTCCCTCAGTTGCTATATTTGTTTAGAAACTCACCACAATGGTTATCAAAAAGTTTTTTTACACAGATACATGGTGAGTTATCTTCATTGATATGGCAAAACAAACTGGCTAGAATAAAATTAAATACACTCATGCGCCCGGTGTCACAGGGAGGGTTGGCTTTCCCGGACCTATATAGGTACTATCTAGCAGCACAGCTGGTAACAGTAGGAAGGTGGCTGAGTCCCGACGAACATGATCCCGCTACAGTAGTGGAGGCTGCAGTGGTCCAGTCTCTGGAGGCACTGCAGGCATTACCATTCCGCGGGCTGAAAAGTAGCCGAGATCTAACTCCATCTATGATAACGACAGTAAAAGCATGGAAGGCTGGCATGATAAGAGAGAGCAATTTAAAAACAGATATATTCCCAAATACCCCATTATGGAGAAATTCTGAGCTTAGACATTTAGCTTCTATTCCAGATCCTAGAGCATGGACAAAATTTGAAGTTAAAAAAATATCACAAGTAATACATGAGGGGAAAATATCTTCATTTGCAGATATGAGAAAAAATTGGAATATCCCCGAGAGCTATCTCTTCAGATATATCCAGCTAACATATGCGTTTTCAGCCCAGTTCCCACAGGGTACCACCCAGTTAATAGAAACGGGTTTAGAAAAGATGAGAAAGAGAAGAGAAAGGGGGATGATTTCAATACTATACAATTATCTATTAAAGATAGAACAATCAGATATGAACAAATTAAGCGAGTGCTGGTTAAAAGATATCCCAGGATTATCAGCAGAAAATTGGGGAAAGATATATAAATTCCCATTTCAAAGTTATTTTACACCGTATAAATTATCTAAAATATCACCATCTAATTCTCAAAACTGTTGGAGGTGTGCAGGTACCCCTGGAAACTTTATCCATATTTTTTGGACTTGTCCAAAGATAATATTTTGGAGAAAGATCCTGAGAATAATTGATAAAGTGACGTCCGTTCAGCTGGACCCAGAGGCAGAGATCTGTCTACTTGGGCTAGTTGGGGAAAATACACTTTCTATAGAAAAAAGAACACAGCTAGGCCTTCTGCTTTTTTATGCAAGAAAGGCAATAGTATTAAATTGGAAGAAGGCCGAAGCTCCCCCACTGGCACAATGGAAAAATCTAATAAATAGTAATCTGGCATTGTACAAGGAGACATATTGCAACAGAGGAAAAGAAGAGAAATATGGGAAAATCTGGGCAAATTGGATAGAAAATCCTATGACAGCTGCAGGGGAGAGGGGTGCGGAATTGGGATAGAACTACACCAATGTAGGAAAGGGTTAAGAAACACACAAACCTATTTTTTTTTTTTTTGAATGTGAGGATTGAATTGTTAGAGGGGAAATGTATGATGGAGGATGTATAATCTAATTTAAGATAATAGGATGTACAACATGTAAAATGTATGATGTAATATGTGAAGAAAAAAGGAAAATTTAATAAAGTGATTTGGAAAAAAAAAGGTAACCATCCTCACCTGTGATCTGTATGTAATTAGTGTGTGTATAAAAGGTCAATGCGTTTCTGAACTCCTGACAGACCCTTGCATCTTTCATCCAGTGCTACACTGACGTCTCTGGATTCTGAGTCATGGGCAAAGCAAAAGAATTGTCAAAGGGTCTGCAGGAAAATGTATTTGAACTGTATAAAACAGGAAAGTGATATAAAAAGATATCCAAGGAATTGAGAATGCCAATCAGCAGTGTTAAAACTCTAAGGCCTCATGCCCACGGGCGTTTTTTCAGCCGCGTTTTTGAGCGTTTTTTACAGCTTAAAAACGCCTGTCCATGTTAGTCTATAGCTTCATGCCCACCTAGGCGTTTTTGAGCTGTAAAGAGCATAGGCGTTTGTAAGCTGTAAAAAAAACCCAGGGCCAGTGCGTTCCTCAGCGTCAGAACTAGACAGGAAAAAACGCGAGCGTCAAAAAACGCGCACTAACGCGCAAAAAACGCGCACTAACGCGCGGTCGCGTTTTTAGCTCCGACGTTTTTTTTTGTTTTTTTTTTTTTTTTTTTTTTTTAAATAAAAAAAAATATTTACAATAACATGGACAGGCGTTTTTAAGCTGTAAAAAACGCTCAAAAACGCAGCTGTAAAAACGCCAGTGGGCATGAGGCCTAATCAAGAAGTGGAAAATGAGGGGTTCTGATAAAACCAAACCACGGTCACGTAGACCAACTAAAACTTCAGCCACAACTGCCAGGAAAATTGTTCGGGATGCCAAGAAAAACCCACAAATAACTTCAGGTGAAATAAGGACTCTCTATAAGCATATGGTGTGGCTGTTTCAAGATGCACAATAAGGAGGCACTTGAAGAAAGATGGGCTGCATGGTCGAGTTGCCAGAAGAAAGCCATTACTACACAAATGCCAGAAACTATCCCTCCTACAATACGCCAAACGGCACAGAAACAAGCCTCAAACCTTCTGGCACAAAGTCATTTGGAGTGATGAGACCAAAATTTTGCGTTTTGGCCACAGCCATAAACGCTTCATTTGGAGAGGAGTCAACAAGACCCATGATGAAAGGTACACCATTCCTACTGTGAAACACAGAGGTGGATCGCTGATGTTTTGGGGATGTGGGAGCTACAAAGGCACAGAAAATTTGATCACAATTGATGGCAAGATAAATGCAGTATGTTATCAAAAAATATTGGAGGAACATTTGCATTCATCAGCAAGGAAGCTGCGCATGGAACGTACTTGGACATTCCAACATGAAAATGACCCAAAACACAAGGCTAAGTCGACCTGTCATTGGCTACAGCAGAATATAGATAAGGTTCTGGAGTGGCCATCTCAGTCTCCTGACCTCAATATTATTGAGACGCTCTGGGGAGATCTCAAACGTGCAGTTCATGCAAGACAGCCCAAGAATTTACAGGAACTGGAGGCTTTTTGCCAAGAGGAATGGGCAGCTTTACCATCTGAGAAGATAAAGAGCCTCATCCACAAATGCCACAAAAGACTTCAAGCTGTCATTGATGTTAAAGGGGGCAATACACGGTATTAAGAACTGGGGTATGTAAACTTTTGACCAGGGTCATTTGGGTAGTTTCTGCTGTCATTAGGATTTAAAAAGAGTAAACACAGTTGATTGATAATAAATGGCTTCAGCCAAACACTAACCATGAGTGAAAGAAAAGTTTTTGTGTTTTTTTTTGTTTGTTTTTTCATATTCTCTGAAAAATGGCCAAGAAATTATAAATTCTGCCAGGGTATGTAAACTTATAAGCACAACTGTATATCAAGCATCACATTTTTGTTTTTTGGTTTAGATCTGCTTCAAGTCAATTCATTCCACAGATTTTTAATGGAGTTTAGGTCTGGGCTCTGACTAGGCCATGCAAGAACATTCACATTTTTATTCTTCAACCACTGTGTGGTCATTTTTGCCGTGTGCTTCGGATCATTGTCATGTTGGAAGGTAAACCTCCCCATTGACCACTTTCTGGCAATGGGCAGCAGATTTTCCTCAAGAATTTGACAGTATTTTGCCCCATCCATTTTTCCATCTATCCTGAAAATGTTCCAGTTTCTGCTGTAGACAAACACCCCATAACAGGATATTACCACCCCCATGCATTACTGTAGGAATGGTTTTATTTGGATGGGAAGCTATATTGGATTTCCACCAGACATATTGTTTGGTGTTAAGGCCAAATAATTCAATTTCAGTCTCATCAGGCCATAACACATTTTTTCATGTGGCCTCAGAATCTTCATGGTGCATTTTGGCAAAGCCAGCTCAGTGATTCTGTTTTTTATTTATTTTCTATTTTTTCTGACATGTTGGTGTCATATCTTTCACTTGGATGTTAGAAGATGCACTGGATAAAACAAAAAGTGTGTCTGTCTTCATTTCAGGCTGCAAAGCAACAAAATGTAATTATTTTAAAGGGGGGTGATTCTTTTCTATACCAATTGTAACTCTCACACCAAATGAATTGGCAGTTAAGTTTCTTTTCCATGACTGAAAAAGCTGTTCTATGGTCATATACAGAAAATAGTTAGATGTGTGGAATTTTAGGTTCAGATAATGGATGCTGCACTTAATGATCATCTAATGTATAATATAATAACAATAATTGATGTATTCTGCTTTATTTTTTCTTTCAGACTCGGGAACAGATAAAAGAGCGTTTGTGGACAGATCATTTTGCTGAGTATGGAAGAACTGTTTGCATGTTTCGTACAGAAAAGATCCGAAAGCTTGTTGCTATGGGAATACCCGAATCCTTACGAGGGGAACTGTGGCTCATCTTCTCAGGTGACTCTCATAACATCTAAGTTATAAAAAGAAGTGTGAGTTATTTGATTGCTGCTTGTAAAACTGTACAAATAAGTGAAAGACATATGCTGACAAAATGTCATCTTTACAGTATGTTCCAAAAAAATAACAAAACAACATAACATTAGAGGAAGTCATGAGCATAATGGTAATCTTTGGTTATGGTAATCTAATGGTAGTCCTTTCTTTTTTTCTTTCTACCAGATGCAATAACAGACCTTGTGACTCACCCAGGGTACTACAATGGACTGGTGGAGGAATCAATGGGCAGGTGCTGCATGGTGACTGATGAGATAGAACGTGATCTCCATCGTTCGCTGCCAGAGCATCCAGCCTTCCAGAATGAAACTGGCATTGCTGCTCTCAGGAGAGTACTCACTGCATATGCCTACAGGAACCCCAAAATAGGATACTGTCAGGTGATACATTGCATTGGAATGAACATCTGTTTAGCATAAAGGAATGGCTTTTAAATGAAGGCAGTAAAAAATAATTTTATTTAAGCATAAATTTAAATACAACTAGACATTTAGCCACCCACTTAAAGTGGTTGTAAAGGCAGAAGGTTTTGTTTATCTTAATGCATTCTTACATTAAGATAACAAACCTCCTGTGTGCAGCAGCCTCCCTCAGCCCCCCTATAACTTACCAGAGCCCCATCTCGATCCAACAATGTTGCACGAGAGACTCGGCTGTTCGGGACTCTCCCTCCTCATTGGCTGAGAAAGCAGCAAAGTGCCACTGGCTCCCACTACTGTCAATCAGTCAATGAGAGGGGGCGGGGCCAGGCCGCGGCTCCGTGTCTGAATGGACACAGAGCAGCAGTTCGGCTTGGGTGCCCCCATAGCAAGCTGCTTGCTGTGGGGGCACCCAACAGGAGGGAGGGGCCGGGAGCAACGAAGAGGAGGATCTGGGCTGCTCTGTGCAAAGCCACTGCACAGAGGAGGTAAGTATGACGTTATTTTGTAACCAAAAAAAAAACAGGACTATGGTATCACTTTACCACTTGCTGCCTGACCACTGTCAAATGACAGAGGGACAGTGCGGCTCTCGTTCTGGGTGGACATCATATGATGGTGCACCCGAATGGTCGCTTCCGCGGTGGTGCACAGCTCGGGGATCGTGGCTGTGCCAGGTTGCTAGGACATGGCGTGACCTCGATCTCTGTAAAGGGCCGCTGGCGCCGCTCTTTAACATGTGATCGACTGTGTCCAATCACAGCCAGTCACATGTAAATACAGGAAGGTAATCGGCTTATTTTACCTCACACTGACAGTTTGTGCGGCGAGGAGAGCCGATCAGCGGCATCTTCTCACAGGGGAGAAGCAGGGCATGTAATCAGGGCACTGATCATCAGTGCCCTGATTACAGTAAAGCCCCATGAATGCCATAAATCAATGCCCATGAGTGCCACCAATCCGTGCCCATCAGTGACACAAATCAGTGCCCATTACTGGTGCCAGTCAGTGTGCTGCCTTTTAGTGCCCATCGGTGCCTGTTTCAGTGCTGCCTGTCAGTGCCCACCAGTGCTGCCTATCAGTGCTCATCACTGCCACCTATCAGTGCCCATCAGTGCGGCATAATGGTGCCACCTCATCAGTGCCGCCTCCTCAGCGCACATCAGTGAAGGTGAAAAATGACTTTACTCTTTCGTCCATGGACCGACACAGCTTCTCTATTGACAAAGTGGGTATTATCCGTTAATTAGGAGTGACTAGGCAGAAAAACTTGTAAAAAGTGTTGCATCACACCTTCTACAGTACCGCCCAGGGGGCGGACCCTCTGGGTATACCCTCTCAGTTTGCATCTTCGCAGATCAGTTTTTTTCTGTCTAGCAAGGAGTAGGACATGGCTCCCTTCGGGCCCATTGGTCCGGGGAAAAAAGATAGATATATTTTTATTTTTTTTGCTACATTTGTTGTTTCCTGCGATCTTCGATCAACTGCCGACTGGGTGACAGGCTGGATCCTCGATCCTTGTAGTCTCCCCAGTTTCGGCCATCGAGCGTGTGCCGACCCTAGCTACGCGCTGGGTTTTCCACCACATGGCCGTCGCTCCACGGGTGGCCGGTGAGCTTACGCTCCAGGGCCTGCATCGGACCGCTCAGCTTCGGCTGACCTTACGGCCGAGTCGCAGCAGCCTGGCCGGTGAGCTTACGCTCCAAGGCTTGCATCGGACCGCTCGGCTTCGGCTGACCTTACGGCCGAGTCGCAGCAGCCTGTCCGGTGAGCGTCATGCTCCAGGGCATACATATGATCGTCCCTTCTGGGTCCAATCACAGCATGCCTGGCCAACATTCACCTTCCGTGCGCGGACGATGATCTGTTTGGAATGTCTTCCAGCAGAATACATGCAGGATAGGTAAGTAAAACTCCCCTGCCTCGGCTGGGTGATTTAGCTGGACATTCCTGGAGAGATCAAGTAAGTGGTTGTGGCCCCTTTCTTCCCTCACTCTCCCTGCCTTTCCCTCCTCCCTGGGCTTCTAGCTAAAGGTTGCTGGGTGCTGGGGGTCACCTAGGGGGTCCCACTGGAGCGGGGCTGGCTGTAACTAACATTTAAAAGAAATGTCATTTTTTCTTACCTGTGTTTGTGTCCTTCCTCCTCCATGCTGTCGGCGGCCATTTTGAGGTGGTCCATGCCAAGTTTGGCCTCTTGTGACTGCCCGGCGGCCATCTTCCTGTGGTTCGGCCACACCCACTGGCCCCTATCAGCTGATCGGCGGCCATGTTTGTCCACCCTGTATGCAGATATTGCCGTTCGGCGGCCATCTTTTTGTGGGCTATGGCTGCTTGACCTCTATCTTCTGTCGGCGGCCATTTTCTTAGAGCCCACATTATCTTCCATACAGACGTTTTTGGCAACCATTTTTCGAGAGCCTCCGGCCTCTAGGGTGCATTACACTGGCGCGAAAATTCACACAGGAAGTGCTGATAAAAGAAGCAGACTGACACAGCAGCAGCGGGACAGCATCACAGGTGCAGCATAGCAGTACCTATCCAGGGTGGTGAGTCCTCTGGGTGACCGGGCCTCTCTGCAGCACAGGAGGGTGGCCTATTGATATCTTGCCTGGAGCCCTGTGAGTGTCAGCGTGTGGTCAGCATGGCATCTGAGCCAGATGTCTTCTCCCCTGAAACACCAGATTTAGCAGCTGGTGCCCCTGAGGTGTCTATGAACGCTATGACTGCAATCCTAGAGGCGTTTGCTGCCAGGGTGGAAGCAGCACACAGGAATACAGGGGGTAGTAAACGCCCCATCCCCTGCAAGCTTCTGGGGATAATTCTGGTGCAGAACCAGGTCCAGCTACGGCTCGGGGCCCAGATTCTGACGCATCAGAGACTGCAGACCGTGACCGGACAGTGAGAATGACTCAAAGTCCAGGTCAGTATGCGAGACGGCTTTGGTATCTGACCTTATTACTGCAGTGCGGGATATGCTAAAATTGGAAAATACTGCAGAAGCAGCAGAGACTCCGGTCCACTTGGGTTTCATAGACCTGCCCGCACTGCTAAGGTGTTCCCTTGTGTGTCTTTTGATAAACTCTTATACAAGGAATGGGAGAACCCACTGAGGGTCTTTACAGCCCCAAAGAGGTTTGCGGTACGGTACCCCTTTTGAGGAGAGTTTTCTGAAGAAATGGACCTCTCCCCCCTATAGTGGACCCTCCGGTGTCCAGACTTAATAGAGCCACCACAATTCCTGTAGAAGGGGCTCCTGTTTTCTAGGACCCTGTGGATAAGAAGGCTGAAGCACTCGCTTGCTACCTATACTCAGTGGTAGGCTCGGCAGTAGGCCCGGCATTGGCGGGGGCCCTAGTGTCTCACACACTTACTGAATGGGCAAGATTGCTACTCCAGGGGTTAAGGAGCGAGATGCTCCTCCTGATGAGATAACATTGGCCGACCTGTTGGTCCAGGGCCTTAGGTTTGTCTGCGAGTCAGACATGAATACTATTCCCCTGCTGTCTAAAACTTTGGTTTATGCAGTAGCAATACACCGCCTGATCTGGCTAAAAGGCTGGTCTGCGGACCAGACTTTCAAGAAAGCCCTGTTGGATCTGCCTTTTAAGGGCGACAGACTCTTTGGGGCTTCTCTGGATGACATCATTAAGGATGCCACAGGAAGTAAAAGCACTTTGCTTCCCCAAATTAGCAAGGATAAGGGGCCACGCCAAGGGCAAGGGCCCTCCTTTACTGCACACAAGTGTTTTTTTTCGTCCCCCTAGGGCGACAGGGAAAAGACCCCAGGCCGATAAAGCGCCTGCCCAAGGACAAAAGCGTCCCTGGTCCTGCATACCCAATAAGCCTGCGGACAAATTTGCGTCCGCATGAAGGTCCACCCCCACCCAGCTCTCGGGTGGGGAGACGTCTTCGCAAATTCGCGACTCAGTGGACAGCACTAATCTCCGACAGGTGGGTTTGCGAAGTAATCTCCTCAGGCTACAAGATAGAGTTTCTCTCTTGTCCACCGGACAGATTCAACACCTCCAATCTCCAGCTACTACCGATCCGTCGGGAGGCCCTCTATGGGGCGGTCCAGGGTCTACTGGAACGCGGGGTAGTTATTCCAGTTCCAGAACTGGAACGGGGTTTTTACTCAAATCTGTTCATTGTGCCGAAGAAGGAGGGGGTTCGTCCAAGCTTGGATCTCAGAGCCCTCAATTGCTTTGTGAAGGTACAAAGTTTTCGGATGGAGTCGGTTCGATCTGTAGTCACGGCTCTCCATCCGGGGGACTTTCTGGCCTCCTTGGACATCAAGGACGCATACCTGCATGTCCCCATATACTCCAGACACCAGAGGTTTCTGCGATTTGCTATCGGGAAGGACCACTACCAGTTTGTGGCCCTCCCGTTGGGCCTTGCCTCAGCACCCAGGACGTTCACCAAGGTGCTCGCTCCGATTCTGGCACTTCTAAGACAGCGGGGTATCGCTATCACAGGCTTGCAGACCCTCCGGGCTGCAGTACGGCAGCTGACTTCCAGGAATTGGTCGTCACTCCATTTTTTGCATGCGAGTGTTGGGCCTCAGGGTAGCCTCCTTCGAGGCGGTTCCATATGCTCAATACCACACTCGAGTGTTACAGAAGGAAGTTCTGTCCAGATGGAACAGATGTCCATCATCTCTGGATTATCAAATCCGAGTGAGCCACATAGTCAGGAGATCCCTGGTATGGTGGCTGACAGCACCGGCTCTAATGGCCGGGAAGTCATTTCTTCCGGTTTACTGGATAGTGATCACGACGGACGCCAGCCTTACAGGTTGGGGGGGAGTCTGGGGTGTTCAGTCGGCGCAAGGTCGCTGGACCCCAGAGGAAGCCCTCCTGCCGATCAATGTCCTGGTAATCCGGGCGATCAGGCTGTGCCTCTCAAATGGTCTCAGAGGCTGCAAGGGCGTCCAGTCAGGATCCAGTCAGACAACGCCACAGCAGTGGCATATGTCAATCATCAAGGAGGAACAAGAAGCTCAGCTGCAACATCGGAGATCGCTCGCATCCTGAAGTGGGCAGAGAGGAGCGTACCGGCACTGTCGGCCGTGTACATTCCGGGTGTGGAAAACTGGCAGGCGGACTACCTGAGCCGCCAGATGCTGGACCAGGGAGAAGGGTCCTTACACCCGGAGGTGTTCCAACTCCTCTGCCAAAGATGGGGCACACCAGACGTAGATCTTCTGGCTTCCCGACTCAATCGGAAGGTATTGAGATTTGTGGCCCGGTCAAGAGACCCATGGGCAGACGCAACGGGTGCGTTGGTAGCATCGTGGGGTCAGTATCGGCTAATCTATGCCTTCTCTCCCTTAAGGCTTCTTCCTCTTCTGCTCCGCAGAGTGGAGGCAGAGGGAATTCCAATGATCCTAATCGCTCCAGATTGGCCTCAGCGTCCTTGGTACGCCGATCTAGTACGTCTGGTAGCAGACGTCCCCTGGCGCCTACCACTACGGAAGGACCTGCTATCGCAAGGTCCCATATTCCATCCTGCTTTACAGTCATTGGCTTTAACGGCATGGCTGTTGAGAACCAGGTACTGAGAGACCGGGGCCTGTCAGACTCAGTAATCTCTACTATGAGAAGTGCTCGAAAACCGTCCTCTAGGAAGGTCTATCACCGCACTTGGAGGGCCTACATCTCCATGTGTGAGGAAATGAAATGGCATCCGCGTACCTATTTGGTTTCCAGAATCCTGCTGTTTTTACAGCATGGGGTGGACCAAGGGCTTGCCCTAAGTACGATTTAAGGGACAGATATCTGCCCTGGCTGTGTTTTTTCAGCGACCCCTGGCGACTCACTCTCTCGTGAGTACATTTGTGCAGGGGGTCCGACATGTGGCCCCTCCGGTCCGTCCCCCGTTACCTCCGTGGGACTTGAACCTGGTCCTCTCGGTGCTTCAGAAGGCACCGTTTGAGAATATTAGAGATATTCCCCTGTTGACACTTTCTCAGAAAGTGGTCTTTTTGGTGGCTGTTACGTCAGTTAGACGAGTCTCTGAGCTGGCAGCCTTGTCCTGCAAGGCTCCCTATTTGATTTTCCACAAGGATAAGGTGGTGCTGCGGCCGCAGCCTTCCTTTCTTCCGAAAGTCGTTTCGGCTTTTCATCTCAACGAAGACATTGTACTTCCATCCTTGTGTCCTCAGCCGTCGAATCCTAAGGAGTCGGCGTTGCATTCCTTGGACGTTGTCCGAGCTTTGAGAGTATACCTATCTGCTACTTCCCTGTTCCGGAAGTTAGACTCACTGTTTGTTTCGGTGGCTGGTCCCAAGAAGGGCCAAGCAGTCTCATCGGCCACCATCTCTAGGTGGATCCGACAGATAGTAATCCAGGCTTACGCCTTAAAGGGTCAGGCGCCCCCCTTTCCTGTCACGGCGCATTCGACCAGGGCAATAGGTGCCTCTTGGGCTTTCCGACATCAAGCGTCTGTTTCCCAATTATGTAAAGCGGCGACTTGGTCGCCCGCTCACACTTTCACAAAATTCTACAAAATTGATGTAGGTGCATCTTCGGATGCCTCTTTTGGCCGCAAGGTTTTGCAAGCGGCTGTTTAGAGTTGCAACTCCTCCGTTGGAGGAGTGCTGTTTTGTGTTTGGGGTGAAGTTTATTTTTATGCTGTTACCACCCCTCGTTTTTTCTCTGACACTGCTTTGGGACGTCCCACTTTGTCAATAGAGAAGCTGTGTCGGTCCATGGACGAAAGAGTAAATAGGATTTTTAACTCACCGTAAAATCCTTTTCTCTGAGTCCATGGACCGACACAGCACCCACCCCTCCTTTTAAGTTTTTACTGCTTTTTGACGAACTGATCTGCGAAGATGCAGACTGAGAGGGTATACCCAGAGGGTCCGCCCCCTGGGCGGTACTGTAGAAGGTGTGATGCAACACTTTTTACAAGTTTTTCTGCCTAGTCACTCCTAATTAACGGATAATACCCACTTTGTCAATAGAGAAGCTGTGTCGGTCCATGGACTCAGAGAAAAGGATTTTACGGTGAGTTAAAAATCCTATTATTTACAAAATTTACTGACGTAAACTAAGAAAAAATAAAAAATTCTACATTTTTGTTCCTTATTCTTTTTTTTTTTCGTAAAAAATAAAAAGCCCAGCAGTAATAAAATACCAGAAAAAGAAAGCTCTATTTGTGTGAAGAAAATTAATAAAAATTAATTTGGGTACAGTGTTACATGACTGCGCATTTGTCATTCAAAGTGCGACAGCGCTGAAAAATGGCCTGGGCAGGAAGGGGGTGAAAGTGCCCTGTATTGAGGTGGTTATACTTGAGCTTATCTCAGGCAGCCTGCTTCTCTGACAAATTTGGCTGTAAGTGCCTATACCCAAAGCATACTAGCTCATTATGAAGTACTTACCTGAGATCGAAGCCCCCGCAGCCGCCCTCGTTCGCCCCCTCCATCGCCACCATGTCTCCCGGAGTGACTTCCGGGTATCGCGGCTCCAGCGCCGTGACTGGCCAGAGCCGCGATGACGTCACTCCCGCGCATGCGTGCGGGAGCCGCCGCTAACGGCATGACCCCATTCACTAACGGCACCCTCAGTACGCCTGCGCCGTTGTCTACGGCGCGCATGCGCCGTAGACACCGGTGCTGTATTTTTTGCAAATATCTCCTGAACCGTGTAGGTTTAGGAGATATTTGTTGCACCTACAGGTAAGCCTTAATCTAGGCTTACCTGTAGGTATAAGTGGTCTGTAAGGGTTTACAACCACTTTAACCCACATATTTCTTTCATGACAAGTTTCATTTAACTGAACTATTCAGCATAATTGTTGTCCATTCCCTTTTGTGAAATACAATATTAATTTGCTTCCAGTCAAAACTCCCATATTTATATGTTTTATATGCCGATTTCCTTTTCTTTTTTTTTCTTGTACATTTATCTTACCCTGCAATTAACCTTTCCCTCTATATCATCTCCCCATATTAGTCTATGAATATCCTGACTTCAGTTTTACTTCTGTATGCCAAAGAGGAAGAGGCATTTTGGCTGTTGGTTGCTGTGTGTGAAAGGATGCTGCCTGATTACTTTAATCATAGGGTCCTTGGTGAGTTCATGCTTTTGACTGATGGGAACCCTGCCGTATTCTGGTTAACCAGAAAATTGACCTGGATTTGTTTCCTTTTGAAAATCTCTTGCATCAGCTTTGGAAACCATGATTAGCTGATGAAAAATGCAGACCTTTTATTACCGTGATATGAAAAAAAATTACCCAGTTGTAGCTGTATTGTGTTATGAAATGAATGTTAAAGTGTATGTCTGGGCAAGATAAAAACATATATATTACATCTCTGAATTACATGCACGTTTAGTTAATGTTTTATCTCTTTAGAACTGGTGCAAGTATGGGAAAATAACCTTTGATCCTGCCAGAAATTCAGTGTGCTCCAATGCACAAAAATCCAATGCAGCTTTACCTGAGTTCTCCCCTGCTGGACTGCAGAACTCCTCCTCCTCTCATCTCTATAAGATGTAGAATAAGGCCATTTCTAAGGGAAGCATTAGTTTTCCAGCTGATATTTTTCAGAGGGGCCACTGATGGCATACACAAAGACATGCTTTAACAAGGTTATCGAATACTGCACACGTATTCAATAGATCCCCCGTCAACTATCCATAAGTAAACAGTCAAATAATTGACATGCTTTATTTAGAATACATGTTTTTAGAACCACAGTGCAGGATAGCCTGTATTTATAATTTAGCTTCTTCCTGGTAAAAGGTACACAGTGTTAGTAAAAGCAGATCTTTAAAAATTTACAAACTTGCTATTAATCATTGTGAAACTCTGTTTAGGGAAATCCTGTATTTAAGCATAACTGCAGAATCTAGTTGCGCAATGGTTGTTTTTCAGTCAAATGCTTAAAAAAAATGCAAATAATATTGTATTTTGGATGCTGTATGGGGGAATTTCTTTAATAATGATATTCATTATATCCATTTTTTCCCACAGGCATTTTTTTCTACAGCATATTACCTTTACATGCAGGCCAAGCTGTAAAAACTTCTCTGACAGAAGTGTTACAATGGGCAACTTATATTCATATAGTCTAAATTACTTTCCTGCCGCTGCAAAGCCTATGGCAGCAGCGGCGCCACCTTGTAAACAACCTGCTGGCTGCTATAGCAGCCAGCAGGTTGTTTACTTTTTTTTAAACATTTTTATATGTAGTACATCTAGAGTTACAATACAGGTGCCAACAACACCACTACATTTTCGGTGATGGTTTCCTTTTTTTAGTCTCAGCTGCTACCTTCCTTGTGGAAATGATACTTATACAGCCACCCGATCTACAAGTGCTCTAAAAGGAGTTCAATGCACCTGTGGAAACGCTCTTTCCCCTCTTCTTCTCTGTAAATCCCATCCACTTAGTCGATTTGTGGACATGCTGAGCTATACACACGTCTGTCATTACGCAAGCAAGTAAGGTTTTATAAAAAAAAATTGAGTCTCAACTAGTTGGCTTCCCCTTTGTTCATCTCGCCCATCTGTTAGCCAGATGGGTGGCTTTGTTTCCTCAGGTACAGTTAATGCTGGGACCTGTATTGCATAGAGAGTACTTCCTGTGTACTCATTCTTCCACAGGAGCCTTAAGGCTCATACACACAGGACATTTTTACAGCTGCTTTTAGGGGCATTTGACATTTTTTTTAACTGCCTTTGGACACCCCTCCATGTTAGCCTATGTGTCCATGCACACATAAACTTTTAGAGGCGTTTGGAAGCATAAGCGTTTAGGGGCAGTAGAAAAAAAAAAAACACAGCCTGTGCGTCCAGGAGCAGAGGCTGTTGAGCTGTAAATGCGAAAATCGCGGCTAAACGCTGTAACAAGCGTTTAGGCGCGTTTGGCGTTTTTAGGCATTTTTATATTATAGAGAGGTTTTATTGACTGAAAAAAAGCCAAAAAACCTGCAGATAA
This sequence comes from Rana muscosa, assembly GCA_029206835.1. NCBI lineage: Eukaryota > Metazoa > Chordata > Amphibia > Anura > Ranidae > Rana > Rana muscosa. Next base: position 678,424,438 of record CM055117.1, on the reverse strand, counting down.
ACACTATTCAATGATGTGGCTAACAGCCCGTTTTTAATGCTGCTTTTTCCTGGCAGCAGCGCTGGCATTTTATAAACATCCTATGTGCATGAGGCCTTAATGGTGTAAACGACCACCATTTTGGTTGATTTCAGCAACAGATTTAAATTAGGCAGACCATGGCAAGATCTTAATTTATATGGGAAAAAATGTATAGCATTTATTAACTAGGCTCTAAAAGAAAAAAGTTGCTGTTGCTCTTCCATTGTTATCTGGAGTTAAGTTTTCCCCTATAGCTACGGTCACATTACTTAACTGTAATCAAGCTTGGCTTACATTGTGCAAGCTGCTACTGTGTAGAAATCTTCCCTGCCAAGACGACAATCCTCTTCCTGTCACTGAATTTCCGACACGGCCG